>CM067326.1:35417997-36617997 GCA_034376525.1 Nicotiana benthamiana
TGTGCCATACTTTTCTTTAGCTCCACATATAGCAAGAACTTCTCCTTTTCCTTTTCCTTTCCTACTCCTACTCAATTCAGCCACCTTTAGATCTCGAGTAGGTCCAACTAGAAAAAACCTATTTTCTACGTTTTGAACCACATAAGAACTACCTCAACATGGGTTTCTTGCATTTTCTTAGTGTCAGAAGACCCATGTTATTTACCTTCACTAGCGGATATAAAGGATTCTGACTCAGAATTGAAGTCAGATTCTTGAGCTGGGCTTTCTTTCCTTTGGCTAGCTTTCAATCTCTCATTTATAACTTTTCTCAGATCTCTAGATGTTAGAGTTTTTCTAGCTATCTTTTTCTGCGTTCGAAACCTAGGTTTTGGGGACTCACTAGGAGGAGTAGATGAGGATGTATTTGATAAAGTTGGTGGTTGAGGAGTACCAGGATTATTTTGGGGGTTAGGCATGGTTCTTCGTTGCTTGAGAAGATTTGGGAATTTTGGAAGGACAAGGTAACCAAAATTTTGAGATTATTTTATATGGTTATTGAACATTGAAGAAGATTAGAGATGTGGTGTGCATTTAAAGGCAATTAGACAATTACTCAGTAAAGGAGGTTTTTCAGAGGTCCAATAGAATTCTAATCAACCTGTAATTCTAGTCCTTTAGTGAATTATATGGATTCCCTAGATTTTAGGAAAAATCACGATTTTAGAGTTCTAAATGAACGAAACTGGTTCAATGCCTCAATTGATAAAATTTTCTAGGAATTTGACAATGAGCAAACTTCTGCTCACGTTTGAATTGTTAATCTTTCTAATTAATCAAAGTATTGAAAACATACCTGTATTTTCACATGAACACATACTGATGAGCTAGGTTCTTTGTATGGAAATCTTTTTAATATGCCTCAAATGCCATAATAGAAAACGTTTTGTAAGGGATAAGTGAATCATATATACACAAGTCACAAGAGTATGCTAATTAAAGTATAAAACTGAGTAATAATTAATCTAGTTATTTATACAAGGAATAGAACTCCTAGCCAAAAAAAATCATTTTTTTCTTGTGCATTCTGAACTGGACCTATTAGGTGATCTTAATCATCCCTCATTCCAACCTTTTCCTCTCAAAGTTCTCTACTCAGTACTTTAGTGAAACGGTCTGCAATTTGCTTGTCAGTAGCACAAAATTCTATGGAAATTAATCCTTTGTCATAGTTATCTCTTAAAAAGTGGTGTCTAACATCTATGTGGTTGGTTCTCTTATGATGAACAGGGTTCTTTTTCATACTTATAGCACTAGTGTTATCACAGAATATTGGAATACAATCAACTTCAAGACCCAAATTTACCATCTATTTGTTGATCCAAAGAAATTGAGCATAAAAAGATGCATCAACAACATAATCAGCTTCAGCAGTAGATAAGGCCACTAAGTTTTGCTTTTTGGTAGCCCATAACACAAGACATGAACAAGGAAGTGTGCCATACCTGAGGTGTTCTTCTTATCCACTAGAAAACCTGCATAATCAACATTAGCATATCCAACTAAATTAAAATTTCTACCTTTGGGATACCAACGACAAAAATCAATAGTGCATTCCAAGTCTCTTAGTATCCTTTTGACAGCAGTCAGGTGAGACTTTTAAGGATTTGCATGAAAGCGAGCATAAAGTCCTACACAGAAAACAAAGTCATGTCTACTAGTAGTAAGATATAGAAGTGAACCAATCATACCCCTATACAGTTTTTGGTCAACAGATAAACCAGGTTCATCAATATCTAATTTAGTAGTAGTTGCAATGGGTGTGTCTATTTCCTTTGATTCTTGCATTTTATACTTTTTGATTAGCTCTTTAGCATACTTCTGCAGGTGGATCATGGTTTTATTTGGAATTTATTTAATTATAAAGCCTAAGAAAAAGTTAAGCTCACCCATCATGCTCATTTCAAACTCACTCCCATTAATTTTGCAAAGTCATTAGTTAGTTTGCCAGTAGTGGCCCCAAAGATTATGTCATCGAAATATATTTGCACAATAAGCAGATCCATACCTTTTTCCCTTAAGAATAAGTACTATCAGTTTTACCTCTTTTGTACAAGATGTCAAACTTGACTTCTCTCAAATTGTATGAGTTCATCCTATATAAGAATTGCCCAATCTGCATCCTACAAAACCTCAACAACATTTTTAGGTTCTATAAGAGACAAAGCCATCAAAAGCACACAGATTCAATAATTGTGATCTAATTTTAACTCCAGATGTTGGATCGGTAAAAATGTTCTCAATGGGATGAGAACATTGATACTTGTTAGGTTTCCAACCAACTGGTTTCTACTAGTTATTTCTCCCATGTTATGTTGCTAAGGAACATGGTCATGAACAGGTTCCTTCAAGGGATTTATTTCAATTCCTCTTTGATAAGTTCCCCTGTCAGGTTGCCCTGTATGGAAGAACCCGTTCCATTACGTGTTCCTTGTGTTGGTTCCACTTTGACTTGAGATGAGGCTTCAGTCAAGTCCTGTACAAATCCAATGGCTTAATCTTCATATTCATGCCTTTTAAAAAGACTGTTAGTTTTATCAAACACTACATGTACACTCCCTTCTACACACAATGTTCTTTTATTAAACACTTTATATGGTTTTCTATGTGAAGAATATCCTAATAATACTCCCTCATCACTTCTGGGATCAAACTTACCTAGAGAATCTTTTCCATTATTGTGCACATAGAACTTAAAACCAAATGCCCTAAGATGGGATATGTTTGGTCTTCTCCCTTTAAGTAACTCATAGGGAGTTTTCTCTACAAGAGGCATAGTCACGTATCCGTTGATTTTATAACATCCAGTGTTTATAGCCTCTGCCCAAAAGTTATGAGGCGGTTTACTAGAAAGCAGCATGGTCCTAGCCATGTCCTCTAGAGTCCTATTTTTTCTTTCAACTACTCTATTTTGTTGAGGAGTTCTAGGGGTAGAGAAGTTGTGATCTATACCATTTTCATAATAGAATTCGGCAAACTTGAGTTTTTAAATTTAGTTCGATGATTAGACCTAATGGATGCAAGTTGATTTTCTTATTATTTCTGAGTTTTTCTAACAAATGCAGTAAACATGTCAAAATGCTTCCTCTTTAGAAGTTTGAAATAGAACCTAGCTCAATCTAAACTAATCAACAACAAGCACCATTACATATTTCTTTCCACCTCGGCTCATGGTTCTCATTGGACCATAGAGATCCATATTGACCAGTTCTAACGACTTGGTTGTGCTTACCATTTTCTTGCTTTTGATGGATGATATTACCTGCTTCCCCCTTTCACATGCCTCACAAACTTTGTCATCCTTGAACTTAATATTGGGTAACTCTATCACCAAGTCCCTGGAGACTAATTTGTTTAGTTAATTCAGACTGGCATGACCAAGTCGTTTGTTCCATAGGAGGAGATCATTATCCAGCACACTTAGACAAGTAAATTCATTTTCTAAGAGAGTGGAAAAATCTACAATGTAAATATTGTTAACACATTTTCCCTGCAAAACAATCTTGTCAGTGGTAAGACTAATCACAAAGGATTTAGTAGAGGTAAACACTACAAGATTACCTCTTTCACATAGTTTTGACACATTGATCGGGCTATATTTCAAGCCATCTATTACGTAAACATTCTAAATGGAGTGAATGTCTGTCTTACCTACCTTCCTACCCCAATAACCATACCTTTCTTCCCATTCCCGAATGAGACATCGCCTCCTTTTAAGTCCTCAAGTGAAAGGAACTTGTCCTTGCTCCAAGTCATATATTTTGAGCAGCCACTATCCATATACCATATTTGGCTACTTGCTTTCACTTGGAATTGCAAAAAAGAAATTAGGGGTTAGTCTTAGGAACCCAAACTAGTTTGGGTCCATTTCTATAGGCAAACGGATAAATCAGATTCCTTCTTGCCCACCCAGACAGCTTACTTTTCTCTTGAACGAATGCCTTGCTATTTCAACTAGCCTTTTCTTTAGCATTAAATTCACTTTTGTAATGGCCAGTCAATGCGTAAATTATATTTTTTTGAAGTGTGAGGTACTTGCTTTTAGGGTCCCATTTTGAAGCTTGAGTCCTATAGCCAAGTCCTCTTTTGTTTCTACTGTGATTCTCTTGCAACCAAGAAAGTGCATCAGAAGCCTTATTCCATTTGCAAGTTCTGTCTAGTTCATGTTTTACCTTTCCTAGATCTTCTTTTAGGACTTTAATCAATTCATCCTTCTTATACTACTCATCCTTCATTTTTCTTAAGCTTACTTCTAAATTTTCCTAGATCAGTTTTCTTCTGTCCTATTCCTGGTTTCATATATAAATTTTCAAATCTATGTTTTAGAACACTAGTGTCAAGTTCAAGAACCTGGTTCTTCAACTCAGCTTTTTTGCTATCACTCTTTTTAGCCCTAGACTCTACACTTTTGCATTTTCTTTTCGGATCACACATTCCCTAGATAGATCTTCCTTCTCATTATTAATTATCTCATTCTCATCAATCTAGTAATAGCTCAATCAACCTTTCCTTAGACAGAAAATTAAGTTTGTCTTTGAGATAAAAATACTTACCTCTTGTTCATCATCTAATTCTCCGATAGACATAAGGGCCTGTTTATCTTCAGCTTCGTCCTCTAAGTCCTCATCTGATGTTTCTCCCCAGGCAGCAATCATAGCCTTTGTTGATCCTTTGTTCCTTCTTGGTTGAACATGTTCTTTTTTCATGTTCCTTCGTTCAGCCCTTTCTTTGTTAAACTCAATTTCCCATTGAGGGTAGTTCTTGATCATGTGATCTGTCTTCCTCTCATCAGGTACTTTTTGAAATCCCTTATTATCATAGACATTTCATCATCTTCTAGATCTAAACCTTCACAAATTTTAAGAGCCAGACTTCTTTCCTTCTTAGGTGTATCCATCTTTATGGTTTGCCTTCTCAGTTCATATGCAGTAAGATTTCCAGTTAGTTCATCCAACTTGAGGGTAGCCATATTCTTAGATTCCTGAATAGCAGTGATTTTTCTTTCCCATAAGACTGGTAGATCCCTTATCAAGATTTTCTTAACCTTTTCTTCTTCAAGAATAATCCTTCCAACAGACTTAAGTTCATTTGTCAGTGTAGTGAACCTACTATACATCTCTTAGATAGTTTTTCCTTCCTTCATAGTATATTTCTCATATTGAGAATACAACATTGTTCCTCTGGGCCTTTTTACTTGAGGTGTTCCTTCATGAGCAACTTGCAAAGTGTCCCAAATTTTCTTAGCAGTGGTACAGCTTTGGATCCTGATGTACATATCTGTACCTAGTCCACACACAAGCCATTTCTTTGCTTTGGCATTTTTCTACCATTTCTTCAATTCTTCAGTAGTGCAGTTAGCTTTTGTATTTGGAACATCCACTCCTTCCTCATTCTTCTTTGTAGTTGTGAAGGGGCCATCAGTGACTATCTCCTAGAGTTCATAGTCCTCTCCAATGATATGATCTCTCAGTATGTTCTTCCACCAACAATAGTACTATCCATTGAAGAGTGGAGGCCTAGCAGTTGATTGCCCTTCCCAGTTCCCAGGTGGTGCACTCATGTTGATATTTGCCTAAGGTGTTATCCTCTTCAAGGATAACCTACTCTGATACCAATTGATGTTCTAAAGGTCAATACCACATAGGGGGGGGGTGATTTATATGGTACCCAATTTTCGCTTTAGAAGAACCTGGTTCTTCTAGGTGTACTAACACAACTATTTACGGAATAATAATTACATATAATAAAGAACATAGAGATTTTTAGATGAAAAACACCTGGCTCAAAAGGTGAAAAACTACAACCTAATACTCAATAGGATTTTCCCAAACATCCACTAAAATCATTGACCAAAACAGAATCTACAAAACTCTTTGTAAACCTAAGGATTAAACTCTAATCCTGTTGTGGAACACATCATCAACTGTTGCGACAACTTCAAGTTAACTCTAACTTGAATACTCAACGTACATAATACAATTACTTCTGTGAAAGCTAAAAGGTACTATATGAAAACACCTACTACAATTGAACTGGAAATAAAGAAAGACACATAAAACTCTTTATGGAGCTGGTTCTTCAATCTGGTTCATGTAGCTTTACGAATGCACACTCAAATCTCATATAAATTGCTTGCAAAATTTCTTCACTTTTTGCTCTCATTGTAGTTTCACTTCGGCGTTTGTGCAATACCTGTAAGAGAGAACAATCATTGTTATTTAATGAGTCAGTAATTAGAGTTTGATCTAGACTCAATTGCTGATCTTCTATCGAAGTTGAGTCCTCGAGCAACACAAACTCAAACCCTATCTTGTATCCAAATTGTGTTCTCCTCTCACAAGGAGACTTTCTCTCCTTATCCAATATGCAACCTTTTCGATCAGTTCAAGAGATATTGCTGCTTGATCAATGGGACTTATCTCCTTCACGTGCATCTCACATATATAGGTTGACAAACATTATGCTTCACATGATGGACCTGGTCCATGACTGAGCTCATTTGTCATTCTTCAAAACAACACCGATCATTAGGCCAACAGGAGGTCTGAGGCTTATTTGGGCTAGAAATGCCGAAAGTTGAATGTTTGAAGTTTCTATTTCGAGAGTGAAATTTGTACATTGGGTTCGAAATGCGCTTCCGGAAGTTGGAGTATCTCCATAGTGTTTAATTTTATGTGCTTGCAAATTTCAGGTCTTTTGAATGATTTTTGATAGACTTTTTGGTCGAAAGCGTAAGTTGAGAGTTCTTGGAGTTCTTAGGCTTGAATCAAATGTTAATTTACTTTTTTGATATTTTTTTGAGTATTTCGAAGGTTGTAAAAAGTTTGAAATGACATATGATTGGTTGGCATATCTGGTTGAGGTCCCTGGGGGTCTCGGGGTGTGTTTAAAATGCTCAAGGAGTCATTTGTTTACTTAGAGAATTGTAGAAAAAGTTGCATCAATCAGTTCTGATTTCCTTCTTTACTTTTGTGAGAAGGGGTCTCGCGTTTACGAAGAGGAACTGGCGCTGGTGAAGGTTTAATGCTCTTCATTCGTGAAGGTATTCCCCCATTCATGAGGTTGTGGGACCTTATACCTATGCGTTCGTGTAGATGGTGTCGCGTTCGCTTAGAAGGAGGGAAATTGGTCATCGTGTTCATGACTTGGGCACCGCATTTGTGAAAGAGGAAAGTTGGACCAAGTGGAGTTTAGCTTCGCGAACGCGAGGGTCCATCCGCATTCATGAAGAATGAATTAGCTGGGCAGAATGTAAAAGTTTCAAAGTCGAGAGTTTAACCATTTTTGTGAAAACTAGATCTTGGGAGCTCGGATTTGAGCGATATTTTGAGGGATTTTCATGGATATCGATTGGGTAATGATTCTTAACTATATTTTGCTTATAACTCATTAATCTAAACATTAATTTATCATTTAATTTCAGAATTAGGATGAAAATTCGGGGAAAGTTCTTTGACCTAAATATTTAGTTTTGATTGGTGATTTGACATTGGAGTTGGATAATTTTTGTATGGTTGAACTCATGAACGTATGAGATTCTGAAAATGTAAATGTTACCTGATTCCCAGGCGTGGGCTCGGAGGGCGTTTGATCATTTTTTTCTAATTTCGCATGTTATCTTAGAATTAATTAGTGGACTCAGTTACTTGAAGTGTTATTTACATTATGTAATCGATTTGAATTGGCTTTGGCCATTTGGACTCGATTACTCGTGGCAAGAATGCAGTTTCAGGTTGGATTTGAGTTGGTTCGAGGTAAGTGACTTACTTAACCTTGTGTGGGAGACCCTCCCATAGGATTTGGTATGTTTTCATATTTTAAATGCCTTGCACTTTAGATGACGAGTTCTTACTTGTACTAATTGTTGAAAATTCAATTTTCATTAAGTAACTAAATTCTGTTTCCTTTCCCCGTTATTACTACTTGAAATTTAAGCTTGTTGTTAGCTTAGGGAAGCTTGTCTAATTGACTTAATTGCTTATTTGCTGAACTGCCTATATGGATTATGTGTAGCATGACAGGTTAGAAATATATGTTTGCCGTGGTATGAAATTTGAATTGAATTGAATATTCTTCATGTTGCTGCTGTGTATTACTTTGGGATTACAGGGGAGTTATCCCAGGAGATTCCCCAGCATGTCTACTTTGGGACTACAGATTCATATTCTGGGAGATCCCCCTTCACTTTTATATTGGAACTATAGGATTGCACCCGGTAGATTCTCCCAGTACTGGATATTTACATTTGAGACTACGGATCGAGATTTTTGGTGGATCCCAGTGCACTATTAGTTAGACTACATGACGGTATCCCGGGAGATCCAATGGATAGTTGTATTTGGGACTACATGACAGTATCTTGGGAGATCCCCACTTGTTATCTCTATATATAGATGTATTCCTTTCCGTGATTACTTTGTCTCTATTATAACTATTGTTATTCTTTCTTACCGTTGTACTTGATTATATTGTCATGTCCTATGCTGTTATACCTTATTTTTTTATTTGACCTCAGTAGGGCCTTAACTTTTCTCGTCACTAATAGGCTTGGCACTTACTGAGTCCTGTTGTGGTGAACTCATACCCTTTCTGCGCATGTTTTTTATGTGCAGATCTAGGTACTTTCACTCAGTCTTATCACACTAGAGGCGAGGTGCTTCTTGAGACTTTGAGGTATATTTGCCACATCCGCAGACCGAAGAGTCCCTTTCTAGTCACAGTACTAGTACAGCCCTTATGTATTATTCTATATACAGACATCTTTGGAATTAGAGCTTTTATGTAATCTCTTAGCATGTGATTCATGGGGTTCCGGATTTTTGAAGTGTTAGGTTGACATTCATGTATTGTTATATGTTGGGCGGCATCTTAAACACTGTTTCACTTTGTTATTTCGGTTTTTAATTATTTCTTTTCGCAAATTATATATTTTCCGAATTTGTTAGGCTTAACTAGTCGTATATACTAGGTGTCGTTATGATAGTTCACGAAGGGCAAATTGGGATCGTGGCACTATGATTCAACAAGCTTGTTGTTCTTGTTGCAAGTCTCGAAAAAATAGTTTCTAAATCTGGTGGATTACCATCTTTCCCGCCCTACACATTAAAGTCAAAATGTCAAATAATGTCTACTCAATATATATATATATATATATATATATATATATATATATATATATATATATATATATATGATAAAAGAACAAATATGATAATATCTTTTGATAAATAATTTCTCTAATAGGCGTATTACCAATATGATGAGGAATCTTCAACTTAGCTGAGGTTGTTGCATTTCTGTTGCTTTTTTCCTGAAAACTTACTGTACAAAAATTTTCCTTTACCAACCACTCCCTATGTTTCTTGTCTACCTCCTTTGGTATATTCTTATGAGCCTCTTGGATCGGCTTACCCCTCACATATTTTACATACAATTGTCCTCTCCATTTGTTCTACAATTTTTTCATCCATCCCAAGATATAATTACGATGAATATTTAGGTCATCACTCTCAAATTTATTCTACAATAAATTAACATATCATAATACACACTTTAGCAAAAATGGATAAAACCTTCAAGATTGATAGAACATAGAAAAAAGAAAATTGTAAGGGTGTGAAAATATATTTTGAGTTGTAGCAACTAGCTTATAAACAAATTGGGCACATATGTTACCTTAGTAGCTGCTCACATTTGATTTATCTTTTCTTTTTAATATCATCCCATGATAATATTTTCAACATATACTTGTTACGTTCATAAACTATTATTCCTAAGTGCCTCAAAAATAGACTACTATTCTTTCCAACAGTTCGATTATTGTACAAAAATATCACTTTCGTGTAATCTCCAACTTCAAATAATGCAACTTCTTTACACTTGTTTCTTCCTTGGACTTTTTTTACCTTTTTAGTAGTACCTGAACATGCATTGTATGATTCATTAATATCTAAAACTATAGTATGTGTCAAGTAATTTTATAATCATAGATTTGTCAAATCATACTTGTTTCAATTGTTTGCATAACTTAATTAGTGGGGGAAGGAAATGGAGTCTCAGTTGGCATTTGATCTTTCCTAGGAACATATGAGTTTTTCTTTGTAGATATTGATAATAGAATATTAGTAGATGGAGGCAATAAAAAATTACTTTTCAACTGCTCTTTTTCAGAAACTAGGGTGTTTTTCTTTGTTGCTTGCATTCCTTGACCAATAGATAAGAGAGAATTTAATCTTGTACCATTACTAACATATTTAAACTTCTTTCACCAGTAGAAGGGTCAGACATATTTTGAGAAGTAAGAAACATATTTTGATGGAAGGATTCCACCTTATTCCGGTACGCCTTTAGAGAGCATATTGATCTAAGCCCTTGCCCTCGTTCTATTGCTAGAACATCTGGTGGAAGAAATCCAAATTTTGAAGCTTTTGCAGTGAATTCAACCTCAATTTCAAGCTTTGATCTTTTCATGATAGGCCTACAAAACAATCAAAAGAAACCAAATTAAGAATGACATAATGAAAATAATGTATTGACAAAAAATCATGCAATCAGAATGTAAAAGAATTAATATATCAATACATATAGAGAATTTTACCTCATTTGTTCTTTATCGTTTATTTTGCGAAGATTTTTTATTAATCTAAAATAACAACATCTATTTGTTGCATTATCTCAAAAGAATGATGAAGTTTTGTCTTTCTCACCACACGCTAACCTTTTTTAGAATCGTCATTAGCATAAAATATTTGAGATGCTTGGTCCACTATTACAAAAAGCTCATCTGTTTTTAAAAATTCCCCATATTAACACTTATAAATTCATATTCATCTTGTTTACCTTGTTTTATTTTATCATACACATCATAACAATAAATCTAAATAAAACCACTCTTCTACTAAGGATGAATTGCAACTCAAGTATATCAGTCAAAACTCCATAGTAATCAAGGTTCTCACTATCTTTATCAGTCGCACCAACTACAACTATCCCACAATTTTAAGCCTTTAACTTATTATCATCATCTTTCACATAAAATATGTACCCACTAATAATTTATCCATTATATTGTGTCACATATCCGGTCTGACCATGTGAAAGTGAGATTAAATCTATCATGATCTTACTATTATCTCCTTTATGCAATGGTGCGACCTATCAATAAGATAAATTAAACACTTTAGTATAAGTAATACAATATTAAATTTTCATGTTTATAGTCTACCTATTCCTCACCCTATACATAAAACAATCAATAAACTATTTGTTCTATTTTCATCGGACAAATGTTGAAGATTATCAACATGAATTTATGCAAGCTCTCTGCAAAATTTCGATCAATCACAAATGTCATGTGAAGGGAGAAATAAAACTAGAGAAACTATGGAGTGAATGAAATGATATGAAATACAATTTTTCATACTCGGAATATGGTAGAACTTCATCACAATTCTTCAATATTTGTATATGTGCATGTTCCAAATCATTTGCTTCAAGCTCCTTTTGTTTTCAAGTCCCTAAAGTTTTTCCAAGTTGACAAAATAGAGTTAACCCTCCAGCAGAATTCTTTAAACCACCATCATAATTTCGTCTACGCCGATTGAACTTTGTGTCAATTTTATGCAGATACTTTGAGCATAAGGTCATGCATTCAGTTGCAATGTATCCTTCTGCAATAGACCCTTCTGGAAAAGACCTATTACCAATAAGATATTTCAAAAAATATAGAGGGTGTTTGGATAAGCTTATAAGCTGGTCAAACTAGCTTATAAGCACTTTTTGGCTTCTCTACGTATTTGGTAAAGTTAAAAGTGTTATAAGTTAACAGCTTATAATCCAAAAATAAGACAAAAGTCATAAGTTGGTTCCCCCCAACTTATTAAATTTCAGGTTATAAGAACTTTAAGTTTGACCAAAATATTTACTATTCTATCCCGAAAGTACTTCTTTTTAAAAAAACTCTTTGTATATCCAGTTTTTCAGCTACTTATTACTAATTTCAGCACTTTTATCCGAACATCTAACTGCTTATTTTTAAATCAGTTTCAGCACTTAAAAGCGCTTTTTAGCACCTAATGCTTATCCGCTATTCTGAATCAGCTAAACCAAACAGGCTCATAATTATCACTCTACAGGATACATCCACCTGTAATGAATTGGCACACAAATCTTAGCTTCATTTGCTAAATGAATAGGCAAGTGCACTATGACATCAAAAAATGAAGGAAGGAACACTTTTTCTAACTTGCAAAGAGTTAGAGCAATTTGGGATTCAATTTTCTCCAATCGTTCCCTCCTTAACTTCTTTGATCCAAGGACATTAAAAAATGAAGATAACTCAATAAGTGGTTCACACACTTCTTTAAACACCATACCAGGAAGTTCAAGTGGAAGCACATACTGTAGAAGAACATGACAATCATAACTCTTTATGCAAGAAATCATGTGATCTTTCATATTCATACTTCTAGAAATATTAGATGAAAGTTTGTCTGGGACTTTCAAATTCTTCAAGAAAAGGCATAACTTGTGCTTTTCTTCAGATGACAATTCGTAACATGGGAACGAAACTTCGTATTTTTCCACTTTTTTGATTGGGTATAATTCTGGTCTAATGTTCATTTCTTGTAAATCTTGCCGACTTTTAATTGTGTCCTTGGTTTTTTTTTGGCATTCATGATAGTCCCCAAAATGTTATCACATAGGTTCTCCTCAATATGCATAACATCCAAGTTATGTCACAACAAAAGAAATTTCCAATACAAAAGTTTAAAAAAATACTCTTCTTGTTCTAATTATCCTTTCGAGCATCATGTGATGTTTTGATCCGTTGCATTGGATCTTTCGTTAATCGTATCCCTTCAAGATCTTCTACTTCATTGAGTATCTCAATGCCAGAACATTATTTTGGTGGGAGCCTTCGGTCTTTTGTTCCATCAAATGGCCCTTTATTATTCCTCCATTTATGATTTGGAGAAAGGTAATGTCGATGACCCATAAAATATTGCTAATTACTATTAACCAGTCTAATTAAGGAACTGTCTTTATTACAACACGGGCAGCTAATTTTTCTTGTGTTCTCTATCCAGATAAATTTTGATATACAGGAATGTCATTGATGTTCCATAACATAAAAGAGTGCAACTTAAAATTTTGTTTGGTTATGCATCAAATGTCTCAATTCTAATTTCCCATAGCTCTTTCAATTTGTATATCAAGGGTTGAAGATAAATATCAATTGCCTCTCCAGGACTATCTGGACCTGGAATAAGCATCACCAAAATAAAAAAAAATTTCTTCACACACAACCAAGGTGGAATATTAATGGAATAAGTACCACAGGTCAAATGCTATATGGGTTTTTGAAATTTTAAAATGGATGGAACCCATCGCTAGCAAGTCTATGTCGAAGATTACGAGGCTCAACTATAAATGAGGGATGAAGTTCATCAAAAGACTTCCACGTCATTGAATCGGCTAGGTGCCACATCGTTCTATCATGAACTCTTTCACCTTGATGTCATATCATTAGAAATGATGTTTTTTAAGACATGAACAACCTCTGAAGTAAGTACTGGAATCTTTGTGAATAGTGTTTCACTATGAATAGTGTTTCCGTCACTATTCATCGGGCATATCGCCGGAATCCGGTGGTGGATTGTCACAATTTTGGTGTCACGACACCCCCTTCTCGTTGCGAACAATCCCCAAAAGAATTTTTCCTCAAATCTATAGCAATATTTCCTGCATCTTAAATCTTGTTTAATCATTTTACTATAGCACTCTCACTTTCTGAAATTTTCAGCTCTACCACTCTCTGATAGAGTGATTGTGATGGATCCTGCTTGACGTTTAAGGCAACTATGGAAACTTCACCCTTTCCCAAGCCTTATGTTGTTGGAGAGGATATTCGAAACCATAAGGAAAAACACACTTCTCACGATACAAAACAAACATACGCATCGCATCTTGTTTGACAACAATCTGTCGCTACTAACTCAAAACTTAAACTCTGTCCTGTTAAATTTGAGCATGGAATACCTACTGTTGAATTCATAGTAGATGAAGGGAATTTATTCACCAGGGAGGAAGGTCTTCAACAAGCAGTTGTGATTAAATTTTCATATCGAAAACCCAAGCTCAAGGAGCTGAGACAGATTTTACCGAAGCAACTCGATGTTAAAGGTAATTTAAATATAGGACAGCTAGAATATCGGCATATTCTGGTAAGATTTGATCTATTTGAAGATTTTGCTCATGTCGTGTCAAGAACAACTAGTTATGTTAAGGCAAAAGGAGACGAGTTCTTCTTTAGGACATTCCCATGGACAATGGGATTTAATCCACGTGAATAAATGTCAAAAGCTGTCGCTTGGATCTCTTTTCCTGAACATCCAACAAACTTCTTTGCAAAAAATCCTTAATGTCAATCGCAGCTGCAGTGGGAAAGCCTCTAGCAGTAGATAAGGCTACTAATGATCGAATGAGACCTAGTACAGTGCGAGTCAAAGTCTTGATTAATTTACTAGACAAGCACCCTAAGAAAATCAAGATCAAGATAGTTGATGTAAAATCTGAAAAAATAGTTGAATACGACCAGCGGATTGTCTTTGATAACTTACCTAAATACTGCACATATCATAATCATCAAGGTCATGATGTAAAATCGTGCCGTTGAAGTACAGAGGAATTGAATGAACAAGCATTTCATGATCGAGAATCTGAAGGCTGTGGCAGCTTGACTAAATTAGGAGGTGATGCTAGGGAGTACTTGAATGCTAACCTTGTAGCTCGAAGCAGTGAAGGGGTTCTTCTTAATGTGATTGATGATGCAGGACAAAATATTGATTCTGCCTCAATTTTTCCAACTGTAGAAGCTCATTCAATACAAAATGCTAATACTGCACATCTGTGTAAAAATCCATCTACTATTCCATCGAATTTGAATATTCTCATTGAATAGGTGGTGTCAACTTTGGCTGTTGCATCTGCTGTGGCAGCACCTCACAATACAAACAGGTCTGAACACTTATTGATTGAGTAGCAGCATTTGTTGCAGAATAATAATAATAAGAAACCTACACTATTTTGTTAAGGAAATGATACAAATTTCGAGGCTCCAGATCGTATCAAACCTGTTACAGATTCTACTGTTTTACCATTTAAACTAGGGGAAAAGTCGTCAGTTCCGAATTTTCTTGATGCTTCTAACATTACTGCAGGATGTAATGGTTTAAAAAAAGCATCAACTATAGTTAAACATACCAATTCAAATGAATTATGCAAAGCACAGCATTTCAATTCCGCTGTGCAGCAATTAATAACAGGGAAGGTAAATGTCACAGCTAGTTTAGATCCAATTCTTAAGCAATATATAGCATGGATGGCAATAAATGGTCTGGGAAAATGAAGTGGTGGATGTGCAATGTGATGTTATGCAATTGGAGTTTGCAGCATCTGGTACAAAGGATTGCAATGCTGCCAATTGGACAGTACAAAATGAAGTATCTACACTGTCTATGCAATGTCCGATTGATCGAGCTGCATCAGAGATTGACAACCATGATGCAATGAATGAAGTTCTATACATAACAGCAACTCATACAGATGACGTATTGTACAGAATTCGTTCAGACAACATACCTCAAACCAGCATGGCAGGGTCCAACAGGGCTGTGTGACCATTTCTTAAGGTACAACGGTTGATGTTGTCTCTAATGCTGCCTCAGCTCAAGCAAATTTTGATTTACAGCCTACTTCTATTCAACAACACTCAAGGGAAGCTGGACAATGGTCATCGATATCCAACACAAAAGTAACCCCAAAATCCATAAATAAAATCCAGATCGTAGAAAACAATCCAGCTTTACCTTCATTCTCAAACTCATTTGCCTTACTTGCCAATGTCAATGATGATGAGGGAAAATTCTTGGGAGAAAAACGGCAGATGGTTGACAGTCAAAATAGCTCACCGATTCCAGAGGCAACGAATACAGCTCATGTTAATGCTCCAAATATGCAAATACAGTCCAAAAGTCAAATTTCTCCAACAATCCCCAATCCTCATGTGAACAACATTACCAAAGATTATGGGGAACCTTCAACTGCAAGTAACAAAGAAGGTATTAAACCAAAGAGGAGGGACATGGTCATTAAATCGAAACTGTGGAAAGACCAACGAGATTATGATGAGGAGGAGGGCTGGGGTGAAGGACTCGCTGGTTTTTCATCGGAAGAAGAAGACCAAGAGTGTGATCAGGATAGTACTAGGAAGGACATTGATGATCCAGTCAAGCAAAAATGTCAAGGGAAACCTGTAGCTAAGAACTGTCGAGAAAGTCTGCAACAAACAGCAACTCCAAACAGCAATTTGAACCAGAATGCTCCAGTTTTTGTTCCAAGAAATAATACAAAAGTAGTGATTTCAAATGCAGCGACATCAAAGTTCGACCAGAATGAATCAGCACATAATCTTCAACTAAACTCAGCTGTAACATCACTTGGTGATCAAATCGCAACTGCACTGCCATCATCTAGCAAGAATCAGGTTACAACAACAGAACCACTCTCTAATTTGGAGGACAGGAAATTTTCCGATGCAATGACGCAAACTATGCTTTCAAACCAGAAGCAGCAAAGGAATGCAAATACACCATCTAACTTTCCTTCTGCTGATAGCAGTACAGTAGCATTTTCACAGGTGGGGGAGCTCGTCACAACTGCTCCAGTAATCTCCTCCAAGGAAAGACAACTCTTGGACGCGATGGTAAACAAAGTTACTAATCTTAGTACTGGTCGTTGTGTCATGAGCAGGAACAAATCGCAAAAACAACAACAAAAAAATGCAGTTATGGCTAATGCACAATTAACAACGCAATGTGATTTTCAAGAATTGCCAAATCCTATTTTGACAGGAAGACATATATATGAAGAAGGGGAAGAAGAGGATATCATAAAGCAATACCGAGCAGAAGCTTCAACAAAAGGTGATTTATCACCAATGCATAGTGCAAGAAGTAAGAAGTCTCGTCAAAGGGAAAGAAGTTGGGACGGCAGGGTGTTTGAAGACGTAAACATAAGGAGACCCCCAATGAGAAATGCAAAACAAAATCAGGTCGCTCAAACAATACTTTCAAAGTCCAATCGCGTGAAGAATAAAGCATGAATTTTGAAAACATTTTGAATAATTATGTTGAAGAAGACATCATTCTACAAATTGAAGTTTTCACAAAAAAGAGAAAAGAGGGCACCTTTATGGCTTCTTCATCTTTTTATGTTACCATCACATTAGTATTATCCTTTGTTATATCATCACAGAGCATGTAATAAACTCTGTGATGATCTTTCAATTCTTAGTTATTGCAAGTTCTTTCTTTTTACATGCTTGCTAGTTCAGGAGGCTTTTTTTTGCCTCAATAGGATAGCTAAGGTAAGGTCCACGTCGGCTTTGTAAAATGGGTAACAATACCGGTGTAATCTGCCTTATTTTTTTTCCTATTTGTTGTAATTTTCTTTATCCTATTATTTATGAAAATTAACCCTAGGTGCTTGCCTAGTGGACCCAACAAAAACCTCTGAAGCCTAGGCTTTAATGGAAAATAGTGTAAAGTCTTTGATACGACCTTTTTACAATTTTTATTCCTTTTTTTCCCACTATGTTTATCCAATTTCTATCTAGGCGCACCATAAAGTTTGCACGATTCAATCAGTTTATCCTCTTTTATATATAACATGCAATTGTTTTTACAAGCTGATCTTTTGGTCAGAAAGCCTTAGATCTCAAATTACCTTATTTGCCTCATAATATGAACCTGGGCATCAGGCAATAATTCATCCTTTAATATTTGCAATAACATTGTAAATGGCTCATTACTCCAATGACCAATACTTTTTATGTGAAGCAATTTAATCAAAGTAAAAAGCTTTGAACATTCAGAATTCTGATATACTAGTTGCTCAAGATCCTCCAATAAGCCGTAAAACGTTTTTTCTTCAATATTCGATTCTTTCTCAAGGAAATCAGAACTAATGCTTGTAGTGCCGCCATCAATATTAGGATACAAATCACTCAAAACATTTCATATTTCATCGTCACTCTCATACTCCTCTACTTCATCATCATCTTCGTCTTCACATTCGAATTGTGGATAACCTAAAACTTCTCCATGATGATACCAAAAAGTATAATTATAAATGATTCCATATTCTTTCAAACGTGCAGTTACAATCTCACGTGTTTCTAAAGTTGTGTTACAACATTTAATACATGGACATGGTATTTCACACATCTATCCTTTTCTTCTAAAGCATAATCCAAAAATGTTTGCACCCCATTTAAGTAGACTTCACCAAGTCTATCAACAACTTCCATCCACTGATTACTAGGTGTTATAACCTTGGAGATTACATAATAATTATATCAGAAAAAAATATATAGGATAATAAAAGTACTCTAAGATGCAAATAGCCTTTTAGGAAAAACGATATAATTGAAAAGATCTTTCAATAAGAAACAAAGTATCTTGAGGTATAAGAAGTTATGGCTAATTATCTAGAAATGGTGATACATTTAATAAACAAAAACCAATAATATATCACTAGAATGAGATAATCTACAAATTAATTGTCAAAATAGACATAACACATAATTTCTCTGTTCAACACTCATCAACTAGTGTACTTCTTACTCATCAATAATTTCTCTGGTCTACTGAAGTACATTCCTTTCAGAACAAAGCTAGAATTAACAATTATTAACTAATGACATGAAGAACAAGGACAATCCTAATAATTTCTCATAGATGGGGGCTGCGAAGGGTAAGATGTATGGAACCTTATCCCTATCCTAAAAATAGCAGAGAGACTGTTTCCGACAGACTTCGACAGGACAACTAATGAAAAAAATAATAGAAATAAGTAGGAATAACAACAACGTAAAAATAAGACATAGTGAAATTCTAGGTAGTAATATCAATCTATGACTAAGAGGATATCATAGTAACACTAATGCTAACAAATTGAGTAAACGGAAGAAGCCCGAATTCTAAATTTTGTATCATATAAGCAATATTATCATGGCTCAACTAGAAATATAATAAAACGACTTGATTACCATTTCTCTGCTATCATGACTCATTGCCTAGTACAAATGCACCAAGAAATTAAGACCATAATTGTTGTACAGAAGTATCATGGTGTGCACATTACTCTGTAAAAAAACAGATACCATAATTCTATTCTAATCACCTCAAATACAGAACATATATACTCAGTTATTTATTATATATAAGACAAACTTTAAGTAATTGTGGTATGCAAAAGTATCACGATCCTAAATCGGACCCGGTTATAATGGCACCTATC
The DNA here is from genome assembly GCA_034376525.1 of Nicotiana benthamiana. Classification (NCBI taxonomy): domain Eukaryota; kingdom Viridiplantae; phylum Streptophyta; class Magnoliopsida; order Solanales; family Solanaceae; genus Nicotiana; species Nicotiana benthamiana. The sequence continues at coordinate 35,437,399 of CM067326.1, forward strand.
ATAAAATAAGGCCAGCGACAAAAAAATCCAAACTAATAAAATAGTTATAAGAATTCATATTTAAGTCATTAATAAGTGATGAATCCCAAAATAAAAAGCAAAATAGAACAATTGCAAAAAATAACACAGCCTGACATCGGGGTGTCACCAGTCATAAGCATCTAAACATCTCTCTAAGTTTATAAAAGGACTACACATTCTAGTAAAAAGCTAATACAAGGAAAGTAAAGATAGGAAGGATAAGCACTGGTTTGCGAACGCCAAGCAGCTATCTAGTGAACTCTGAACAACCCACTGTAAGAAATCAGCCCTCCCTAGTGTGACCCGAGACTCCTGAATCTACATATAGGGTGCAAAGAGGAATGTGAGTACGCCAACTCAGTAAGTAATAAAAGTAATGGCAGTTGAGCGATAACAGAACAGGTAAAACACACAAAGAGCTACAACGAGGTAGTATAAAAACATAACACAATGCATTAAAATAGTAAAAACTCGTTCAAACACCTTAATTCAATAAAGACCTCTTTAAAACATCGTTTAACAGTTTAAAAGAGTGAATGAAGACAGGTATAAAAGATAGAAACACTAACAACTCATTGGGCAAGATACCAACAGAACCAGCCCCTCGGGCTATCTCATTATCACTTGTATCAGCCCCTCGGGCAATAACACGGTACAACATCAGTCCCGCGGGCTATTTTACATCACAAACTGGGTATCCGCGCTCATTGGGGGTGTACAGATTCCCGGAGGGGCCTCTTACAGCCCAAGTGCAATAACAAGCCATCGCATGGCATAATTAAATAGGCACTCAGCCCTATAACAAGTCACCTCGTGGAATAACAAATCAGGCTCTCGACCCCATAATCATGAATCAATATAGTACTAATACGGCATGCAGCTTGATCCACTAGTATCCTCATAACACAGGCCCTCAAGCTTACTCAGTCAGAATCTCACAAGCCACTCGGACAACAGTAAAAAATGATTCTCAGCCCAATATATCATTTAAAATTTCAAAAGCGAGTAAACATGGATGAGTTGTAAAAAGAGTAGAATATAGCATGACTGAGTACAAATACGAAGTCAACAGTAAGGAAATAGCAGTAAAAATCCCCTATGGATCCAAAATAGTTGCCACGGGGCCCAAATATGGCTTTCAGCCCGAAACATTATGATAGCAAAAAGCTTTCAATTAAATTATGCAGTTAAATAATCATACGGGATGGACTAAGTCACAATCCCCAATGGTGCACGACCTTACACTTGTCATCTAGCTAACTACAGGATAGAATAGGAAGGAAACGCTTCGGTCTGTGAATGCTGCAGATATACCTCGAGTCTCCGCTAGATATCTCTGCCCCAGTAATAGTGCGCCTATGATGATGTGCCTAGATTTTCACATGGAAAACATGCACATTAGAGGCACGAGTGCACCACATCGGTACTCAGTAAGTGCCAAGCCTAACCTCGGTTGGGTACTGACGAGGAGGTCAAGACCCTACTAAGATAAATATATCATATGATGAGATTAAGAAATACAGCATAGGTAAAATCTACAGCAAAATCTAAATAAGATAAGTAAGGGAATAAGCAATAGGAAAACGGAACAAAACAATACAAGGAACACTACTCACAACAGGAATAATAAACGGGGATCTCTTAGTATTCTTATTATATCCGCTAGGGATCTCTTGGTATCCCGAGGATCTCTTGGTGTCCTCACCATATTCGCAAGGGATATCCTGGTACCTCGAGGATCTCTTGGTATCCTCATGAAATTCACTATGGATCTCTTGGTATCCCGAGGATCTCTCGGTATCCTCATTATATTCACTAGGGATCTCTTGGTATTCCGAGGATCTCTTGGTATCCTCATTATATTCACTAGGGATCTCTTGGTATCCAGAGGATCTCTTGGGATCCTCATTATATTCACTGGGGATATCTTGGTATCCCGAGGATCTCTTGGTATCCTCATTATATTCACTAGGGATCTCTTGCTATCCCCAGGATCTCTTGGTATCCTCATTTTTTTACAATCTCATGTGCCAGGGATCTCTTGACATCCCTCACCCTCAGTCCAAAACATATCAAGTGCAGGGGTATCTCCCAGGAGGCCAACCTCATTATATTCACTAGGGATATCTTGGTATCCCGAGGATCTCTTGGTATCCTCATTATATTCACTAGGGATCTCTTGGTATCCAGAGGATCTCTTGGGATCCTCATTATATTCACTGGGGATATCTTGGTATCCCGAGGATCTCTTGGTATCCTCATTATATTCACTAGGGATCTCTTGCTATCCCCGGGATCTCTTGGTATCCTCATTTTTTTACAATCTCATATGCCAGGGATCTCTTGACATCCCTCACCCTCAGTCCAGAACATATCAAGTGCAGGGGTATCACCCAGGAGGCCAACCAGTAGGCCCAATTTAAAAACACACAATAACAACCCAAACAATAGGAAAGATACTAGCCAAGGACAAGAGATAGAAAATACAGGCCAAACATACTGCATGGATTACAAATGGGACAGCTTAATACTTAGGCAGCAAGTCAAACGAATATGCCTCACTACTCTAGCATGAATAAACTCACAATTTAATATGAACAGGTAAGCAAGGAAATTCAATTTAAATGCTTCAAGTAAAAAAATGGATTTTCCAAAAATTTCCTCAAATACGCGCTAGTCACCTCACGTACGAGGCATTCAATTAACAAACATCCTAAGGAAAGGTCCCCCACACAAGGTTAGACAAGCCACTTACCTCAATCGGCTCCAAAAATCAGCTTGTAATCACTCTTTTCCACGAGTATCCAACTCCAAATGGCCAAAATCTATCCATTCCAATTACATCTGATAAATAACATCTCTGTTAGAATACGTGCTTAACGCTAGAGGGGGGGTGAATAGCATTTTATAAAAATCCACAGGAATTTAAAACTCAAATGCGGAAATTAAAGAGTAAGGAGAGAGTGCACCACAACGTATACTGGTTCACCACAACCTGTGGCTAAGTCCAGTCTCTTGAGCAACAACTCAAGGTTCTACTATCTCCATTAAGCTTGCGGGTGCTTAACAAACCGTTACACTGCTTAAGGATACCGCACCTCAAGACTTCTGTTAAGTTTTCGGGTACCTAACAAACCTTTACACTTGAGAACTTAAGTCACATAAGCCTCAAGAAACCCTGCTCGAGGATACCTCACCCCAAGACTTCTCAAGAAGAAATATACCCTTTCTTCTTGCAACAAGTTTATACAACACTTACTACTCACTTAAACAAATTCTCTCTTAATAGAGTGGATAATGAGTAAACAAGTACGCTCAAGAACACAACAATAAATTTAAGACCTTGGCTTTCAAAAAATGATAATAAATGATCAATAAATGATATTGGAAATGTATGAAAGCCTATGAATGTTTTGGTCAGATGTGTTGTGTTAAAAGAGGGGTTTTGGGGTGTATTTATAGCCCCAAAATCCCTTGTATCCGTTTGCAAAATGATTAAACACTTTGACAAAAACTGTTGCGATAATCGATTATCTCAGGAAGATAATCGATTAACCTTTCAAAAATATAGTCGTTGAAAGGCAACGGATACTAAGATAATCGATTAACTTATGTCTGATAATCGATTATTTTAACGATAATCGATTATCGCACTTAGATAATCGATTATCTCATTTGAAATTCTAGACGTTGAGAAATAACGGATATACGATAATCGATTATCGTTGGTAAGATAATTGATCATCTTACCTTGCGTAAAAACGTCCAGTTTAATGAAATATTAGATAATCGATTATCTCCTCAAGATAATCGATTAACTCAGTAGAAAATCTATTTCAAGACGTTTTTTATTGTTTATTTAAATACCAAAAATATAATATATGTCTTAAATATTAAATACACTTTTAAGAACCTTTTTGGTTTAATTTAAAACATAAAAATCAATTTATTCCAAGAGTATAAAATTATTTAAGATATGCATATATTGTAAAATCATTTTTGGTATGCATATTTGTAAAGTCAAATATGATATGCATATATTTTAAAATCATTTATGATATGCATATATTGTAAAGTCGTTTTATAATATGCATTGTAAAATGATTTATGATATGCATTTGTAAAATCATTTTATGAGAGAAGCCAAGACTCAAACTTAAAGTTGGATCAAGATCACAATAAAGACAATATAAATAAGACACAATAAAAGGTCTTCATTTATTTTCATTGCTTCATATCTTCTCTTGATCTTGTCTTGAACTTGTTGGACTCCAATTCTTGTCCGCTCACATAATGTCACAAAGCAAATCTTCCCCTTTGCGCATTCGCATATCAACTTCGCATATCAAGGCTTTATCTTCCTCCTTGTATGCTTTTGCATATCTGCAAGATAAATACAAAATAAATACACTTTAGTTAAAATATAAATGAAAGTGTATTTCAATAATAACTCACATATATTTGGCATATATTATTTTCCATCTAAATCAGTTTGTCAATTATCAAAACATATAAATGTGAACATACATATATGTTCCAACAATTTCCCCCTTTTTGATAATGGCAAACCTATATGGGAATATGCATATACCCTTATAAAAACTATGCCAAATATAAGACAAGTTATTATTGAGTTCCCCCTCAATTTATGCAATAAGTATTAAAATAAAATTGCATAAAAATATATATATGCATATACAAGTTATATTCCCCCTTTCAATAAAATATGCATATAAATAAATAAGTATGCATATATCCTTATCTTCCCCAATGCATGGAAAAGATAAATATTCATATACCCTTAATCTTCCCCCTTTTGCCATTAACAAAAAGATAATTTCATTAATGAAGAAGGAAAATTACAATAAGAGTAATTGAAAATACATTTCAAATAAATGAAAATACAAATCAAGAACTTTCATCGTCGTCGAAATCATCGTTATCGCTAGAAGTACTTGCGGAATAGACGTGAGAATACGAATAATTGACATGGTCAAAATATCCGTGGATTTCGTCACTAAGCCTACGCACATTTCTTTCCGTGCGAGACACATTACTATCGATTCGATTAATTGAAGTCGATAGAGAGGCAAGTTGATCCAAGATGGCTTGAGACACATCCGGTTGAGCACGAGGACGACGAGCTTGAATTGGAGGAGGAGGATTTGGAATTTGATCATGTGGTTGATCATGGCCATGAAAAGAGGTCTCTTGAATTTCCCAATATTTGGTACGATTTTTCTTGGTACCAACATTGGTGTTGATTTGAGACGATTTAAGAAGATGCATTATAAGAAATGCATATGGAAGAGGGTTGTCACCTCCTATTGAATCAAACATATGTGTAAGAACAAATTTACACCAATTTATGCATGCTTTGGAAATAATCGCATGCATGATTTTTGCATCTTCATGTCCAATTGTCGTGTGATTGCTTTTTCTAGAATCCGAGTGACAACATAAAGAATCAAACGAAATTCCGGAAAAATTCCTTTAATGGGAGCTCTCTTTTGCTCCTGAGTAAAATCAAATTGTCCAATTCCAATAAGGTTGAAAAGGACTTGTTCATCATAGAGTATTCCTTAGACACCGGTATATTGATTGATGTCTTGGCCATCACGAGGAACATTCGTGAGAGCTTGAATATTTTCTTCACTAAGAAGAATGGGAATACCATTAACTTTGGTAGAGAGAACACCATTTTCATCTTTCCTAAGATTCGAATAGACGGCTTGAATCAAAAGAGGATGAATGAAATCATACTTCAAATAAACAAAGTCAATGATTGAACTTTGTAGAAGTATATTGGAATGATTAGAATCCGCTAGATATCTTGCGGTTGTGAATTGAGGTGGAAGAATATCCCGATTCTCAAACTTTTGAACAAATCGTTGTAGTTCGATTTCATGTTCGAACCAAAGAACCGATCCATCATCATAGCCTAAAATAGATGGAGGGGTATTGGAAGAAGAAGTGACATTCTTTCCGGCACGAGAATGTTTAGAACTTCTATTTGCCATTGAAGTTTGTATGCAAGAAGAACTATTGGAAGAAATTTGGAATAGAATTTTTGAAGGGAATTCTTGAACAAGAATGATTTTGGTGTGAAACTATTCCTATTTATAGAGTTCAAGAAAACATAGCATTGAATGGTAAAAATAAGATTTTTGGACTGAATGGAACGGCTATAAAACGGTCAGATTTTTGAAATTTGATCGTGGATAGTTGAATATCTTATGTGATAGTCGACTCTCTGGGAGCCATTTTCGAATATCTTCTAGGATAGTCGAATATCTGGAAACAGATATATACTTGAATAACTTCTGGTTAGTCGAATATCTGGAGAAATAGCTTGATTTTCTGGATAATCAAGTTATTCGAATAACTTCTAGTTAGTCGATTAACTTCGACGACTTTGAAAAATCGTTTAAACAGAAAATATTGGAAAATAATTTTCATCTTATGAAATTCATTTGAAAACATATGAATAAACCATATATTTGATAAAAATATATATCATAATTTTATGAAAATAATTTTATCAAAAACAGATATGCTATTTCTAAAATCAAAAATTCGCAATCCAAAATAAATATTGACTTTAATTTAAAAGGAAAACTTCCTCTTTGGTTCCCCCTGTCTCATAGGGTGATACCTGCAAAAAGAAAATACGCGTCTCCGACGCTCAAGCCAGTAATATTCAAAAATAAATGCAACCTAAAATGTATGCATTTAGATCAACGTAGAGTCAAGAATTCCGAGTTCATTTCGAATACGGAAGAAGGACTCTTTATCTAAAGGTTTTGTGAAGATGTCGGCCAATTGAAACAAACTCAATTTGGACATCACCTTTAAGAACGTGATCTCTTAGAAAATGGTGCCTAATTTCAATATGCTTTGTTCTTGAATGAAGAATTGGATTCTTCGTCAAGCTTATGGCACTAGTATTATTACATCGAAGAGAGACGTGATCAAGACTAAGATCATAATCCAAAAGTTGTTGTTTCATCCAAAGGATTTGTGCACAACAACTTCCCGCGGCAATATATTCGGCCTCGGTTGTGGACAAAGCGACACTAACATGTTTCTTGCTAATCCAAGAACTAAGGAGTTACCGAGCAAATGGCAAGTGCCAATTGTGCTCTTGCGGTCTAATTTGCATCTAGCAAAATTAGAATCGGAGTAGCCAATTAATTGGCATGAAGAATCTTTGGGATACCAAAATCCCACATTCAAAAATCCTAATAATGTACTTCATTTTCCATTTAACCGCATTAAGACGTGACTTCTTTGGACATGATCTATATCTAGCATATCAATAAACGTTAAATATTATATCAAGTCTACTAGTAGTAAGGTAAAGTAGGGAACGATCATACCTCGGTATATCTTGGTGTCAACCTCCTTACCTTTCTCGTCTTTGTCAAAATGGTCAGATAAATTCATTGAAGTGGTTATTGCTTTGGTGTTGCTTAATTCAAATAGATTTAGCAACTCCTTGCAATATTGAGTTTGACAAATGAAAGTTTCCTCTTTCATTTGCTCAACTTGTAGCTCCAAGAAGAAATTAAGCTCGTCCATCATTGACATCTCAAAATGAGTTTTAAGGGCTCCTTGCATAAAACTCATTAGTTGCTCAAAATACAAATATCATCAATAAAAATTCATTTTGAAATATAAAAAAAATATCATCAAAGACAATAATATCATCAATATAAATTTATCAACATAAATTTATTTTGAAAAATAACATCATTTAACAAAAATATCATCAAGATAATATCATCAATAAAATTCATGCAATCTATTTTTCCTTAATGAAAATTTCCCCCTTAAATAAGGCAAACTAGAATGTAAAGACATTCCCCCTTATTTGAAGCATATCGCCTAAACATCTTCTTTTGGCATTTAGCGAGAAGAGAGTATATTAAGGCTACTTCCCTTTTCCGACATTTCTTGAATGTCGAAATAAAATAGGAAGGATATTGAGGAATATACAATATGAAGATTGCTAGAATTTTATCAAAACATATTAATAGATATTTCAAAATATACCAATTGTTTGAAAAAAAACAAAACATATCAATTTGATATTTTTCAAAATATGCCAATTGTTAAAAAAACAATGGTAAAACCGTTTGTTGGAAAAACATAACAAATATATCAAATGTTATTTTATTAACAGTGATACAATTGATGTTTTTAGTAAAACATATTACTAAAATATGTCAACTGTTAATATCCAACAAAACAACAGTTTTATTAAAGCCATAAATCAAATTTTGAAAAATATACCAATCATTATTCAGACCAAAAGATATATTCATCAAGAGTCGATTTTTAACAGAAATACTTTTATCAACTGTTAAAAACATGAATCATTTATTTCAGGAATATATCAATTATTTTTCAAACCAAAAATAGCATTCATCAAAAACATGAGTGAAAAGTTTTTGACAAAAAATATGCTAACAGTTAATACACACCAAAAAATTATTTGTTTTTCTAGTATATATCAACAGTTATTTAAATCACAAATAACAATTATCAACATCCATAAATGAAATGTTTTTATCAGAAGCAAGCTAACAGTTAATACATACCAACTGTTATCAATTGTTGCACAAACATTTCAAAAGTTATTTTGATCAAAAAGATACTAATTGTTAACACATATCAACAATAGATTCTTATCAAAACAAAACATGGACCAATTATTATTTTTAACAACCATAACTGATACCAATTGTTATTTGAAATAGAAGTATTATCAAAACATGAAAAAATAATTGATACCAAAAAATAATTATCAGAACATGTATCAACAAAGAATAGTTGATATATCAACATATATCAATTAAAAAAAATTATATCCAACAAACGAAGAATAAATGCATTAATGCCAATTTCTAGCACATATCAATAACTCGGTTTTTATCGAAAATGATAACTAACTGAAATTTCCCCTTGATGCAATGAGGTGTCGTGCTTGGTGCATCTACTACAATATTGTAGCCTTCAAGCACACCTGCAAAAATACATAAGGATAGGTTTTTGGTACCCAAACCATTTTGGGTCCTTGGGGGTTAGGCAAATAATAATTATAGCTAGAAGATAAATCCCTATATTTTGCAAAACATATGGGTGCTATGTGCCCTACCCGGTTGCAGTAGTGACATACCACGTTCGGGTTGTGCCTATGCCTAGGTTGTGCCAAAAAAGTTCTAGGTGATCTAAAGTCATTCCTAGAAGTGTTGAAATTCCTAGAGTAATTTCTAGGTGGTCTAGTATAATTCATTCTAGACTTATCAACAAAAATCCTAGAATTATTTCTAGGTGGCTTAAAGAGATTTATTCTAGGCTCATTTGCGCAATTCCTAAAATTGTTTCTAGGTGGTCTAAAATTATTAATTCTAGACTTATTATTAAAAAACCTAGTATCGTCTCTAGGTGGTCTAAAGTGATTAATTCTAGACTCATTCCTAGGATCATTTCTAGGTTTCCTAAAAATATTATTTCTAGGCTCACTTGGTAAATTCCTAGAATTATTTCTAGGTGGTGCATCATGATTTCTAGCATGATTCTTATTCTTTTTACGCCTTCTATTTTTCTTAGGCTTTTTCGTCTTGATCCCTTCAACAATTTTAGGAGCATCTATAACGTTTTTCTAGTGTGTTCCTAAGTTCTATGTTTTCTAGTTTCAAAGAATCACAAGATAAACAAATAGAACTTTTATCAATTGAAGAAGATTCTTTCATTGCTTTAATCTTATTTCTAAGATCAATATTGTCATTTTTCAAAAAATTATTTTCTTCTTTCAAAAACTTTGTTTTGGCCGTGGCCTCGTTGGCGATTTTTGAAATCTTTTTCAATTCATAAAATAATTCTTTAAAAGCTACTTGTAATTCTTCAAAAGAATAAGAGTCAGAAGTACTTACCTCTTTTTCTTCGTCGGCCATGAGGCATCGGGCAGTCGGTTCATCACATGAGCTGTCTGCTTCTTGAGGTGTTCTTTCATAGGTGTCCTCAAGCTTATCCCACATTTCTTTGGCAGTTTTGCAGTGGGAAATTTTCCGACAATCCTCCTGATTCAAAGAACTATACAACATATTGATTGCCTTGGTATTGTATTCACTTACCATGGCTTTCCCAACTTGTGTCGTCATTAGCTCACCATACTTGATGATTTGCCATAGACGAAAGTTGCTCGATTGGATGAAGATTCTCATCCTATCTTTCCAATATGTGTAATTGCTTCCATCAAATATTGGAGGCAAAAATGTGCAAAATCCTTCACCTATTCCTGTACAAGCACTACTAGTAGAAGCCATAGAAATATTCTCTCAAACTGTTAAGTCTTAAAGAGAGTTAGGCTCTGATACCAATTGTTAGAATACGTGCTTAATGCTAGAGGGGGGGTGAATAGCGTTTTATAAAAATCCACAGGAATTTAAAACTCAAATGCGGAAATTAAAGAGTAAGGAGAGAGTGCACCACAACGTATACTGGTTCACCACAACCTGTGGCTAAGTCCAGTCTCTTGAGCAACAACTCAAGGTTCTACTATCTCCGTTAAGCTTGCGGGTGCTTAACAAACCGTTACACTGCTTAAGGATACCGCACCTCAAGACTTCTGTTAAGTTTCCGGGTACCTAACAAACCTTTACACTTGAGAACTTAAGTCACATAAGCCTCAAGAAACCCTGCTCGAGGATACCTCACCCCAAGACTTCTCAAGAAGAAATATACCCTTTCTTCTCGCAACAAGTGTATAAAATACTTACTACTCACTTAAACAAATACTCTTTTAATAGAGTGGATAATGAGTAAACAAGTACGCTCAAGAACACAACAACAAATTTAAGACCTTGGCTTTCAAAATATGATAATAAATGATCAATAAATGATATTGGAAATGTATGAAAGCTTATGAATGTTTTGGTCAAATGTGTTGTGTTAATAGAGGGGTTTTGGGGTGTATTTATAGCCCCAAAATCCCTTGTATCCGTTTGCAAAATGATTAAACACTTTGACAAAAACTGCTGCGATAATCGATTATCTCAGGAAGATAATCGATTAACCTTTCAAAACTATAGTCGTTGAAAGGCAACGTATACTATGATAAATGATTAACTTATGTCTGATAATCGATTATCGCACTTAGATAATCGATTATCTCATTTAAAATTCTAGACGTTGAGAAATAACGGATATACGATAATCGATTATCGTTGGTAAGATAATCGATCATCTTACCTTGCGTAAAAACGTCCAGTTTAATGAAATATTAGATAATCGATTATCTCCTCAAGATAATCGATTAACTCAGTAGAAAATCGATTTCAAGACGTTTTTTATTGTTTATTTAAATACCAAAAATATAATATATGTCTTAAATATTAAAGACACTTTTAAGAACCTTTTTGGTTTAATTTAAAACATGAAAATCAATTTATTCCAAGAGTATAAAATTATTTAAGATATGCATATATTGTAAAATCATTTTTGATATGCATATTTGTAAAGTCAAATATGATATGCATATATTTTAATATCATTTATGATATGCATATATTGTAAAGTCGTTTTATGATATGCATTGTAAAATGATTTATGATATGCATTTGTAAAATCATTTTATGAGAGAAGCCAAGACTCAAACTTAAAGTTGGATCAAGATCACAATAAAGACAATATAAATAAGACACAACAAAAGGTCTTCATTTATTTTCATTGCTTCATATCTTCTCTTGATCTTGTCTTGAACTTCTTGGACTCCAATTCTTGTCCGCTCACATAATGTCACAAAGAAAATCTTCCCCTTTGCGCATTCGCATATCAACTTCGCATATCAAGGCTTTATCATCCTCCTTGTATGCTTTTGCATATCTGCAAGATAAATACAAAATAAATACACTTTAGTTAAAATATAAATGAATGTGTATTTCAATAATAACTCACATATATTTGGCATATATTATTTTCCATCTAAATCAGTTTGTCAATTATCAAAACATATAAATGTGAACATACATATATGTTCCAACAATCTCAAGCAACTAATTCAACTATTAAATTTATAGCAAACACGAAAATTTAGGTAAAATAACCAAAACGCCCCTCGGGCCAACGTGGTCAAACCTGAGGATCGAACTAAAATCCGGTTACCCATTCCCCCACGAATTTAATTATGTAACTAGTTTTGAAATCGGGCCTTAAATTGAGGGTCAACTCCCAATTTTAGCAAAACCCTAGGTCCTACCGAGTATACCCGAATTTACCCATTTAAAACTTCGATTCGATGACGAAATATGTTAAAAGGTGTTAAGGAGTGAAGAAAATGAGTTAGAAATTACATACCAATCGTTTTGAAGAAGAAGTATTGCATAGAAAATCGCCCATTAGGTTTTGGGTTTTTAAAAAGTGAGAAATAATTGAAATATCGTGTGTATTTATAATCCCTGAGCCTCCAGCGCGGACCGCGCGAGGATGGCCGCGGCTGCGCAGCTCACACCATGGACCACGCTAAGGCGGCCGCGGCCACGCTTGTGGAGCTGAAAGTTGTAGGTCCTCCAAAGTGGGCAGCACGGACCGCGCGAGGACGAATAGAGCCGCGCGGCTCACGCCACGGACCACGCAATCACTACTACGGCTGCGCTAGAACTTGAAGCTTGCACCTGACCTACAGCACCTGGTTATTTATGTCTAAGACATCCCGAAACCTAATCTAAACTCACTCGAGCCCTCGGGGCTCTAAGAAAAATATGCACGCCGCTTCAAAAACATCCTATGAACGTGTCCGTGCGATCAAATCGCCAAAACAACATCATATACATCGGATCGAGCCTCAAAACTCATGATTTCTTCCAAAATTTTCACAAGACATAAAATTCCTATTTCGAGTCCAATACACGTAAAAAGACGTCTATTTGCAATCAAACTTTACAGGAAGACCTCCAATCATATGTAAGACTTGTACGGGGCACCGGAATGAAAATACAGGACCGATACCCCAATCTTCTAATCAAATTTCATTTCCATTTATTTTATGTATTTGTAGAAACAATTTCACACAAAAAATCATTTCTCGGACTTGGGTCCTCGGAATTTGATTCTATGCATATGCTCAAGTCCAATATTTTCCTACGGACCCTCTGTGACCGTCAAATCACGGGTCCAGGTCTGATTACCCAAAACATTGACCGAAGTCAAATTTTGTTCAATTTTGTATCAAAATTCATCAGTTTTCACAAAGAATTCATATATTTAAGCTTTCTGGTTATGCGCCCGGATGGCACATGAAAATCGAGGAAATCTAGATGAGGTTTTCAAGGCCTCAGAAGTACATAACAGAGAATAACTAAGTTTTGACCCCGTTGGGTCATCACATCCTAAACCACTAAAATAATTGTTCGTCCTCGAAAGGACTAAAGGAAAAAGTACCTGAGTCGGGAAAAAGGTGAGGATAACGGTTCTGCATATTAGACTCGGAATCCCAAGTCGATGCCTTAGGAGGTTGACCTTCCATTAGACATAAACAGAAGGAAATCTCTTGGACCTTAACTAACGAACCTGCCGGTCTAGGATAGCCACTGGCTCCTCCTCATAGGGCATGTCCTTGTCCAACTGGACAGTGTTGAAATCTAACACGTGGGCTGGATCGCTGTGATACTTCTGGAGCATGGATACATGGAAAGTTGGATGCATGCTGATAAGCTAGGCGGTAATGTGAGTCCATAAGCCATTTCTCCCACTCTATCAAGAATCTCAAACGGACCAATGTACCTAGGGTTAAGCTTGCCCTTCTTCCCAAATCTCATCACGCCATTCATCGGCGATACTCAAAGGAACACCCGCTCCCCAACCATAAATGCTACATCTCGGACCTTGCGATCTACATAACTCTTCTGCCTAGAGGGAGCTGAATGAAGCATGTCCTGAATGATCTTAACTTTGTCCAAGGCCTCCTGAACCAAATCTCTACCTAGCGATTAAGCCTCCCCCGGCTCAAACCATACGACCGGTGATCGACACCGTCTACCATATAAATCGTCGTATGGAGCCATCTGGATGCTCGACTGTTAGTTGTTGTTGTAGGAAAACTCCGCTAATAGCAAGAATTGATCCCGTGACCCTCTAATATCAATCACACACGCACAGAGCATGTCCTCAAATATCTGGATAGTGCGCTCGGACAGTCCGTCTGTCTGGGGGTGAAACGTTGTATTCAAATCCACCCGAGTACCCAACTCCTGCTGCACGGCCTTCTAGAATTGCGATGTAAACTGAGTACCCCTATCTGAAATAATAGAAATTGGAATGCCATGAAGATGGACGATCTGCCGAATATAAATCTCTGCCAGCCGCTCCAATGAATAAGTGGTGCATACATGGATAAAATGAGCGGACATGGTTAGCCGATCCATAATGACCAAAATGGCACCAAACTTCTTCAAGGTCTGTGGGAGTCCCGATATAAAATCCATGGTGATGTGCTCCCACTTCCACTCCGGAATCTCTATCTGTTGAAGCAACCCACCTGGTCTCTAGTTCTTATACTTCACATGCTGACAGTTGAGGCATCTAGCCATATATTAAACTATATCCTTCTTCATTCCCCTCCACCAATAGTGTTGCCTCAAGTCTTGATAAATCTTTGCGGCACCCGAATGGATGGAATACCGCGAACCATGGGCCTCCGCTAGAATCAACTCTCACAGCCCATCGACATCAGACACACAAACACGACCCTGCATTCTGAACACCCTGTCATGTCCCATGGTCATGTCTCTGGCATCACAATGCTGAACCCTTTCCTTAAGGGCAAGCAAATGGGTATCAACATATTATCGCTCCCTAATACGATCCAATAAGGAAGACCGAGAAACCACACAAGCTAGATCTTACTAGGCTCCGAAAGATCCATTCTCACGAACTGACTGGCTAAGGCCTGAACATCCATTGCCTTAAGCCTCTTTGAAGCTGGTAAATTCGCCAAACTCTCCGCCTTGTGACTCAGGGCATCCGTTACCACATCAACCTTTCCCGAGCGATACAAAATAGTGATATCGTAGTCCTTTTGTAACTCTAACCACCTCCTCTGGTGCAAATTTAGGTCCTTATGCTTGAACAAATGCTACAAACTCCTATGATCATTATAAATCTTGCAAGGCACACCGTACAAGTAATGATGCCAGATCTTCAAAGTATACACAATAGTAGCAAACTCAAGGTCGTGGATAGGGTAGTTCTTCTCATGTATCTTCAACTGTCTAGATGTGTAGGGAATCATCATACCGTCCTGCATCAACACCGCTCCAAGGCTAACTCTTGACGCATCATAGAAGACACTATAAGACCCCAGACTACTACGCAATATCAAAATGGGGGCTATAGTCAAAGCCGTTTTGAGCTTTTGGAAGCTCGCCTCACACTCCTCTGTCCACTAAAATGGGGCGCCCTTCTAGGTCAACCTTGTCATAGGGGATGCAATCGATGAAAACCTCTTAACAAAGCGACGGTAATAACCTGCCAAACAAAGGAAACTGCAAATCTCTGTAGCTGAGGAGGGCCTGGGCCAACTCTGCACGGCCTCTATCTTCCTCAAATCTACCCAAATGCCCTCGCTAGAAATCATGTTGCCTAAGAATACCACTGGATCAAACCAATACTCATATTTTGAGAACTTCGCATATAACTACTTCTCTCTCGGGATATGAACACGACCCTTAGGTGATGCCCATGATCTTCCTGACTCCGGGAATACACTAGAATATCATCAATAAAAATAATAACGAATGAGTAGAGATATGGCCTGGACACACTATTCATCAAATGCATAAAAGCTGTTGGAGCATTAGTCAGCCCAAATGACATGACAAGAAACTCGTAATGACCATACCGAGTCCTAGAGGTAATCTTCGGGATATCTAGCTCCCGATCTTTAACTGATGGTACCATGAGCGCAAGTCAATCTTAGAAAACACTCGTGCGCTTTGAAGCTGGTCAAACAAATCATCAATACGAGTCAAAGAATAATGGTTCTTCACTGTAACATGTTCAACTTGCGGTAATCAATGCACATACGCATAGAACCATCCTTCTTCTTCACAAACAAAACAGGAGCACCCCACGGTGACACAGTGGGTCGAATAAAACCCTTATCAAGCAATTCCTGCTATTGATCCTTCAGCTATTTCAACTCAGGAGGAGCAATTCGATACGGACAAATAAAAATGGGCTGAGTGCCCGACAACAAATCTATGCCAAAATCAATGTCTCTATTGGGCGGCATGCCCAAAAGATCGGCTGGAAATGCATCGGGATAATCCTGTACTACTGGAAATGAGTCGACAGAAAAGCGTATCCACAGTGACATCTCTCACATAGGCTAAATATGTTGCACACCCCTTCTCAACCATACGTTGATCTTTAAGGAAAGAGATAACTCTACTAGGAGTTTGATCAAAAGTGCCACTCCACTAAATATGCAGAATACCTGGCATAGCCAGCGTCACGGTCATGGCGTGACAATCAAGAATAGCATAATGGGGCGATAAATAGTCCATGCCCAAAGTAATGTCAATATCAACCATACCGACTAACAATAAATTCGCTCTAGCCTCAAAACCACGAAAAGTAACTAAACATGACCAATAGATGTGGTCCACAACAACAGAATCTCCCACAGAAGTAAAAACATATACGGGTCACTCCAAGAATCCCGAGGCACTCCCAAATGTGGAGCAAAGTAAAAAGACACATAAGAATAAGTAGAGCCCGAATCGAACAGAACCGCTACCTCTCTTTGACAAACTAGTATAATACATGGGATAACAAAATCAGAGGCAACAGCCTCGGAACTAGCAGGAAGGGCATAATATCTGGTCTGTCCTCCCCCTCAAGGGCGACTTCTACATCCCCAGCCTCAACCTTTAGCTGGCTGAACGGGTGGGGCGGCAACTGGAGCTGTGATCATGGCATGAGAACTTTGCTGAGCACGGTGTGACTGAGAAATCTGTGGGGGTGCACTTCTGTCAAGTCTAGGGAAATCCCTCACCACATGGCATGTATCTCTACACTCAATACAAGATCTGGGAGAGCGCAGTGGTTGTGAATGACTAGGGCTAGGTCTACTAAACTGGCCTCTGAAAGCATCTCGCGCAGGAGGCGCGCTGGAAATTGGAGGTGCATAGTAAAGCTCCTGAGGTACAGGCGGAGCTGGAGCACTACTGGCTGCTAGAAGAGCTGAATGAATTGGGAAGCCCACAAAACCTTACCATGACGACCTGTAGGAACACCCGAGTAGTGGCCCGACTCTCGAGACCTCTTGGCCTCCCTCTCCCATCGCTCCCTGGTGAAAATACTCTCAATCCTCCTAGCAATGTTCACTACCTACTGATAAGGGATGTCCCTCTCCAACTCCATAGCCATGCTAGATCTGATGGGTGGGATAATACCCTCGATGAACTTCCAAACTCTCTCGCGAACTGTAGCAACCAAAGCTGGTGCATCCCTGGCCAATATGATATAATGGATAGCATACTCCAAAATGATCATAGCACTGGCAAAAATGCTCAAAATCTGTGCGCCATGCATCTTTGAGGCTCTAGGGAATAAACTCTCTCGTAAACACATCCGAGAATTGGGCCCAAGTCAGTGAAGCAACCTCTACCGAAGTGTCTATCTAATAAGTGCACCACCAATCATAGGCATCTCCCCAAATCTCTAAGGCAGTAAAGAAAACCCCACTAGACTCTACTATGCCCATTGTACGAAGAATACGGCGGCACTCCTCTAGAAATCCCAATGCATCATCTATCGCCAGTCCATTGAAAAGCAGAGGATCATTCTTCTTAAATCTCTCCAACCTCTGTGGCTCATCTTCAGAAGCAGTTTCCCCATCCACAGGCTGAACTGACATTGTAGGCGGAATGGAAATGACCCCTAGGACCTGCTCAACCTGCACTCGCTGCTCAGGAGTGCGTACTGCAGGAGTCTGTGCTCCTCCCCCAGCCTGGAATGTGGCTGCAGCAAGGGGAAGCAATCCTGCCTGAGCCAATGTGGTGTATATTGACATGAACTGAGCTAATGTCTCCTGAAGGGCTGGCTTAGTAGTGGCAGTAGTAGGCGTTCCAGGTGCTTAGGCTCCAGCTGGATCTGCTAGTGGTGCCTTGGTGGTTGCTCGTGCAGGTCCTCTGGCCGCACCACGTGCGTGTCCTCGACCTCTACCTCGGCCTCGGCTTCGGACGGCTGCGGTAGTGGCGAGGTGACTGCTTGTCGCAAGTAGCACATGTCATCACCATCTGTGATAGAATAGAAGATAGAATTTTATATCTGACGTCAAAATATCTCACAAAAAGGAAATCAATGAAGTGAAGATTTTTTTTCCTAAACGTGACACAGCTTCTCAAAGATAAGTACAGACGTCTCCGTACCGATCAGCGACACTCTAATAAACCAGCCTATGTCTTGTGACTCCTATGAACTTAGGGCTCTGATACTAACTTGTCACGACCCTAGTTCACCATTCGTGAATAAGTCATGACGGCCCCCAGTCACGAGGACTATGTAAGCCTAGCAGTGCAAAAATAACAACATTGAAGATAACAATAATAACTTAAAATTACGCAACTTAAAGATATGTAATAATTTTCCGCTTGGCACATACATTTCACACCACAATAATGAAACAAAATCCCAAAACCCGGAATCTCACGGGCAACACAGGCTATAGAAAGTATATAGTACGACTCTAACTCTGGAAATGTCTACATCAATGAAAAATAGGAACAACTAGCTAACCACAAGATAGAATAGGAAGGAAACTCTTTGATCTGGGGAAACAGATATACCTCGAGTCTCAACTAGATCTCTCCGCCCTGGTGATAATGCGCCTGAAATGAGGTACCTGGATCTGCACATGGAAAACATGCATAGAAGAGGCATGAGTACACCACAGCAGTACTCAGTAAGTGCCAAGCCTAACCTTGGTTGGGTAGTGACGAGGAAGTTCAAGGCCCTACTGAGATAAATAAATTATATGATAAGATAAAAAAATACAGTATAGGTAAAATCTATAGAAAAATCTAAAACAAGATAAGTAAAGGAAACAACAATAGGAAAACGGAACAAAACAATAAAAGGAACACTACTCACAACATGAAATAAGAACTAGGGATATCTTGGTATCCTCATTATTTCCGCTAGGGATCTCATGGTATTCTGAAGATCGCTTGGTGTCCCCATCATATTCACTAGAGATCTCTTGGTATCCTCATTATATTCACTAGGCATCTCTCAGTATCATCATTATATTCACTAGGGATCTCTTGGTATCCTTATGATCTCTTGGTATACTCATTTTATGTACTAGGGATCTCTTGGTATCCCGAGAATCTCTTGGTATCCTTATTATATTCACTAGGGATCTCTTGGTATCCTCATTGTTTTACTAGGGATCTCTTGGTATCACGAGGATCTCTTGGTATCCTCATTATATTCACTAGGGAACTCTTGGTATCCGAAGGATCTATTTGTATCCTCATTTTTTTACAATCTCATGTGCCAGGGATCTCTTCGTATCCCGCACCCTCAGTCCTGAACATGTCAAGTGCAGGGGGATCTCCCAGGAGGCCAACCTGTAGTCCCAATTGAAAAACATACAATAGCAACCCAAACATCAGGAAAGATACTAACCCAGGACAACAGATAGAAAATACTGGCCAAACATACTACGCGGAATACAAATGGGATAGTGTAATACTTAGGCAGCAAGTCAAACGAATTTGCCTGTCTAATCTAGCATAGAATAAACTCACAATTTAAAATAAACTGGTAAGCGAGGAAATTCAATTTAAATGCTTCAAGTAAAAAATGCATTCTCCAACAATTTGCTCAAGTACGCGCTTCTCACCTCACGTATAACAAACATCATACCCTAAGGGGAAGGTCCCCCACACAAGATTAGACAAGCCACTTATCTCGATCGACTCTAAAAATCAACTTGAAATCACTCTATTGCCATGAGTATACGACTCCAAATAGCCCAAATCTATTTATTCTAATTACATCTTGTAAATAACATCTCAAGCAACTCATTATACTATTTAATTTATAGCTAAGACGAAATTTTAGGTAAAATGACCAAAACACTCCTCAGGCCAACGTGGTCAAACCCGAGGTTTGAAATAAAATCCGATTACCCATTCTCCCACGAATCAAATTATGTGATTAGTTTTGAAATCAGACCTGAAATTGAGGTCCAACTCCCAATTTTAGCAAAACCCTAGGTCCTACCCAATATACCAGAATTTACCCATTTAAAACTTCGATTTGATGTTGAAATTATGTTAAAAGGTGTTAAGGAATGAATAAAATGAGTTAGAAACCACTTACCAATCGTTTTGAAGAAGTAGTATTGCTTAGAAAATCTCCCCTTAGGTTTTTGGTTTTTGAAAAGTGAGAAATAACTTAAAAATACTATGTATTTATACTCCCTGAGCCTCTAGCGCGGACCGCGCGAGGATGGCCGTGGGCGCACGGCTCACACTGCAGACCGCGCTAAGGAATACTTGGCCACGCTAGTGGAGCTGAAAGTTGTAGGTCCTCTGAAGTGGGCAGTGCGGACCGTGCGAGGACGACCGCGGTCGTGCAGCTCACGCGGCGGACCGCGCGATCACTACTATGTCTGCGCTAGAACTTGAAGCTTGCACCTGGCCTGCAGCACCTGCTATTTTAAGTCTAAGACCTCCCGAAAGTTACTCGAAACTCACCCGAGCCCTCGGGGCTCCAAACAAAACGTGCACACCACTTCAAAAATATCCTACGGACTTGTCTGTGCGATCAAATAGCCAAAACAACATCATATACATCGGTTCGAGCCTCTAAACTCATGATTTCTTCCAAATATTTCACAAGACACAAAATTCCCAATTCGAGTCTGAACACGTCAAACGGCATCTGTTTTTAACCAAATTTTACTGAAATAGCTCCAATCATATATAAGACTTGTACCGGACACCGAAACTAAAATACGGGCCCGATACCCCAGTCTTCTAATCAAATTTTGTTTCCATTTCCATTAAGTATTTCCAGAATATAATTTCACATATTAATTCATTTCTCAGACTTAGGACCTGGCAATTCGATTCCAGGCATACACTCAGGTCCCATATTTTCCTACAGACCCTTCGGGACTGTCAAATCATGGGTCCATGTCCGTTTATCCAAAATATTGACCGAAGTCAAATTTTGTTCAATTTAATATCAAAATTCATCAGTTTTCACTCATAATTCATATATTTAACCTTTTCGGTCGCGCGCTCGAACGGCACACGCAAATCAAGGCAAACTATATGATGTTTTCAAGGCCTCAGAAGTACAGAACAAAGAATAACTAAGTGGAGACCCTGCTGGTCGTCACATTCCCCTTTCCGCACATGCGACCCAGAATATGTATCTGTAGTCCCACGGGTGCCGCTCACCTTTCGTA
This sequence comes from Nicotiana benthamiana, assembly GCA_034376525.1. Taxonomy (NCBI): domain Eukaryota; kingdom Viridiplantae; phylum Streptophyta; class Magnoliopsida; order Solanales; family Solanaceae; genus Nicotiana; species Nicotiana benthamiana. The sequence continues at coordinate 35,458,913 of CM067326.1, forward strand.
TTTATGGCTTCTACTCTCTTTGCATATGGCCGCGTCTCCAGCTCTGATTTCGCTCTTGTGAGTCCGCACGTGCGGTCCCCTAGCCGCAGGTGTAGTTACAATAGCAATGGAAAAACTTCAGCTGCTAAACCCAACTCAAAACCTCCCATCAACCATCCGAAATCACCCTGATGCTCCCAGGACCTCAGCCAAAAGCACAAACAAGTCATATACCACTATTCAGACTTATACAAGTCTTCAAAACACCTCAAATACATCGAATCAACCAAACCACATCAAATTCAAGCCTAAGGTTCCAAACATCTTTCTAATTTCTCTGATTAAAAAGTCTATCAAACCATATCTGAATGATCCAAAAATTTTCACACACATCCAAAATGATACAATGGACCTACTATAACTCCCGAAATTATATTCCGACCTCTGTATCAAAATTCACCTATAAATCAGAAAATGCCAAAATTTCAATTTCGCCAATTCAAGACTAAATCTACTACGGACCTCCAGAAAACGTTCCGATCACACTCCTAAGTGCCAAATCATCTTTGAAGCTATTTGAACCATCAAAATTTACATCCGAGTCCTTTTTCGTATAAATCAACATCTGGTTGACTTTTCCAACTCAAGCTTACACAAAAGAGGCTGAGTAACCTTACCAACACCTCTCCGAACCCAAACCAATTTACCCGATAAGACATAATATAGCTAAACAAAAGCAATAGGAGAAACATAATGGTAACATATGAAACGACTGGCCGGGTCGTTACAAAATGATATCCCATAAAACGACTAAGAATTGCAATGAGATGTAGTACTAATATCCAAATACAATATTTTTTTCTTCTCTGCTTAACATAAAGAAGAAAGTTTCCTGGTTAAGATAAGAACACTAAAAAAACAAAAAGGAACCAAGAATAATCTAAATGCTATAGCAACAAGACTCCAATGAAAATTCACCCATAAACAATCAAAACAAAATGAAGTAATGAAGGGATTTCTTATATAAAAAATAAACAATTACACACAAATCCTTTAGAGTTCAGATGTTCCTGCAAAGTATGATCTGAAGAGAAAATTCTAATCTGATTAATGCGGTAATGGACCCAATATTTGATAATTTTAAGCTTATACAAACCAACTACTACCAGGGGCTCATCACATTGTTACAACCAGCCTCGACCCCACCATCAAACCTACCCCAAAATCTATATTGGCCACCACAACACTACTATTCACCCCCAGACCCCCATTTTTCTGTCCATTGCGCACAAATATACTCAACCTCCCGCCCACACACAATGGCATGCACCAACCCCACAAAGTACTTACCTAGCTCCACAAAATTCCAATCCACCCGTAAGAGTGCATTGAATCTAGTGTCTTCGATGCTAATGCACCCCAATGGAATGGATAGAAAAGCAATACTGAATACATGGAAAATAACCAAAATTTCAGCAATGAAGGAAAGAGAAACAATCAATTTTGGTCATATTGCAAGAAACCAGGGCATAACAAGAAAAACGCTACAAATTGGTTGGATATCCACAGTCCTTTATGTTCACCAAATCTAAGAGAAATTATGAAAGCACTCAAGCTAATGTTGCCACTGTTGAAGAAGGGGAAAACTCGGGGTGGTACATTGGGCATTGCTGGGACTGTACCTGCTATGATAAGCATATAGGAGTTCTCTAAAGAACAATCAGGCAGCGATCTACATTGCCGAAAACTCAGTTTTTAGAAACGGACAAAGCATATCGAATTAGACCATCATTTCGTTCGTGAGAAACTGCTTGATGGTCTTATCTCTCTGTCATTTGTGCCTTCCTCCTCACTGGTTGCAGATGTTTTCACCAAAGGATTACGCGGACGTTTGCATCGGCATTTTTTCAGCAAGTTGGCGTCCGATCTCCAGGCTCCCACTTGAAGGAGGGTGTTAAAGATGAAGCTTTTGTGAAATATAGGCTAGTACATAATAATTCTAAGGTCAAATCCTACAGAATAAAGGTTAAGTAAACATAATGAATATATTTGGCCTAAACACAATACACATATATTGGGCATGAGCAAGGCAAACATATATTGAGCCTGTTATACATGACTAAGGGATCCATTATAGTTGTCTTGCATTTACTATGGAATTCTCTAGAAGATGATAGATAACAAGAAGTCAGGAGTTTAATAGTGTCTCCTTAACAGACATTGTCCTTAAATTATCTTTGTAAAACTTTTATAATTTGTTTTTCACATTGCTAGTTTTGTATATAATAGGATATACACTTTATAATACCGATAGCAAAAATATACAAAGTTTAAGAAAATCTTTCTCTGCATTTTTGTTTGCTTTCAGTTAATCTGAAATATATAAACCCAAGCTTTATGGTGAGCCCTTGCTGACACATAGTTGACGTGTAGCTGACAAATATTTAGGCCTCATCATTATTTATTCTTCTACTCTAATATCTTGATTAATCACAAAATAAAAATTTAAATGAGTGTAACCAAGTAACCAATAAAGTAGCAGAAAATCATGAAGTATTATTTTCAGGGGGCGGAACTCCCATATGCCTTATTGGTTCGGTCGAATTTAGTAGCTTTGGTTCGTAGCATGTATTTATCTTATAAAATTTATTGAATATATATAAATTATTAACTTAATACACAATTACTTTAAAAAATCACAACGAACTCATAAATTTTAAATTCTGATTCTGTCTCTATTTATATTGAAACAATCCTAGAGGAAACAAAATTACTAGACTATTCCTTCTCATTTGTGTTGCAAGTTATAGGTACATGGTGAAATTAATTAACATGCACATAAGCTATTTATTCGAACATCACGATAATTGCACAAAAAGCTTGACGACTAAGTACGAGATTAAGCTTGTTCCTATATGTGTACCTTAAAACCACAATAATTTGGAAGGGGATATGTTTGTCCCAAAGAAGGAAACAAAATGAAGGGACAAAAGCCAAGTGTGCATTGATAAGAACGAGAAAATAGGCTCTCCTACTTCGCTGGACATTGCTCCTATAATAATTATTACTTCCTCCATCTCATATTAATAGTTATAATTATTAAAAATAATTATATTAAATTATTTATCATTTTAGAAATTCAAGAAAAAATAATTTTTTTTTCTTTTTTTATTCTTAGTAATAATTGTTTTAGAAAATAAAGATAACATATAATAAAATAAATATTAAATATAAAGAGATTATATTTCAAGATACAAATAGAGATAAAATAATCTAATCTATTTTTTAATTAATATTTTTAAGAAGTATGTAAAAGAGAAACAATATATAATATGAGACGAAGAAAATAAATGTAATTCATCATGATTATTGGATAAGAGAGTCAATTCAGTTTATTTAGTGAGACATCTCCTTGTTTGGCTCAAGGAATTAGGTGGTTACTTATCTCGATATAAACTTTAGGACTAAATTTATCCGTATTTGGTATATTATTTTTATACCAAGATTTTGACAAAGGTGAGATAACTTATTCAAATTTTAGTTTTGCTTATAATTTCAAGATTATAATCCTTCAATAACTTGATTTTGAACTAATTAACCTATTAAGGATTAAAAAGGTAGTTCATTTTGGACAATTTACTGTATCTAAGTGAAATTTATAATTTCGTCTTTTTTTAATGTTAATAATGTATTGGTAAAATCAAGTGCCCCGGTTTTGTGGGCTCGAAGGCTCATATCGGGGAACAGAAGGCTCGCGTCGAGGAATAGATTTGCTATGGACCGAGTTCGAGCATGAGGATACAATATGATGCTCGAAAAACTAAGTGTTCGAGGAACGTCGAAGCATAATATGACCAGCCTCGAATAATGTTATTATGAATTTGTAACAGAATGAGCAAAATTCCTGCCACATCCCCGAGATCGTGGCGCAAATCCCGGAATAGATTCGTATGAATCCGTATTAGGCGGTTACACAGCTGGCCCAATAAGATTCTTTACTATAAATAGAAATGTACCTTATTTAGGGTTCGCCTATTATATAAAAGAGATCACAATCATTTTTGTAACAATCATCAATCATTGGCAAATACTATACTATCTTGCTTTCTCGCTCATTGTTCATTGAAATTGTCCTTAATTTTATTATTCTAGTTTTATTATTTTTGATTCTCCTCGAGGTTACCTTAGCTCGAGGTCGAAATTGGCTTGTATATGTTAGGGATATAGTAGATATGTCCTAGATCCAGTATCATATTTGATAATATGAATATATTTTTGTGAATGTCATTTGATATAAAATATATGGCATTTGATATTCTTTTGTCAAATTTATTAATTGTTTGATTAATTTGATAAGGTCCTTGATTAAATTTTGAGATTTTTCATCGTGATAGAGATCATGATAATGAGAGCAAAGTCTTTTACAATTTAATCTAAATTTTGTTCTTGATCCTAGGATTATTGATTTGGACATTAGTAATGCGGTTAGATCAATATTTATATGATCGTCTTTATCGGATAAAGATTAATTGATCTCATTAACTAAATCACATAGATAGATGATGCATATAGAGATATGATCATTGAACCGACTCATTGGATAATTCCTAATGGTTAGAATTACCATAAACTGTCAATAGGATATTTTTTTGAAGAATGTGATGTAACCGTTTCCTTTGACTTGAGATCGTCATAGTAATTGACAAGTTATTTATTGTGCTTTGATACTAGACACCTATGGCCCTAGGGCGATAGTTGAAAGGATATTGGGTACGATTAAATACTTGTAGAATTAGTGATTGATCAAGACGGAATCTGTCAACTCTTGGTAATGAGTTTAAGCTCCATGTTGTCATGAATTATAAACGACCAAACTAAGACCTTGGCCAGGGCAATTGAATGAGAGAAGAAATGAGTTTCTTAGGTCATTCAATGGTCGATTATATTTGACGTGAACACATAGTTGATCGCCTATTAGGATTTGACAGTTGAACTATATCCTAGGGTGATCCAGAGCTATAAGGATAGAAGGAATTACTACGTTATTCTTCTACTGGTTCTTGAGAGTAAATTGTATACTTCATGCTATCCGGTCGTTAAGGAGTGTTGCTAGACGCCACCCTTGATTAGTATATTGATATGATCAATTTACTACCGGTTTAGTATTGAACCTATGGGTCGCACACTAACGAGTGTTCTGATCTTTGCTAAAGAATTAATTAACTTGTTACTTGATAATTAAATTAAAGAATTTAATTAGTCAAATAAATTTAGTTATTAGTCCAAATGAAATATTATTATATTCTTTGCTAGCACAAAGATTATAATTAATATTGTGAATAAATTGAAGTTTCTATTTAGAATAAAAATTAAATAATATCTCTTGGTTGAAATATATGTGATATATAATTAATATTATTTTATATAATAGATGTATATAAAATATAATATTAATAAAGGCTTGTTAATAAATTCAATTTTGAATTGGATTATTAATTGAAATTTTATCCTATTTGGAATGGGATTAACATTTTCAATAGAAAAATATTATATTAATATATAAGTTTATATTAATAGAGTCCAATTTAGAATTGGACATAAATAAATAAATAAAAAGAAAAAAAAAGTCCAAATGAGATTTGAAAAGAAGGAACACGTGAACAAAGAAGGAAAATATTCATACAAAAATTCGTATTGATAGAATCCAATTCTTCTTTGTCTCACGTGAACAAAGATGGAAAATTCATTTTTTTGTATAAAATTTTTCCATAAGTTTATTTTTGGAATAAACTTTTGCCCTAGAAAAATTATTACCTCAACCAAATAGGAAAAGGGTTTGTAGGTGATGCTATATAAAGGATAATTGAGAAAATTTGCATGGTTCTTTTTCGGTTTTATTATAATCATTCTTGAGAAGAAAACTCACTTTGTGAAAGTGAGAATGCAATACAAAGCTAAGAGAGAAAATACAATTACAAGTGTTCTTCTAATTTGAGTTGAGATTTTTGAGAAAAATTTCAACACAATATTCTTCGTTCAATTTTGTTCGCGGGTTTCATTGATTAAAGAGTTGATAGCAAGGATCGGTCTCGGTGTGGATACGCATAGAGTCTTCGCACTATTGAAGAATTTTAAAACGAGAATCTCTTCACCAGGTACGTCTTTGATCCGATCTTTGACACGTAAATAAATTTTAAACATGAGAAAATCTACCTAGGATTGTTATTATCTTCCGCTGCGTGTTAGGAACACCCTTAAGCGATCCTTCAGTGGTATCAGAGCCGTGGTTTATTGTGTCTAAAATTTATTTACGAAATATTTTAATATTATATTTGAAGAGTTCAAACCATAATAGATGTGCCTTGTGCAATAGGCAAATCGTTTGAATGTTGATATTATTTTATTGTGGATAAAATATGCATTCATATAACTATTGAGATCGTTCAAAACTTGAATTTGAAATTTGTATTAGATACAATGGGAATCTATAATAGGTTAAATGATTCTACTATTAATTTAATTGTTATTAGTTCATGAGATGTTAATTAATAATAATATTCTTGCATGAATTCTTTTTATGTGATAAATAAGATAAATATGTTAGAGGATGTTGAATTTTGTTTTATGCCATGTGCTTGCTCATTATATAATTTTGTATTATTTATTACATGTGATGTAAATTAATTTAGGGCTAAGCATGTAGACAATTGAACTAAATTCACATGCTATAAAAGATTCGATCTTCGTGTTATTAAAAATAGTTTTTGTGACAATTCCCTCTTATTAAAAATTTGAGTTCTTAAACAATAAAATATAAGATATTTTATTATAGAGCTATCCATCAAGGTAATTAATTTTACTTACTTCTTGTTTATAAGGAGCGGCCTGACTACCAGGAGACTTATAGTTCGAGAATATGTTAAAATTATTTATTGCATTAGATGTATGGATTGAAAGAATTATTCAACTTTACACTAAATGCCTGGACTACCCGGGGGAGTATAAAATTTAATATGTTCTTTGCTATCATGATGGTTGAACTCAACTATGCCAATAGGATCGACCTGACTACCAGGGGACTATTTGACATAGAGCCATTTAAGGAAATTGTATGGGGATACAATTGGTAAGAGTACCTACCTTTAAAATATAAGTGAGAAACGACTTGATTACCAAAGAGCTCATACATATTGTTAAAGGATTACTTTACTCCACTAAAAGAAATAAAGATTTCATAAACTATAATGAGGGTAAATAGTTTAAAATAATTAGTGGAAATATCATTTAGATAAAAGTCCATGTCTTTCTGATATATGCAAATATGTTCTTATATTACTGCTTTTTCTTTTCTATATTTTAGATTTCTCAATATGTCTGTTATATCACTGTGTGAAATACTTGAGACCAACAAATTGGTAAGATCAAACTTTGATGACTGGTATAGAAATTTGAGAATTGTTCTTATGCAAGAAAAGCTTATGGATGTGATCGATAAGCCTGCAAAGGTAATCCCACCAGAGAACGATGTTCAAGGCAACAAGGTTTATCATAAATACTTGGAAGAAAAACTACAAAGAGTATCTTGCAACACTAAAGGACAAGAAACAAGGTGAGACATTAATGAAAAATATTTACAAGGTTTCTTTAGATACTACTGTTAGAAACACGTTCTCAATGCAATATACTAAACGTGTACTCTTTTGTAGGTTTTGATGAATGACAAACGAAGCAAAAATTGATATATGACGGAATTCAAGTACAAGCGCACAATGGTTGCGAATAAGATTGAAGTTCAAGATATAGCTTTCAATTGTTATTGAGTTGTTCTAAATTGTAATCTCGATCCTATAACTTGACTCATAGTATGGCCTCTCTCATAAAACTATTTTCCAAAATCATGCATATTTAATTCTGTGTCAAAAAAGATTTTAAATCATGCATATTTACATTAGACAAAATGTTTTCTAAACATGCCTCAAAAATCTGGGCTAAAATAATCGATTATGTACTTATGATAATCGATTGTTTTTGAGCCAAGACTGCATGACAATCGATTATGAATTAATGGTAATCGATTGTGAGTAAGACAGTGAACATCAGGTTTTTTCAAATCTGCATGATAATCGATTGTGAACAAATGACAATCGATTGTTGTTGAGGTAAAGTTTTTCAATACTCAAAATAATCGATTATGAACTAATGGTGATCGATTGTGTTGAGTTGATGTCTTCCAGTGATTTTAAATTTAATTAAGTAATCGATTATGTCTTTAGATAATCGATTATCACTGAGACAGTAAGTTTTATGATTTTCAGAAAATAACAAGTAATCGATTATGTCTTTAGATAATCGATTATCACTGAGACAGTAAGTTTTATGATTTTCAGAAAATAACAAGTAATCGATTGTTGCAAAGGACAATCGATTGGTGAAGCTGACCGTTGTCAAATGATTTTCAAATACCATAAGGTAATCGATTATAGATTTTATATAATCGATGTTTTGCTTAAAATCTGGAAATGATTTTTAGAACGTTGCTGAAGTAATCGATTATAGATTTTATATAATCGATGTTTTGCTTAAAATCCGGAAATGATTTTTAGAACGTTGCTAAAGTAATCGATTATGAACTTAGTGTAATCGATTATCTGATTTTGAATAATTGCCAGTAATCGTTTATAGATTGTATATAATCGATTGTGAAGCGTTAAATCTGGGATTGATTTTTAAACTGACTGGCAGATAATCGATTGTTTGGTCTTAATAATCGATTACCACTGAGTAATTTCAGCAACTCTTAATTGGCAATTAGGCAACGGTAATGCCCAGTTTTTCAACTATAAATACAGCTTCATTTCAGTGTTTTAACAACAACAACATACATAAACTGATCATTATATTGCTATAAGCTTTCATTCAATTGTTCTTCATTTTCTACTCATTTCATAAAGCTTTTGAGAGCCATATTATTGCTTAAAGTTGTTATGATCTTGAACATATTCTTTTACTCATATCTACTCAATAAGGAGTACTTTAGTTAAGTGAGTGTCCAAGTATTTGATATACTTGTAAGAGAATTTCGATTCTCTTGTTTCAAGGAACTTGCGTTTCCTTGGGTGAAGTCTTTGAGATTGCGATCTCCGAGCAACTGTTTGAGGCTTGCGTCCTCAAGTGTGTAACGGTTTGTTGAGCACCCGTAAGCTTAACAAGATAGTGAAAAATCTCGAGAGAGTCTCTCGGGGACTAGACTAACCACGTTAGTGGCCAACCAGTATACATCTTTGTGTAAGTTTATTTTTCTGCATTTATTTTACTTCCTGCAAAGTTTAAATTCCGCACGAAAACGCTAAATTCTATTAATACGCTATTCACCCCCCCCCCCCTCTAGCGTAAAGCGTAGTTTCTAACAATTGGTATCAGAGCCCAACTCTCTGAAAACTTAACCGTTTGAGAGAACCATCCATGGCTTCTACTCTTGACTCTTTTGCAGGAATTGAAGAAGGACAATGCTCTACACGACCTCCTCTATTCAACGGCACAAACTACTCATACTGGAAGGAGAGGATGCAAATCTTTGTGCAATCAAATAGCTTTCATTTGTGGAAAGTATTCACCAATGGAAACCAAATTCCAACCAAGAAGGTGGAAGACGAATGGGTTCCCAAGACCGAAGAGGAATATACCGCGGAGGATATTCGTAAGGTTCAAAATAATGCCAAAGCTATAAATTTATTATATTGTGCTGTTAATGCTAACGACTACAGGAAGATATCATATTGCAAAACAGCAAAAGAAATGTGGGATAAGCTTGAAGTGACATACGAAGGAACCGACCAGGTACGAGAAGCTAAAATTGATTTCTTGACTCACTCTTATGAACTATTCCACATGAAGGAAGGAGAGAAAATAGACGAAATGTTTGAGCGATTCTCAATGATCGTGAATGATAAACACGCCCTCAAAAAGACGTTTACGGATAGAGAACTTGTCCGGAAGATCCTCAGAAGTCTCACTCCGGCATGGCGATCAAAGGCCGATGCAATCCAAGAATCCATTGGCATCACAAATGTCACAATTGACGCATTAAGAGGTAATCTCAAAACCTATGAATCAACTATACTTAACCCGTTTGTTGATGATCAAAGAAGGCAAAGGATTGGTCTAAAGGCTAGCCAACCACAAATTGATGAGGAAGGTGACAACGAGTTTGGACTCGTTATCAAAAGGTTTCAAAAATTCATGCACAAAGAGTATGAACGCAAGAACAAAAAGCAAGGCGATCAACTAAAATGCTATGAATGCGGAGAAACCGGGCACATAAAATCAAATTGCCCTAACATCAAAAAGGAGAAGAAACCCTTCAAAAAGCAACGTGCATACATCTCTTGGGGAGGAGATTCCGGAGATGAAGCAAGCAAAGAAGAAGACGATGAAGCAGCAAATTTATGTCTCATGGCTCAAGAAGACGGCAAAGACGAGGTAAGTCAAATCTCTTCTCAAAATTTCTTTACTCTTGATGAAATGAGAAATGCTTTTGATGAACTATATGCTGAATTTATCAAAGCTTCAAAAACTGTCAAAAGTGTTAAAGAAAGCGCTTCTCTAAAAGAAAAAAATTTTCAAACACAGCTTTCATTAAAAGAAAAAGAATTAGAAAAACTGGTTTTCGAAAATGAGAAGCTAAAAGAGGAAAACAAGTTTTATGGAAAAAGAAGTGCTGATAAACCTGAAGGTTCCACTAGAAACTGTTCTTCTTGTGTGCTTCTTAAGAATGAAGTAGCTAGACTTAAAGGCACATTAGATAAGTTTAATTCTTCGCATAAAAACTTGAATGATGTGCTTGTTAATCTAAAATCAACTAAACATGGAATAGGGTTCAAGAATGAAGAAAAGGTTGGTGCTAAACCACAACAACCTAGAGCTCAACCTAGGACTAATAACCAAAATGCTTATCCTAGAAGTAGAAATCCTAGAAATAACTTGCATGTTAGACCAAATAGTGAAAATGCTAGAAGACCTAGAAATGATGCATATTTTAGGCCAAACCTTGAACAATTTAGAAGACCAAGAAATGACCCTCCACCTAGAAATAGATATTCTAGAAATGATGCATATTTTAGACAAACTTGTGAACCTCCTAGAGCTCATAATAGGAGAAACAATGGTGTTCAAAGTAGAGTAAGCAACCTTCATTCATCTAGTTACTATGTACCTAGAAAAATGCATAATCCCAACGTGACTTGTCATTATTGTAGACGTATTGGTCATATTGCTCCCGCTTGCTTTACTCGTCATAGACATATAAATCAATTGCATCATTATAACATGCCTAACCCTCAAGGACCCAAGATGGCATGGGTACCTAAAGAACATTAATTTGTTTTGTAGGTGTGCTTGAAGGGATCAAGTGTACTATGGTACCTTGATAGTGGATGCTCCAAACACATGACGGGAGATGAATCCAAATTCCTTCAACTAGAGCACAAAGAAGGAGGAAGTGTCACATTTGGTGATAACAATAAAGGAAAAATCATCGGCATTGGTTCGGTCGGTAAGGACGAAAACTCCTCTATTAAACATATACTACTCGTGAAAGGTTTGAAGCATAATCTCTTGAGCATAAGCCAATTATGTGACAAGGGAAATCTTGCTCTATTTGATTCGAATGAATGTCTTGTATTTAGACGTAGTGATTTCAAGATCATACTTCGTGGTTTTAGAATTGATAATATCTATATGGTTGATCTTGAAAACTCCTCACCCGAATATGTTGATTGTTTATTAAGCAAAGAGGATAACTCTTGGCTATGGCATCGTAGAGTAGCACACATGAACATGCATCTTTTGAACAAGCTTCTTTCTCAAAACTTAGTAGTTGGTCTTCCCAGTTTAAAGTTTGAAAATGATTCTATTTGCGATTCTTGTCAAAAAGGGAAGCAAACCAAAGCATCTTTTAAATCCAAGAATATTGTTTCAACGTCTAGACCTTTGCAATTACTTCACATTGATTTATTTGGTCCCTCTCGTATTGAAAGTCTTGGTAAAAATAAATATGTTTTTGTAATTGTTGATGACTTTTCTAGATTTACTTGGACTCTATTTCTTGCAAATAAAAGTGATGCTTTTCAAAATTTCAAGTATTTCCTTAAGCGTGTTCAAAACGAAAAGGAATCGACCGTCACTTCGATTAGAAGTGATCATGGGGGAGAATTTGATCACAATCTCTTTGCGGATTTTTGTGACGAACTCGGAATCGAACACACCTTTTCCGCTCCACGGACACCACAACAAAATGGGGTGGTGGAAAGGAAAAATAGGTGTCTCGAAGAGATGGCTAGAACCATGCTCGACGAAGCTAAGATTCCCAAATACTTTTGGGCGGACGCCGTGAGTACCGCTTGCTATGTTTTAAATAGAGTAGCAATTCGGCCGATACTCATGAAAACCCCATATGAACTTTATAAGGGTAGAAAACCCAACATTTCTCATTTACGTGTTTTGGGCTGTAAATGTTTTGTTCATAATAATGGCAAGGACCAATTGGGTAATTTTGATGCCAAATCGGATGAAGGTATTTTCATTGGCTATTCCTCACGTAGCAAAGCATATAGGATCTTTAACAAAAGAACCCAAATTGTGGAGGAATCCCCTCATGTTGTGTTTTCCGAAGATAATACTCGCTTGGCGAGAAAGGAATCCGGTTTTGATCTTGCAGGTATCTTGGATAGCTTGAAAGATAAAGTCCAAGAAGAACCTTCAAAGGAAAACAAAAATGAAATTGGGGAACAACCAACGGAAGAAGCGCCACAATTAGAAAAAGGAATAAATACGCCTAACGAGTGGAGAACGATCAAGGATCATCCTCTCGAACAGGTAATTGGCGATGTTGGAGAAAAGGTAAGTACCCGAAACTCTCTTAAGAACACTCTAGGAAACAATTCTTAAGAGTTCACGGCATTACTTGTTAACACTAGTGTAATTTATTAATCTCGCTATAAATTACTAACTTGAGCGTCGGAGACGTTTAAATCTATTTTGCAGGTACCACCCCAAAGGTAGGGGGAATTATGAAGTTTTAGCACAAAATAATCGACTATTTCAAGCCACTAATCGATTATTTTCTGTGCAGTACATCGATTCTCAGTATCAATAATCGATTGTTTATGACTGATTATTACTATTATGCATCTGTGTTTAATTTTTTACTTCCTAAATTGCATAATCGATTTCCGCCTCAGTCATTCAGCAATGCTTTGTACAACAATCGATTTTTTTCATACAATCGATTATTTGACAAATTCTGATATTCTCCAAGTTCACTGTATCAAATTAATTCCCTAAATAATCGATTACCAAGAATTGACAATCGATTATTTCACATTAATTTTTTGTTACCGTTTGGCTCCTCAATCGATTCCTGTCAGGTCTTAAATGCTCCATAATCGATTATCAAAATTTAACAATCGATTATTTCATTCAAATTTTTTTACCGTTTGACTCAAGAATCGATTTGTCAGATTCAAAATCTCAATCAAACAGTAAAAAAAATCGATTATTTCAGTTCAATAATCGATTATCTAACGGTCAGTAATTTTAATTCTTATCGTTTTCTGACTGCTTCTAAACCAAAATCTCAGCAAATGTCTCCATTCAATGTTTGATAATCCTTTCCTCTATAAATAGGCATCATAAGAGCTCACATTCACCCACTCAAGCACTATCTCTAGTATTCAAAAGCTAAATCTCTTCTATTTTCTTTGCCAAATTCCAGCAGTCTTTCTCCTAACATGTCTGGACGATCTTCAAAACGTTCCCGATCCAAACATGGCGCATCAGCCTCAACCGCCCCTCCTCCTTTAAAGTTTCCATACCAAGACGGTTCCGTCCTGTTTTTTTGAAACTGAAAATGAACTCACAAGGTTCTTATCAAAATTTGAGAAACGCACCATTCTTCCTCCTCGGTTCTCAAATAGTAAACTCCTTGAGCCTTTCACCCCTGCCGCAAATATGTTAAAGGAGTGTCAACTATATGACTTCTTGCTTCTCACTCATCCTCACATAAACACAACTCTCGTTCAAGCTTTTTACTCAAACCTCCATAAAAATGAAGATGGCGAACTTGTCACCTCCATTAATGGGGTTCAAATTCTTCTCTCTGAAGAGAATCTCCACACCATTGCCCGCCTTCCAAATGAAGGTGAAGACCTTTACCGGTATATTGATAAGGCCGGGGCTCTCTTTGATGAAACCATCCTTCTCCACCAAGCCGGTATAACCTCATATGATCCATCTATCTCTACCCGTCGTCCTACCATAACGGGAATGGATCCAAACTACCGGCTGATTCTTTACTTCATCACCCGAGTCCTCAAGCCGAGACGGCACAATCACACCACCATCTCCCAGGAGGATACCAAACTTCTGCATGCCATTGTCACCGGAGCCAAAATAAATTGGTGTCGGCTCATCAAAATTCATATGCTCGATGCCATCGGTGATGACATGCCTCTTCCTTATGCCCTCCTCATTATGAACTTCCTTGAAGCATCCGGATTTGTCACGGAAAATGGTCCTCTCAAAAGGAGTACCAAAATTTGGGAAATCTCGGAGTCTTCTTTCCATCATGATGATGATCATGCTCCAGCTCCTTCTTCAAGTCGTCCACCCCGTCGTGCTCGTTCGTCCCAAGAGCCTACTCTCCAAACCATATCCGACCAGCTCGCTCAACTCACTCATGAGATCCATGGATACTTTGATCATGTCAATTATCCATATGCAGCTCTCGTTCCTTTTGAAGCAGCGCCGGATAACGAGGCGGACAACGACGGAAATGAATAAGTTTTTTGTATTTTGTGTGGTTTTTGCTGTTGTTCTCTTTAGTTCCCATTAATGTACCCTTCTTCTTTTCAAATAAATAAACCTTGTTTATTTCATCTTTTTGCATCCTTCCTTACTATCTTTTTGCATCTTTTTGCTAATGGCAAAAGGGGGAAGAAAACGGGATATCGGGTATGCACCACCTCTTAATTCATTGATTGCTTATAAGCTAAAATTGAGGGGGAACTCTTAAATTGAGGGGGAACAAGAACAAAATTGCATAATTGTTACTTGTCTTGAATTGTCAATATCTTTTGCCTTAATTGCATATCCCGCTTAATGTTTGCCATTATCAAAAAGGGGGAAATTGTTAGAAACACGTTGTCAATGCAATATACTAAACGTGTACTCTTTTGTAGGTTTTGATGAATGACAAACGAAGCAAAAATTGATATATGACGGAATTCAAGTACAAGCGCACAATGGTTGCGAATAGGATTGAAGTTCAAGATATAGCTTTCAATTGTTATTGAGTAGTTCTAAATTGTAATCTCGATCCTATAACTTGACTCATAGTATGGCCTCTCTCATAAAACTATTTTCCAAAATCATGCATATTTAATTCTGTGTCAAAAAAGATTTTAAATCATGCATATTTACATTAGACAAAATGTTTTCTAAACATGCCTCAAAAATCTGGGCTAAAATAATCGATTATGTACTTATAATAATCGATTGTTTCTGAGCCAAGACTGCATGACAATCGATTATGAATTAATGGTAATCGATTGTGAGTAAGACAGTGAACATCAGGTTTTTTCAAATCTGCATGATAATCGATTGTGAACAAATGACAATCGATTGTTGTTGAGGTAAAGTTTTTCAATACTCAAAATAATCGATTATGAACTAATGGTGATCGATTGTGTTGAGTTGATGTCTTCCAGTGATTTTAAATTTAATTAAGTAATCGATTATGTCTTTAGATAATCGATTATCACTGAGACAGTAAGTTTTATGATTTTCAGAAAATAACAAGTAATCGATTATGTCTTTAGATAATCGATTATCACTGAGACAGTAAGTTTTATGATTTTCAGAAAATAACAAGTAATCGATTGTTGCAAAGGACAATCGATTGTTGAAGCTAACCGTTGTCAAATGATTTTCAAATACCATAAGGTAATCGATTATAGATTTTATATAATCGATGTTTTGCTTAAAATCTGGAAATGATTTTTAGAACGTTGCTGAAGTAATCGATTATAGATTTTATATAATCGATGTTTTGCTTAAAATCCGGAAATGATTTTTAGAACGTTGCTAAAGTAATCGATTATGAACTTAGTGTAATCGATTATCTGATTTTGAATAATTGCCAGTAATCGATTATAGATTGTATATAATCGATTGTGAAGCGTTAAATCTGGGATTGATTTTTAAACTGACTGGCAGATAATCGATTGTTTGGTCTTAATAATCGATTATCACTGAGTAATTTCAGCAACTCTTAATTGGCAATTAGGCAACGGTAATGCCCAGTTTTTCAACTATAAATACAGCTTCATTTCAGTGTTTTAACAACAACAACATACACAAACTGATCATTATATTGCTATAAGCTTTCATTCAATTGTTCTTCATTTTCTACTCATTTCATAAAGCTTTTGAGAGCCATATTATTGCTTAAAGTTGTTGTGATCTTGAACATATTCTTTTACTCATATCTACTCAATAAGGAGTACTTTAGTTAAGTGAGTGTCCAAGTATTTGATATACTTGTAAGAGAATTGCGATTCTCTTGTTTCAAGGAACTTGCGTTTCTTTGGGTGAAGTCTTTGAGATTGCGATCTCCGAGCAACTGTTTGAGGCTTGTGTCCTCAAGTGTGTAACGGTTTGTTGAGCACCCGTAAGCTTAACAAGATAGTGAAAAATCTCGAGAGAGTCTCTCGGGGACTGGACTAACCCCGTTGGTGGTCAACCAGTATACATCTTTGTGTAAGTTTATTTTTCTGCATTTATTTTACTTCCTGCAAAGTTTAAATTCCGCACGAAAACGCTAAATTCTATTAATACGCTATTCACCCCCCCTCTAGCGTAAAGCGTAGTTTCTAACAACTACTAATTCTTCACTGTGGGTATTAGATACTGGCAGTGGCTATAACATCTGCAATATGTTTCAAGGGTTCAAGATAAGTAGGAGGCTAAAGAATGGAGAAGTTAATCTACAGGTTGGAAATGGTGCAAAAGTTGCGGCCGTAGCTGTAGGATCAATTTCTTTAATAATGCCTATGGGCAAAGTACTTATGTTGGATGATTGTTATTACGTTCCTAAATTTGTTTCGAACATAATTTCAGCTTCTATGTTAGACGAATGTGGTTTCGCATTAACATAGGCAATGGTATTTGCTCTATTTATTATAGTGATAATTTATATGCAAATGGCTATCTCCAACTTGATGTTTATGTCTTACCTAGTGTGAATGCTAATTCGATTATGCATGTTTCAAGTCATAAGAGGAAAAGAGATGATCATGTAAATCAAACATACCTTTGGCGTTGTAGGCTTGGTCATATTGGAGAGAAAAGAATCAACAAGTTGTACAAGGAAGGGTACCTTAATGAGTATGATTTTGAATCATATCCAACTTGTGAACCTTGTCTCAAAGGAAAAATGACCAAATCTCCATTTACTGGAAGTGGAGAAAGAGCTTCTGAATTATTGGGACTAATTCATACAGATGTTTATGGGCCCAGGAAAATTCATGCTAGAGGTGGATATTCTTACTTCATCAACTTCACTGATGATATATCAAGATATGGATTTGTATATCTTATGAAACACAAGTCGGAATCTTTTATGTCAAAAGATTCCGTAGTGAAGTTGAGAAGCAGATTGGTAAAAGTATCAAAATACTAAGGTCTGATAGAGGTGGAGAACATCTTAGTGAAGATCTTACGAGATATCTCAAAGAGAATGGGATTCTCTCACAGTGGACGCCTCCAAGAACACCACAACACAATGGTGTGTCTGAAAGGAGAAATAGAACCTTATTAGATATGGTGAGATCTATGATGGGGTTCACTGATCTTCCAATAAATTAATGGGGATATGCTTTGGAAGCAACAACATACTTACTTAATAAAGTTCCCACTAAGTCAGTCTCTACAACACCATATGAGATATGGAAAGGATGTAAGCCTAACCTCAAACATATTAAGGTTTGGGGTTGTCCAGCTTATGTTAAGAGACTACAGTCTGATAAACTTGACCCAAGATGTGATAAATGTAGGTTCATTGGTATCCCAAGGAAACAAGGGGATATTATTTCTATCACCCTTCTGACCATAAAGTTTTTGTGGCCAGAAGAGCAACCTTTATGGAAAGGGAATTTCTTTTAGAAGGAAATTATAATGGAGAGATAGAACTTGATGAAGATCAAGAAACTAATGAATCAACACAATATGAAGATCATGAGACCCAAGTTGAAGAACATTTATTGGATGTTTTGAAGTTGCCAAGGAAATTGCCATCTTCAACGGTTGAAGTTCAAGAACTAAATGAAGTTCAAGAACAGGTTAATGAACCAGTTCCAAACCAAATTGAGCAACAACGAAATCCAACACAAGGTGAACAGTTGTACAAGTACCTCTTCGAAGGTCTACACGAGAACGTCATGTACCAACTAGATTAAATTTATTGGTACAAGATGATTAACCAAATGAGGTTGATAATAATGATGACGAACCTAAGACCTATGAAGAGGCTATACAAAGTTCTGATTATGAGAAGTGGCAAAAGGCCATGGAATCCGAAATGGAATCCATGAAGGAAAATAAAGTATGGACTTTAGTTGAACCTTCAAAGGATATAAAACCTATAGGTTGTAAATGGGTTTTTAAGAAAAATATTGGAGCAGACGGAAAGGTGGAGACCTACAAAGCACTTCTTGTTGCCAAGGGATATCGTCAGAAAGAAGGAATCGACTATGACGAGGCTTTCTCTCCCGTGGCAATGCTCAAATCTATTCGGATTTTGCTTGCTATAGCAGCATACTATGATTATGAAATATGGCAAATGGATGTGAAAACGACTTTCCGTAATGGTGAGCTTGAAGAGGATGTGTACATGGAACAACCTGAAGGTTTCACATCTTCGTCTAATCATAATAAAATTTGTAAGCTACAAAGATCTATTTATGGATTAAAGCAAGCTTCTCGAAGTTGGAATATTCAATTTAACAAAACAATTGAAAAGTTCAATTTTGTTAGATGCGAAGAAGAACCTTGTGTGTACAAAAAGGTTAGTTGGAGCAGAATTATATTTTTAGTGTTGTATGTTGATGATATATTGCTCATAGGGAATGACGTACCGGCATTACAAAATACCAAGATTTGGCTATCTGAATAGTTTTCCATGAAAGACTTGGGAGAAGCAGCTTATATATTATGAATAAAGATCTATAGAGATAAGATCTAGGAAGCTGCTTGGACTTTCCCAGTCTTTGTACATTGATACTATCTTAAAGAGGTACAACATGGATGGTTCCAAAAGAGGCTATCTACCGATAGGCACTGAAATTTCTCTCAGTAGGGAGGATTGTCCTAAAACACCTTAAGAGAGAGAATGCATGAGTAGGATCCCATACGCTAGTGCAGTGGAAGTTATCATGTATACCATGACATGTAAACATCCTGATGTGGCTTATGCACTTGGAGTGACTTAGCCGATATCAGGCAAATCTTGGTGAGGAACATTGGAAGATGGTGAAGACCATTCTTAAGTACTTAAGAAGGACAAAAGACCAATTCCTCATCTATGGGGATTCTAAGTTGAAACTTGAAGGTTATACGGATGCAAGTTTCTCCTCAGATAGGGGTGATAGCAAATCTATTTCTGGTTATGTATTCACCTTAAATGGTGATGCACTGAGTTGGAAAAGTTCCAAACAAGCTACAGTAGTTGATTCAGTGACTGAAGCAGAATATATAGCAGCTAATGAAGCTGCTAAGGAAGCTGTATGGATGGAAAAGTTCTTAACTGAACTTGGTGTGGTTCCTTCAATAGAAGGTGCGGTTCCATTGTTGTGTGACAATACTGGAGCCATTGCTCAAGCAAAAGAACCAAGATCACACCAAAACTCCAAACACGTTATGCGAAGGTATCACTTGACAAGAGAAATCATTGAACGTGGAGACGTCGAGATTCAAGGTTGATGGAAAGGAAAATGCTGCAGACCCATTCACTAAAGCGCTTGGCACAAAGGAGTTTGATAAGCACAAGTGGAAATTGGGGATGAAGTACAAGAGCGATTGGCTCTAGTGCAAGTGGGAGATTGTTAGGGATATAGTAGATATGCCCTAGATCCAATATCATATTTGATAACTTGAATATATTTTTGTGAATGTCATTTGATATAAAATATATGGCATTTGATATTCTTTTATCAAATTTATTAATTGTTTGATTAATTTGATAAGGTCCTTGATTAAATTTTGAGATTTGTCATCGTGATAGAGATCATGATAATGAGAGCAAAGTCCTTTACAATTTAATCTAAATTTTGTCTTGATCATAAGATTATTGATTTGGACATTAGTAATCGGGTTAGATCAAATATTTATGTGATCGTCTTTATCGGATAAAGATTAGTTTATCTCATTAATTAAATCACATAGATAGATGATGCATATAGAGATATGATCATTGAACCGACTCATTGGATGATTCCTAATGGTTTGAATTACCATAAACTGTCAATAGGATATTTTCTTGAAGAATATGATGTAAGCGTCTCCTTTGACTTGAGATCGTCATAGTAATTGACAAGTTATTTATTGTGCTTTGATACTAGACACCCATGGCCCTAGGGCGATAGTTGAAAGGATATTGGGTACGATTATATACTTGTAGAATTAGTGATTGATCAAGACGGAATCTGTCAACTCTTGGTAATGAGTTTAAGCTCCATGTTGTCATGAATTATAAACGACCAAACTAAGACCTTGGACAGGGCAATTGAATGAGAGAAGAAATGAGTTTCTTAGGTCATTCAATGGTCGATTATATTTGACGTGAACACATAGTTGATCACCTATTGTATACTTCATGCTATCCGGTCGTTAAGGAGTGTTGCTAGACGCCACCCTTGATTAGTATATTGATATGATCAATTTACTACCGGTTTAGTATTGAACCTGTGGGGTCGCACACTAACGAGTGTTCTGATCTTTGCTAAAGAATTAATTAACTTGTTATTTGATAATTAAATTAAAGAATTTAATTAGTCAAATAAATTTAGTTATTAGTCCAAATGAAATATTATTATATTCTTTGCTAGCACAAAGATTATAATTAATATTGTCAATAAATTGAAGTTTCTATTTAGAATAGAAATTAAATAATATCTCTTGGTTGAAATATATGTGATATATAATTAATATTATTTTATATAATAAATGTATATAAAATATAATATTAATAAAGACTTGTCAATAAATCCAATTTTGAATTGGATTATTAATTGAAGTTTTATCCTATTTGGAATGGGATTAATATTTTCAAAAGAAAAATATTATATTAATATAAAAGTTTATATTAATGAGTCCAATTTAGAATTGGACGTAAATAAATAAAAAAATAAAAGAAAAAAAAAGTCCAAATGAGATTTGGAAAGAAGGAACACGTGAACACGAAGGAAAATATTCATACAAAAATTCGTATTGATAGAATTCAATTTCCTTCTTTGTCTCACGTTAACAAAGATGGAAAATTCATTTTTTTGTACAAAATTTTTCCATAAGTTTATTTTTGGAATAAACTTTTACCCTAGGAAAATTATTACCTCAACCAAATAGGAAAAGGGTTTGTAGGTGATGCTATATAAAGGGTAATAAAGAAAATTTGCATGGTTCTTTTTCGGATTTTTTATAATTATTCTTGAGAAAAAAACTCACTTTGTGAAAGTGAGAATGCAATACAAAGCTAAGAGAGAAAATACAATTACAAGAAAAGTGTTTCTTGTTCTTCTAATTTGAGTTGAAATTTTTGAGAAAAATTTCAACACAATATTCTTCATTCAATTTGTTCGCGGGTTTCATTGATCAAAGAGTTGATAGCAAGGATCAGTCTCGGTGTGGATACGCATAGAGTCTTCGCACTATTGAAGAATTTTGAAACGAGAATCTCTTCACTAGGTATGTCTTTGATCCGATCCTTGACACGTAAATAAATTTTAAACATGAGAAAATCTACCTAGGATTGTTATTATCTCCCGCTGCGTGTTAGGAACACCCTTAAGCAATCCTTCGGTATACTGGTTTGATTTTACTATTTTCTCTCATTTATACTTTATATTTCTTGATTATTAATTAATATTGAACTAAATCTTATATTATTAAAATTATAAATAAAATTTGATTGTTACTCATATTTTTGAGATAAACAAATAATGTATCATCTTGCTGCAGGCACTCGTCATCCTAATTATTCTTTCAAATGAATTGAGAAATATGGAGTTTGATCTCGACTGATCTAGGCTAAAATATGCCCCTATCTCCTCTTTCCTCTTTAATTGATCATAAGATCCAAAGTAGTTAAGGTTTTGTTTAATTAAAAGGAGCAAGAGACATAAAAGGAGATCGCTTTCAAGTAAATTGAAAAACATGGAGTTTGATCTCGACTGATTGTTCCAACATTTTGATCGCTCAGGTATAGTTGAATGTGATGTTAAGGAAATTGTTAGTTTCTTATTTAGAGCCAATACTATTCATTAAATAACTACACCAGAAAAGGAAATACTATTATTTTCAGTATCTTCTGCATATATTTATGGACATTAACCACTTATGATTAGCTTTATTAAGAGACTCAAACTATCTGGTCCTATTTATTAACTAAATTCTTGCCTTTGATTGATAGACGAGCTTATTATCCTCACATTAGTTTAATACATGAGACAAATGTATTATTTTATTTGCTTATAGCTAGCGTGTACTAATTGTTCTTGATTTATCAATGCAATTTTTATGTTTCTATTCCATATAAGAAACATTATTATCTTTAATGTTTAATGTTTGATAATTATATTATTATACCAAATTATCAATTCTATATCATTTGTATTTTAAAAGTACAATCTCTAAAATAAATATAACAAATATAAAAGAACAAATTGAAATTATACGAAAAACGCGGAGAACTTAAAGCATCAATTTCATGCTGCATCAATTATTTTACTGTATGAATACAATGTCAAATATATTTTAAAACTAGTAGTATGAAAAGGAAAAAAATTACTAATATATTTAAAATCTTTTAGTAAATTAAAGAAATATGTTTTTTTACTTGAAATTCGGTATACATCGTATTGTACTTCAAGGATCCCTCTTTCAACATTTTTTTTATACAACTTGCTTTTAAAAAACTATCGGTTGTGCATTAAAAATTACTAAAATTTATTCAAAGTGATGAATAATAATACTAAGTCCTCAGAGTTTTCTTAATTTTGATTATCTTAGCAAATAATGGTGCATTTTTTTCCTTTGTTTTGTTTTTAGCTCCTCTATTTCCTCATTGGCGGTCTCTCTCTTTTTTTTTCTTCTTTTTCTTTAAATTATGATTGGTGAAATTTAATTCCAACTTCTTTTATACACTCAAGAAAAAAAGGAAAGAAAATTGAGCATTATGTGTAGCTTCAAGGTTCTAAGCTATAAGTTCAAGAAAAGATTCAGTCAAATATGAAGTCTTCCAAGTTTAACTATTCCTCAAAGGCCAACAATCTCATTCAATTGTAGCTTAATTAGTATTTTCGATGTAATTGAGTTTTTTTATAAGATTTTGTAAAACTTTTAATCGTTTTGGATTTGTAAAAACAAAAAACAATGCATCTACAATCAGAATACAAATAATCTACAATTCATTTACAAAATATCTACAAACTGGGTATATTGAATTTTTAATATCTCAATTCCTATTCGATTATAGTTTAATTTGGATTTTTGACATAATTGTATTTTTTGCAGAAGATTTATAGAATTTTTAGTCGTTTTTGATTTGTAAAAATAGAAAACAAAGCATCTATAATTAAAATACAAATAATCTATAATTTATCTACAAAATATCTACAAACTAGGTACATTGAATTTTTATATCCCAAATCCCATTCAGTTGCAGCATAATTGAGATTTTTGACATAATTGCATTTTTTCAGAAGATTTGTTGAAGTTTTAGCTATATTTTATTTGTGAAAAATAAAATAAAGCATCTACAATCAGAATACAAATAATCTACAATTTATCTATAATTTCAGCAATATGTCGTCTTCTTCTTCTTCGAGTTTCAATCTGAAATTCAATCAAAACCCCTCAAAATTGAGATATAAACTCCAAATCATATTCCCGATTATTTTCAACAACACCAAATCCAAACAAATAATGATTTTATAAAAACCCAAATTTGAATTTAAAGCTTTCAATCTTTTTAATGGCTGTCAAGGGTGGAATTGCTGCTCTCTTTTCATGTGCTTTTTTATTACCGAAATTTGCAATTGAGAAATAGAGAGAGTTGTAGAAGAATGTCGAAGAACACAGCTTTTACATAAACCGATTTCTACAATTTGAAATTGAGCTTCTAATTTCGACGAACTGAGCTTTTGATTTGTGTCTTAAGCTTAAATATTGAAGAACAGATCTGAGCTTTTGAACTGATTTGATTTCGACGAATTGAGCTTTTGAACAGAATTGATTTGTGGCTAAATCAATTAGAAGATTCTGTTCCTAAATTTTAGCATGCCTAATTAGGAAGATTCAGCTACTAATAATTAGTATTTAATGAGTGGTATAATAATTGTAGGAAAACTGAACATGGCGAGTAAATTAGAAACTGTGCACAATTTTAGTAATAAAATTTTATATATGGTATAGGAAGACAAAAATCTCTTTATTAATCTTGATATATACTAAATTGGACATCACTTTATTTTCTTATTGCTTAAAAAGAATAATTTATTTTTATATTTATAAACAATTTAAGTGA
This sequence comes from Nicotiana benthamiana, assembly GCA_034376525.1. Taxonomy (NCBI): domain Eukaryota; kingdom Viridiplantae; phylum Streptophyta; class Magnoliopsida; order Solanales; family Solanaceae; genus Nicotiana; species Nicotiana benthamiana. Next base: position 35,483,745 of record CM067326.1, read on the forward strand.
AAAATTTTTATGTTCATACAAATATTATTACATATTTAAAATTTCAAAAATTCTTTTCTTTAAAAAAAAAAATCTTGAATAACGTGCCAAGTCAAAGTGCCAAACTAAGGAGAAAATAATTCTTTTCAGTTCGTGGTCATTAGGTTCGATAGTTGCGCACGGCTGGCGCCAGGAAAGAATAGATTTATTCAAGTTATTGGTGTCTAACGGACCCGGTTGATCTATAATCGGATTGGTTTAGACCGATTAAAATCGAAATCTAGCTGATCCTGTACATAGAGGGTCGGGTGGGGCTTGGTAGGAGGGGTAAAAGGAGTTAGTCCGTTTAAATTTTGGCAACGGTTAACCGGACCGGCCAAAACCGTTCCATGTGAACAGTACCGTGTACCTGTTAAACCGTCCCGAATCGGCCCAGTACAACCTTTTTTTAATTTTTGAATTAAGTGGGACCCATTAACTGTTGGCAACAGTCGGACCTGGCAAGGATCCGTTGCCCAATGGGTTAATTGTATTAACAGCCTCTTTTTCTTTAAAATTTAACCTTGTTTCAATTTACAAAATTAACCTTCCCTAAAACTATAAATAACCCCCCCCCCCCCCATTCCCCTCCCTCCCCTTCTTCATTTCTTCACTCAACTCTCATTTCTCAATCTTAATTTCTCTCATTCTCTTATTCTTCAATTTTCAAGATTTCAAGTCTCAATCTCAAATTTCCATTTTCAAATATCAATTCAAGTTAAATCATACCTCGTACTTCTAAAATGCGCTCATATGTTTGGCAACACTTTGAGGTGGTAGAAGAAAATGAAGAAGGTCAGAAAGTAAAGTGCAAGAATTGTGGTCAAGTCTTAAATTTTCGTTCAAAGTCTGTCACAAGCAGTTTAAGGAGGCATATAAAGTATTGTCTTGAGCGTCCTCTGGAAATTCATATTTAAAATTTTAAGACAATTTGTGTTATTTTCAAATTCATATTAAAGCTTAATATTTTAGTCCGTTAGATTAATTTGAATTATTATTAATTTATTATGCATGAAAATTTAGTTTTACTATTTTTTTGTTAATTTACTGTTTAAATGCAAACTTTAGTTTTGAATTTTGAAATAAATATAGCACTTGCAATTTATATTAATACAAAGTATTAATATAACTTGTAATCTTTAAATTAATATAAAATATTAATATAACTTATAATAGTTATACAAAATATTAAAAAAGTTAAAAAATACACTAAATCCGGGCTCGGTTCGGGTCCCCTTAACTCGTAGCCCTTACAATTTAATTTTTATCCGAATAAATCCGAACTCGTTAAGCCCCCACCCATAATCGATCCAAATCTTAATCTATATGGGTCAAAAAATAACAACCTAGCCCGTTCGTCCATTTAACACCTATAATTCAAGTACAATAAGAACTGTGATATGTGCTATCTTCTTCCCGGGGACGTCAAGTCATAGCAACAACAAATTTGGAAATATAAAGACAAAATAAGGGAAAAGAGGTTGACCAATAATTGATGATCTTTATATTCTTAAAGCATGAAGATTGAACGGCCAGGAAAATACAATATTATTCAGCTCATATAAGAACTCAAACATTGTATTTTCTTATTTAAGAACTAAAATTTTCATGTTTGAAAAAAATACTTTAATTCATAATTTTTTGTAGTTAAAACCAACATTTATTTGAAAAATGCTATAGGCAAAAGAAAATAATAGTTTGACTCTCTAGATAATGATAGTACTAAGTAGAACAAAGGAAAACTTATCCTCCTATAAAATTGACCACGTTAATTTGAAGGATGTGCTCATAGCGATACTTAATTTGAAGCCTATAAAAATAAAAATAAATCTTTATTTGAAAAATGTAATTATTTTGAAAGTTGAATTGTCTCAGCTGAAAGTTATTGAAACTTTAAAGTATTTATAAGTAGCTCAATTTTTTTAATGAATAGTAGTTATGATGGGTTTATAGTACCTTAGTTTCAGGTTTCGATGATCTAGCAAATTTATTATCAAAGAACCAGATAAGGAACCTGATACACTTGGTATACAACTCAATCAACAGACTCAGCATAATGTAAGTATAACGATCCGGCTGGTCGTTTCATGACTTACCGCTCCATTTTTCCAATTTTCGCTTCTTTATGCTTTGTTTAACCGTGTGGTATCGGGTTAGTCGGTTCGAATCCAGAATGATTTTGGTAAAGTTTGAGACACTTAGTCTCTTTTGCGTAAGTTTAAGTTGGAAAAGTCAATCGGATGTTGACTTATGTGAAAAGGGCTCGTATGTAAATTCTGATGGTTCGGATAGTTTCGAGAGATGATTTGGGACTTAGGAGTGTGATCGGATTGTGTATAGGAGGTACGGAGTCGATTTAGACTCGAATTGGCGAAATTAGAATTTTGGCATTTTACAGTGGATAGGTGAGATTTTGATATAGGGGTCGGAATGAAATTTCGGAAGTTGTACTAGGTCTGTTGTATCATTTGGGATGTATGTGCAAAATTTCAGATCATCCGGACGTGGTTTGATAGATTTTTTTGATCGAAAGCGAAATTTAGGAGTGTTTGGAATTCTTAGGCTTGAATCCTATGAAAATTTGGTGTTTTGATGTTGTTTTGAGCGTTTCGAAGGATGGAACAAGTTTGAATGATGTTATGGAATATGTTGACATGTTTGGTCAAGGTCTTGAAGGCCTCGGGTGAGTTTCGGATTGTTGAACAGATCACTTTAAGTTGAAAAAGATTGCAGAAAATCTGTTGTGAGTGTTGCAGATTTTTGGCCTTCGCTTTTGCGAGTGGGCCCTCACATTCGCGAAGGGTTAGGATATGAGTCAGGAGGTTTGGCCTTCGCGTTCCCCATGGAGCTCCGGCCTTCGCGAAGGGTTAAGGTCAATGAGATTCGTGTTCGCAGGTGTGAGGTCGTGTTCGCGATGGTCTGTGAAGCTGAGCCTTCACGTTCGCGTACTTGGAGTGGCGTTCTTGGTGAGAACACTATGGTCAATGCCAGGTTGTGCTTCGCGAATGCAAGGCGTTGACTGCATTCGCGATGAAGGAATTATAAGTGTTGGGTAGAATATCTTAAAAGACCAATTCCGCGCTTTTGGGTCTAAGTTTCATCATTGTTGGGCGATTTAGAGCTTGTGAAGAAGATTAAAGAGGAATCGAAGGGGAACACTTGGAGGTAAGATTATTGACTTTATACTCAATCTTAATGTGATTTCCACCTAATTAATCATGGAAATTGTGGAAACTAAACCTAAAAATTAGAAGCTAGGGCTTGGGAATTGGAGTCCTAAATCTAGGGATTCGAGGGGTCGTTTGTGATCCGATTTTATAATATTTGATATGTATGGACTCGTGGGAAGATAATGAGTTTATTGATATAATTTTTATCGGATTCTGGGACGTGGGCCCGGTGGCCGAGTTTGACTAATTTCGGGATTTGTGTTATAATCTTATTACTTTCGAGTCGGCTTTGTCCCCTTATCATATTTTGATGGTTATGTACTAATTTTGGTTAGATTTGGAGCATCCGGAGGCCGATTCGAGAGGCAAATGCATCGCGGGCTAACGTTTGGACCGGATAGAGGGGAGTAATGATTGTAAATGTTGTCTTGAGGGTATGAAACCCCAAATTTCACATCGTTGTGTTATTTTGAGGTGACACACATGCCAGATGATGAGCGTGGGGTCGTGCACCATTGGGAATTGTGACATAGTCCGTCCTGTATAACTAGTTTACCGTGTATTTGATTGAAAACTATTTGTTGTCATTATGTTTTGGGCTGAATGCCATATTTGGGCCTCGTGCCTGTGAGCATGTGATTTTTTCCCTATACGAACTACTCCCACAAATTCAAAATAAAATAATTTCGTTTGTTTACTTGCAGATTTGATTTCTCGTGGCATTATTATGTTAATTGCTTGCATTTCTGTACATTTCCGAACAACAAAATACTAGATACATGAGGTGTGTGCATTTGGAAGTAATTTTGCATTTTTAGACATTAATTGGTAATCGAAAAATGAAATTAAAAAAAAGGCTTAATGTGTATATAAGTTTGATTTTAAGTATATTATTAATCTTTTATTTGATAAAAATCATTGGTTAATTAAGTCTTATGGAATAATTAGAATTTTATTAAAATAAAGGAAGGATTTAAAGAAGGCTAAAATATAAGTCCAATGTGTCCAAGCTGGGCCATTTGTAATTGGAACTTAGGCCCAAAACACTAAGTCCGTTTGTCCCCAACCTGGTCCAACCCCAGGGGTGCCAAACGACATCGTTTCGCTACCCTTAATCCCAGCCCTTGATTACAACTCGTCCAACGGTCCTAAAACTCCCCCCCAAACCAAATATAAATGCCCAAACGCGTGTAGTGTACTCAGAGACCAAACTCCCTCATCCGCGTACAAGTCCCTCACCGGTGTAACACCTCCCATGAGCCACCCTAACCCCACCGTCCCCCACCGACCGGAAATTGCCGCCGGTAACCCTAATGCTTCCCAAATTACACCATTGAAGCGTGACATTCTCCTCTCCTCATTCCCATGAAAGCCATCCCTCGAATCACCGCCGATATGCTCAAATATCCGATCAAAACAAGACAGCGGCTGGTAGAAAACCACTCTCAAATCAACACCAAAAACTCCACTCACCACCCTCACCCCAGCCTTGCTAGTGGTTACTCTCGAATTTAGCCACAACGCGTCAAATATGTGCCTGAAGATGGCAGCTTCGCCATGCACGGCGGTGGCTGCCACCGAATGCCTTCAAGCATCCCCCTATTGACACCCCCATAACCGCATTTGCCACCCAATACCTTCAAAACAACCTAGAACTATGCATTCCCTGATTTTAGGGTTCCTGAAGCCCAACCTTGAGTGGATTTTTGGAGGTCCTGTCTCGAGTTGTGATTAATTCCATCTCAAGGCATTCTCAAACAGGTAAACCTCTTTTTATTTTCTTATCGATTCTCCTCCTTGTCTTCTTTTCTTTTGGTTCAGACGACAAGTCTCAAGTTATGATTCTGTTCATTTTGAATCAATTGTATATGTCTTACGCTTTAGATGTTTGTTTCAAGTTAATTAGGTTAGGTTCGGAACTATGTGATTATTGTTCGGTTGCAACAAATATGTGATTAAGCCCCATTGTAGGATTAGCTTAGATGACACTGATAATACTAGTTGTACTAGCCATGACTATGTTCGTTAAATTGCTAATAGATTCTTCTTACATGCTTGTTTTCTCCCAATTAAGTCATGTTAGCATAATGGGTGATACTAATTTAGGACTTCCATCTCTGTGTTTGTTAGCTTCATTCATGTGTTTAGATATGGTATTGCAATGGGTCTTGAATCAATGTTGTGATGATGTAGTGGGCTTAGGGCAACAACTTTTGTGTTTACTACAATTGTCTTGAGACTTGCAAAGAGTCTGGACGTAATTGGCGACAGCAGCCTCATTCATGGGGTTAATTCAGGGTTTTATGACCCAATTAGTTGAGCCAATTGGCCCAGGGAGGTTAGCCATGTTATTACCTGAGGAGCTGATTCTATGTGTTTATCTTTTCTCGCCGCTTTTCATTCACTTGTTTAACTATTAAAAGATGTTTTAAAGAAGCTGATATTGAACTAAGGTGTTTCTATGAGCTTTTACTGTTTATTGCATTGTATTAGTTTTATAGCGCCTCTTGGTAGTATTTTTTATTGTATTTTACGTATTTTCTTATCTCTCAGTTGTTTTTACTTTTATTGATCAATGAGTTGGCGTAGTCACAGTACTCCCTACACCCTGTGTGTAGATTCAGGAGCCTTGGGTCCTGTTAGCGATGGCTGATTTCTTCCAGCAGGCTATTCGAAGTTCACTAGGTAGTTGCTCGGTGTTTGCAGCCTAGTGTTTCCCCTTCTTATATTTATTTTCCCTTATACTGGATTCAATAATAGACTGTGTAGTCCTCTTTCTATTCTCTTAGACTTATGTTAGATGCTCATGAATGGTGACACCCCAATGTCGGGCTGTGTTTATTTCCGCAGTTGTTCTATTTCACTTTTATTTTGAGATTGATAGCGTATTAATGACTTAATTAAATTATCATAGCTGTATAAAATGAATTGGAAGTTGTATCGGGTGGCCTTGTTTCACGATAGGCGCCATCATGACCGGGTTTGGAATTAGGGTCGTGACAGTGAGCTACTATGACTTCAGAAGATAAAGAATCAACATAAGGACTTGATCCCTTTTGGTTCACCTAACAGCGGTACGAAGTCAACTCTCTACATGTGAAAAGTGACTGCCTTTACTGAACACACAAACAGTGTAGCAGTCACTACTCATTGGGACCAACCAAGTGACTACATCATTCAAGTAATGTCATCAAAGTTGTATTAACACAAATATTATAATAAAACATCAATTGAACACTTGAGAATTCAGTCAAGCATTCCAAGCATCTAACAATCAAGCATTTTATTCGCAAGTGCATCAAGAATAAAGTACAACCACTATGGACCGATTCCTACAATGGGTCTCTTGTATGCCCTTAGTTGAGTTGTAACGTTTTAATTATTCTTCATTATAATTCCTTCTTTGCTTATCTAGAAGCTTTAATTAGGTACCCTTTGTAAATCATTAACTTTTAGTGTTTGTGTCGTAACTAGAGTTAGTCATGAGTTGATGTCTTTGTAATAGGTGTATTGAAAAGTGGCTTGTAATAGGTGCATTACAAGTTAGTGAGGGTTTAAGAGTTTAATTCTTAGGTTGCATAGGCTGTAATGCAAAGATTTCTCATAGTGAAGTTAAAATCCTACCAATGTAGGTCGTGATATTTTTATCCCCTTGAGCAGGGATTTTTTCACGTAAAATTTTCCTGTTCTATTGACTTACTGCTGCATTAGCCTTATCTGTGGAAACATATATAGGACCTAGTCTTATGCTTGTTAATCGAGTAGGTGATTTTGGATTAGCTCCTCAAATTTTGGGTTGTTTTACTCTATTTCAAACAGTAGACTTTCGAGCGAGCTAGGTCCATAAGCTTTTTTTACTACAAAACTCCCAGACTAAAAGTGGTCCTCCAACTGAACTTGCCTTGTCATTATAACGGTTGACAATAAGTTCTTTCAAAATTGACTATTTGCCCCTCTGTTATAGGTGTTCCAGAAATGTCTGCACTTTTTTGTTTGATAAACTGATTGATTTAGATTTGAAATTCCTCTTTACCGAGGGAAGAGAGCGTTGGGATAGAAAGTGGGTTGTCGGCAAGCGTTATGAGAGGGCAAGGTTCAAAGGAGGAAAGGCTTAAGGTGGACACTTAGGAACCCATAGAAGAGGAAGGGCATAGTAATCAACGAAATGCTTTGGGGAGTGGACTCATATATTCTATCAGTTGGTATTAGAGCATGTTTTTTCTATCAGGTTAACACCTAGAAATGATCATCATGGCTGTTACACCAAACTTTAAAGAGCGTCAGCCTACCTACAGACCAGCCAGGTTCAACGTCCAATATTATGGGTGGTGGAAGACATGGATGCATGACTTTATCATGGCTGAAGATTCTAAGTTGTGGGATATTATATGTGATGGTCCTTGTGTCCCTACAGAAAAGGTCGGAGTTCCTGCTATGACTGTGCTAAGATGAGGAAAGAATACAACGAGGCTGACAGGAAGGCTATAGAGAAACTTTTTTTGCCAAGAAAATTTTGTGTGTCGCATAGGTCCTAATGAATATAACAGGATTTCGTCTTTCCAATCTGCCAAACAGATATAGGAAGCTTTACAAATAGCACATGAAGGAACTACTCAAGTAATGAAATCTACTATGGACATGCTTATCACTAAGTATGAGCTCTTCACAATGAAGGATGATGAATCCATTCAAGACATAAACACCCGATTCACTTTCGCCATAGATGAGCTACACTTGCTTGGTTAAATCATTCCTAGGAAAAAGCTTGTGAGAAAAATTCTCAGTGTTTTTCCCAGTTCCTAGGAGAGTAAAGTGAATGCTATTACAGAAGTGAAGGATTTGCAGGGGTTGACTATAGATAAGCTTGTTGGGAATATGAAAACCTATGAAATGAAGAAGAAGAAGAAGAAGAAGAAGAAGAAGAAGAAGAAGAAGAAGAAGAAGAAGAAGAAGAAGAAGAAGAAGAAGAAGAAGAAGAAGAAGAAGAAGAAGAAGAAGAAGAAGAAGAAGAAGAAGAAGAAGAAGAAGAAGAAGAAGAAGAAGAAGAAGAAGAAGAAGAAGAAGAAGAAGAAGAAGAAGAAGAAGAAGAAGAAGAAGAAGAAGAAGAAGAAGAAGAAGAAGAAGAAGAAGAAGAAGAAGAAGAAGAAGAAGAAGAAGAAGAAGAAGAAGAAGAAGAAGAAGAAGAAGAAGAAGAAGAAGAAGAAGAAGAAGAAGAAGAAGAAGAAGAAGAAGAGGGACAACGAAAGAAGAGAACCAAAAAGGGAAAAAAACCTTGTATCCAAGGTAGAAAGCAATGACTTAAGTGGCAAAGACAGTGACATGGCTTACTTAACTAGAAGGTTTCAAAAAATTGTTCGAAGGAATGGAGGTATACCAAAGAGGGGCAGTTCTAGCAAGCCAAAGAATTATTACCTGTATCATAAGTGTGGAAAACCATAGCATTTAATCAAAGATTTCCCTCTCCTGGATCAAGAACACTTCAAACACAACTCAAACAAAGCAGTCAAGAGGAACCCAGTTCCTAATAAACACTTCAAAAGAAAGAATGCCACTGACAATGTTGTAAAGCGAGCTCTTGCAGCATTGGGAGATTCTTCCAGCGAGTCTGAAAAAGAAGATGATGCAGGTGACAATACAATTATGGTAGTTGAAAGTGAAGCAAATGAGTATGACTCAACATTTTCTTTGATTGCTCAATCAGATGATGATGAAGACGATGACAATGATGAGGTAAATTTTTGGGATGTTCAGAGAAATCTGAAGTCCTACTCTCCTAAAATACTCGTGTTATTAGCTAATGTCTTGATGCTTACCATAGTCTTGTAAATAATAAAGAAGCCTTAACTCAGTTTGGAGATGCTGAGCAAACTAGAGATGACATGGTAGTTTGTGTGGTTGATTTGAGGAAAACTATAGATAATCTGGATAATGAAGAGGAGGTTTTAACTGAGAAAATCACTAATGTAGAACACGAAAGAGATGATATAATAATGGTAGTAGTAGTTGACCTAAAAGAAACCACTGAGAATTTCAGTAAAGAAAACTATGTAGGCTTGGGAATTCTGGAAAGGAAAAGAAGTGGCTAGTGAGGCACACATTAAACTTGACAACGAGTTAAATGTTGTAAAAACTACTTTGTATGCTGAATTTGCGAAAAACAGATAGCTTCAAGCAGAATTAGAAAGAGTAAAAAGTGATCTTGAGAAATCTCTTAAGTGGAGCTGGTCTTCCGATGCCATTATATCTATTTACGCTAACAATGGCAGAAACAAGCAGGGAATAGGGTTTCAAAGGGTGATAACTCCTTATAACCTTCATAGAAAGTACGTCAATGTGCCTGATAATTAGTTTTGTACCTACAATGGGAAAAATGGGCATTTCAAAGAAAATTACCAAGCCAGGGCTTAGTCTCTTCAGAAAAATAAAGTTTGTGCTGAAAGAGGACCAAGTGCCGCCCATAAAAAGCACATGTTACCTGCATGGACTAAAAGCGAACTTATTTATCCCTTTCCATATTACAAGGGATCCAAACTTCCTAAATATAACTCTTGATTTCCTTGTGCAGGGAACCATGAAAGGAAGCAGTTAATAATGGTTCATGGGCAGTATATGCTCAAAGCACATGACTGGGAATACCATGGACTTTCTTTCACTAGAATTCTTGCGAGGAAGGAGTATATCCTTTGAAAATGGCAGAAAGGGGTACATTCTTGGTGTTGGAAAAAAATAAAAAAATCACTCACTCACTCAATAGATAATGTTTAATATGTTAATGATCTTAAGTATAGTCTCTTGAGTGTTTCTCAAATATGTGATAAATAAAACAAGGTGGTGTTCTTGTCAAATATATGCACAATTATAAAGCTAGTAACTAGTGAAGTGGTACTTATGGCCAAAAGATACAAGAATATCTAAGTTGCTGACTTCGAGTCCCTACAAAGTGGTGATTTGAGCTACTTGAAAGCAGCTAATTATGATGTTGAATTGTGGAAAAGAAGGCTGGGGTCATGCAATCTTCTCTCTACTGAATAAACTGGTTCAGAAAGACCTGGTTCGTGGTCTACCCAAATCAAAGTTCAAGAAGCACAAAGTTTGTGATACCTACGCTAGAGGAAAGCATGTGAAATCCTCATTTAAGCCAAAGAAGGATGTTAGCACCTCAAAACTACCTGATCTCCTTCACATGGATCTGTGTGGCCCTATGAGAGTGCAAAGAAAGGGAGGAATAAGATACATTCTTGTGATAGTGGATGTCCATTTCAGATTTACTTGGACTTTGTTCCTTATAACAAAAGATGAGACCTTTGAAGTTTTTGTAGCCTTTGTGAAGAAAATTCAAGTGAAGATGGAATGAAAAGTAGCATGTATTAGATCAGATCATGGAAAAGAATTTGATAATGCTAAGTTTGATGAGCTCTGCAATGAGAATGGCATCACCTACAACTTCTCAGCCCCAAGAAATCCATAGAAAGATGGAGTTATGGAAAGAAAGAACAAAATCCTTGAAGAAATGACAATTACAATGTTGATCGATAATGCGATTGCTAAGAACTTCTGGGCAGAAGATATCACCATTGTCTGCTACTTGGTGAACATGTGCATGATCAGGTCTCTCTTGAACAAAACTCCCTATAAGTTGCTGAATGGAAGGAATCCCAAGATGAATCACTTAGAAACATTTGGGTACAAATGTTATGTTATTATGATGCCAAGAGTAATGACGGAAATTCTTTTTGGGTACTCTTCTCAAAGTAAAGCCTACAAAGTATACAACAAGTAGACTCATTGTATTGAGGTGAGTATACATGTAATCTTTGATGAGTCTTATCTCTGATATGAGAAGAGCAAGAAAAATAATCAAGGTGGAGAGCCTCTAATGTTTCCAGGGGAGGTCACTGAAATGGAAAATGGAAAGGCAGATACGATGAATCAATTAAGGGAGACAGTTGAAAGAAGGATACAAGGGAACCAGTTATGCTCTCCCAGCTCCTCTACAAATAAACCAGGTACTACAATTACAACTATTGAAGCTGAAGAAATAGTGGTTGTTGCAGTTCAAAGTACTCTGTAGGTAGCAGTAAGAAGGATACAAGGAAACCAGTTAGGCTCTCCCATCTCCTCTACAAATAAAATTTAAGTGCCAAATCGGAAACACAAAAGCTCTTATCCTTTCGGCAATATAATTACTCCTCTGGATTCAAGAGACCAAACCAGATCAAAAGCCAGAAATTCACTTGACTTCTCAGCATTTCTCTCAAATAGAGCCCAAAATCATTAAGGAAGTCTTAAAGGATCTAGAATGGATCACAACCATGCAAGATAAGTTGCATCAATATGAAAGGAACAAAGTATGGCACCTGGTACCTAGACCTTCAGATCGGACCATCACAGGGACCAGGTGGTTATTCAAGAATAAGCTTGATAATCATGGTAACACTACAAGGAACAAGGCAAGTGGTCCAAGGCTGCAATCAGGAGGAAGGAATAAATTATGATGAGAGTTTTGCGCCAGTTGCTCGTATGGAAGCTATTAGAATCCTTATTGAATTTGCATCACAGATGGAATTCAATATGTTTTAAATGGATATCAAAAAATGCATGTCAAAATGGTTTCCTCATAGAAGAAGTCTATGTAAAGAAACCTCCAGGTTTTGAATGTCATGAACACCCTAAATATATGCTCAAATTGGACAAGGAATTGTATGGGTTGAAGCAGGATCCTCAAGCTTGGTATGAGAGGTTGTCAATGTACTTCTTAGAAAATGGTTTAGCAAGAGGAAAAATTAAGAACACTTTGTTTCTTAAGAATGAGAGAGGAACTTGCTAATTATTCAGGTATATGTTGATGACATAATGTTTGAGGCAACATCCGATCACTATGTGAGGAATTTGCAAAACGCATGGGAAGTAAGGTTGAGATGAGCATGATGGGTGAGTTGAATTTCTTCTTGGGTATTCAAGTGAAGCAGGCCATAAAGGGAGCATTCACTAGTCAGCAAAAGTATATCTAAGATCTTTTGAAAAGGTTTGACATAGAAGTATCAAAAGTGATTGACACTCTCATTGCAACTGCTACTTGACTAGATATGGACGAATCTGGCTCTTCTGTGAATCAAACAATGTATAGAGGCATCATTGGATCTCTCCTCTATATTACTGCAAGCAGGCCATATATTATTTTCAGTATGGTACTATGTGCAATGTTTTAGTCAAACCCCAAGGAATCTCATCTGAAGAATGGGAAAAGAATCCTGAGATATATTAAGGGAACACAAGACTTGGTTATGTACTACTCTTCAGGTGATAATTTTAATCTTATTGGGTATGTTGATAATTTTAATCTTATTGGATATGTTGATGCTTATTATACAGGTTATCTCGTAGATAGGAAAAGCACATCTAGAATGGCTCACTTCTTGGGATCATGTCTTATCTCATGGGGCACCAGAAAGCAAAATTAGTAGTTCTTTTAATAGCTGAAGAAAAATATGTTGCTGCAGCGTCCTGTTGTGCTCAGCTTCTATGTATGAAACAGCAGTTGGAAGACTTTAGAGTGTATGTGAGCACGTGATTTATTCCCTAAATAAAAATAACTCCTAAAAATAGACCAAAATAATTTTTTATTAATTTTAGAAATTTTTCTTTATTTAGTTGCATTTCATGCATTTTTAATATTTTTAAAAATCATAGAAAAGCCATAAAAAGTGTCACAATTTTTATTTTATACCACCTTAGGTTCAATTTACATTAAGGAATTAATTACATTGAGTTACTTGTATTAATAATCAAAAATTGCAAAAAAATGATCATTTTTACATAGTTAGGTAATTAGCTTAATTTACAATTTGAATTGATTTAGGAATTTAGTTTAGGTTTTTTAATTAATTAAAACAAAAAAAATTTGAAAAGTAAATTCGAAATTGGGTCATGTGATAAGTGAGCCCAATTTTTTCAATACCATTCTTCATTTAAACACAACCAAAATTAATCCCTACCCAACCCAACCCAATACCCAAATCCACCCTAACCTAAAATCCTATACACACAATACATAGATACACGAAGAAAGGGGTTGCGTTGGTCCTGAAGAAACACACATATAAGACAATGCACATAGTACACACAATATATGCAAGAAAAGCAAGCCTGGAACGAAATGCCGCGCAAACTTGCTTCTCCTTGAAATAGCTCGACAATATATACAATAAAAAACACACGCTACAATACACATGTATAGACACTACACAGAAGAAGACACGCCTCAAGGGCTGCGCAGCTGAGATGTGGACACCCCAAAAACCCCTCCCAGTGTTCCGCATCTTCAACCCAAATGACCCCTCACCGGAAAACCAATCATCCATCAACGCCCACACCCTAAACGCACAACCTGCTCGAAACACAAAAGAACGAAAGCAGGGAACGAAATCGAACAGCAGTTTTGGGCGAGAATTAGGGACATAAATCTTAGTTTTTTTTTCATTCCAGTTTGGGTCTCAAATTCGAAAAACAAAAAGGAAAAATGAATTCAGTTTCTATTTCACTTTTCCTTCATGGAACTCGTTCGAGTTCGTTCATTTGAGTTTGCTATTTCGAGTCTGATTAAGGTGTAGTTGTTCGAAATTAGTTCATTTGAGGTGTTAGTCGAGGTCGAAATTGGTCAGAGTTAATTCTCTGGAAATTATTCGTGTGTGTCGCATTGACTGTTGCTCTGATGTCGCTATTGCTGTGATATTGGAATCATTTAGTTCGGGGTGTCGATTCGAGCTCTCAGCTGTCGCTTGAGGCGGGGATGCTGATGGAGTTAAATCGAGGTTGATTCCAATTCGTGCCTCGCTGCAGGTTAGGGTCCACCTGCTGTTTTTCATCTTTATTTTCCATTGTCGGATTCATTTGTATTCGATTCCAAGCAAAATTAATCGGTAGTTTCGCGTGATAAGGTCCGTTCTATCTTCTCTTTACTACTATGTTAGCTCGACGTCGTGTATTAGTTGACTTTGGTAGTCCTATTATTGCTTGTATACTGATTGCTTGAGCTGGTAGTTCATAGTTATATTTTGTGGATTATTTCAAATCTCCATTTTCTATCCCTCGATTGCGTATAGCTGTTTAGGGGGTTGAAGTATCTCTTGGTTTGAGATTTCTCAAGTTGAAATGGATGATTTGGCCGACTTAAGGTTGGTTTGAATAAAATTCTGTGGCTTGTAGTTCGCTCGTATATGCATAATTAGATATGTCCTCTGATTTGTTCCGGTGAAATTTGCACAGATCTTGCAAGTTTATTCCTTCAGCTCTTTATCTAATGCTCCTATGAGTTTAGTTCAATGTGGTTAACTGAACAATTGCTCGTTGTTGCGTTATACTAGCATGATAGAAAATTTCTACATTGTGTACTAGTTTTACGTGCACCAAGAATGGGAAAATGATTAATTGAAGTGGGAAACTATTTCTGGGCAAGCTTTGACAGTAAATAGAGGGCTAAAAATCTTAATATCGATAGATGAAATTCTCTCATTTGTTGTTGTTTTTAGCATAAAATTAAGAGTTTCTTCATTATTCACTTTGGAATTCGACATCATCAACAAGTTTTCTTTGTGGTTATTAAAATATTTTGAAATCATCATTCTATGAAATTCATAAATTGAGTAGGAATTTGAATGCAATATACTGCCAATGTTCTGAAATTACTTCGATTGTTGGGTCATGGAATGTTGACGCATACTGGTCCAAGTTATATTCGAAATGAGTTGAGTATGTTCTGCCATTACAATCCGTTAATTTCCAATTGTGCTTAGGCATTTGCTTTAGATAAATTCAAAATATCCTTTAGCTCTTTAATTAACTAGGTTCTTTATTTTGAAATTGAGGTGTGCCATTAGCCAATTCTCATGGCCCTCACAAATCTGAGACGCATATTCATTTCTGGCGCGCTAGTTAAATAATTCACTTTCCTAAATACGGGTGCACATTTATGTGACCCAAATGCAAATCTCAACGAAGTTGGAATGTGTCAAAATCCATGGGTGCATTTATGTGACGTGGTTCGAGGTATGTTTTAACAACGTTGAAATTCTCTTTAAAATAATTATAAAAGTTGTTTAAGGTTAAAAAGCACATAAGTTAAAACATGTTCTAAAATCAGATAATTTAAGCCAAATATAATAGTTGATTGATCGTGCTAGAACCACGGAACCCGGGAATGCCTAACACCTTTTCCCGGGTTAATAGAATTCTTTACTCGGATTCTTGGTTCGCGAACTGTTAAACAGAGTCATTCTTTCCTCGATTCGGCATTCTAAACAGTGACTTGGGACACCATAAATCTCCCAAGTGGCGACTCTGAAATTCTCTTAAATAATTGAATCCCGTTTCGATTGTCCTTGAATTGGAAAAACTCCCTTATCTATGCCCTTCGTCGGGTCGTAGTAGCAAAAAGGAGGTGTTACAGCTCTAGCGACTCTGCTGTGGACCGAACCCAGAATCTCTGGTTCAGGGTTCAAGAATTCGAGCTTAGAATAATTGTTGTATTTGGCTTTGTTTATTATTTTATTTAACATGTTGACTTAATGTGCAAAACGATGTTTTTACCGCTTTGATATTATTTGAATTGTATAGAAACTATTACGAAACCCTTCTCTCTTTATCTTCGGGGATGTGCTCACTTGTCGAGACTCCCTATTATGTTAGTGTCATACCTTCAAATAAGAAATAGGCTCAGACAAGTTAGAAAGCCTGACGATCTTGCGGGTCCCCGGTACGTAACCCCTCCTCGACTCGAGTTGTCCGCTCGGGTACACAGTCTAGAACAGATGCCCAGGTGCTGAACTTAGTATAACAAAACCTCATGTCGGATCCCTAGTAGGAATGCTTATCTGCATCATGCTTGACTTAGGGGACTCAACTCAGAGGTTGGGTCTGTCTAGGACAAGTATACCCAAAATAACAGACCATCATGATGCATCCTAATGTGATACATGTTGCATTTCTCCAAGGGTAAAGGGTCATTTGGCGGACCAATAATGGCTGAGGGTAAATGAAAAAATGGAAAAAAAATGAAGAGAAAAACAATGAAAAGAAAAGAGGGTGAAGGGTGAAAATAAAGCAAGTAGGATTTAGTTATGTTTTTGTTATATTTTTATTAAAAAAGAGACAAAGGATATGTGAAAAATTCAAAAAAAAAATATTTTGTACTTTTTATTATTTCCTGAAAAAAAAAAGAAGGTAAAATCCAAAAATATTTTACATATTTCATCATTTTTCACAAAAAGAGAAAAAAAATGTTTTCTTTAAAAATTAGTTGTTTTTTTATATTTTTTGCCCGTATCCAATTTACCCGAAATACGCAAGCCTGATTATCATCTTTTGGGACGTGATACATAGGCAACCCACATAGGGTCCGGTTCCTAGTGAATCTTAGGTTCTTGGCTTTGCGGAGACATAGCCAAATTTTGCACTTCTAGCCACTTTTAGCCACATATGTTAGTTTTAGAATTCAGAAGTTGTTTGTTTGGAAACTATGTGAATTGAGTTGTGTCAATGGACTCTACTATTGATATTCTTCGAGTTCAAGTTGGAATTCCCTTGCCAAACTTCTTTTATGCTGGCGAAAGATTTGTTGAGATCAGTCTTTGTTTGTTAGAGTATTGTTTGTGGTTTTAATTTTATCTATGAATTTTTTGGGGGCCAGTGTTTGAAAGAAAGTCCTGCATTAAATACCAATTTTCTTTGTGCTAAGACTATGGAGTTTTGAAACTTGTCTTGTTAAAGTTTACCACTTTTGTGAAGTTTCTAGAGTAAATTGGTAGTTAAAATTCTCCTAGATTGAACTTGTTACCACTGGTTTCTAATAGCTGTTATTATTATTGAGTTTAATAGAGGGGATTCAATTGGACTAGAGATTGAGCAACTTGAATTGTGATTTGGTTGAGCATACAGTAAGCTTACCCTGCCGAATTTTTGTGTCCATCGAGATTTGTGCGCAAGTTTAGCAGTGATAGTTTGAAATCTTGTTTTTACTTCTAAAAGTTCTCTTTGTTGAATTGAATGCTCTTGTTACATAAACTATTGCCCAGTTGGTTAGAACCTGCTGACAGAAGTTGCATGTTTGCTGGAAAATAACTTGCTCTTTGTTGAATTGAATGCTCTTTTTACCCCAGATTGTTCATTTTTTGCTCAACAATGAAGATTTCCACAATTCTTTAATTGATTGTTGTTACTATAGTTTTTCTTAAAAGTTGAGGGAATTTTGCAAAAGTTTTAACTTCAGTTAACTCAATTGCGTTGCTTCAGTTTATATGTCAATAATACACTATTGACATTCAAGTTTTGACCTTTTTTTTTTTTTGAAAAGTAGATCTCGTACTATTCAGCTGTACTTTATGGTTATTATGACTCAATATTGTTGTGATTCTAATGCTTTGTTTCTACAGTTGAGGTCGTCATTCTAGACTGAATTTCTAAACCAATTGCTGCTGAATTTAATGCTCAAGGTGTTGTTGAAGTTTGAGTTTTGAGAAGCAATTGAATAGCGAACCTACAAGCTTATTCGAATTCTAGAAATCTGCGTTTAAATATAAGTTGTTGATGTAATACAATTTTCCTAAGCATTATTTGTATTTTTCTATAATATTTTGTAAACCGAAAACTGGGTGTAGACAGTATAACTTGTTTGAAGAATTTGGAACTCAAACAAAAGTATTTTGGACTGTTATTGAAGGTTGTTGAAACAACCTTGAAATTTTGCACTTTTTGCACTAGTTGTGTAGTGAGTGCAAGCTGATTTTTCTGCACAGTTGAGTTCAATTGATTACAAATGTTTTGGTGATTTAGTTAACAGGGAATTACAAGCTGAAAAATATTGCTTAAAGTTACTTTATTTGTTGCTGCTAGTTTAGTTTGGTGTTAGTTGGTCCAGCTGGCTATAAATGTGAATCTATAGAGTTGTCTGTAGCATAATTTTTTGCTTGGTTCTAAATTTTAACTACATTTTGAGTTTGATCTTGCACGGTTGCTGAGTTTCAAATAGCAGCCAAGTTACAATCGTGTTATTTGAATTTTCATTCACTTTTTAGCATGTAAATATAATTATTAAGTTTTATCCCGATATTTTAGGCTTTGTTTCACTTTGTAGTTGGTTTATTTAATAAAATCTAAAAAAACAAGAAAAATAAAACTACAAAAAGAGTTACATTTTTTTGCCGTATTAATTTTTTTTTCATTTATAAAGAAGGAAGAGTTTCCAAAATATAGTTTTACCTAGTATATTAATTTTTGTTAGTTGTAGACCTATGGAAATACTTAGTAATAGTAGTAGTTAATTTCTTTAGATATAGTTACTATATTTTCCCGTCCGATTTTTGCTATTTTAATTTAGTAGTATTTAATCTTTAGTTTTGTTACTTTGGATTGTCCTTAAAATAAATTAAAAAATAATGAAAAAGAAGAAGAGAAAGTAGAAAGTAGAGAATGAAAAGTAAAGTTTTTTTTTTTGGATTACTACTTTTGGGTGATTTGTTGAGATTTACTAATATTTATGGAAATCGCTTGAAATGTATTGGAGCTACAAGTTGTTTGGTTGAATTACTAGTGCTTCAATTGTTCAATAACATGTCTCGGAAGATTACCATTAGGCTGAAACTTTGTCAGTTATTGTGAGGATGTGCAGAATTGCAAAATTGACCAGTTTTTGAATATGTGGCCATCTTTTGTAAATATTTTGGCTCTCGGTTAAGTTTATTTTATTTATTTATTTTTTTAATAAAAGAGAAAGAAAAAATGTTTTTTTTTCTTAGAGCATTTCTTCGTTTGATTTGTGCAAAGAATAAACAAAAAATATGAGTTAATTTATTCGCTCCATTTTCGATCTTCCAGAACTACACAAAGATCTAATTCGTGCGGGGTCATGATACGTAGGCAACCTACATAGGGCTCGATCGAATCATTTTGTTTTATTAAAAAAGGGAGATAAATAAAAAATCAAAAAAAGAGAAAATGGTGTAATTATGGGACATGAAAATTAGACGAAATAAAAGAGTGATAAATAGAAAAATAGGAAGGAAAATGATCAAGCAAGTGCCCGAAAAGAAAAGAAAGAGAGAGGTTGAAAGGAACAAATTGGGATGATGCCATATGACCTTCATACCCTCGAAGTCATGTTAGAGCCGGTAACTGTGACTAGGTGCATTGCACGCAATGTGATATTTCTGTTTAATGCCATAACGCTAACACGATGGCTTCAATCTGTTATAATCATAACAGAGGGGTGGTTGGTTTGTGGTTTTTAAAGTAGTAACTCTCCTCTACAATACAAAGTCAAAGGCAATGGCGGACAAAGATAGAACCGAGTTGGTCGATACCGGGGCCCGAAAGCAGTTCGTTGACCAAGACAATGGGTTAATTTAAGAGGTAAAAATGCTGAGACAACACATGGTAGAAATGTATCATGCTTGGATGACCAGGAAAGTACCACCCCTGCCCTCACCTAGCTTCCTAGATGCTACCCTTCTCCAAACTCCGGTCATGGTTCTGAATGATCCTCAATACTCTCCAGATGCCCCGCTTACTACGATTTTTCCAACCACCCCAGTAGCTTCGTCACTTGCCCTCCAACTATCCCCAACAATTAATATTTACTCAGAGCTCATGATATCCAATACTATCCCACAGAGGTGGCCCACAAGGTTCCTAACTCGTACAAGCAGAGCCTGCATGATGAGACTCATGTTGAGAATGAAAAGTTCACAGGAAAAGAAGGGCGGAATGGAATACCCCAGAGGCTGGAAGGGTTCCACGTGCCGAAATTTAACTTGTACGATGGGTGTGGAGATCCGGTAGCCCGCCTAAGGGTTTATTGCGGTGAAATGAGAGGCAATGGAAAGAGAGATGACCTGTTGATAGCATATTTCAGCAAGAGCCTGACTGGGGCAGCTTTCGACTGGTATACTCGTCAAGATATCGGTAAATGGCCTACATTGGGTGACATGGCTCAAGATTTTGTTCGATGCTTTTAGTGAAAATCTAGTGCTACCCCAGACCGCACTTCCCTATCTAAAATGAAAAAGAAGCCATAGGAGAGATTTAGGGAGTTTGGGCTCAGATGGAGGGCACAAGCTGCTCGAGTCAGTACCACGATTGGTGTAAAGGAAATGGTTGAGCTTTTCCTACAAGCCGAGGAGCCCACCTACTTCAGTTATTTGATCGCGGCTTTAGGAAAACCTTTCAATGATGTGTTAAAAATGGGGGAGCAGATAGAAGAGGGAATCAAGTCAATAAAAATCATGAGTGGTTCGAAAGACATTCAAAACATCCAAGTAAGCTTTGGCAGAAAAATGAGAAATGGAAAAGATGATCAACATTTCAGCCTCGACATCGTCCTCGTGGATATCCATATGTACTAGATGATCCTCCCCAATGTTGCTTCTCTCCACAGAAAATCGTACATCACTTTCCCCATACTCAGCTCCACAGAATGCTTATCCACCCGCACGAGCATACCGAAAAGCTCCTGGATCAGGTTTCCAGCCCAGCCAAGCATGTCAGAATGAGAGGCTACTGAAAAAAGAAAAGGCTTTCACCCCTATTGGAGTATTATATGCCAGTTTTTTTCAAAGGTTGAAGCAGTTGGAGATGTTGAAGCCGATTCAGATAAAAATGTCAAACCCTATGTCAAAGAAGTTTGATGTTTCTCAAAGGTGCGCATATTGCTCAGATGCCATGGGGCCTGAAACAGAGAAGTGCTGAAGTCTAAAGAAAGCAATTTAGAAGCTTATTGATGCCGGTGACATTGGCGTGCAAAATCCGGATGCAGCAGACACTAGCCAAAGTCCATCGCCTGTGCATGATGAGATGCACATGTTGGGATGTGAGAGTTCTTCTGGGAGCCTCGGAGGCACGAGTGTTCCTATGTTTTCAATGATATCAGAGGAGGATATTTAGAACTAGCCGACGAAAGGAACCCAAAAGCAAACTGTTAAGAACAATGTGACGAAGTCTTGTGAAATGCCTAGCGTTATTGATGTGGAACCCAGTGGCTAATATGCTATAATGGGTAATTGGGAAGACGCTCCATTTCTTGGTTAGACGGAGGAGTTTTTGGTGGTTTATTTTGTTGTCATCTCTATTGTCTAGGTTATTTTTGAGGGTTGTAATCTGGAGATTGTCTCTTGATTCAAACACTTCTATCAGTTTATTTTTCCTAGCTTTATTAGTGTCGTCTAGGTTTGTTCCAGGGTTTTAACCCCAGTCTTTTACTTGTTTGTTATCCAAGGTCTTTCACCATCTGGCTAATGTAATTTTCTAGTTTTCGTTATTTCTAGTCATTCGGCTTAGTTTTCTTTTCTTTTTACAATTATTTTCCGTGTTGGCTTTAATGACATGACATTCATGCATAACCCCATGCCAAGTCTTAAAAGATTACTTGCAAGGCAATAGAGACACTTGAGGGAAATAAGAACAGATTTGGACCCTTTGAGATCTTTTGAAGCCCGAACCACAAGCAGATAGAACATGAAGAAATCCTAACAACAAGTTTACCAAACTGCAGGACCATTTGTTGTAGCTGGAGTGTTGTCCAATGGTGCACTATATTTGACAAGAGGATAAAGGAAAACGTGTATAATTGGCTACCCGTTTTGATGCAGTCAAGAGATACTATGTATGATTCATTTGTCTGATTGTACTTGCTTGTCTTGGCATATTTCGAATATGGAAATGACGAAGGTATTTTGTTCTGCTACCTACACACTTTATCCTTTGCAAACGTTTTCAAGCTTTAATTAATTTCTTTCATACCCCTCTTTTGTAATCAGTAACAAAAGTCAGAAACGCAAGTGTGAGAAGGAAGTAAAAGGAAAGGAAATGAAAGAAAAAAATAGAAAAAGAGAAAAAAACAAGAAAATAAAAGAGAAAAGAGAAAAGAGAAAAGGGAAAAGGAAAAACAAGGAAAGAAAAAGAAAACAAAACAAAGAAAAAAAGAGAGAAGAAAAGTAGAAAAAATGGAGAAGAAAAACAACAGTAAAAAATAAGGAATCGACATAAATTACGTTTGAACTTATTATTTTAAGGATGCGTAGGCAGCCTCACAGTTCGGTCTCATCAAAATAAAAATCCAAAAGTCCCCAAGCAAGAAACTGGGGCAGAAATGGTGGTTGTTATAAGAAATCTAATTGCGAAAGTTGTAGTTTTAAACTCATTTGAATTGTTTTGAGCCTTTGATGCCCTTTCTTTCTAACCCTATCCAAAAGCCCACATTACGGTCCAAAAAAAGACCTTCTGATCAGTCTTCAAGAGATGTTAAGTTGAGTAAGTAGTGGTGATTCATGTCAGGGGCAACACCTTGGTCTAAGCAAGAAAGATAATAAAATGAGAGAGTCTTATTGGTGAAAATCCTCACGGGCACCGTAAGGAAACTGGAGTTGAAAAAAATAAAAAACTGAGAGAGTCTTATTAGTGAAAACCCTCTAGGCACCTTGAGGCGACTGTAAGTTGAGAGAAAGAACAAAGTAAGAGAGGCTGGATGGGGAAAACCCTTTGGGTGCTATAAGTCAAATAAGGATTGCGAATCAGATTGAAAAATCAGAGCATTGAAGCCCGGATTCATGGTATGGGGGGTATAACAAGAGTTGAGAATCAGATTTTCTTAACAGAATAGGCCTTCGGTGCATGTCATGGTCATCAGAGGTGGTACCCCCATTTAATAGGTTTCTACTTTTTAGGTTTGTTTTGTTAGGAGTCATCTCCTTTCCTTGTCCTTTACTTTGTTCCTTTTGTCTTGTTTATTCCCTACTCTTGAGTCTGTCGGGTCAAAACAAGTGATAAATGACTTCAAAATCTGCCACCATCTTTCTAATTGCATAAAACGAGACCTGTTTGTCACATCAAAGTAGTATAAGTCAGGAAAGAACAACAGGCACACTGAGCTGGTAACAATTAACATGCTTTGGGATTCGTTTGAAATACAAAGGCTCGGTATATATCAAATCATGGAAAATGCAGCAGAATTAGGGCTTAGGAGAATGGATCAAAGGTATTTTCTGTGATAAGAAGGGTGGTAAACCAGTGACAAGCAAGATCTTCCAAGAAGAAATTGAAGTTATCATGGCTAGAGATGGAGCAGTAGACCTCGGGGTCAGAGCCAGTGATTTGGGTCAGGGAAGAACATCATATATATTAAGGTTGGTTAATATGCTTTGGGGATCATGTGAAACACAAGGGTTTGGCAGATGTCAGTTCAGGAACAATGCAACAGACGGAAGGTGTTGGGTTCGAATGAGAAGAGGTATTTTCTGGGTTAAGGTTTACAAAGGAAGCGGTTAGTCAAGGGGCAAACAGGGTCTTCAAATGAAAATCAATCATCATGACAAGTGAAGGAGTGATGGACCTCAAGGTCAAGGCAATGGTTTAAGTCAATAAAAATAGCATACACATGAATTGGGGGGCGATGGACGTGCTTAGGGGATCATGTGAAACACAAAGGATGGGAAGATGTCAGTTCATAAGCAATGCAACAAATAGAGGATATGGGGTCTGAATGAAGAAGGGGTATTTTATGATAAGGGTGACACAGAAGTTGGTCAGCCAATGAGCAAGCCATGTATTTCAAGGTGAAATCAAAGCTTCCATGGCAAGTGAAAAGCAAGTGAAAAAACGCAACACGAGAAAGGGGAAGGTTGCAAGGGTCAACCAAGCATCGTAAACTAACCGGGCAATCTAAAAAAGGATGCAAGGGTCCGGTGAAAGACTCAGAAATGCAACACGAGAATGGGGAAGGTCACAAGGGTCAGCCAAGCATCGTAAACTAGCCGAGTAACCTCAGAAAAGGATGTGAGAATTTTAGCAAAGGGTCGGAAATGCAACACAAAGATGAGGAGCAGAGTGAAGGTACATGGGTCAGAGGGTGAGCCAAGCATAATACATTGACTTGGCAATCTCAAGAAAGGGGAAAGGATTTTGGCAAATGAGCTAGAAACGTAACACAATTATGGGAGCAAAGTAAAGTCGTAAAGGTTTGAGGGGTCAGCCAACCAACTTAGGCAACTCATCATCAATATGGAAATTTGAACACAATGTAACATGACAGTG
Source organism: Nicotiana benthamiana (assembly GCA_034376525.1). Lineage (NCBI taxonomy): Eukaryota > Viridiplantae > Streptophyta > Magnoliopsida > Solanales > Solanaceae > Nicotiana > Nicotiana benthamiana. The sequence goes on from CM067326.1 coordinate 35,508,008, forward strand.
AGGAGGCCTCTTCCAACAAGAATGCCGCAAACTAACCACCACTTTTCAAACTGACTAGTTTTCTTTGATTGACACAGGGGTAGAAAAATTCCAGAAGAGCCTAAGGGAGGCCATCCACAAGGAAAAGCAGGCACATTGAAGGTATGATCAAAATATTAGGTCCCACCTGGAAGTGGGGCTCAGTTCAAACTCAAAAGGGACATAGTCCGTCATAAATATCTTCCCCAGCAAAGAGCACAATGAGACAAACTTTAACTAGCAAACCCTAATAGGAATAACTGAGGGTTAGAAGAGGCATGGAAGTTGACATGGAATACATTTTAAAACTCAAACAGGTGCAGGTAACATGGGCAAGCACCAACACATCCCCCAGTAAGAGTCGCAAAAACCCTCCTAGAAAATAATCACTAGCAGAAACAACCAGAAATTAGAATTGGCATCTAAGCTGGAACCCCTAGGACCCTCATGGAAAATGGGACTCATTTTAAGGTCAGGAGTAATCATGGATAACAAATAGCATAAAATGACTTGCATGTTGAAGTAGGATCCAGTTAAGAGTTGTCAGGACCCTCCTGAAAAATGGAACTTAGCTTAGGAAACAAACAGTTGGGTGGCATGGTCAAACCCAAATACTTCCCCAACCAGAGTTAATAAGAGTCATCATGACCTTCCTGAAAAAACGGGACTTAGATTAGATATTTCCCCAAACAAAGTCGATAAGAATCATCAGGACCCTCCTGAAAAATGGGACCTAGAGACAAAATCTCCCCAGCCAGATTCAACAAGAGTCATCAGGACCCTCCTAAAATGGGACTTAGAGCACATATTCCCCCACCTAGAGTCAAGAAAAGTCATCAGGACCCTCCTGAAAAATAAGATGTAGAGGGAAAATTTCAAATTTCCAAGCTGAGTCAGCAAGAGTCATCAGGACCCTCCTAAAAAATGGGACTTAGAGCCAGAATATCCCAGCTAAAGTAAATAATAGTCAAGAAAAGCCATCAGGACCCACCAGAAAAATGGGATTTAGAGGGAAAATTTCAAATTTCAGCAGCTAGAGTCAATAAGAGTCAAGAAGAGTCATTAGTACCCTCCTGAAAAATGGGACCTGGATTAGATACTGCCCCAGCAATAGTCAACAATAGTTGTCAGGGCCCATGGATAATAGGATGTAGCCCTAAATACTAACCACCAGCTGTCACCTTTTGTCGTCAAAATTAAAAGTTGTCAGGACCTGCCTGGATAATGGAAGTAATTTTAATCACCAGTCACCAGCAGATCCCCAGCAAATATAACTTGTAGCAAGACATGCTTGAAAATAATACCTTTTCAGAAACACATCTTAATCTTGAAATTGTCAGTAGTTGAAAATGGTCAGAACCAGTTTTAACAATCAGGCGCCCACTTGTAGAATAAGGGAATATTTTTCAAAATTCTAAGTTTTTATAATCAGGCGTACACCTGTAGAAAGAGAGAATATTTTTCAAAATTTTACGTTTTGCAATCAGACGCCCACCTGTAGAACAAGGGAATATTTTTCAAACTCAAGTTTTTGTAACCAGGAGCCCACATGTAGAACAAGGGAATATTTTTCAAAATTCAAGTCTTGGTAATCAGGCGCCCACCTATAGAACAAAGGAATATTTTTCAAAATCATGTTTTTGTAATCAGGCTCCCACCAGTAAAGCAACGGAATATTTTTCAAAAATTCAAGTCTTGGTAATTAAGCAGCCACCTATAGAATAAGGGAATATTTTTTAAAATTTTAAGTTTTATTAATCAGGCATCCCCCTGTAGAACAAGGGTATTTTTCAAAATTTTATGTTTTGTAATCGGGCGCCCACCTTTAGAACAAGGGAATATTTTTCAAAATTTTGAGTTTTGGTAATCAGGCGACCACATGTAGAATAAGGGAATATTTTACAAATTTCAAGTTTTTGACAATCAGGCGCCTACTTGTAGAACAAGGGAATATTTTTCAAATTTCAAGTTTTTGAAAATCAGGCGCTCACCTGTAGAACAAGGGAATATTTTTCAAAATTTCAAGTTTTGGAAATCAGGCGCCCAACTGTTGAACAAGGGAATATTTTTCAAAATATTAAGTTTTTGTAATCAGGCGCCCACCTGTTGCACAAGGGAATACTTTTTAAATTCCAAGTTTTTATAATTAGGCGCGAACCTGTAGAAAAAGGAAATATTTTTCAAAATTCAAGATTTGGTAATCAGGCGCCCACCTGTAGAATAAGGGAATATTTTTCAAAATTTTAAGTTTTTATAATCAGGCGCCCACCTGTAGAACAAGGGAATACTTTTCAAATTTCAAGTTTTTATAATCAGGCGCGAACCTGCAGAAAAAGGAAATATTTTTCAAAATATAAGTTTTGGTAATCAGGCGTCCACCAATAGAACAAAGGAATATTTTTTTTTAAATTTCAAGTCTTGGTAATCAGGCGCCCACCTGGAGAACAAGGGAATATTTTTCAAAATTCAAGTTTTAGTAATCAGGCGCCCCACCTGTAGAACAAGGGAATATTTTTTAAAATTTTAAGTTTTAGTAATCAGGCGCGCACCTGCTGAACAAGGGAATATTTTTTAAAATCTTAAGTATTAGTATCAGGCGGCCACCTGTAGAACAATGGAATATTTTTCAAAATTTTAAGTATTTGATAATCAGGCGCCAACATGTATAACAAAGGAATATTTTTCAAAATTCAAGTTTTGTTATCGGGCGTCCACCTGTAGAACAAGGGAATATTTTTCAAAAATGCAAGTTTAGTAATCAGGCGCCCACCTGTAGAACAAGGGAATATTTCTCAAGTGTTAAGTTCTGATAATCAGGCATCCCCCTGGAGAACAAGGGAACACAATTCAAGTTCAACAATCAGGTATCCACAAGGAGAAAGGAAAAACACCTCAGATTACAATTCAAGTCACCAACAAGAGAAGCTCGTGGCAAGAATACAAGTCAATAGTCCGAGGTAATCAACAAAAGTTAGTCACAATTAAAAAAAAATAAGAAAAGAAAGTCAAGCAGGAAGTTAATCCATATAAAAGCAGATGAAAAATGTAAATTTCTCAAGGCATGGTTGAGGTTGCAAGTGATACATGTCCGGTCCTAATTAAGAAGAGTTGAAGAAGAACGAGCTAGTGCATGCACATATCAAGCGTCAAGGTTGAAATCTAAAGTCAAAATGAAGAACCACTCAAAACTCAAGATCAAGTTTAAGAAGACTTAAAGATAGGAATCTTGTAAGTCGCAGTTGACAGATTTAGCTAGTGTTTTTTATTCTTTTGATTTTGATGTAATAACAGGACCATGGACCGGAACCTCGGCAGAATGGCACCTCGACCGGATCTTCGTCTCGGCATACTCCTTCGTCTCGCTCACTCCTGAACTACACTAACCTGATTCCTCTTTAGCCGAGGATATGTAGGCAATCTCTGAAGCATGGTGCGCTCAAGCTTTTCAAAATGCTTCCCTTGGAGTATTCAAACGGGCAAAAATCGCTCGTATTTGCTCACTTATCTTTCCACGAAAACTCTTCGTGTTTCCGCGCAAAGAGGGGCAACTGTGAGCATGTGATTTTTGCCCTACATAAAATAACTCCTAAAAATAGACCAAAATAAATTTTTATTAATTTTAGGAATTTTTCTTTATTTATTTGTATTTCATGCATTTTTAATATTTTTAAAAATCATAGAAAAGCCATAAAAAGTGTCACATTTTTAATTTTATGCCACCTTAGGTTCAATTTGCATTAAGGAATTAATTACATTGAGTTAATTGTATTATTAATCAAAAATTGCAAAAAATGATCATTTTTACATTGTTAGGTAATTAGCTTAATTTTACAATTTGAATTGATTTGGGAATTTAGCTTAGGTTTTTTTATTAATTAAAACTAAAACAAAAAAAATTGAAAAGCAAATTCGAAATTGGGTCATGTGATAAGTGAGCCCAAAATTTTCAATACCCATTGTTCATTTAAACCCAACCCAAATTAACCCTATCCAACCTTAATCCTGGTCTATCCAACCCAACCCAATACCCAAATCCACCATAACCTAAAAACCTGTACACACAATACATAGATACGCGAAGAAAGGGGTTGTGCTGGTCTTGAAGAAACACATATATATAGACAATACACACAGTACACACAATATACGCAAGAGAAGCAGGCCTAGAACGAAAGGTTGTGCAACCTTGCTTCTCCTCGAAAAAGCTCGACAACATATACAATACAGTACACATGTATAGACACTATACAAAAGAAGACGCGCTTGAAAAGCTGCGCAACTCAGACAAAGACAACCCAAAAACCCCTCCCAGCATTCCGCCTCTTCAACCCAAATGACCCCTCGCCGGAAAACAAATCACCAAGCAACGCCCACACCCCTAGCGCACAACCTGCTCAAAACACACAAGCATGAAAGCAGAAAAGGGAACGAAATCGAAAAGCCGTTTTCGCGAGAATTAGGGACATAAATCTTAGGTTTTTTTTCGTTCCAATTTGGGTCTCAAATTCAAAAACTAAAAACGAAAAATGAATTCAATTTCTGTTTTGATTTTCCTTCATGGAACTCGTTCGAGTTTGTTGGTTTGCGTTTGTTGTTTCCAGTCCGATTAAGGTGTAGTTATTCAAAATTAGTTCATTTGAGGTGTTAGTCGAGGTCGAATTTTGTCAGAGTTAATTCTCTGGCAATTATTCGTGTGTGTCGCATTGACTGTGCTCTGATGTCGCTATTGCTGTGATATTGGAATCATTTAGTTCAGGGGTGCCGAGTCGAGCTCCCAGTTGTCACTTGAGGGAGGGATGCTGACGGAGTTCAATCGACGTTGATTCCAGTTCGTGCCTCGCTGCTGGTTTGGGTCCAACTGCTGTTGTTCATCTTTATTTTCCATTGTCGGATTCATTTATATTCGATTCCAAGCAAAATTAATCGGAAGTTTCGCGTGATAAGGTCCGTTCTATCTTCTCTTTACTATTATGTTAGCTCGACGTCGCTTATTAGTTGACTTTGGCAGTCCTATTATTGCTTGTATACTGATTGCTTGAGCTGGTAGTTCATTGCTATATTTTGTGGATTATTTTGTTTTCTTGGCCTTTCGTGAATGTATATGCCATAGTTAAGGTCGAGCTTCTTTTCATGAGAATGTTTCGTTAGCAAAAGCTATTTCGAATTTCCATTTTCTATGCCTTGAATGCCTATTGTTGTTTAGGGGGTTGAAGTATCTCTTGGGTTGTGATTTCTCGAGTTGAAATGGATGATTTGGCCGACTTAAGGTTGGTTTGAATAAAATTCTGCGGTTTGTAGTTCACTCGTATATGCATAATTAGTTATGTCCTCTGATTTGTTCCGGTTAAAATTGCACAGATCTTGCAAGTTTATGCCTTCAGCTCTTTTGTCTAATGCTCCTATATGTTTAGTTCAATCTGGTTAAGTGAATAATTGCTCTTTGTTGGGTTATACTAGTATGATAGCAAATTTCTACATTGCGTACTAGTTTTACGTGCACCAAGAATGGAAAAATAATTCATCAAAGTGGGAAACTATTTCTAGGCAAGCTTTGACAGTAAATAGAGGGCTAAAAATATTAATATCGATAGATGAAATTCTGTCATTTGTAGTTGTTTGTAGCATAAAATTAAGAGTTGCTTTTTATTCACTTTGGAAGTCGACATCATCAACAAGTTTTCTTTGTGGTCATTAAAATATTTTGACATCATTCTATGAAATGCATAACTTGAGTAGAAATTTGAATGATATATACTGCCAATGTTCTCAAATTACTTGGATTGTTGGGTCGTGGAGTGTTGACGCATACTGGTCCAAGTTATATTGGAAATGAGTTGAGTATGTTCTTCCATTACAATTTGCTAGATTCCAATTGTGCTTAGGCATTTTCTTTAGATAAATTCAAAATTTCCATTAGCTCTTTAATTAACTACGCTCTTTATTTAGAAATTGAGGTGTGCCCTTAGCGAATTCTCGCAACCCTCGCAGATCTGAGACGCATATTCATTTTAGGTGCGCTAGTTAAATAATTCACTTTCTTAAATACGGGTGCACATTATGTGACCCAAATCCAAATCTCAACGAAGTTGGAATGTGTTAAAATCCATGGGTGCATTTATATGACTTGTTTCGAGGCATGTTTTAACAAAGTTGCAATTCTCTTTAAAATAATGATAAAAGCAGTTTAAGGTTAAAAAGCACATAAGTTAAAACATGTTATAAAATCAGATAATTTAAGCCAAATATAACATTTGAGCTACCGTGCTAGAACCACGGAACTCGAGAATGCCTAACACCTTCTCCCAGGTTAACAGAATTCCATACTCTGATCTCTGGTTCGCGGACTGTTAAACAGAGTCTTTATTTCCTTGATTCGAGATTCTAAACGTTAACTTGGGACACTATAAATTTCCCAAGTGGCGACTCTAAAATTCTCTTAAATAATTGAATCCCGTTTTGATTGTCCTTTAATAGGAAAAACTCCCTTATCTACGCCCGTCGTCAGGTCGTAGTAGCAAAAAGGAGGTATGACAGTGTATACAGAATGTATACCTCTTTTTTCTGATAACACAAAAGCACTTAACATGGCCAAAAATCTAGTCCAGCATAAAAGAACCAAGCACATTGATGTGAGAAACTATTATCTCAAAGACAATATGGAAAAGAGGCTTATTTGTATGAAGTTTGGCAGCATAGAAGACCAAATTACATATATCTTCACCAAAGCCCTGAGTAGAGAACACTTTGAGAGAAACAAGCCGGAACTATAAATCCTAATTGAGAACCTGATTCCTACCATATGGATATGAAAATCACATACAGGTAAACTGTTTTCCAGCCAAGTCTAACTCACTTTTATACCATTACAGGTAGACACGCATGATGATTATAGTAGCTTCTAAGGCAATGCATGAGTGGCAAAAGAAGGTTGAGCATTTTTTAAAAGACTTGTCAGGAACCTGGTTCTTGTGCCATAGGTTAGTAGTAGTCTTTTGCTTTTCTCATACATATCTCAAAAGAAAACAAAAAAATGCCATGTCATCAACATTTTCATAGCCTTTGTGTCACTTCTTTTCATTCAAATCATTTCACTTCTCTCGGAAATGTTGCATCTTCCCACGTAACGACCATTACTTCAGAACTCGTTTCTCTTTCTTCCATAATTGTTATTCACCTCATTATAACCCTCTCACTCCAAAAAAATATTGAATGACTATCTCCGTCTTCCTCAGTCATTCCAGAACCTTAAAAAAAATGCTCTACCATGTTTGAGGATCAAACAATCCCTCCTACCAGTGAAGAGAAAACCCCGAGTCTTCTCTTGTAAAAACAACACTAGTTATCCCTTCTTCCACCACTGTTCAAACAAAAACCCTAAACCACTTTCTCCTTCACCTTCCATCCCTCTCTCTATCCCTCTGACTCCACTCTTCCTCTAAGTGTTGAGAACTCAGACAACCCTAAGAATGAAATCTTCTCTCCCTTGTTGCCTGATACACTCAAAGATAGAAAAAAGATGACATTCCCGTTCCAGAGGAAAAGAGTAAGTCTTCATCGGCAGAAAAAGCTTCATCGGTCAGTCCTGAAAGTGCTAAGGGTTCTAAGGAAAACTCTGATCAATCTACAAGTACTCCTATCTTTTCTGTTGTCGCTCCTATAGAACCTCAAAAGAGGGATGCCATAGAAAATATGTTCGCTATTGCTGCTGAATGAATTATTGGGAAGGAAAATTCTATTGCTGAGTCTTAGAGAGAAAAAACTCAGTCCTTTGTGGGAGAAGGAGCAATGGTGCTTTTTGAACAACTGCACCAGAAGAAGCTATTGGGACACCTCATGGTAGACCTGACCCTTATCTTGAGGAAATATGTCTGGAATCATCTTCTCATGTTAATTTCAACCCTACCCTTTATCCTCACTTTGATGTTGAGCCCTCGGAAGTAGTGGCTCCTGTTATTAGGTCCAGTGATGAAGAATATAAGAATGATGTTGCTCTGAGTGTGTTCATTATAAAGAGGTCAGTACCAACTCCTGAGCCCCCTCCTAAACAACTTACCACAAGGTTGCAGAAGAAGGAGGCTCTTGATTTTGTGCTAAAGAAGATTAATAGAAGTAACAAGAAGAAGAAAAAGAAAAGGCAGGTGAAGGGTGGTGAAGTTGTTTGTGACACGAATATCCCGGTTATGGAAGTTGATGAGGGAGCCACTGAGGAACCAAGTTCCTTGATCAAGAGGTCTCAAAAAAAGAAGCACTCTACTGAGAATACTTCTAGAGAGGTTGTTGGAACACCTAGTGAAAAGTCAGTAAAGGATAGTGGAAAGTTGAAGAAAGCTGTGGTAGAAGAGTCTGTGTCTGATAAGGATATGCAAGTAAAGTCTAGTGGGAAAGTTAAGTCCAGTGGGAAGTCTGTGAAAAGGAAATTAGAAGAAGTGAAAGAATCCGGTTTTGTGAAGAAGGCAAGAACTGGAAGTATATCTGGTAAAGAAAGGTTGAGGTGTCAGAAAGTGATGTGGGTCATACTTTTGACCCTCAGATATCTGAGATGGCTGGAATGTGCCAAGTGCTTGAGATGGTTGAGTTTCAACAGTGGGGACACCTATTCAAGGTGGATGTGCCCAAGGTATATGAGGAAGAGGTACAAAGTTTCTATGCATACCTCTTTACCATTGAATCTAATCACATCTGCGCACTGGTAAATGGCGTAGATATTGTTTTGGACTCTACTGTGTTAGGAAACAAACTTAACTTTCTTGCTGAAGGTCTGTCTTCTAATTGAAGTGTCTGTAGCTCAAACTTTAGGAATTCTATAGTTAAGGAGAGCGTTGTTCAGTGAGAGAAACGGGTGCATAAAAAAGGTTTTCTTCTTGTTTATCAACTGCTTTTTGAGTTGGTGAACAATGTCTTGCTTCCTCGCACTGGGAGGAGGTCCATCACATCCAAGGCTGATCTGTATCTGATGGAAACACTAAATGATTTCGAAACTGTTAATCTGATAGCCATAATGATTGAGCATATGCAAAAGGTGGTAGCATTCAAAGATAGAAATCATGACCTTCCCTATTGATTTCTCCTTACGCGTGTCTTTAAATTCTTTAAAGTTACTTTGGGACAACCTAAGATGGGGACCAAGAAGTAGACTATCTCTAAAACTACTCTAAAGGAATGTGAGTTTATCGACAAAATTAGAGGGGTAGGAAGCACTTCAACGATATCCTAGCTTATAAATGCTCAAAATAGTTCTACTAAAGAGATCAGAAAGTTGAAAGCAAGGAGCGCCATATTAGAGACTCAGCTCCATTAGGCCCAAGAGGCATCATGGTCCTCCAGTTCATCAAATGCAGAGGTTGCTCATCTGACTAAGGAGAATCTTGATCTTATTCAACAAGTTGAGAACCTAAGGGAGAAACTGCTCGCTGAGCAAATGTCCGCGAATGCTCGGATAGATCTCTTTGTCAACACACTTGCTCCTCTTCCAATCCCTCTTCCTCTAGTGCCCCCTAGGCTTATATCTCAGTGACCAATGTCCAATTTATCTTTCTTGACATGTTTTGATGACATTATGGTATTTGTGTTTGGTTTTTTGGTTTGTGGATGGAAATCTCTAGTACTTCTCCCGTATGCACAGTCCAAAATTGATTTTGCTATAAATGCAAATACTTATGTTTTTTGTTGTTTAACGAAAACTCTCCTTCTTTTGCTGTAAATGCTTATGTGTTTCTGCTTCTCTTTTCTATCATGTTCATGTGCACATAAATGGTATGAGTTAACTGGGATATTCTTCATTATGCTATTTCATTGTTTGTGTGTTTTTAATGATGCCAAAAGATGGAAGAGTAGATACAATTGAAGGAGTTAAGAAGACATAGGGATTGATTAAAGGGGAAGCACATAGTCAGAGGGAACTTGTGAAGTTCCTCTAACATTATATTATTTTTGTTGCTCTAAATATTATTTTCAAATATTATGTTTGTCATCATAAAAAATGGCGAAATTGATGGGTTTATCGTACCTTAACTTTATGTTTTGGCGATTTAACAAACTTATCAAAGAACCAGATAAGGAACTTGATACACTTGGTACACAACTCAATCAACGAACTCAAGCTAATATGCGTTGCTATGACTTCAGAAGATAAAGAATCAACACTGGGCCTAATCCCTTTGTCTTCCCCTGACAGCAGTACGAAATCAACTCTCTAGAGTTGGAAAGTGACTACTTGCACTGAACACACAAACAGTGCAACAGTCACTTCTCATTGGGACAACCCAAGTGCTACATCATTCAAGTGATATCCAAGTTGTATTAACAAAAATATTATAACAAAATATCACTTGAGCACTTTAGAATTCATTTATGCATTCCAAACATCTGACACTTAAGCATTCAATTCTCAAGTGCATCAAGAACAAAGTACAATACCACTACAGACCAGTTCCTACAACGGGTCTCTTTTATGTCCTTAGTTGAATTGTAACCTTGTAATGTTCTTCATTGTAATTCCTACTTTGCTTATCTAGAAGATTTAATTAGGAACGGTTTGTAAAGATAAACCATTAGTGTTTCTGTCGTGACAAGAGTTAATCATGAGTTGAAGTCTTTGTAATACGTGTATTGCAAAGTGGTTTGTAATAGGTGTATTGCAAGTCAGTGAGAGATTAAGAGATTAATTCCTAAATTGTATAAATTGTAATATAAAGATTGTTCATAGTGATGTTGAAATCCTACCAGTAATAGTCTGTGATTTTTTGATCCCTAGAGCAAGAATTTTTTCACGTAAAACTTTCTTGTTTCATTTACTTATTGTTGCATTATTCTTATATGTGAAAACTTATATAAAACCTGATTTTTATATAATTTAGTGGATTCATATCTTCTATAAATTTATAATTTTAGAAATTGCTGACCCGCTCATCTCGTTGTCTATCTTTTACTTTTTCAAAAGTTGTCTTTTGTAAAATCTTCTGTATAACAAGAAGAAAAGTCTGAAGATTGGACCAGCGTTTGGCATGAATTTGTCGATTTCTTTATTTTTGGTCTTTTGAGGGTCATGCAAATGAATCCAAAGAAATAAGCAGAAAAGTGAAAGAAGAAAAAAAGAAGCAAAACAAAAAGGGATTATGCTAAATCATTACTTCAATAGCATCCCTACTCTAAAGAATTGGGATTGATTATAACCATCAATTAACTGCCCTCGACAAAAAACTACCATTCACCTTGTTTAATCAAACCTGGACCTTCTCCCTCTTATTGTTATCCTTTATTTCCCATTTCCTTTCTTTGTGATTTGTTCACTTTTTATTATAGATCTACATTTTACACATTTAACGCAAAATATATAAAAAGGTCCGGTTGAATAAAAGTAGTCATCAAATCATGAGATTAGAATGTATGACACTATGTTTTGAACAGTAACCTTTTAAGTACTAAGTTATTCACCATTATATTAGAGTTGAATGACGTCAGAATTTAAACGTTATATTACAAAAGACCATTATTAGAAATTCAATCAAAATCAACCAATAAAATCAACCAATATCAATTAGTAATTGATAAAAACAACCGAAAAGCGATTGATTCGTAGTAATCGGTAGATCCAACTTATCGACTTCAATCGATCATAACCGATCGATTTCGGTCAATCAATTGAATTCCCCATGACCCAAAAAAAAATGACAAAAGACCGGCCGACATACTATTTACTACTAGATCATTAATGCCTTTTGATTTAAAACTTTCTTTTATTTTGTTACACTCTTTAATTACATTTTTGAATAAAAATTGCTAACCGCTTTCAGTAGGTTTTGTTAATAAAATAAAAATATGAACTGAAATGAGTTGTTTTTTAGAACGATCGAATAAAAATATGAACTGAAATTAATTTTAATTTATTTAAATGAAAAACCAATCGATGTTGGTTGATTTTTTAAAGATAAACTTTCGAGGACGCAAAAATAATTTAGTATTTTGATGCAAAAAACAACCGAACTCAACCAGTTTCATAAAAAGAAAATAAAAAATATTTTTAAAGATAGACTAACTTCGATAAGTTTTTTAACCGACCGAAGATCGATCAGCCGCATATGATTTTGACCGAATTCCTATAGTGGATGGACCAAGCTAGAGACAGTTAGGTAAACGGTTCTTATGAGGGGGGTGGATGCAGAGGCCTCGCAAGAACTTGGAACACAAAAATATTATTATAATGGATTTGTTATTTATTTTAGCCGGCAAAATACAAGAATGGAGAATTATTATTATAGGTGAAAAACCATATAGACTCAAGAAAGTGAAACCAAAAATTTGTCAGAAGATAAATACCAAAGTAGTGATTTGCATTTAAATTTAAATAATAAGTGAAAAGCATTACGCAACGTAGCCCCAAAGACTTCACTAATGTTTATTAACTATAAACGGCAAAAACTCAAAAGAATCCTAATCTAATCCAATTCTTAGATTGCAAGAATTTTCATGCCTTTTCTTCTCAATTTTCTGGTCTAGACTAGACCCGTCAACCGGGCCGGGTTGACCCGGGACCGGCCCGGACCGGACTGGTACAACCCGGGATCAGACCGGACAGGTAGGGGGAGCCGGGCTGGGCTGGGTTCAAAGAGGGTAGGGGGTTGGTCGTACAAGGGGTAGAAGACCAGTTGCTCCAACTTATACTCGTAAAAAAAAAAAGAAATCCGGTTTGGAAATTTTTTGAAATAATAGAAGGTACTGATAGAGTTAAGTGCAAACTTTGTAATGAAACTATTAAACATTTGGCCGGAGGTAATTTAGGGGGCACTGGGACACTTACTAGACATATGTCGGCTATCCATCCTATAGAATGGGGAGTTAATGGGGATGGAAGTCAAACAACTATTAACCCTACTACTGGAGGTCTATTAAAATATGATAAAATGAGGGATCGAGAGGAACTAGCAAAAATGATTACTTTGGGTTGTTTACCTTTTTCTTTTGCTTCTTCATCGTATCTTATTACGTATATTCAAAGGATTTACGATCCTTTATTTAAAGGTGTCCCTAGAAGTACTTGTAGAGCAGATATCTTTAGACTTCATGGACAATATCAAACATACATACGTTATTTGTTTAGTCACCTTCCTTCTAGAGTATGTCTAACTTCTGATATTGGTCATGCTGTTAATGGAAATGATTATTTGACAATTACATGCCATTGGATAGATGATAATACTTGTATGCAAAAACGTATTATCGCTTTTAAATATGATGAAGATCAGAGTCATACTGCTACGTTTATAAGTAGTACAATTGTTGACGTTGTTGAATTTTATAATCTAAACCAAAAAGTTTTGTGTATGTCTTTTGATAATGCTTCAAACAATAATGCTGCAGTTTCAATTTTAATATTGCATTTGCAATCACCTCTTGACGATATTTTTCATGTTAGGTGTGCATGACATATTTATAATTTAATTGTTAAAAGTGGCCTTGATTTATTTTCAGTTGAGATTACTCATGTTAGAAGAGCAGTTGGTGTTATTCAGGGAAATAATAGACAATCTCGAATAAAAGAATTTAAAACAAAGTGTATGCAGTATAACCTTACACCTAGATTCATGCCAGACGAAGTTGTTACTAGATGAAATTATACATATATATTTTTAAAATGTTGCTACAAATATAGATTTTCAATAACTGAAGTTGCTAATGCACATTGTACTGATCCTAGGCGTATGTTAACAAGTGATACTTGGGGTGTCATTAATGATGTTGTTAAATTTTTACAAAAATTTTATACTGCTACTGTTGTGTTTTCTGGCGCATATTACCCAACTGTTACTACGGCTTTAGTACATATAGCTGAAATTTCTTTGCTACTATATGAATTTAAGAAGAAAGAAATATATATGGATGTTATTGTAAGTACGCAAGTGAAATTCAAAAAATATTTCTTTCCAATTCCTCCAGTTTACTTAATTGGTGCAGTTTTAAATCCTTCTATTAAAATGTCTGATTGTCACCAATTAATGAATGCTTTATATACTTATATGGAGATTGGAGAATCTGAAACCCCAAATTTATATGATTTTATGAACAAACTAAATGAATATTTGCAACAACTATATAATTATTATGCAAATGAATGTGATAATACTGCTCGTGCTTCTGACAATGTTAATCCCGCTATGCAATGTAGCAGTTCTTCTAATGTGGATGATGAAGGCCTTGATAGTTTTAATATTTTTTCTACATTTTCTAACACTCGAACCAATAGCAGGAATATTGATGAGCTTCAATTCTACTTGCAGAAGCAAATGGAGCCTCCCACAAAGGACTTTTCACTGTTGGAATGGTGGCATGAAAATGCAAAGCAATTTCCTGTTCTTTTCGCTATGGCTCGTGACGTGCTGAATGTGCCAATTTCTACCGTTGCATCGGAGAGTGCACTTAGCCAAGCAAGACAACAACTTGGAGACACCCGCCACTCATTGGGAAGCAATGCTTTGGAAGTTCTACTATGTTTAAGAGATTGGATTAGATCGGAACGAAGAAATCAAGGAAAGGAAGATGTTGATAGCCCAGAAGACGAAGAAATTGAAGATATATTAACCCATGGAAACCCATCGGAATTTAACTCCCCCGAAGAAGGTCATTCAGTTCATATTGATTATGATGAACTTGCTAAAGCGATGCAAAACATTTGAAATTACTACTTCACTAGTTTACTTGTTAGAAAAAATGTAAACATTTTATTTTCTACTTATTAATTTGAAATTGAGAAATAAAGTAGCACTTGCAATAAGTGCAAATTTTTCCCATCTTACTTGTATTTATGATTTCATTCAATGATTACAAAGTATTAACATAATTATAACTTAATAGTTATACTTAATTTTAAAAAAAGTTGAAAATGTACTAAACCCGGCCCGGCCCCTTTCAACCCGTAACCCGTATGGTTCAATTTAAACCCGAACCAACCCGGCCCCTTAAGAACCCGGTACTATTCGGCCCGGCCCGGACGGGTCGGACAAAATCCGACCAGGCCCGGACTGGTTGATCCATTAGCCACCTTTAGTCTAGACTCACTAGTTTGTTCAAAATTGACTTTGAACTTATAAAGAAGAGAAACCAAAGGTATGAGTATCAGAAACTTAATTCTGTTCTTGCGTATGTTAACAAAACATCACTTGAAGAACTTTTTAATCTGGTGCCTATGCTTGTTATGTTGATGATTTGCAATTCCTATATTTGATTTTTTTTTTTTAATTTCTTTCCTTTTGAGTTGTATGTTGTTAGAAGATTTCAGGTAAGCCTTTTGAGAAAAAAAAAAATCATTAAGAACAGAACCAAAAAACTAAATTTCATGTGATTGTCAGAAATATTTTTAATGGTGTTCAAATTTTTAAAAAATAAAAAAACTTCACCATAAATAGTATTTAATATGTGATATATACTTTACCTACTACAATATTGAAGTTAGAAAACTAATTTACTACGCTAAAATAATTCAATTTTGCTAACGTAATACCAAAGTCAGAAAATTATGTTGCACATTAAACAAATTGGTTTTGGTCTTTGGCAAATATGAAACTAGTCAAGCCATGCATCTTTTGACCTCAATTCAAGAATTTTTGTCATCTAGAA
The DNA here is from genome assembly GCA_034376525.1 of Nicotiana benthamiana. NCBI lineage: Eukaryota > Viridiplantae > Streptophyta > Magnoliopsida > Solanales > Solanaceae > Nicotiana > Nicotiana benthamiana. Next base: position 35,523,635 of record CM067326.1, read on the forward strand.
GGGATTACTAACACAAGAAAATTCCCCATTTTACCTTTCTATGTCCTCTGAAAATGAATCAAAACAAAATAAGACTGCGTTTCCTAATACCCAAAAAAATGATGTCGCTTTCTAATAACCATATGGAGTATTTATTTATGAGTGTATTTGTATGGTAAAGTAGTCTGTGTATAACCTATAAATAGTTCATATTATATTTCTGGAAAATGAAAAATAATTTATGCATAGGGTTGCCCCAGCATGCCTCCATTTTTGCCAATAAAGAAAAGGGGTTAATGTTATCTTTCTTATAAGCATGCCATACCATTCTTTCCATTTAATTCTGTCCTCTTTACTGTTTCCTTTTTTTAATTTTTCGTCAACTCTCTCTCTCTCTCTCTCTCTTTTGGTCTTTATTGCAGCCTTTCTTGAACCATTCCTAGTTCCTTGCCGCCACCCTTCATGTTTTTCCTCTGTTACAAAATCGTCCCACAAAATAAAAACCAAAACTTTCTTTTAATTCATCTATAGGAGCAAAAGCAGAAGATTTGACGATGCAAGGATGGTTGAAGATTACTTTTGTAGCAGTTTCAAGTGGAGTTCTTGTTTTAATTATGATCATAATAATTCAGAGAAGATGTTGTCCTCGAAAACGTAGAGAATCGAATTCAGAAAGACCTCAAAATTTGCAAAATGGGATTTCAAAACTTCACACAGTAAGTCTTCATCATCTTGATCCTGATGGTACAAAGAAAACAAATTATTATATTTTCAAGCAAGGGACAATATCGACCAAAAACTTTTTCAATTGGTCTGATCATCCTTCTTTAGTAACTGATGCTGTTGAAAATGGATGGTCAAGATTTGCTTTCACAACTTATGCTCCATCTCCATCCGTTAGATCAGCTAGGTCTCTTTTAGGATCATGTGGTGTAGGTGAAAATGGAAATGAATTAGAAGTTGATATGAGTTGGGAAATTTGTCAAGGATCAGCTGATTTTATGCAAAAAATTAGGTTCAATTCCGGGCTTAAAAAACTTAGCAAAAGTTGTAGTTTAATGTCAGCTTCTTCAGTTATAAAAACTTGTTTGCCTTTGCCTGGACCCCATTTAGGAAATTCATCATTTCCACAAGAAGCTTATTTTGAGATTACAATTTTGCCTTATAATCAAGAAGATGGTGAAATTATGGGAAAAGCAAAGGAGGATAATATTGAGAAAATTAAGCTTATTAGAGAGGATTCTAATTCAAAAGCAAATTCAGAATCTTTGGTTCATGTTACAAGTAGTAGTCAAAGGCAAAATGGACATCAAAATATTCAAGAATCAAAGCACAATTTCAGAAGTGATTTTATTGTGTTTTCAATTGGGCTTACAAATGGTGGTTCACTTCCACCTAAGATTCCAGGCAGTTATTCAGGTTCTATTGGATTTAACTCAAATGGTTCTGTGTTTCTTGACGGTAAGTTCCTCTTTTTTTAGATATTCCTATCTCCATTTTGCTGTAGCTACAATGCTTAAACAGAGTTCTACAAGTCAATATTCAGCACTGCAAATTATTCATAGACTTTTTTTTATTTTTTTTTATTTTCCATATAACTAAGTTTATAAGGTAGGCCATTCTTTTTACCAAAGGTCACATAAGTAAACAGTCATTTGTTTTTAATTGTCAATTATCAACATTGTGGACTTATAAGGCCACAAACATTATTAGTCACACTGACAACACTTCAAAAAAATTTAATTTCAGATATAATTATTTTGTTACTAAATTAATTGAAATTTTTCCAATATAATTAGTAAAGTCACAAAATATTAGTCACTATAGAAATAAAGTTACCTTAATGAGTAAGTTTATCGTTATAGTAGCTAAAGTTTGATGACTTTACTAGAGTATTTTATTAAGTAAAGTTTTTTATTTTGATGTGACAAACAATTTTATAACTTTATTGTTATGGTGAGTTCATTGTTTTTGAGCCGCGGTGTTTCAAAAACAGTCTATCCATTTTCATAAGATAGGGTAAAGTTTACTTACACATTACTCTGCCTAGACCCCACTTGTCGTATTTCACTAAATTTGTTGTTATTGTTGTGGTTTATCGCTATAGCGAGTTATGTAGAGTCACTTTACCGAAATCGCAAACGAAGCTTAGTTATAATGCAAAAAGAATAGTTTTGTAACTTTACTATTATAATAGTTAAAGCAAGCGTCTATAGAAAACAACATTTCCATTCTCAAAAGATAGGGATAAAGTTTGCGTACTCTAATTTGTTATTATTGTGGTTGTTGTATTATTATAATGGATAAAGTTCATGACTATACATGGAAGAAAAAAACACTAAAGCATTTTTGTCTTGATAATCTGTTTGCAGGAATGAAACTGGTGTATGAATCAGAAAGGGAAGAATGGGGGAAAGCAGAAAAGGTAATTGGTTGTGGGTACAATCCAATCCAAAAGAAGGTGTTTTTCACAGTGGATTCACTACTAGTACACGAAATCCGTTGCAAATCAGAGGAATTTGGAAATCCACTGTATCCAACTTTAGCAGCAAATGGTGACATTTTGGTATTAGTAAATCTTGGACAAAGTGTATTCAGATATCCACCAGCAAATATACGAAGAACACCAAATCCTTGCTTCATTGGTCCTTTGGCAAATTCACCAGTTTTGGGATATGAAGATAGTAAAGAACTTTTTTCAATGGGTAGAATTGATGCACAGTGGCTCAACACAAGTGCTACTACAACAAGAAGCAATAACAATACTGTCAATAGTTTGAAACAAGTATTAGATTATGATTTGGAGTCAGAAGGTGATTTATTTGAAATTGTATTGGATAATAATAGTTCTACAAGATCTCCTAACCCTTTGTAGCATAAAAATGAAATCATATTAAACATCATATTTGTACATGTTTCTGTTTTAATTGAGACATTTAGATTGTTGGTTCCAATTTATTATGTGGATCCACCAGACCATTAAGGGCACTAAAGAAGATAGTCCTCTGCCTACTGAATTAATTTGTTAATTTTTTGGCCCTTCTCTAGGCGTGAGATAAATTTAAATAGAGAAATATGATTAGTGAAAATTTATACCGTTTCAATTTGTGTGTCTTTTTAGTTGAACCGAGAGTTTATTGGAAACATTCTCTCTATTTGTATAAGGTAAAGTAAGATCTGCATACATTTTACTTGCGGAAATTCGTTGAGTATGTTATTGTTCAATTTTTTTGTCTTAGTTTGACCGGATATATAATTTAAAAAAAGTAAGGAAGACTTGTTCATTTTGTATGTGGATATATAATTTAAAAAAAGTAAGGAAGACTTAAATCTTATTGTGTTAAACTAAAAATATGTATAATATATCAAAATACCCTTGAATATGCCATGTAAAATGCTAGAGGAAAAGTTACTCCATAGAAAGAGACATTCTTAACTAAATAGACTAAAGAGGAAAATATAATACATAAATTAAAACTAAGGGACTTCAAACTTGTTTGAAATTCAAGATATAGTAATTGTAGGTATTGTCTAGGCTACTAACAAGATACTACTTCCTCTATTCGCTTTTATTTGTCCACCATACTAAAATTATATTTTTATTTTTCCTTATCTATTATACTAAATTAAGAGAAAATAATTTTTTTCCTATTTTATTCTTATTATTAATTACTTATTTTCCAAATGATTTTTCGAGACTTTGAAAATGCTATTTTAATCGTAAAATATATACTTTACTTAATTTTTCTTAAAAAGAATGTAAAATCAAAAATAACTAAAGTGAACGAAGGGAGTATATAATTTTATTCTTGAACAGAATTTGTTTTTAGTAAGCCATTTTTTGGTCAACTCAAGTGCCAAAGAAATTAAAAAGTAAGAAGAAGACAAGTCATAATCTCAGAGGAAACCACCTAGTCCCATGTCATTATTCGTTCTTTGTGTTCTAAAATTTGTGTTTTCTACTTGGATTTCTGATATGCATCCCCTAGTCCTTTTTCTCTTTTTGTTTAAGAGAGAAAAGAAAAGGCATTTTGTTTTTGTTTTTATTGTTTATTCCAGGTTATCCTTGTACGAAGACAACAATAAAGTTCAGAAGACAACAAAAATGGAAAAAGGCAAAAAGAGTTGAAGAATAACTTCTTCCTCCTTTTTTTCTTCTTTTTTTTGGTGAATCACATTCGTTGAATTACGGGAGCTAACAGTTTTATTCTTTATACATTTTAAAAATATTAAAAAATATATTCAGCTATATAATTTCAAAGTATGTGAATTTAATCTCAAAATTAATAAATAAATTAGATGCGTTGACTTTTTTATTTCATGCCATCATTCTGTTTTTTCTTGAGAGTGGGTTGGGGGGGGGGGGGGGGGGGGGGGGGATAATTTACCGAGTAGCAAACCATGGAACTCAGTAATTTGTATTAGTTCACATTCTTCTTTTCCCTTTGTGCACTGCCCTTTGGAAGAAAAAGAATAATAATTCTGCACCCGCCACTAGGAGTCATCACCAATATTTATATCAAACTAACGAAAACATGATATATTTCTTTTACGTATACTTCTTTCACTTAACTATGATTTTTTAATACATAATTCACCTCAATTTTTTACTTAGCTAAGGAAATAAACATTTATCACTTGACTATAATTAATTAGTATTATATACTTAGCCTCAATTTATCACTTATCAATACGTGGGAACATATCCGGGAAGAGAATTCAGGACGATCAAATCTGTATAAAACGTGAGGGGAATAAAACAACAATGGAGACATCGAATTTATTTATGCCTTCATGGAATCACATTATAATTTATGATAATTATTATAATGTTTTGAATGTATAAGTTGTAACAAAATAAAGGCACGCGTGGAATTGACAGGCAAGAAACAATAAATGAAAACGACGAAGATAGCGATGAGTTGTGAAATCTCTAAGGGGATATATGGTGTCGGTGTTTCCAATCTTGATAATTCAGATGCATGAACTTGATCACTATATTTTCTCAACTTAATGGTTGAGAAGCTAAAAGGATATATTATCTTAATACTTGCAGGCTCAATTAAGCTAATTCTTGTTTGCCTTGCACGTTTTTTGTTTAACTGGACAACGTATTGACAACTTTATATTCTTATACTGGGGTTTGTTGGGCTTGGGGGGCTGGGGGAGGAAAAAAGAAGCAATGGTATGATTAATATTTGATAATATCTCTAAGAGTACTTTGTAATGACCCGATTGGTTGTTTTGAGTATTTGTACTTCGCTCGGTAATTTGAGGGCTCGAGTATTTCCGCATGATGTTATTATAACTTGCATAAATTATCGGTATTAGTTTTCAAGTTATTTGGAATCGATTTGGAAAAATGAACTTCAAGATTTAAGCTCTAAATTGGAAGAAATAGCCAAAGTTTGATATTTTAGCATTTGACCTCGGAATGCAGTCCCGTCAGTTCCGTTAGCTCCATGGGGTTATTTTTTACTTAGGAGCGTGTACGGATTATAATTTGGAAGTCTGTAGTTGAATTAGTCTTGAATTGACGAAAGTTGGATATTTGGGAAGTTTGATCGAGAGTGAACTTTTTGGTATGGGGTCAGATTCTGATTCCGAAAGTTGGATTAGGTTCGTAATGGTAAATTTGACTTATGCGTGAAACTTGAGGTCAATTGAGCGTGATTTGGTAGGTTTCGATATCGGTTGTAAATGTTGAAGTTTCAAAGTCCATTAGATATCTGCAACCTACTAAATACTGAGAATTTCGAGCCTTAGCTCATTTTGGATATATTTTGAACCCTAGCTTCGATGGAAGGCGATTTTGTGAAGGGATTTTCAAACCAAATCATTGGATAAGTACCTCTAATCATTTCTCAACTATATTTCATGATTTTATATAAGATTTAACATCAAATTCATGAGAAATTTAGGGGAAAAATTGGAAATTTTGTCATGGTTTTAAAAATAAAAACATTGGGATTTGAGAGTCGAATAGGACTCGGATTTGAAATAAAAATACATATTTGGACTTATGAGGCTATGTGTAGTCAAGATCTACCCCTGGACCCGTATTTTGATCGGGCAAGCCTGAGGTCTGGCTTTTTAGAAATTTAATAATAATCACAGCTTTATCAACTGAAATTGTTTTCTCTTGCAATCTGTGATGTATTCAAGTCGTTGTTGGCTATATTGAGCCTAGAGGAGGCAAATTTGTAAAGGAAAAAGACTAAGTTGAGAGTTGACTTAACTAAATTGAGATAAGTGTCTTGCCTAACTTTTTTGAGAAAATTTTTCCTACTATTTTGTTTGGTACATGCATAGGTGATACATATATGAGGTGACAAGCGTATATGTATTTCCAGAGTTAATCATGCTCGGGGGTAGATTAAGTTATAATTATATCATGTAGAATTACGTGACACTCTTGCTCCATGCCTTACTTGACTCTTAGATACTAAGAACATAGTATTAAATGTTAGAAATCAAGACTTAACTTAATATAACTTGATCAAATTGATGGAATTCTGATAATATATTCATGTGTCTAATTCGGTTATCACTATGCGTAGTCATCAATACATTGATGTAGCTGATATTATTGAGATACTAGACTATATACTTGGTTTGTTGATCATTCGTGAGATTTGTGGGAGTATTTGAATAATACTGTTCTTGAGGGTTTTATTGAATCATTGTTGGTTAGTAAAGCTATAATTGGGATTCATTTGAAATATTCGTTTAAACACTCTCCTTGATGTTATTTATGCTTCCTGCCTTGTTTTTCATTGATATACACATGTTTGGTAGGGAAGAGTGTAATGCACGAAGGGTGATGCCGTGCCATTGTTTATACATTATCATGTGAGGGGAAGTGTAAAAGATGAAGGGTGATATCGTGCCATATCATTTGAGAGTAAAAGCACAAAGGGTGATGCCGTGCCATATTATTAAGAGTAGAAGCATGAAGGGTAATGTCATGTTCACATCATTTGAGAGTAAAAGCACGAAGGATGATTTCGTACCATTTTTTTTAAAGCAAAACGCATCTTTCCTGGTGGAAAGGCTCCTTCAATATATTAACATACTTTAAACCAAGCTTTGTGCAATAGCCATAACTCTTGAGCTAGGTAAACTGAAATTAAACAACAGCCTCGGGATCAAAAATGCAAATAGAACCTCGACCGGAAACCTTCTAACTCAAACGGAATTTCATGATAGCTCTGGCAATATTTTGAGTTTCGTTCAAGGTTGTTCTGTAACAACGTTTGGGGATGTTTTAGGAGCTGATTTTCAGCATTTCTGTGGCTAATTCGGGTCAATTTTGTGTTGTTTTGGGGGCTATTTCTGGGTAGTTTTCAGCTGGGTTTAAGCACCGGTATTTATCTATTTGGAGGCTGAAGGGGAGGGGCTATTTTGCTGGGTTTTTTTGAAGTAACTCCCATGAGTTTTTGGAGGAAGAAAATCAGCAGCAACTGCTGCCTTTTTTCTCTTTCGTACCATTTTATTTATATTGTTATGCTTTTATATTATCATGAGATCGTGGAACGATTGGTGTTTCCGTGCAAGCGAGGATGAGGGACATGCATTATGTTGTAATATTTATTTTTCGTGTATATGTTCATGTCTTAATCTTGAGCGGTTATTACCGTACTTATAGATCTCGTATGACTTGCTGTTATTGTCATGTCCTTGCTCTCTATTTCATTCGTTTTTATGTTGTCCATATCTTCTACTTGTTTAATTTGTAAACACATGCCTAATTCCTACTGCTATATTACCTCCATGTCGTATCTATTTTGTTGCACTTTAGTACAAGCCATTTTTCTATATTAGTCATTCAAGCATCTACTTGTTAACTTGTAAAAATTATATGTTTCCTTCTTATTTGTTATAGCTGTACTTAGGCCTTCATCATTCTAGTTAGTTGAAGTTGATATTCCTTGTTTTTAAATTGTTGTCATTATTCACATGCTTTCTGCCTAGTCTTTTACTGGTGCCCACATGTATATCCTCGTTCATTATTGCTATTTGCGTATTTCCTACTTTGTAATTCCTATAATCGGTATTTATATCATCTTTTGGTTCTGTCATATATATATTAGGCGAGGATGAGATAAAAGCATGAAGGCTGTTGCCGTGTAATTGACTTGATATCTGAGTACATTCCTCGTGCTATGAAATTTATGAAGTGATTGACTTGGTTTGTTGGTTTCATTCTAAGGAAAGAATTGGTCGAGGTATTGTAAGATGCTAAATTATTATTTATGCTAGCACTCAGTTATTATTTTGCATATTTTTTTCATGTATTCTTCTATGTTATATCATGATCTAGTTCTATTGATGATTTACGGTATAGGTTTTATCAGTGGGTATCATTAAACTAAAAAACTTCGTCACTACTTCGACGAGGTTAGACAAGATACTTACTAGATACATGGGGTCGATTGTACTCATACTACACTTACGTACCTTGCGTGTAGATATTCTCTTGGAGCGGAGTTGCTGGTTTGTCGGGAGCTAACTTTGAAAATGTTCGTGCATTCCGGATATAGCTGCCACTTGTCTTTGGTAGCTTAGGTCTTGTTAATCTACTACGTAAATTTCAAACAGATTGTGTAACTATTTGTACCAGCTTTATAAATTTCAAATCTTAAAAGATCATGATTCATACTACCAGTTTTGGGTCAATTTTCATATATTCAGATAACTCTTCACTATTTTACTATAATCTCGTTTAAATTGTAATTTCTTTTAATGGTCTTACCTAGCAGATCGAGTTAGGTTCCATCACGACTAGTGGTCTTTGGGTCATGACAAGTTGCTATCTGAGCCCTAGGTTCGTAAGTTCTACAAGTCATGAGCAAGTGTCTAGTAGAGTCTTGTAGATCGGTATGATGACGTCCATACCCATCCTCGGGAGGCTACAGGGCATTTAGGAAATTTTTCCTTCCTTCTTTCCTTATCATGCGGCCTTGTTTCAGCTTGAAAACTACAACTCTAACTCATCCCAATGTCTCATATGTGATATTGTGCACTCAATATTTTCCATTTGCCGACAATTTGTGATACTTCATATGGATTACGAAGGGCTATGGATGCTTGATTATCATCGCGATGTGTTGTCTAGCCTCGAAAGCAGATAAGTGTTAAATCTTCCAGTTGTTCATTTGTGGTATGAGTCAGGTGCTTATATATGGTTGGTAAGCATAGATTTGGAAAAATTGGCTGGTGGCCTGGCTGTTGTGATTAAGGTGGGTCATGACAAGGTGTCGATTTGAGTATAACTGGTGGGCCTTCGTGTTGAGTTTGGATTGTGTGTCTCGTATAAGGTTTCCATTCAGCGGAGAGCATATGTTATCATTTCAGAGCAGTTGAGGAAGTTGTTTGACTATTGCAATGATGGGTAAGCACTTGGCAGAGTTTTCGTGGTGTTCTACGATCAGTATAGCATAAGTTTTGAAGTATTCAGCTAAATAGTTGTGCGGTATTAGGGCATGTTGTGAAGATATGGTGCTTCAAGTTATGGATGAGGTAATCTATGGCTTCGAGCTAAGTGGTGGAGTTCGCTAATGACAATCGAATTGAGGATCATGGGTCATATCAGTTTCTAGACTGATGGATTGCTTGGTTATTTCTTTGAATGGTCAAATGCCGGTAAAGCACGGGTTGCTTGACATGTACTAGCTGTGTATTGAAGATTGGAGTAAGATGAGTGGTTATCAAGAAGGTTCTTTGCGAGTTTCAGGTCTTATGCATCCTTCAAGGACTTTTGAATTTGTCTTCAGGCGGGCTTGAAAATGGTAGTGAATGGTAATCGAATCTACAGTATTTCCTTGTCAAGAAAGATCTACATGTCGATGTCGGGGTGATATGAAAAATGGCTTTGGGTTCCCAGGAAGTTACTTTAGGGAGGTCATATCGGATTGAGTTACTTTCGATTTAGCAGTCTGCGTGACTTCGATCGAGTTAGAGGCGATTTGTTCCGATGACTTGATTATATGTTAATGAACTTCAAAGAATATATCATGGTTATGACCACGATTACAGTTAGTGTTTACTATAGGCATAGAAGTTATATTGCGTATATTGATGTTTCCCTAGCCTGAGCTAAATGCAAGGTTCGCGGTTGATCAAGTTTTAATTTTCTTATGGTTCAAAATTGACTATGGATTTTCGTTGTGACATGAGTTAGCATGTTAGGGGCGATGCACCGTATGGGGTTGAAAATTTGCATGTACAAGCTTGTGATTCTGTTTTAGAGGGAGGTATATGAGTTCTTGATGACACAAATGATTTCGGGTGTCTAAGGTTTTGCTGGCACTATCTGTTCCTGCCGGAGGAGAGTTCGAATGTTGACAGGTGCATTGTGTGTTGACTTATGAGTATTTTTCCATAAAATGATGGAGTATGGGTGACGCAACAGCTGTTTGATTATCAGTGTTGAAATTGGATATGAAGATTCTGGTAATCATGAGGTTCAGAGACAGGATGTTCTGGTTGGAAGAATATTTCTTTACTGCGAGTTGTGAAGAAATGTTGAGGATCGGATTATTGATGCAGCTGTTATGTAAAGGTTGCTATGGAGTTTTGAAAGTTTAATTGCATGTAGGGGATGATCGGAATTTGGTTTGGGCGTTATTCTTGAGCCTAATGAGAATGTGTATTCTGTATCGGATCGAATTTTCTTGCTCTTGCGCAGTTGTTACCACACGTATATCATCGGGAATCATGGATGTTATTCGCACCTTGGTCTACATTTTGTGTTTCTATCTTATGCTATAACGGGTTGTGAGGGTTACACGATTCTTCTCTTGCATATTTTGATTCAATATAGACCTCATTGCATTATGGGCGAGATGGCCTTCGTGATGCTGATTTTCCTATTGCACCATAGTTGTGCTTATCCTTCTCAGCATTGTTCCTAATAATTTTCCCACAGTTATATTTTTTGTACTCCATTTTACTTGATATTGACGCATATGTGATTAAGGTGGTTCATGACAAGGTGTCTATTTAAGTATATCTAGGAGGTCTTCTCCTGCGTCATGAGTTTGGATCGTGTGTCTCGTATGAGGTTTCCATTCAGTGGAGTGCATATATTATCATTTCATAGCATTTAGGGAAGTTTTTTGACTATTGCAATGATGGGTAATCACTTGGCAAAGTTTTCGAAGTGTTCTACGATCAGTATATCATGAGTTTTTGAAGTATTCAGCTAAATGGTTATGCGGGATTAGGGAATGATGTGAAGATATGGTACTTCAGGTTACGAATGAGGTAATCTATGGCTTCGAGCTAAGTGGTTGAGTTTGCTAATTGCAATTGAATTGGAGGATCATGGGCCGTATTAGTTTCTGGACCAATAGATTGCTTGGTTATTTATTTGAATGGTCAAATTTCGGTAAAGCACGGGTTGCTCGACATGTATTAGCTATGTATTGAAGATTGGAGTAAGATGAGTGGTTATCAAGAAGGTTCTGGCGAGTTTCAGGTCTTATGCATCCTTTAAGGACTTTTGAATTTGTCTACAGGCGGGCTTGAAAATGGTAGCGAATGGTAATCCGATCTACGGTATTTCATTGTGAAGAAATATATACATGCCAATGTCGGAGTGATATAATAAATGGATCAGAGTTGGTTTTCACTATAGGCATAGAATTTATATTGTGTATAATGATGTTTCCCTAAGTTGAGTTAAATGCAAGGTTCACAGTTCATGAAGTTTCAATTTTCTTATGGTTCAGAGTTGACTATGGATTTTCATAGTGACATGAGTTAGCATGTTAGGGGCGATGCGCCGTATGGGGTTAAGTTTCATGTACAAGGTTGTGATTTAGTTTTGGAGGGAGGTATATGAGTTATTGATGACACAGACGATTTCGGGTGTCTAAGGTTTTGTTGGCACTATCTGTTCTTTCCAGAGGAGAGTTTGCATGTTGACGGGTGCATTGTTTGTTGACTTATGAGTATTTTTCAATAAATTGATGGAGTATGGGTGACGCATCAACCGTTTGATTAGCGGTGTTGAAATTGGATATGAAGATTCTGGTAATCATGAGGTTAAGAGACTGGATGTTCTGGTTGGCAGAATATTTCTTGACTGCGAGTTGTGAAGAAATGTTGAGGATTGGATTATTGATGGTAGGTGTTATGTAAAAGTTGCTATGGAGTTTTGAAAGTTTAATTTCATGCATGGGGATGATCCGAATTGGTTTGGGGTTATTCTTGAGCCTAATGAGAATGTGTATTCTATATCGGATCGGATTTGCTTGCTCTTGCGCAGTTTATACCACACGTATATCATCGGGCATAATAGATGTTATTCGCGCCCTGGTCTATATTTTGTGTTTCTATCTTATGCTATGATGGGCTGCGAGGGTTACACGATTCTTCGCACGCATATTGTGATTCAATTTAGACCTCATTGCAATATGGGCGAGATGGCCTTCGTGATGCGGATTTTCCTATTGCACCATAGTTGTGCTTATCCTTCTCAGTGTTGTTTTTTCCTAATAATTTTCCCATAGTTATATTGTTTGCTTTGCATTGTGCTTGATGTTGACGCACATGTGATCGTGAGCTGGAGTATTATGGCTCTATGGGTCCCTAATAACTTGTACGAGTCCACGAAACAATAGAGTACTAGGTCCTCTATGATATAATACATAGAATGTAATAACTGTTGAACGTAAAGTAGGCCATAGATTTTCTACGTGTAAAAGAACCACGACCTACACCTGTAGGCTTTGAACTTGACTAACTTGTAATCTACCTATTACAAGCCACTTTGCAAATACCTTATTGTAAAGACTTCACACTAACTTGTGAGTTTACGAATTTGGTTTGTTCCTAAAACTATGCTTCTAAGAAAGAAAACTAGTAATTACAGTGTAGAACAATTGACAAGATTACAATTCAACTATGGACATATATAAGACTCTACTAGAACTGATCCTTAGTGGAGTTGTCTTCTTGTTCTTAATACACTGGTGACTTCAATGTTGGATGAATGCTTCTTCTGCTTGAGAGATGCACACTCTTTGTATGTCTTGCATCAGATTATTTTATCACAAAAGATATCACAACGTCTTGCAACTCATCTACAAAAGTTTCCAGATGGTCACTTTCTCTTGCTACGTTCCAGCTTTGCACTTGACCTATAATTTTGTCAGAGAACCTCCAGGGAGCAGGTCCCTGTTGTGTTTCTCTTTATACTGGTTGCATATATTCACTGACATGTTCTGTTGCTAGAGACATCTAAGGGACCAATGCATTGGGTCCCTATTGTGTTCCTCCTTGTGATCGTTCATCCATTTGCAGATTTCAGACTTCGAACATTGTTGTGTTTCTCTTGAGATGCGTATCTTGGGGGACAAGTTTATCTATCTAGTTCTTCATAATAAGTTTGTTAGATCATCAAAACATAATGCTAAGACATTGAGAACCCTTCAATTTCTCCCTTTTTGATGATGACAAACTTAGGTATGAAAAGCATTTGTTCACATCAAGAACTAACAATTAACCAGATGAGATGTTAGCAGTTCCCTCTTAATATTGGTTCCCCCTTAATCTTAGATCTCCGTCAACAACCTACAAGCATGCATGTGTGCACACAAAATGCATGCTACCTACCTTAATATTTTCCTCCTTTTGGCATCATTAAAAAGAACCACTAGGTAATAAGTATAAAGAAGTCTAACCAAGCTAGCTCATGCCACATATGTGCACACAATATGACTGAAAAGAGAAGTTAGAGGGACATATTGTACATGCAACATAAAGGAAGTTGTCTCATTAATATTTACATTGGACTGCGTAATTTAGGAGCAGTAATGGTTAACTTTAGCATGCCATCAACAAAACAACAAAAACACAAGCAAAACAGCAACCATAGAATGTTGGAGCCGAAGCAACTTGGCACTAAGAGGATCCTAGGAAACACTGGAAGAAAGGGGCTTGGAGGAAGAAGAAATAATGGTTTGAGAACCAGGTCTAGTCTAGCATTTGCATCCAGTTATTCTTCAAGTTATTGAGCCTGAAGTCTCTCATTTTCATGTCTCAGTCGGGTGACCTCCTTATGTACAGAATCAGGTCCCTTAGCTGCTTGGCTAAGCTGAGTTTCCAATATGGCATTTCGAGCCCTCAGCCTTCTCAATTCCTCAGAAGCTATATTTTGAGCGTTTATCAGCTGGGATATGGTCGAAAGACTCCCTCCAACTCTGTTTATACATTTACATTTTTCTAGAGTGGTCTTAGAGAAGGACTGCTTGCGCGTGCCCACTCTAGGATTTCTTAGGGGAACCTTATAGAATCTGAACACTTGTGTTAGGAGAGAGCCATAGAGTAACCCGTGATTTCCACCTTTAAAATTTTCCACTTTCTGCATGTGTTCAATCATGATGGCTGGTAAATTGATTGGTACAAACTCGTCAAGTGCTTCCATTAGGACCATATCAGATCTTGTAGCAATAGAGAGCCTCTCAGAGCGGGGTAGAAGCACTTTATTGACCAATTAAAAGAGAAGTTGATACTCAAGAAGCATCACCTTCTTATGTATATGTTCCCCCTATTGAATGGCTTTCTTTCATAATGGCTCTCCGAAAATTTACTCTAAAGACACCCTTAACTGAGTTCATACCTTCACACGAGATTTTGAGAACCTTGTCCAATGTTGAAATATCAAGCACAGTGTCAACTCCATTTACGAGAGCACAGATGTGGTCCCCTTCAATCGTAAAAAGGGAAGCGTAGAAGGCTTGTACGGCATCCTTATAAACAAGAGGCATTCTCTCTTCAAATAAGTATTCCCATTGTTGAAACTCCACAATCTCAAAAATTTGACGCATCGTTGCCATCTCCAAAATAGCTGGATCAAATGTACGTCCCCACAACACTTTCTAAGTTCTTAGTCTCTAATGCCAAAAACTACCATCACTTGTTATGGACCTTATTGTACCAGGTTCCTTCACAGTTTCCCTTTTCTATTTGTTACACTCATCGACAGAATTTTCTTTCCAGCTTTCTATTTCCACAGTATTGTCTTCAGAACCATCTAGCTCAGTCTGACTCTGTTTAGACTTGCATCTATACTTCACATATAATCTTTTTTGTTTCTCAACAGTTTCAGTGAGTGCCTTTTCCATGGACTATTGAGTTGTCATAGATTGTTGTACTGAGGAACCGATTTCTTTGGAAGTATCTTTGTCTACCTGGTTTACTGATCCACTCTTGATGAAATCCATTGGATTCATCTTCCTCTTTTTTCTTAGCTTGAAACTCCTCTTACTTTTTTGAGATGAGGACTTGGAGTTGTCTTGCTGTAGAGACCAGATAGTGAGGGATTTCGAGGAGGACCCTAAGATCTTGTGGTGAATAGGGGGTACAGGAGTGATTTTGCATGGAAAAGAAATAGGTTTATCAGAAAGTTTTTCTAGGCATCTCTCTCGAGTCAAGGACTCTAAGAGTTCTACAGTTCTTGCATTTTCTAGAAGTGTGATCTCTTCCCTCTAATGCTTAGATGAGAGATAAACTCCTTCATTCGTCAGACTTTCAGCGGCTATGGCCATGATGGTGTGAGCATCTTTCTTTTTAGGTAACTCTTTAAGAGTCTCTAAGTCCAACATGGAAGAGTTTATATATTATTTAGGATCATCCTCATGACCTTCTGGAGCCTGAGGACTGAAACCTTCTGTATGTTCTTTGAAAAAGTCATAGGATTGATTGGACATAGGGTTCTCAAAATAATGGTAAACAGGGATCAGCAGAAATGGGAAGACAGTAGGAGTTGAGAAGAGACCAGAAGTGTGTACCATGGTAGAGTGCATGAAACAGTGATGACCTGAAATTGATTTAAGGAAGGCGATGAAATAGGAGCGGTGCTAGAGGTGGTAGACTGAGATGATTTTTCGATCGTCATTAGATGAATACTTTTGAGACAAGTAACTAGAGAGTGTAAGAGATGAAGAGTGGATCCTAGCTATATAATAAAGAAGAGGGTTCATGACTTGTTGTAGGAGGGAAGAAAAGATTTATTGAAAGAGGAGCTAATTATGAGTAAAAAAAGAAACAGGTTCTGAATAGTCCTAGAGACGGCGGTAGGTTTGTAGGGAAATGTTATCGTACGAAGGAGGTGTAAGGATTTGACGGAGAAGACATGACGCATAGACCATAGAAAGTTGGATGATGTGGTAGCTAGATTACAGGAAAATTATTACACATTTTTTTAGAGATGGCATGCAAAATTAAGCTTGTTACGACTAACCTAAGTTACAAGAACCTGATGCTAAAGCAATCCTTTTGAACAAGATTTTAGCAGCTCCCCTTTTGTAGCTTATAACTGTACCTTTAGCTTCTATAATCTTCATGCATATGTACCTATAACGGTATTGATGTGAGTCAAGCTTGGTGAGAAAACACTTTAGCTACCTTTACCTGAAGGTGTCTTATGCAACTGCTAGGAGGGGAATCACGTTCTTTATTGGATTCTAGCAACCTTGTCTTCATCTCGATTCAGTGGAGATATTCTCTAATTGAGGCTTTGATGCAGATATTTGGATTTTAGGTCCTTTGTTCTGTAAGACTTTCCCCAAGGTAATCCTTTCTTCATATTGATCCTCAAAGGAGGATTTCACCTTTCAGTGTGTATGCATTTCTGTTCAATTGTTGATGAGGCCACGAATCATCCTAGGTCAATTTTGGTTTACCAATTTGAGATAGAATTTGGTTGAGGAGGAAAACATAAGGGTTCATTTGATTTTTCCACACTTTGTGTTCAGCTTCTTGTGTAGTTCCATGAGCTGCATCTTTCCTTCTTCCTTCAGTTTCAGTGGTTACTAGTAGTGCACATGGTTCTTTATGATGGTGTGTTACCTTTCCCCAGTCTCCTAAACCTTGATCACTTTGTCATCCTCCTAATTTGAGGCCTCAGAAATTTTCCAGAGACAAGAATGTTCATCATATTAATCCTTATAGTTTCTCTCCTGTCAAAGGGTGAGTCCCTTGTGGAATATTCCATGAGCATCTCCTCCCAATTTGCGCTTCCTTTGTTGGAGACCTTTTGACATTATTTTTTGGGTTGTCCCCCAGGATGATTCCTTCTGTCATCTGTTTGCATTGTGCTTCGCAAGATGATCCTTACTATTGTCAGAAGCGAGGCATTTTCTTCCAATTGGCGATTCCTGACAAGTTTTGATTTTGGAAGGACCTGGTTCAGCACCTGTTCTAAAGTAGAAAGTAGTGTTCATTTCTTTTGCTTAGAGTTATTGATAATTCCAGAGGTGATGAGCAGTGTCCATGCATCATTTTCCAGTTCCATCCTTTTTTTGTTCCAGCGCGAAGGGAACCTTTCTGCCTTTTTCATTCACTAAGAATGTAACCTTTACTTTCTTCTCATGGATACATTCCCTTCCTGTAGGGCTTTCAGTGAGAAGAGATTCATGATGTTTCAGCTGCAAGCTTTAGGCGTCCACTGTCCATAGTCCATCGCAATATGATTTTTTCTCACTGCTCCCTACACCTACACATCAATGGTTAGATTTAGGAACCAAACTAGTTTGAGTCCCTTGTTACTAAAAAGGATGAATGAGGGATTTCCTAGTCCATGCAGACAGCATCCGCTTTTTGCGAGTGGTACCTGGTCCTTTTCTAGTAGTCACTCTATCAGTGAACTTTGTTCTTCTGAGCAGACTGAGCCCTGGCCTGACAATTTTCTTTAAAATTCTCATTGTTTCCACAGTGGATACATAGCCAGTTGACAGTGACATACTTGTTGTGTGGGTTATAGGGAGTTTTTTCCCTTTGGAACCCGATGCCCTGCTTATTCCTACTATTGTTGAGATATATGGCAGTAACAGCATCTGAGGACCAGGTCCACTTCAAGGATTTCTCAAGATCATTTCTTACTTTCTCCAAATCAGCTTGGAGTTGCTGATTCCTCTTGTGTTCACTGCAAAGATTGGTTTTTACAACAGTTAACTCCTTTTCCAGCAAGATGTGTGACTCGCTGGCTATTTCGTTCCATTTCCCAAGATTTACTGTCACGACCCGTATTTCCCACCCTCGGGAGTCGTGTTGGCGCCTGCTGATGAGAGCTAGGTAAGTCAACCCTTAACTACCTTTAGCATTAACCAATTTACTTCTTTTAACAACTATCAGTAATATCATGAAAACAGCGGAATAAAGTAAATAAGTGGAAGTCCTAAATTAAGGAATTTGAACAACAATGCGGAAAATCAACGCAAACCTCTACCCAAGAACTAGTGCCACATACTCACGAACTATTAAGAATGATACAACCATTTGAAAGGAAATATAACTGCTTGTCTCGAAATTCATGAGATAATATAATGAAATAAAAAAATAGAAGAGACGTCGTGCCTGCGAACGCCTGCAAGGCTACCTCGGTATCCCCCTAAACTAAGGGCTAACTCCCACACTACTGTAGCTGATGTCCAACACCTAGATCTGTGCAAAAGAGCAAAGAGTGTAGTATCAACACAACTGACACCATGTGCTGGTAAGTGTCTGGCTAACCTCGGTGAGGTAGTGACGAGGCTAGCACCAGACTCCAGACAAACCTGTGCAATTACGTAATTTATTGCAGAAAAATAAACAAGTAATGAGTAGTTATAAAGGAGGGGAGTACTTGCTTCGGGGAAAAATATCAACCTAACAGAAACCAAATAGATATATGAAAGAACAACACAACATCTACAACAGTTCAATAACACTACTGTTGCGGCGCGCAACCCGATCCCTTATCAATTAACTCTGTTGCGGCGTGCAACCCAATCCATATACATATAGTTGTTGTGTGCATGCAACCTGATCCAAATATGATTTTTTTTTGGCGTGTAACGCGATCCAATATAATATATGTTGCGGTGTGTAACCCAATCCATATATATAGTAATAAAAATGTTGCGGCGTGCAACCCGCTCCAAATATACAACTTACTATGATCATGACAACACTCTTGGCAAGGGATTAACTATAAATTATACTATCCTGGCAAGGGAACACAATATTACAAGTATATACGTCGCTGCAAGGTAGAATCACCTATAACTAATCTCAAGTCAACTCCTAATCGCCTGAATTATCACCATTTCTAGCTCATCAGTAACTTCTACGAAAATAAACTAAGTCTTCACGCAATGCCACAGATTTACTCACTATTGCAACCATAGTATCATTCAAGAATACAACAAGTATCAATTTAAGATTCACCATCATGCTCGACACCAATGCATAGATACTCATCACTATGACTATACGTAGTACCCAACAAGAAACAAGTAGAAAATATGGCTGAACTCCTAATCCCTCAACCTAAGGTTAGATCGAACACTTACCTCAAACTTCCTCGGCCAATTCAATCCTCAGTGACCGTCTTTCCTTTCGAATTCAGCTCCAAATCAATCAAATCTATACATAAACGAATTCATAACATCAATACATGCTAAACAAATAGAATCTAATGCCTAATTATAGCTTTCCAAGCATTCTTCCCAAAATCCCAAAAATGACCCCGGCCCGCTTGGTCAAAATACGAGGTTCGGACCAAAATCATATCGCCCATTCACCTACAATGTTGAATATATAATTTATTTTTAAGTTCGACCCCAAACAAGGTCTAAGTCAAGAAAAATCGAAAATCCCTAACTCTAACCAAATCCCCAGTTTCTACCCTTAATTACATGTTTTAGGCTTAGGAATTCATTAGATGTTGAAGAAAATGGAAGGAAATAATAAAGGATTACTAACCCAAGAAGTCTTTGGTGAAGGATAACTTCAATGGACGCCTAAGGACCTTGGAGAAGAAGGAGTTCGTGAGTGTTTATGAAAATCCCGCAACAACACTATTCTGGAAATTAAAAATATAACTGGGCAAAATTGACCAATGCGATCGTGGGAAAAGGTGTGTGATCGCATAGAGGAAATGATGAAGCTGGGCTAACATATTGCGATCACCTAGGCTGTAATGCAATCACGTAGAACAAAATAAGGACCTCCCATGCTAACATTATGCATTCGGGGGAGGACCTATGCGATCGCATAGAACAAACTGAACACCTGTAAATTTACACTATGCGATCCCGGACATAGCTATGCGATCGCATAGCACAAAAGACTGGACAGCAGCAGACTACAGTTTCTGCAATTTTTCTAAGTCTAAAACCATCTCGGAACACATTCGAATCACACCCGAGCCCTCGGGGCTCCGAACCAAACACATGCACTAACTCAACAACATCATACGAACTTAACTATGCGATCAAATTGCCATAATAACATAAAAATAAGGAATCATGCCTCAAAATCAAGATTTTTTCTTCAAACTTTAAAATTTTCAAATTTAGAACTTTAAGTCAGGAACACGTCAAACGACGTCTAATTTCAACCAAAATTTATAGAAATATCTAAAATTACATATGAGAACTGTACAGGGCGCCAGAACCCAAATATGGGCCCGATACCAACACGTTCTAATAAAATTTTACTTCAATTTTCCTTAATGATTTCAGAGAACAATTTTACTCAAAATTTTATTTCTCGAGCTTGGGACCTCGGAATTCGATTCCGGGCATTCGCCCTAGTTCCATATTTTTCTACGGACCATTCGGGACCATCAAGTCACGGGTCCAGGTCCGTTTGCCCAAAATGTTGACCAAAGTCAAATTTATTCATTTTAACACCAAAATTTAGGATTTTTTACAGAATTCCACATTTAAGCTTGCCGACTGCGCGCCGGACTGCGCAAGCAAATTGAGGAGACTCTAAGTGAGGATTTTCGAGGCCTCAAAAGCACATAATGGATAAGAAAATAGGCGATGACCCTTTGGATCGTCACATTTACATTCTTATGTTCTATATCGAGTCCCATAATGGTTTCCTCTAGATCAGCACATATCACTAGAAGGTCGTCCCTTTCCTCTTTAATAGAGGCACTTTTTTATTTTAAGAAGTGTTTCTTATCGCTCAGACCTTCTATTGTTTCTTTTATATCAACAACTACTACCATCAGATCATCTTTCTCATTCTCCACACTGGTTATTTTTCACTAAAAGCCTCCTTCTCTAGTTTAAGATTAGCTATGGTCTCATTTAATCCCACTACACAAACCATTAGATCGTCTCTAGATTGTTCGGCCCCTCCACGTTCTATAGTCAGGGTCTTTCGCTGAGCACAACAGAATGAAGAGGAATTTGTATCATTTCAAATCCCTATTCTTATCGAAGAGAAGGAACGACATTATTTCTCTTCATCTCGTACATTTTCAAATTACCAATTAACTCATCCATGGTCAGAGTCTGTAGATCTTTAGCTTCGATGATGGCATTTACCTTACTTTCCCAAGACCTAGGCAGAACACTGACAATTTTCCTTACAAGCTTGTTTCTGGGAATGACATCTCCAAGCGAGTGAAGCTCATTTATGATGGAGGTGAATCGTGTGTGCATATCTTGTATGGATTTATCATCCTTCATCCTGAAGAGCTCATATTTTGTGGTGAATATGTTAATTTTGGACTGTTTAACCTGGGTGGTTCCTTCATGAGCGATTTGCATTGCCTCCCAAATCTCTTTGGTAGTTGCATAAGCTGAGACTCTGTTGTACTCATCAAGTCATATGCCATACATCAAGATTGTCTTAGCACGGTAGTTAATTTCTATAGCTTTTCTGTCAATGTCGTCGTACGCTTTTCTTCCTTTAGGCACAATTTGCCTTGTTTCTTTAATCTTCTTCATGGGAAAATGTGTACCATCACATATAATGTCCCACAACTCTGAATCTTCTGCCATGATGAAATCATGCATCTTGGCCTTCTATCATCCGTAGTATTGACCATTGAATCTGGAAGATCTATAGGTTGATTGTCCTTCTTCAAAGCTTGGTAGAGCAGCCATTGAGGATTTCTCCTGGGTGTTAGCCTGATAGGAGAAACTTGCTCTGATACCAATTGATAACTTATACGAGTCCACCAATCTATAGAGTACCAGGTCCTCTATGAGATAATACATAGAATGTAGCAACTGCTGAATGTATAGAAGGCCAAAGATTTTCTACATGGAAAAATCCCACACACGGGGATCAAAAGACCACGACCTACACCT
The DNA here is from genome assembly GCA_034376525.1 of Nicotiana benthamiana. NCBI lineage: Eukaryota > Viridiplantae > Streptophyta > Magnoliopsida > Solanales > Solanaceae > Nicotiana > Nicotiana benthamiana. Next base: position 35,545,720 of record CM067326.1, read on the forward strand.
GTAAGCTTTGAACTCCACTAACTTGTAATCTACCTATTAAAAGCCACTTTACAAACACCCTATTGCAAAGATTTCACACTAACTTGTGATGAACCACCACAAGCCATTATATAACACTCCTAGTTATAGAGGATTTAACTTATGACTACTCCTAATCACAACATAAACTCTAAAGTTTACGAATTTGGTTTGTTCCTAATATAGTGATTCTAAGACAGCAAAGTAGGAATTACAATGTAGAATAATTTACAAGATTACAACTCAATTATAGACATACATAAGACTCTGCAAGAACCGATCCTTAGTGGAGTTGTCTTCTTGTTCTTGATACACCGGTGACTTCAATGATGTATGAATGCTTCTTCTGCTTAATAGAATATCACTAAATTCACTTTCTTTGTATGTCTTGCACTAGGTTGTTGTATCACAAAAGATATCACAATGGGTAGTGATGTCAATTCTTGGTGTACTTCTTTTTAGTGAGAAGTAACTGCAGCACTGTTTACACATCTGCTTATGGGCAGTTGCATTCCAGCTGGATAGTGGATTTTGTACTTATGTTAGAACACACAGTCGGACCTGGTCGTGATTGTGTTCCTCATCTACAAAAGTTGCCAGTTGGTCACTTTCTCTTTCTACGTTCCAGCTGTGCACTTGACCTGTAATTCTATCAAAGAACCTCTAGGGAGCAGGTCCCTGTTATGTTTCTTTTTATACTGGTTGCATACAGTCACTGACTTGTTCTATTGCTGGAGACATCTAAGGAACCAACGCATCGGGTCCCTGTTGTGTTCCTGCCTATGATCGTTCATCTATTTGCGGATTTCAGACTTTGAACATTGTTGTGTTTATCTTGAGATGTGTATCCTGTGGGACAAGGTTATCTATCTGGTTCTTCATAACAAGTTTGTTAGATCATAAAAATATAAGGCTAAGATATTGAGAACCCATCAGTGCCTTATGTGGATTGGTATTATGGGATTGGACCGCAACGGTTTATTGATGAAATGTGACTCCTTATTCCTATTTTGTGTATTTTTCTTTCACCTTGTTGAAACTAGTTCATAGTAAAATGCTAAAATTTCACTACCTGTTTAACTTACTTAGTAGTCTTCTTATTTAGTTTGCTTATTGTTATCTGCTATGTCTAAAATTATTACTTGTTGGTGTACATAACTGGGTTGTATAGGGATCCATATGATTATTATTGATACTTGTCGGTGGGGCTACTTGTATTGGCTGAGACAAGGTTTCTAGACTTGAGATTTGAACTATTGTTTTGGGATTAGAAAGGTTTGAAAGAATAATACTATATTTTGTTGAGGATTAGGGCAAGTGCCCTGATTGAACAAGTGAGTTTCTTTTCTTATTGACCAGATGATTGGTTAAGAGGGTATATATGTTCCTTTCATTATTGGCAGGGTATGAAGGTTTTGAACAAGGTTCTAATCGACATGAGGTTTTCTACCGGCATCGAATTTGTCTTAGGGCAGTAATGGTGGTCAGTAGTTCCTACTATAAGTGTTAAGGTGATGGGGTATATCATGTGATTACATCTTGGGTTATGGTTATGACTTGATACAACTTGTTCAGACTTATACGGTGTGTAAATGTGGGATTTGGATCTTGTAATAAATTCTGGATGATAGAGATTGGCTCTAAGTCGAGGGTCTTGTAATGAATCCTTTATCTCTCCCTTTTTCTTTTCTCTTCTATATTTCTTCCTTCCTTTCTTTCTTCTTCTTCTTTCTGCCCTTCTTGAGCCTAGGGTCTATTGAAAACAGCCTCTCTACTTGTAGAAATCGAGCTCTAGGGTTTAAGGACCGTTGAAATAAGGATCTATAGTTATGTTGTGTTGGTATGCTTATATGGAACAAGGTGATGTGGGATCACCCCCGAGTTTATGCATAGTAAGGTTACACGGACGAACATATATTTAAGTGGTGGAGGATGCAATGGTACCACACATCATTTTAAGTATCTGCACTTCACTTGGTTGTTTGAGGGCTCGAGTATCTCCGCATGATGTATTATGACTTGCGTAAATCGTCGGTATTGGTTTCCAAGTTATTTAGAATTGATTTGGAAGAATGAACTTCAAGATTTAAGCTCCAAATTGGGAAGGTTGATCAAGTTTGACTTTTTAGCGTTTGTCCTCAAAATGGAGTCCTATCAAGCTCTGTTGGGTGATTTTGGACTTAGGAGTGCGTCCAGATTATATTTTGGAGGTCTGCAGTCGAATTAGTCTTGAATTGGCGTAAGTTAGATTTTTGGGAAGTTTGCCTAGGAGTGGACTTTTTGATATCTAGGTCGGATTCTGATTTTGAAAGTTAGATTTGGTGCATAATGGAAAATGTGAGTTGTCTGCAAATTTTGAGGTCAATTAGGCGTGATTTGATAGGTTTTGGCATCGGTTGTAGAAGTTGATGTTTCAAGGTCCGTTGGTGTTTACTTGAGGTAGGATTCGTTGTTTCGAGGTTTTTGTGCATGATTTGAAGCCATAAATAGGTTCATTTCGTCATGCAGAACTTGTCTGCAAAATTTGGCGCGATTTGGAGTTGATTTGATATTATTCGGATGATTGGTTGCGATTCTAGAAGTTCTTGAAGTTTAGTTTAATCTTCATGTGTTTTGGCATCCGATTCGTAGTTGTAGAGGTTATTTTGATGATTTGAGCACACGAGCAAGTTCATGTTTTTTTTCTGGACCTGGGTGCATGATTGGTTTGGAGCTTAGAGGGCTCGGGTGAGTTTCAGAATGATTTTTCATAATTATTGAGTGTTAGTTCTTGTTTAATTGCATTTGCGATATTTTTGTCGCAAATGCAGCCATCGTATTTGCGAATCAGCCATGCATTTGCGAACCTAGGTTGTTGTGCAGGAATTCGCTTTTGCGAAGAATTTCTCGCATTTGCTAAGGTTCCCTTTTCGCATTTGTGAAGCATTTGGCCGCCAATGCAACCTTGGCAGGAAAGTTCTCAGGTTCGCTTTTGCGACAAATTGTTTGCATTTGTGGGGTTTGCATTTGCAAACCCCATGTCACAAATGCGACATCTACAGCCTGCTAATTTCTGAGAATTCCGAGTCTTCGCTCATTTTTTATATATTTTGAGCCCCAACTTCAATGAGAGACGATTTTGTGAAGGGATTTTCACACAATATCATTAGGTAAGTACCTCTAATCCATTTTCAACTATATTTCATGATTTTATACAAGATTTAACATCACATTCATGAGAAATTTAGGGGAAAAAGGGATTTTTTCAAGGTTTCGAAAAATAAAAATTTGGGATTTGAGAGTCGAATAGGACTTGGATTTGAAAATAAAACACATATTTAGACTCGTGAGGCTATGGGTAGTCGAGACTTACCCTTAGACCCGAGTGTTGATCGGGCAGGCCCGGGGTTTGACTTTTATTGACTTTTTAGAACTTTAATAAAAATTACAGCTTTATTAATTAAAATTATTTTTTCTTGCATTGTGTGATGTATTCAAGTTGTCGTTGTCTAGAGTGAGCTGAGCGGAGGCAAATTTTTGAAGGAAAAGGCTAAATTGAATGTTCGGTAAGCTGAATTGAGGTAAGTGTTTTGCTTAACTTTGTTGAAGGAATTTTTTCTACGTTTTGACATTATTTGCTACGTACGGGGGTGAGTAATACATGAAGTGACAAGCGTATATGTATTTGCCAGGGTGAATCATGCTTAGGGGTAGATTATGTTATAATTGTGTCATGTATAATTACGTGATCTTCTTGCTTCATGCCTTACTTGACTCTTAGATGCTGAGAACATTGTATTAAATGTTAGAAATCAAGACTTAAATTATTATAACTTGATCAAATTAATGAAATTCTGAGAATATATTGATGCGTCTAATTCAGTTATCACTATGCGCAGTCATTAATACATTACTACAACTGATATTCTGGAGATACTAGACTCTATACTTGGGTTGTTGATCAGTCATGAGATTTGTTAGAGTACTTGAATAATACGATTCTTGTAGGTTCTATTGAATCATTGTTGTCTAGTAAAGTTTTGATTGTGATTCGTTTAGAATATTTGTTTAAACACTCTCATTGATGCTATTTATGCTTCCTGCTTTATTTGTCATTAATATACACATGTTTGGTAAGGCAGAGCGTAAAGCACGAAGGGTGATGCACTGCCATTATATGTACATTATCATGTGAGGAAGAGTGTAAAGCACGGAGGGTGATACCGTACCATATCATTTGAGAGTAAAAGCACGAAGGGTGATGTCGTGCCATATTATTGAGAATAAAAGCACGATGGGTAATATCAAGCCATATCATTTGAGAGTAAAATCACGACGGAGAATGCCGTTCCATTTCATTTATATTTTTGTGCTTTTATATAATGCAAGCGAGGATTAGGGACATGCATTATGTTTTGATATCTGTTTTTTCGTGTATATGTTCATGTCTTTATCTTGAGAAGTTATTGTCGTACTTATAAATCTCGTGTTGTCATGTACTTGCTCTCTATTTCAATTGTTGTTGTGTTGTCTACATCTTTTACTTGTTTAATTTACAAGCACATGCCTACTTCCTGTTGGTATAATTACCTCCATGTTGTGTCTATTCTGTTGCACTTTAGTACAAGCCCTTTTTCTATGTTAGTCTTTCATGCCTCTACTTGTTAACTTGTGAAGATCTTGTGTTTCCTTCTTATTTGTTATACTTGTACTTAGGCCTCCATCATGCTAGTTAGTTGAAGTTGATATTCCTTGTTTTCTAATTGATGTCATTACTCACATGCTTTTGTGCCTCGTCTTTTACCGTTGCTCACATATATATCCTCGTTCACTATTGCTACTTGCGCATTTCCTACTTTGTAAATCTTGTTATCGGTATTTCTGCCATTTGGTTAGTTCTGTTATACATATATTGGATGAGGATAAGATAAAAGCACAAAGGGTGTTGTCATGTAATTGACTTAATATCTGAGTACATTTCTCTTGCTATGAATGTTATGAAGTGACTATTGTAGTTTATTGGCTTCATTTTAAGGAAAGGATCAATCGAGGTACTGTAAGATGCTAATTATGATCTTTACTAGCATCCAATCATTGTTTTTCATATTCGTTTCATGTATTCTTTTTTGTTATATCGGGGTCTAGTTCTATTGTTCATTTACGGTGCAGGTTTTATCAGTGAGTATCTTTAAAATAAAAGGCCTTGTCACTATTTCGACGAGGTTAGACAAGATACTTATTAGGTACATGGGGTCAGTTGTACTCATACTACACATCTCCACCTCGCATGCAAGTTTTCTTTTTTAGCGGAGCTGTTGGTGATGACGGGAGCTGACTCTGCAGATGTTTGTGTATTCTAAATATAGCTGCCACTTGTCCTTGATAGCTTCAATCTTGTTAATCTGTTATGTAAAATTCATACAGATCATGTAATTATTTGTACTGGCTTTGTAAATTCCAAGACTTAGAAGATCATGATTCATACTACCAGTTCTTTGGTCAATTTGCAAATATTCGAATAATTCTTCACTATTTTACTAATATCTCATTGGATTGTAATTTCTGTTAGTTAGCTTAATTAACAGATTGAGTTAGGTGTCATCACAATTAGTGAGTTTTTGGTCGTGACATTTTTCCGTTTAGAAGGACACATTATTTGCTTGTTGTAAAAAGCACCAAATGTAATAAACTAACTAAAAAGAATAGCTTCTTAGAGAAATTCGAAGTCAAGGTCTAATTACTTACTATTATTGTTTTTACATCCGTTTTGCGCCAAACGAAGCATAAACTAAAATAATGTTGCGTGAAATTGTTTAAGTTTACAATTCTGAGAGTCGAATATGTAGTCTTAAATAACCAGATCTAATTTCTTATTATGATGAAAGTCTTTTATTTCTAGAAAATAATGTTACCAAGTCTAAATAAAATGATGAGAAAAATAAATCCGAATGCAAGTCTTACAAGCTTTTATATATAACGAGAAAAATTTGACTAGTGGAAACTTTACAATATTCTGAATAATTAATATTTCGAAGGTAGTACTAGAAAATTTACAGAAATGTTGCCCCTTCTGCTTGACCTGATTTCTACTAGTTTATTTTCTTAAGGTGCGAATAGGGAGATATGAATCAGGAGATGTTTGTCCTGATATTTTCTTCCTTCTAAATGGCTCATGTGCTTCTCCCGAGCTAGTTCCGTCAAAGACAATGTAGACCAAGAGCGTTCAATATTAGTAAACAAAAAACAGAATATATAAAGGACTAAAGCTGCACAAAACATATATTTAAGGGACTATTTTAGACCAACTCCTAAACATAATGGACTACTTAAATTATTCCCTCTATTCCCCATTCCCCCAGTCTGTACTTAAATAAAGATCCACAAAACAGGTACTAAGAAATAGATGAATATACGAGTACCTACAAGAAAACAAGGAAACATCCAAAATCTTTTAAAGAAAACAAGTTGCTATCCCATATTAACCTCATATATAAGGAAAGACAATGCAGGTAAGAAATAGATGGATATACTAATAATCCATCACCAACAGGGAACATCTAAAGCTTTTAAAGAAACTAGTTGCAGTAATATATGGAGCTCATAACAAGGAAAGAGCTGCAGCTCAGAAGGACAATACAGTTACGGCTTATCCACTTCACAACTCTTTCAGCTCTAAGATAGAATAAGCTCCTAACTATTGATGAGAGGAAGAAGGGAGAGTATTCCAGTGACTCATCCCAACTTTAAAAATCTGGAAAAAGGACCTACTATAAACCCCCTCCCCCCCCCCCCCTCTCTCTCTCCTTATCTCCCCTCACCCAACTCTCCCGCAACGGCCGCAGTAAGTAAAGGAAACAAATTTTGATTAAAACACAGTTTTTGTACAATTCCAAAGTAATAAGAAACAAAAGGAAGCAATTCATGTTGCAGGCTCCAACTACAATGCATCTCTGAATCATAAACAAGCTAAGCACCCAAAGTTACACACGCAGCTAATATGTCAATGAGGACTATTGACGTTGCTACAATCAAAAGGAAGTTGCCCATAGTCAAGTTTAATCCCAGTCTTAAAGCAGATAAAACTAGAGTAGAGCTGGATATTGTTTAGCCTGCTGCTTCACTCGCCTCTTGTACTCAGCTGTGTCCTGCAAAAGTGAGTGTCACATTATTTGTAATGACAGTCAACACTATTTGGTCTGTTCAGTTAAATTTCGGAACACTTTTATCAGGGACCTATGAAGTTATTTCCATAAAGCACCGTATCTGCCAATGCAGAATTTTATCTTGATCGGAAGTAGGGAAATTATGAATTATTTGACTAGAAGTTAAAAATAAACCAGTTTACTTGTCATTTCATCACTCCTACAACTAGGTAGTGGCTAGAACTTCAAGTACGTTGTATAGTTGTTTGTTACTACACATTAGGCATAGATGAATGACATACAGCAAATCAGCAATTGAAACCTTGCGAGGATTAGGATATATAAAGGATAATCTGGGTAAAATGTTGAATGTCATAAATATAAAATGCCAATTTGAGGAAACTCGAACAGATACACGTCAAACAAGTAGATTATACCTGCATATAGAGCTGATAACCATCAGTTTGTGCTGGATCATTGGGATTTGGCTGGTCCAGCAAATCTTGGATACCCACCAAAATTTGTTTAACTGTAATGGCTGGCCTCCACCCCTAAGAACAAGTAATTGCAAGAGAGAATCCACAGATTCAGTGGAAAGCTGTAAGTACCAATCAGCTATACATATATAAAATAAACACAAAAGCAGCAACAAGTACTTACACTGTCCTCGTTGAGGATAGACAAACATACTGTTCCTGAAGGATAGACATTTGGATGAAAGAAACCTTGAGGAAACTTGCACTTAGGGGGTTTGCTTGGATAGTCTTCACTGAAGTGCATTGTTAGTGGATAGTGACCGCCCTCCCAGTCAGTCTGTGCCAGTCATAAGATTGTATATTATTCTTGACAATCATCAAATGCAGGAACAGGGCGTAGAGAGAGGCAACAAAGGGATTTTGATTACAGTAAATGTGAATCTCTCCACTGCTCTTTCCATGACAAAATGCAAAGTCTATTCCAAGGACTTAAGTGTCTATCACTATCACAGAACACCAGCAAATTGATTCAGGTATATAGCTCAGAAAGCGATTCATATCATCACTGTTTACACCTCTAAGATTGATCAAACAGGTGACTACTTAGCAGCCTTCATGCTCTTACTCATAGAGTCATTCAGGTATTTCACCTGGGACTAATGAGAAAAAAGGACATATTTCATATTGGAACAGATTTAAAGGGGTCTTCTGGTTGTCTCCCTTTAGAAGTGTGTGAATGGATCTTGGTATCCGTTGGAAACATTCGATTTTCTTGTACTCCTAGATTATGTGTCTGGATATCTATAATATTTCTTCTATATTATCATCTTACATCTCTTTCAAGTCCAATTAGAATAAAGGATTCTAACTTTCAAAGACCATGAATCCTAATTTAGTCGTTTGTTCGAATGTCCTAATATTTCTTCCAGGTTCATAATATAACCAAACCTAGCATGCAGTCTTTGTTGCTTGCTCTCCAGGTGGAAGCTTCAGCCCTTAGGCAATACTTGAAACAGGATAGTGGAGTAAAATGGACATTTATAAAGGAGATTAGCAGAAGGGGTATCAGTGGCCATAATGACCTAACTGAAACTGTTTGTAGATTTTTTTTGAGATGTACTGAAACAGTTAGTAATATAGGTGAATGTTTTATAGCCCGTTTAGCAAAGCTGCAAAAACCAGCTTATTTTGAGAAGTGATTTTTTTTTTTTAAAAGTACTTTTGGTATGAAGCAGTTTGTGTTTGGCTAATTAGTTTGAAAAGCACTTCTGAGCAACAATTAGTGTTTAGCCAAGCTTTAAAAAACTGCTTCTAAGTGTATTTTTTTCAAAAGTGTTTCTCAAAAAAAGTGCTTTTGGAGATAAGCTACTTTTTTCTGCTTCTCCAAAACTGCTTATGTTTCTCCTCAAAAGCACTTTTTTCCTTTCAGAAGCTTGGCCAAACACCTCAATTTTTTACTAAAAGTGCTTTTGGCCAAAAATAAGCTTGGCCAAATTGGCTATTAAATTCCTTTCAAAAGGAGAACATGTTCCGTGAATGAAAGAAAAATGAGCTTCACCTTTTTTTCATTTTCATAGATTCAATTATTTTGCAGTTGGTAAAGACTCGCTTCTTGCTTCAGAGACAATGAGTACTCAGTAAACCAACCAAGGTATAACCGTATAAGAAACAACATCTCTCATGCAACCACACAGAGATTGGAGCTAATGTCTACTTCCTACCTTTAAATTCTTCTCTTCCCTACTCTTCAAATCCTTTCCTTTCCCCACTAATTTTTGGCCTCAACCATATATTTCACGAATTAAATAGGAAGAAAGTAAGATATGTAGTTAAACCACAGTAGTTCGGTGGAAATGAGTAAACACAAATAAGAACAAGCACACCTATCAACAGAACAGAAATGCCTAAGTTCCATCGACACTACCAAGAATCTGTTCTTTAGAGATAAACCTGACCAAGAAGACAATTACAGCACAAAATTACTGATTTTCCCAGTAGCAAATAGAGGTACAGTAACATAAAATCCTGAAAAACACTGACAGTAACAAGCATAAAATACTCCAATAGGTTTTCAAAGAAGCAGCAGTAAAAGAAAGAAAAAATCACAATGACACTGGCTCCTCATTCTTAACTACTCCAAAAAATTCACAAAGGGGATAAAAGTTGAAGAAGAAACAAAGGAAAAAACTTACAGCAGGTTTACCAGGGATAGAGCAATGCCAAACCATCAAATTGACAGACCCATCAGCACCAGTCTCCGGCTTTGCCACAAAACCCTAAACCACACAATCCACAGAAGCAACAATTAATGTGCACCCAAAATACCTCAACAAAAAGTATATATGAGCAGAAGAAAGATGGTAACGGACGCACATGCGGATGATTCTTACGCCATGCTTTCCTCTCTTCAGCCAAACGACCACGCGCAATTCCGCCCGACATGTTTCCTTCTGTTTCTCCTAAGGTTACAACTCTTAAGCCAAAGGGTTTTACACACTTCTGTTTTTTGGGAGTTTTATTTTAAGAAAATTTTATTAGTAGCAAAGCTTTACTCTCTATTTCTTATAAATAATTTCTTAAAAATATTATTTTATTTCGATTTTATATCAAAAAAAAAAAAAAAAATATATATATATATATATATATATATATATATATATATATATATATATATATATATATATATATATATATATATATATATATATATTTATGACCATTCATTAGATTAAGTCATAAAATACAATGTCTAATATTTTTATCTCACATTTTTTAAGTTTATTCTTTTTCTAAATTATCGAATAGTTTTGAAAATCTTGTCATGTCTCAAACTACCCTCTAGATATAACTGGCACCCAACTAACACCACCCGTCAGACAAATCATATTTTCTTAACTTAACCTTTAATTTACAGTATTTGATTAATCATAAGAGTATCCAAATATTCTAATAACTAAATTATGCACAATTAATATCTCAAAATATTATACTGAAATTCTTGCCCAAATCTCACATTAGACCATGGAGCATCTAAGAGAATTACAACAAATATCATATGAACAAATAACAAGGATGCTTTTGGCAACCTCTATGAACAATGTGGTGGCTCACCTCAATAACTGAATAAACTCCAGCGAACTCGTCAGCTACTAACTTCATCTTCACCAGTAGTATCTCCATAGACATGCAAATAATGAGTGAGTTATACGTAAATATAACCTAGTAAGATCCTCGACCCGCCACTCTAAATATCTCTGGGACAAATGTTAGAAAATACAAACACATAACGAGCACAAAAATTCTTTCACCATATAATTATTTTATAAGGTCCAAATAATTATTCAACAACAATATTGTGTATGTATATATATATATATATATATATATATATATATATATATATATATATATATATATATATATATATATATATATATATATATATATATATATATATATATTTATCAACACAATCTACACTAAGGACTAATCATTAACGGCAATACATGATATTAACCAAACACCCTAACGAGTCCCCGACAACATACATAATGCTCCAAATTTACCATGGCGGCATATATAATGCCCCAAATGTATCACGACAGCATATACAATGCTCAAAATCAATCACGACAGCATAAACAATGCCTCAAATCTATCATGATGACATAGACAATGTCCCAAATATATCACGGCATCTACACAATATCCCAAATCTATCATGGGGGCATACACAATGGCCCAAATATATAATAATGGCATAAACAATGCCCCAAATCTATCACGATGGCATACACGATACCCCAAAAATATATTACGGTGGCATACACAATGCCCAAATATGTCACGGCAGTATACCCCAAATATATCACGGCGGCAATACCCCAAATATATCACAGCGGCATACACAATGCCTCAACATCATGGCTCACAGCTAGTATCAAAAAGCCTATTCGGAAAGCCGTCTTTCAATGCCTGTGCCCCAAAAGAGGGCCGTATCAAACTCAACACCATAGCTCACAGCCGTATCACGCCATCAAACAACGTAATTTCTTCTATGTTTTTTATAAAATAATATATTTTTGACTAGTCTAAGACCACCGATTATGGCAAGCGCACGCTTGTCCCAACACATGGACTAGGCAAAGAAAAATATTTTTGTTTTCAAAATGAGATTTAAAAAAACAAGTACTAAAGCTAAAAGTCTAACTTACCTTGCTAACAAAAAGTTTCTCAGCCCGCAACATCTAACACACCAAACAGTATTCAATGGCCCGAATCTATACAACATATTGATAAATAATGTCATTTAATTGGCTATAACTCAATCTTATTTTCCTTAACTAGTAAGTTTACTCGCGCCTCATGCGATCCTAAAAGACATTTGTCACTTTACGAAGAAATCAATAGACTAATACCGAATATAAAATACTATCAAAAAGAATTATTATAAACAACATACATTTAGGTTAAAAACGTGTTAGTCCATAATATTGATTTACTTAAAGCAAATAGTCCATAGAAATGTATCGGTATATATTATCAAGAAAGCTTATATGAATTTTATCTAACTAAGAATGGTTCAGAGTAATTTAGTGCTACAGAATCTGCCATTCCATTTTCAAAGACAACCGAGAATAAATTATATCGTATGCTTTACTTTCCAATTCTATCATCCGTATATGATGATTGATCATAATTCATAAGGAACTTTCTTAACTGAAGATTTATCACCTAGAAGCTTTTGAAAGAAGAGTCCATAATTGGTTGCGAAGAGGAAGAGTGACACATCGATTTTGTTACGTCACTACTTCAAATTACAACAATCATGTAACGTGCCTATTGATTAGGCTGGAGTTTTTTGTTTATTAAATGTTGCAGCGTTTCCACAATTTTCAAAAAAAAATATGATCTTTGAGAACATAAATAACAATCGTAATTGGTCGTAATTTGAGAATATAGTCGTTAAGCTTCTTCAATAGGCACCTTTTAGTTTAATTAATGAGTTAAATGGGAAAATAGTACAAAACACCCCAAAAAAAAAAGGAAAAAAATAGATGACAAACGTGTAATAAAAATGGCAAACACGTTTAGGAATAAAAATTCTAAATATTTATATAACAACTATATTGGGAAAATATCAGTTACACAAAACATAAAATAAGAAAATGAGCCAAAACTAACTTTGTGCAAATTCTAAAAGTTGAAAGATTATTGCCTTACTTACAGTTGCTCATGCATTTCAATAATTCGCAAAGCAGAGCATTAAAAAATTTTAAGAAAAAATCAATTAACAAAATATATTTGATGTTTAGCTCAAAGAATATAGATTTTTATGTATATCGCCTCATATTTTACTTTTGTTTCATGAATTTGGGATGTTAAATGCGAGGATTTATATTAATTTGAAGTGTTTTTACTTGTAGGAGTGATTCGGAAGCAATTGGGGGCGAAATGCCCAAGATTTGATCAAAAACGAACAAAACTGGAAACATGCGCATTTGGGCATCACAGGCAGCGCCTGGCACCACCTGTGGCGCTGGAGACAGTGCTGGCAATTTGGGCAGCGCCTGGCGCCAGGCTAGGTGTCGTTGACGTGATTTTTATCCTATTTTGCCCGGAACATGGTATATTCAGCCCTAGATCTATCCAACACGTATAAAAGGAAGACTAAGTCTATTTTTGGAGGGAGAGTCGCACTTGAGAGGAAAAATACACACAAGAAACATCGGGGAGCAAGAACATCTCAGATTTCTTCATTTTTTCTAGTATTTTCAATTATTCAAAACGTATACAATTGCTTGATTACATAATGAGTGGCTAAACACCCATTGTTCTAGGGTTGTGATTTAGCCATGAATATTGTTGTTTGATATTAGCTTGACCTTGATTATAATTCACTGATATATAGTTATTTCTTCAATTCTGTGTTTAATTGCTTAATTGGCTGGCCAGCAGTTAGGTTCTATTTACTATCTATGCTATGTTTGGGAAAGTCGCGTTTAGATTAGAGAAGAATTGAAGAGAGCGTGATCTTATTAACCCTTAGGGGGAGCAAATTTGTGGTTAGGATAGGAATTTACCTAGTCACCATGTTTAATTAAATCCCGTTATCTTAATGCGTTTTTAATAGATTGATTTCATAGGAATATAGGCATTAATCTATTGAGAATAGGTGAGTAGTACTTCGGGAGAAGGCTATGAGAGCATTTATGAGAGCAACCATGAGTGAATTATATAAAAGGGAGAGTTAATTGGAACACAATACGAATGGTGAATCAATCATAACTCTCGAATACTTGTCTCTACTGAATACACAACAATCAATTCATTACTTGATAATTTAGTTATTATTTAGAATCGTAGTATAGTATAATCATATTATTGGACTTTAGTTTTAGCTAGATTGAATAACAATTTTAGTGATTTTGGTGAGTAATGTATACAAGTATTTATGGGTTCGACACTCGACTTATCATTATATTACTTATTGACCACATATACTTGCGCGTTCCTTTGGGAGCAACAAGTTTTTGGCACCGTTGTCGGAGACTTGACTATTAACTACTTTCTAGTTTTTGCTTTAGTTGTTTATTTCGTCGAGTCTAACATTGCTTGTTTATTGCTCAGATCTCAGGAACTTTGATTGAATGCGTAGGGTCAGAAGCAAAGACCGACTTCAAGGCTTTGATCCTGAACCAGAGAGAACAATTCACAGGAAGTTGAGGGAAACAAGGGACACGGATAGTATTCAAACAATTGTTCAATTTCCTGTGGACATGGCAGAGGAGCAACATATGGCTGTTCAAGAGGTGGCGATGCCAGCTTTGCTAATGTCACTTCCAATATTGTGAAGCCCAGAATCACTGGGCACTTTGAGCTGAAACAGAGCATTGCCCAACTACTTTATGCAAACGGGCAGTTTATAGGTCTTCCGCATGAGGATTCACAACAACATATTCTGAAATTCTTGGAGATTAATGATACTTATATCACTAATGGGGTCACTCCAGATTATGTGAGGCTCGCACTTTTTCTATTCTCTTTTTTGGGCGAAGCTATGCGATGGCCAAAGGCAGAACCAACTAATCTCATTACATTATGGAATGATTTGGCAAGAAAATTTCTGGCAAGGTTCTTCCCTTCAGGCAAAACTGCAAAGATCAGAAGTCAGATAGTTACCTTCAAACAGAAAGCAGGAAAATCTTTATACTCGGCTTGGGAAAGGTTCAAGGGGCTACTCAGAGAATGTCCTCATCGCAATCAGACTAATGAAGTGTTAGCTCACCCTTTCATAGAAGGGCTACATTCTGAACAAAGATTGTGGTAGATGTTTCAATTGGGGGTCAATTGTTGGAGAAAAGCTTTGACGAGATATATGCATTATTGAACAAATTCTCCAAAAGAAATCCGGATTAGCAAGGAGAGATGGCAAGACACACAGTGCAAAAATCTGCAAAAGTTCTTGAGTTAGATGTCGTCTCAGCATTATCAACGCAGATTTCTACACTGACCAATCAAATGACCTTGATTATTCAAGCAACAAGTACACCCAGTATAACAGGTTCAAGCGTTTTGTGAAATATGTGGAGAGGGGCACACGAGCGACATATGCCCTGCTAACCCAGAGTCCATATGCTTTGTGGGTAATTCAACTAGGAGCCAAACAAATCAATATGAAAACACTTACAATCCTTAAATGGAGGAACCACTCAAACTTCTCTTGGGATGGAAACCGAGGTACTTAGAATCAATACAGGCTTCAAACACCTCAACAACAATGTAGACCACCTCAGATTGAATAACAAGCAAGTCCTACAAGTCACTTTGAAGACATGTTGAAAAAAGTGATGGTTGAACAGCAAACCCTTACCACAACAATGAGAAATTTGGAGCACCAAATAGGACAGTTTGCCAGTGCTCAAAACACTAGATTAGTTGGAGCTCTTCCAAGTGACACTGAAGCTAATCCTACGGCGGCTCTTAATGCCGTGTCGTTGAGGAATGAGAGACAATTAGAAGAAGTTAAACATGTGACTTTAATTGAGAGGCCAACCACTATAGAATCAACATTAGAAAGAGCTAAGGAGCCAGAGAAGCCAGCTGGAGAAGCGGTGGCTGAGCAACCCCCACCATTAGTTAAAATGCCACCACCGCCATCCTTCAAAGATTGAAAAAATTAAGGGATAATGCCGTATATAAAAAGTTTCTTGATATTTTAAAGCATGTGCAAATTAATATTCCATTGGTGGACATCTTACCAGAAGTACTCAAATATGTAAAGTACATCAAGGACATTGTGGCAAATAAAAGGAGGGTGACCGATTTTAATACTGTGGCACTCATTGAAGAGTGCAGTTCAAGAATTCATGGCAAGTTGCCTCAGAAATTGAAGGATCCAAGTAGCTTAACTATCCAAATCTCGATTGGTAATTATGTTTTTGGGAGAGCTTTATGTGATCTTAGAGCGAGCATCAATTTGATGCCACTATCTATGTTCAGATAGTTGGGGTTGGGTGAGCCACACCTAATAACAGTTATCTTACAGTTAGTCGATCGCTCCCTTGCTCATCCTGAGAGAGTGATTGAAGATGTGAATGTTCAATTGGGTTCTTTCATATTCCCGGCCAATTTCATTATCTTAGATTACGATCCTGATTAGGAAGTCCCATTTATTTCAGGGAATCCATTCTTAGCCACAGGCCAAGCTATTATTGATATTTGTGAAAGAAGGATGACAATGAGAGTAGGTGATCGAGTCAAGGTATTTAATGTTTATAAATCACTCAAGTTACCATCCCACTATGAAGATGTATCCATGATCTCTATGGTGGAATGTGATATTACATCATTAATGCCTTACATGAGCCCTATAGATCCTCTTGAACGAGCTTTGATTGGGGATGAAGAAGATAGTAAAGATGAGATGAAAGAAGAAATTGAACAAGTACTTGACATGTCCTGTAATTATGTCCATGGGTTTGGAAAATTTGAGGAATTGGACAGACTTGTCACTCTGGCCCTTCCGAAGCGATCTATCGAAAAAGCCCAAATGCTAGAACTTAAACCTCTACCAACACACCCGCGCTATGATTATTTGGGGAACTATGAGACATTGCCCATGATTATATCCTCCAGCTTGACTAACACTCAAGAAGAAAAATTGCTCAGAGTACTCTAAGAGCATAAGAAGGCTATTGGGTGGATTATAGCTCATATCAAGGATATTATTCCATCGTTTTTAGAGGACGGACATTGCCCAGTGTGGAGCAAAAAAGAAGGTTAAATCCCATTATGAAAGAAGTGGTGAAAAAGGAAGTAATCAAGCTACTCGACGCATGTATCATTTTTCCTATTTTTGATAGTAACTAGGTAAGCCCAGTTCAATGACCCAAAAAGGGAGGAATGACTATAGTTGAAAACGAGAAGAATGAGCTAATTCCTACTCGTACTATTACGAGGTGGAGAGTATGCATTGATTATAGACACCTCAACAAAGTAACTCGCAAGGACCACTTCCCCCTTCTATTCATTGATCAGATGCTAGACAGACTAGCCGTGCATGAATATTATTGCTTCCGTGATGGTTATTCGGGATACAATCAGATAGTCATATGCCTAGAGGATCAAGAGAAGACCACTTTTACTTGTCCTTATGGTACTTTCACCTTTAAGCAAATGTCGTTTCGTCTTTGTAATGCACCAGCACTTTCTAAAGATGCATGGCTATTTTCACCGACATGGTAGAAATATTCGTGGAAGTGTTTATGGATGATTTTTCCATTTTTGGGTCTTCTTATGATGAATTTAAGCAAGGTGATGGCCCGTTGTGAACAAAAATATCTGGTACTGAATTGGAAAAAATTCCATTTTGTGGTACAAGAAGTCATCGTGCTGGGTCATAGAGTATCTAGGAGCGGCATTGAAGTTGATAAGGCGAAGGTGGAGGTGGTTGAAAATTACCTCCACATATTTCAGTGAAGGGAGTCCGGAGTTTCTCGAGACATGCGGGTTTCATCGGAGCTTCATTAAAGTCTTTTCAAAAATTGCTACTCTGTTGTGCAGGCTGCTTGAAAAAGATGTAACTTTGATGATGGTTGCCTCGAGGCATTTGAAGAGCTAAAAAAGAAGTTGGTGTTTGCTCCCATTATTGTGGCACCTGATTGGTCTGTACCATTTGAACTTATGTGTGATGCGGGTGACCCTTCTATAGGGGCAGTGCTAGGCCAGAGGAAGGACAAGGTATTATATTCCATCTACTATATGAATAAGACTCTTGATAATGCACAGCTGAATTACACCACCACTGAGAAGGAGTTATTAGTTGTTGTGTGGGTTTTTGAGAAATTTCGGGCATACTTGGTAGGAACGAAAGTCATAGTCCACAATGATCATGCAACAATCATGTATCTATTTATAAAAAAAAGAATCTAAAGCTAGATTGATTTTGTAACAACTAAAATTTCATTCCTGAAAATAATAATAAAGACAAAAAATATAGCGAAAAATAAAAGTATTTGTATTTCAATAATTTACGCAGGTTATAATCTTTGAACAATCTTAAGTTTAAAAGATCTAATCCTCCGATTCTTCTCCTCACGACCTTCAATTCGAGAGCTTCGCTTGTTCTTGAATTGATGGACCACTTGTTGGTGGGATTTGACCACGAATCCGGAGCTAGGCTATGATCACAAACGTGGAGGATGGAAACTTACGGCTCAATCCTTGGAGACGACAATTTTTTGCTATGCGAAAGACTTGCAAATCACCATTATAGAAGAGAGCTTATGTATCTTTTTTTTCCCTTTGCGAGGTTCATCGATGGGCAACCTTTCATTTCCAGTGGAGGCCATGCTCAATTCCATGTCATGGGTACGAGTTGCAAGTTCTTCAAATATGCCAGGCTTGATACCTTGCAAGAGGTAGCGCAATCCCCACTACATATATTGTATGCACATCTTTATGCCTGAAGCTTCACTAAGCCTGTCTTTGCAGCTGAGGCTTGCATTCCTCTAACGATTGTTAAAGTCGATAATTGGTTCTTCCTTTCGTTGATGAGTGTTTGTAAGTTTTAACATGCTCATAGTACATCTCACACTATAAAAGCAATTGAGGAACTCTTTCTCCATTTGATCCCAGCTATCGATAGATCCAGCCTCGAGGTCCATGTACCGGTCAAAAGCATTTTCTTTTAACGAGCGGACAAACTGCTTGATGAGGTAATCTCCATAAGTCCCAACATTGTTGCACGTCTCCACAAAGTGTGCAACATGTTGCTTGGGATTACCTTTACCATCAAACTGTTGAAACTTTGGAGGTTGATAGCTAGCAGGCATCTTCAACCTAACGACCCTTGCAGTTTATGACTTTGCATATGTATGTGAAGATTTGAAAGAAACTTTACATTTGTTCTTAATGGTTCCTTTAATGAACTCCTTTAGTTGATCGATTGGAATTATTCTTTCAGATGAGACAAGGATAGCCTTAGTGGATGCTGCTTGTCTTGCGGGAGAGTCACTCTCTAGAACTTCTGGGAGCTTGCCGGCTACATAGGTAGATTCTTCTTCCATCAAGATTCCCACCGTCTGTTAGCTTGTCGATTCTAGCCTCTTGATTTTGCATGCATTTGGTCAAGCCAGTGATGGCTTCAGTCAAGTTTTCCAACTTCTCTTCCACGGATGAAGAATTTGTCACAATGGCTTGCATGATTGTCGTGGACGATAGAGAGTAGCATGGATTTTCACATAGATTGATCCTTGATCCGCTTATGCTATGTGGTGTAAGTGAGGAGGATCCATCACTTGAAACATCATCATCTTCCTTCAGAGCAAAGTGCTTGGATCCGGAGAGGTCAAGCAAAGCAAGGGTTTTCTTGATCTTTTCAACTACATCGCTTCCTCCTTCAGATGCGTTTGTGGAATATCGTGCTCCTTTTGAGGATGAAGATTCAAAAATAGGGGTTGACACGGACGACACTTGGGGTGCTTGTTGTCCAAAAGAGCTTGATTTGCTCCTCGTAACTGGTCCGAAGCTTCCAAAGGTAACATCGAAGGTGCTCTCCACATCAGCATAGAACCTAGAGTTAGCAGCCTTGGTGGAAGTTGGACCGGAGTTGATTTTGTTTGAAGCCATTTTAGCGTTCTTGGATTTTGTTTGTTGGAGAGAAGAGATGAGAGGCAAAGATAGTCCTACTGGAGTGCCAAAATTTTTAACAACTAAAATTTCATTCCTGAAAATAATAATCAAGACAAGAAATATAGCGACAAATAAAAGTATTTGTATTTCAATAATTTACGCGGGTAACGATCTTTGAACAATCTTAAGTTTAAAAGATATAATCCTCTGATTCTTCTCCTCATGACCGTCAATTCGAGAGCTTCGCTTGTTCTTGAATTGATGGACCACTTGTTGCTGGGATTTGACCACGAATGTGGAGCTAGGCTTTGATCACAAACGTGAAGGATGGAAAACTTGCGGCTCACCCCTTGGAGACGATAAATTCTTGTTATGAGGAAGACTTTCAACCCACCACTGTAGAGGAGAGCTTTAATATGTATCTTTTTTTCCCTTTAGCCTTATGGAGACCCCCGATTTATAGTTGTAGGGAAGGAAACTTGTGATAAACAGATATCTTTTTCCTCTAATTTGATTGGCCAACTTGAGTCATCAAACCTATCACTAAAGCTATGTGATAAGCTTGCACATAATTGGTTGAACCATGTCATTTCATTATTTGGCGACATTTGATTGGTCCTTATATTTGACTTGGCATGCTACATCACTTATGCGCGTGGCATGATTTTAGTGGCCATTAATTTGACTTGGCGTGTCATGTAATTTGACGCGTGGCATGGATTTTGGGCTTATCGTTTGAAGCCCAACAAGATGAACTACCCCAATTAACTCAGGCTCTTTAATTAAATCCATATACGCATATTGGATTTAAATAATAAATTCAATTATTCTAGCCCGTAATCATTGTTTGGGATGACACGTCTTTGAATTTATCATGTGGTCCAAATAATTTAACGGACTCATACTCAATTAAAATTCAATCGTCTACCGATGCGCTGGGTGTTATTAATGCAGGAGTTTGATGTAGAAATACGAGATCGAAAGGGGATAGAGAATGAAGTAGCCGACCATCTATCAAGGCTGGAAAATCATGATCACGTGGAGGAGGGTGGACAAATTAAAGAAGTTTTTCCTGATGAGTAATTTTTTTCTATCACCCAAGACCATCCCCCATGGTACGCAGACTATGTGAATTATCTTGTGAGTGGGATACTTCCTCCTGAAATCCAATCTGAAGATAGAAAGAGGTTTCTACACGATGTGAACTCTTACCACTGGATGAGCCCTATTTATACAAACAATATGATGATCATTTAATGAGGAGATGCATTCCTAAAAAAAGGTAGATCTAGTGTTGTATGATTGTCATGCATCATCTTATGGGGACCATCATGGAGGAGATAGAACAGCTGCAAAGGTGCTACGATCCAGTCTCTTCTGGACGACTTTATTCAAGGATGCCTATGAATTCTTTAAGAAATGTGACCAATGTCAGAGAAGGGGTCATTTTCACCATCTAGAGAATGGGTCATTTCCATCAAATCTAGGATCAATTAGGACTTTTAAGGTTGTACTCGTTAATGAGTACGCGAGACTCTACATCGTGCCGCGACGTTAAATCAGGCGCTTGTTGGGAGGCAACCCAATTTTTATTGCTTTTCTAGTTTAACTTCTTAATTTTTCTTTTAGAGTTGATAGAGTATTGCATTTTCTTTGTAGGTATAGAAATTGTAGATGTAATGGTGTAGGTCATGTAAATTGGGTATATATAAGTCTCGGGGGAACAGGATTCTTAAAAAAATCTGGAAATAACGCCCAGGCCAGCGCCCAGCACAACCTGTGGTGCCAGAAATAGTGTCAACCAAGACTCGAACGCCAGGCAGGGCGCGAGGCGCCAAGCTCGGGCGGGGGGGATTCCAGGTAAGTTTTTAATTTCGTTATTTGTTGTATTTTTAACCTATACCCATTAAACCCAACCCAAATACCCATTTACACTAACAATATAACTCATTCCCAACCCAATTTCAACAAACAATTCAGCCCCACCCAAACATACATCAAATAAAAAAACAAAAAGAAAGAAACAAACGCTACTGCTGCTTCTGCCGCGTCTTCTTCTTCTTCTTCCTCACCAAAAATTTTCTCCAAGCTTTTCTCTTGATCTCTTTGTCCACTCAACAGGTAAGTTTTTCTCTCTCTTTTGCTCTACTATTTGTTTATGTGTTTTAACTAGTGGATAAATATAATCCCATTCCGAAGAGCCCTAATCCCCAATACTTTTTCCCTATATATTTCTTATGAAATTTGTATGGTAGGTGACTTGTGTTGGTTGAAAATTATGTGGTTTATTGTGTATACGGAGTAGTAAACTAGAATTTTCTCTATTTCGTTAAAAATTGAGAGGGCCACCGTATTTCACCATTTTGGAATTTGAATGACACACTTGATGCCCATATTGTGTTTGTTAAAATGCTTGAACGAGGCTTTTGGTGTACTGATAAAGTCTGAGTAACCGGGTATAATTGTGTACGAATTTGGGCTAAGTGTAGGGTGTGTAGGGATGCTTTTACATGCTAAGGGGTGTGGCTTTGGTGCAAAACATGTTCCTACACCATCGATCTTATATGTTGTATGTTGTAGAATCTTGTAAGTTTGACTAATTTAGTATAGTCTAGTAGTTGTGAAAGGTGCATAACATACGTCTCTTGCTTACCTTAATGTGAATTCGTGTTAGCCATGATCAATCACTATATTCGTAGCATAGGGAGTCTTGAGTACCCATAGCTTTAAGGTGCAACACTTGTACATGGTGGATCCAAAATTTTGACATAGTATACATTGTGCCTTCGGGTTTAAGTGTGGGGTCATTTCATGACTTGCATGACAACCTTAGGCATATTTCTTGACTAGCTCTCACATTAATGATTAATTGTGTTGAAGGATACTATGTCCTGTGATGGCTCTAGCAAAGGCAAAGGCATTGGAAAGTCCCCCATCACTCCTCCTGCGCCCAAAAAGCGCAAGCAGGGAGATAGCTCTTCACTACAGTCCAAAGGGAAACAGGTCGTTGAGGGATCTCAGCAGGTTCCATTAAGGTCGAGGCCTCGTTTGGATTTGGTTAATGATGCAGCTATTGCATGCCACAAGGACTTTGTGCCATCTGGTCGGTACATTTCTGAGATGGAATTAAAACCACGGCCATAGAAAAACATTTCTCGGAGATACTTGACAGGCTGCAAGCTTTAAATATGCAAAGTTCTTAAAATGCCCGGGGCCTGCAAAAGTTCCTTGATTATTCTTTGGGCACCGGTTCTTTCCCAAGGATGTAGCTAGAACCGGGCACTTTAATTTTTGTAAGAGTAGTTTAGGAAGAAATGGAGTCGCTCTGAGATACTCATTAACATGGTTGATGCTGACACATTAGGCTATGGCATACATTATGTTTTTCCTTGTATTTGATTTGACAATGTGAAGCCTAAGTAAAGTAAGTAGCCTATTTTGTAACGCCTTCTCTCAGTTGTTTGACTCGTATGCCACATAGTGAAATGTTGCTTAAATTCCTTATTTAATTGTGCTTGCTTGACTTGAAAGTTGAACAGGACTGTCTTGATTGAGTCATTTGCAACGTGTGTGTGAGGATTGGTTATTTTCTATGCTACCATGTGTAGTCTAGAACTTGTGCCGTGTGTTAATTGAAGTGAAATTGTAAGTTGTGCTAATCTAGGAGATGACGTAGGCATTTTCTTGCTTGATCATAGATGTTCTTGTCACATAAAAATAAATTTTTTCGTTTCTAGCCCCTTTGAGCCTATAGGCATTTCTTTTGGCACCCATATTACAAGTCATACCCTATTTTGTTCTTAATTTGATACTAATTGAACCTTTACCTCCTAAGGCACTTAGTCGCTAAAATAAGTAAGTCTAGCCATTGAGGAATATCTTTTGAGTGGAACCATAGAAGGGCGAATTAATGCACTAAATTTGAAATCAAAGATCACTAGCCGATGAAATTTAATATATGGAGTGTGTGAAGAAAAGAAAAAAATAGAAAAGAAAATAAAAATAATAATAAAAGTATGTAGAAAAATAAACACCTAACTTCTTATTGATTTATTCTAGTAAAAATATAAAAGTGAGTAAGTAAAAAGAGGGCTATGTTGTATGTGGCAAGTGAATTGGTTGAGAAGCTATGAGCTTGAATTGTAAATATAGTGTATTAAAGTGCTTAGGAAGATTAGTCACTATTCCTAAATATATTCTACCCGTCCCTTAGCCTACACTACAACCTTAAAAGTCCTAATTGATCCTAGATTTGACTAGCTTAAATTAGTAGAGATATACACTAAGCTTATGGTACGACCACGGGATGCCTATGAATTCCTTGTGAGAGTGAGCGAATTTTGTTTAATTGTGTGATGTCCTTAATCCATATTCAAAAGTATATTTGAACATGTGGACCAATTTATATTCACTCTTTTGTTTGTTGGTGAGGGAATATTATCTCATGAATGATTGGTAATGTTGTAAATTTTCTTGTTGGGTAAGTGCATGAATTGAGGGTGCTTAGTGGTTGCAAGTCGGCCTTTGAGGTTGGTGGTGACGAATAGGTCGTTGGAATTTATTAAATTGAAATATTATACTTGAGTATGTTTAAATGGAAAGAATATGAAATTTTGTGTGTTCATGCTTGTGTGCCAATATTGATCGTAGTCAAGGGTATAGTGTGTGGATTGAAAGTTAAGGTGCTCCTCTATGATTGAAACTTGTACGTAGTTGGGGTTTATTAGATAGTACCATTGCTCGAGGACGAGCAAAAGTCTAATTGTGGGTTGTTGATGTTAAGCTTAAAGTATATATATTTCTATGTATATTGTCTCATATTTTACTTTTGTTTTGTGAATTTGGGATGTTAAATACTTTGATTTAAATCAACTTGAAGTCATTGGATTCCGGAGGAACTACTTCATTAGGATTGAGGAATTGTTGTGATAATTGTCGGTCAGCCATAGGGCGCTGAATTTCGAGCCTTGTTACGGAGCAATTGGGGGCGACATGCGCATTTGCGCGCCACATGCAATGCCTGGCACCACCTGTGGTGCTGGAGACAGTGCTTGCAATTTGGGCAGCACCCTGGTGGGCACCTGGCGCTGGGCTAGGCACCATTGACGTGGTTTTCATCCTATTTTACCCGGGACTCGATTTATTCGGTCCTAGACATATCCAACACGTATAAAAGAAAGACTAAGCCTACTTTTGAAGGGAGAGACACATTTGGGAGGAAAAATACACACAAGAAACATTTCAAAACTTATACAATTGCTTGATTATATAATGAGTGGCTAAACACCCATTTTTCTGGGATTGTGATTTAGCCATGAATATTATTGTTTGATATTAGCTTGACCTTGATTATAATTCACTAATATATGATTGTTTCTTCAATTCTGTGTTTAATTGCTCAATTGTCTGGCCAACAGTTAGGTTTTATTTACTATCTATGCTAGGGAAAGCCATGTTTAGATTAAAGAAGAATTAAAGAGAGTGTGATCTTAACTCTTGGTGGGAGCGGATTTATAGTTAAGATAGGAATATACCTAGTCATAATGCTTAATTAAATATCATAATCTTAATGCGTTCTTAACAGATTGATTTCATATGAATATAGGCGTTAATCTATTGAGAATAGGTGAGTAGTACTTTGGAAGAAGGGTATGAGAGCATTTATCGATTAATTAGCAACCATGAGCGAATTATATGAAAGGGAGAGTTAATTGGAACACAATAAGAATGGTGAATCGACCAAAACTCTGAAATACTTGTCTCTATTGAATACACAACGATCAATTCGTTACTTGATAAGTTAGTTATTACTTAGAATCGTACTATAGCATAAGCATATCATTGGATTTTGATTTTAGCCGGATTGAATAACAATTTTAGTAATTTAATGTATACAAGTCTCTGTGACGACACTCAACTTATAATTATATTACTTGTTGACCACTTATACTTGGGTCTGCTTTTGGGAATAATAATATTTTTTGTAAAGAAGGCAAAAACTAATTCCACTGACTGTTAATAGTGGAAATAATTACAATGTAATAAATTGTTTTATTTTGTCTTTCCCTCATACCAAGATGAGATCTTGTACTCATCAAGATTCAAAGTATATTGAATTCTATAAAATGGCCGTTTTTAAAAATCTACGACGCAAACAAAAGTTTAGCGCATAATTAGTTATACTGTTGTACTCTATCATTGTTAATAAGTAACTAAATTAGTATTGTTAATTACCTTCAAAATGAATGGATTAATGGTTGACTTGCTTGGCACTACCTTCACAATGAAAAGTTGGTGGTGGAACTCCTCATTCTCCTTATCAGTTATCGCTAACGTTATTATCGTATTCGTTTTTCACCAGCATCCATTCTTCTATCATGAATGGCAATGGCAGAAGTTAGATTGTGAGGATAAAAGAAGGTATAGAGGCAAAGAAATGTAAAGTAAATTTTACACGCCTGTTAGGTGCATGCAGGAAAAACCTAATGTGCAAACGTTACAACTGTTGAGGAAATGGTGGGAGAAATAATAGGAGAAGTTGAAGGAAATAGAAAATTTGTGAGAATTAAGGAAAATGTGTATTCCCGTTAAAGAGACATGTCATCAGCCAATACCCCTCAATTATATATATCTTACTTGAAACTAAATCTCAATATTTATGTCTCAACTCACAAATTATAAATAAATTATAATATATCAATCTAAACACGATAGGTAGCTTAAATTTATTTAAATTAGTACTGGATACCAATGACAATAACCAGAGTAAGAGTAAAAGAAATTAAGATGCGATAGATTCCCCATCACTGCCGTATATATACGTTAGCATTCTCTATCAGAAATTCAATTTGTGTATCTAATCTTAAGAGATCATCGGAACTAATCATTATAAATGACATACCTTGTAACTTGGCTTTCTTCACAAATATTATCACTCCATGATTGGTAATTGGAATCAAATAGTAGTCTAGCTTCTATATATTCATGCCGACGTCACAGGTTTTTTTTTCCAATACTATTGTTACTATTTTTTTCTCAAAGAACTAGACAATAAAAATATATTCTAATCCCTAAATCCTAAACTTAGCAGCACAAGGTGTGGTCTTAGGGCCCTTTTTTTGGGGAAATTTTACTAGTTACTTAAGGATTTGTAAAATATTCCATAATATAAAACTTGGTTTTGAATTACATATTGTACAACATAAATATAAAAGATATACACCAATAATATGGTTTCCTATTTAAGGGGCAATCTGAAACGTATTGTTAGTCCTAAAAGTTCTCGTTCTTGGCATATTTATAGGTATGATGTTATTTGGCGCATCATGCGTAATAAATGGATTAATAATTTAGAGATTTTGTTACTCTCACCACCTTAGTATCCATTATTTCCCCCATTATCTTTATAATACCATATATTTAGCTGCCACACAGTAGTAAAACTAATCAAATCAATAATACGTTCAGATAAATATTCAATAAATTCACCTAAGCAAATCCTTAACAAGATGGGTATATCATATAACTATTCAATATATGAGAACTATTTTATTAGCTATATACCACTGTAATATAAGTATATGCTATATAATATATTATATACAATATTTATTAGTAGTATACATCAGATACATAGAAATAACATATACGATGTATTAGCTTGACTTTATTTATTAGTAGTATACATCAGATATGTTATGAAATAATATAAGAACAAGTAGAATAATGCAAGAACAAGAACAATATAGAGAGAATAGGGAGAGGAGTATTCTTATTGATACTTTGGGATGGTTTACAATAGAATAGAACCCCTATATTTATAGGGAGGTGGTGACTTAGCCACCAAGTAGTAAACCCTAGAATCTCTCTAATTATAGACATTCACCTTAAATAGATTTCTATTTATAAGACTCCCCCTTGAATGTCTATTCAATAATGTGCCTCGTTAAAACCTTAACTAAAACAAAACCCAATGGGAAAAATTAAAGAGAAGGAAAAAGAGTACACATGTTTGAATATGCGCCTATTGGTTGCCTCGTTAAAAACCTTGCAAGGAAAACCCAGTGGGACAAAACCTTGTAAGGGATAAGAGTGCAACGCGCATTAACTCCCCCTGATAAGAACATCAATTCATATCCTTAAGTCTTCGCATTCCGATCTTGTGAACTAGCTTCTTGAAGGTTGACGTTGGTAGAGATTTTGTGAACAAATCAGCCATATTATCGCTTGAACGAATCTGTTGCACATTGATATCACCATTCTTTTGAAGATCATGTGTGAAAAATAACTTTGGTGAAATATGCTTTGTTCTATCTCCTTTTATGAATCCTCCCTTCAATTGAGCTATACATGCTGCATTGTCTTCATACAAAGTCGTGGGTAGTTTATTACACTTCAAACCACATTTGTCTTGTATATGATGTATGATAGACCTCAACCACACACACTCCCGACTTGCTTCATGAATAGCAATTATCTCGGCATGATTAGATGAAGTAGCCACAATTGATTGCTTAGTCGATCGCCAAGATATGGCGGTGCCTCCACAGGTAAACACATAACCCGTTTGAGATCGAGCCTTGTGTGGGTCGGATAAATATCCAGCATCAGCATAACCAACAAGATCGGGACTGCAATTATTGCCATAAAATAAGCCCATATCAGTGGTCCCTTTTAGGTACCGCAATATATGTTTGATCCCATTCCAATGTCTCCTTGTAGGAGCCGAGCTAAATCTTGCTAAGACATTAACTGAAAAGGATATGTCAGGTCTTGTAGTATTTGCACGATACATTAGTGCGCCAATTGCACTAAGATATGGTACTTCAGGACCAAGTAACTCTTCATTCCTTTCTTGCGGTCAGAATGGATCTTTATTCACATCAAGTGATCGAACAACCATCGGTGTACTTAAAGGATGTGATCCATCCATGTAAAACCGTTTCAGTACCTTTTCTATATAGGTAGATTGATGGACAAAAATTCCGTTTGCCAAATATTCAATTTGCAAACCAAGACATAATTTTGTCTTTCCGAGATCTTTCATCTCGAATTCATCCTTTAGATAATACCTTTTGGAGTTCTATGGGGGTTCCAATAAGGTTTATGTCATCGACATATACGGCAAGTACAACAAATTCCGATGTTGTTTTCTTTATAAAAACACACGGGCAAATGGCGTCATTTATATAGCCTTCTTTTAACAAATACTCACTAAGACGATTATACCACATTCGTCCTGATTGCTTTAGACCATACAAAGATCTTTGCAATTTAATTGAAAATATTTCCCGAGACTTTGAATTATGAGCGTTTGGCACTTTGAGTCCATCGGGAATTTTCATGTATATCTCATTATCAAGTGAGCCATAAAGATAGGCAGTAACCACATCCATTAAATGCATGTCAAGCTTTTCAAGGACAGCAAAACTGATGAGATGACGAAAGGTTATAGCATCCATTACAGGCGAATATGTCTCTTCATAATCGACATCAGGCCTTTGAGTAAAACCTTGCGTAACAAGGCGTGCCTTATATCTTTGTACCTCGTTTTTCTCATTTCTCTTGCGTACAAAGACCCATTTATGGCCAAGGGGCTTAACACCATTAGGTGTTTCAACTATAGGGCCAAAAACTTCACGTTTTGCCAGCGAATTCAATTCTGATTGAATTGCTTCTTGCCATTTTGGCCAATCATGTCTTTTTCGATATTCTTCAACAGATTGAGGTTCGAGATCCTCACATTCTTGCATAATGCTAGATGCGACATTATAAGCAAAGACATTATCCACCACTATATCCACTCGATTAATATTTGCCTCAATATCAGTTGGATTTATGGATAGTTCCGTATTTTCCAGAGTCTCGGGCTCAATGGATTCTTCATGAATCTCAGAATTTGTTAAATCATGAATTTCCTCATGAGATTCTTTCGTCGTGTCATTTTTATCATTTGCTTTCCTCTTTCTAGGATTTCGATCTTTAGAACCTAATAGCCTGCCACGCTTCAGGCGTGCATTCGACTCATTGGTTATGACACTAGATGATTGTCCAACAGGGACATCAATACGGATTGGAAAATTTTCCGCGGGGATGTGGGATTTCGTTATCCTTTTCAAGTCCGTAAATGCGTCAGGCATTTGATTTGCTATTCTTTGCAAATGGATAATCTTTTGTACCTCTCTTTCACAAATAGAGGTATGTGGATCAAGATGAGATAATGATGCATTTTTCCACAAAATTTCCAGTTTGGTTTCACCAACTTCTCCCCCTAATTTTGGGAAAAGTGTCTCATCAAATCGACAGTCTGCAAATCGTGCAGTAAACAAGTGCCCAGTCAATGTTTCGAGGTAGCGAATGATGGAGGGCGATTCAAACCCAACATATATTCCTAACCTTCTTTGCGGACCCATTTTGGTGCGGGATGGCGGTGCTATAGGCATATATACTGCGCATCCAAAGATTCTTAAATGGGATATATTGGGTTCATGACCCAAAACCAATTGCAACGGGGAATATTTGTGATAATTCATCGGTCTGAGACGAATTAGCATTGCTGCATGCAAAATGGCGTGACTCCATACCGAAGTGGGCAGCCTCGTTTTCATGAGTAATGGCCTTGCAATCAACTGCAGGCGTTTAATTAACGATTCTGCAAGATCGTTTTGAGTGTGAACATGAGCTACAGAATGTTCCACTTTTATCCCAATTGATAAGCAATAATCATTAAATGCTTGGGATGAAAACTCAGCAGCATTATCCAGTCTAATAGACTTGATTGGATTATCAGGAAATTGTGCTCGTAGTCAAATTATTTGTGCCATTAATTTCGCAAACGCAAGGTTGCGTGATGACAACAGGCACACATGAGACCATCTACAGGATGCGTCTATCAAGACCATAAAATACCTAAAGGACCCACTGGGTGGGTGAATAGGTCCACAAATGTCCCCTTGTATACGTTCCAAAAACGTGGGTGACTCAGTCCCAACCTTTGTTGGTGATGGTCTGATAATCAACTTGCCTTGATAACAAGAAGTGCAAGGATATTCATTATTTGAAAGAATTTTGAAATTCTTTAACGGATGCCCATATGAGCTTTCTATAATCCGTCTCATCATGATCGATTCCGGGTGTCCCAATCGATCATGCCAAAGTACGAAAGTATTGGAATCAGTAACCTTTTGGTTTACTGTTGAATGTGCCTCAATTGCACTAATTCTTGTCCAATACAGGCCACAAGATAAAGATGGGAATTTCTCAATAACCCTCTTTTGACCGGAGACATTCTTTGTAATGATGAGATATTCTAGATTATCTTCATCTATTGTCTCCATATGATAGCCATTCCGGCGTATATCTTTAAAACTCAACAAGTTTCTCTTAGACTTGGAGGAGAACATTGCATTCTCTATGATAAACATCGTGCCTTTGGGCAGAGTTACAGTTGCTCTTCCGGAGCCTTCAATCAATTTACTACTACCAAAGATTGTAGTAACATTTGCCTTACACATATTTAGTTGAGAGAAATATTCCTTTTCTTTGAGTATCGTATGTGTAGTACATGAATCAACTAGGCAAATATTTTTACAGCTGGACGTTGATCCAAGCTTGCTTTGTGAGATATCCATATTTGCTTTCCCATAGTTTGACATACAAAAGAAATACACGAACATAAGAATAAACAAGTTCAATTCGTTTGTGTCACATTTAAACAATATTTTCAAAATCTGCTGAGGTCAGTTGACTAACTAAATCAGATAGTCGATTATATGTTTTCCATAATCGATTACTATGCAGTTTGAAAATTTCAGTTTAAGCATTTTCTTAAAACAATCGATTGTTAAACACACACAATCGATTGTTGAACATTGACAATCGATTGTTAAACACACACAATCGATTATTTGCTATATCACACTGTCTTACGACAATCGATTGTTAAACATAGACAATCGATTGTTGAACATTGACAATCGATTGTTGAACATTGACAATCAATTATTTTGCAGTTTTAATGCGAAATATTAGATAATCGACTAACTGTTAGGTTAATCGATTACCTCTACTTAAAAATAAAAATATTATTGAAATTTGAGCATATTGAAACATACTAAAGAACTAATACTAACATTATATCATAAACTAACTAATACGAGCTGATACTAATGACTATTAGTTTATTCACTAACTATTACAAATAAGTGAAATAAAATCAAACAACTCCATCTTCTTTCATCACAGATCCATCACCGATTAGGTGGTCTATTTTCCCATCGGGTTGCTCAAAGAAGTCTACCACATCCAGGTGGGTGATGTCAAAATTGTCGTCAGAGACAAAATTTGTTTCAGGGCCTTTATTCTTTAGAGAAGCTTGATAAAGATCAACCAAATGTCTTGGTACACGGCAAGCTTTTGACCAGTGCCCTTTTCCACCGCAACGATAACATATAGTTTCTGAACTTTTTGCCTTAGGATCCTCATAATCCCGTTTCTGCTTTCGGCGGTTATCTCTCCTCGGGGGGTGACGGACATCATGGATATTTCTTCCTTGTCTACGTCCACGGCTATGACCCCGATTACGACCACGATCATGGTTAGATCCATGGCCCTTTTCATGATTGGCATAATGAGAATATACCTTATCTGCTACAGGCAGTGGTATATACCCAGTGGGTCGACTTTCGTGATTTCTCATGAGCAGGTCATTATTTCGCTCAGCCACAAGTAGAAGAGAAATCAGTTCAGAGTACTTTGTGAAGCCTTTCTCTCTGTACTGTTGTTGCAGTACCATATTGGAGGCATGAAACGTTGTAAACGTTTTCTCAAGCATATCATAATCGGAGATTTTATCTCCACATAGCTTCAATTTAGAAGTAATTCTGAACATTGCAGAATTATATTCAGAAACAGACTTAAAGTCTTGGAGCCTCAGATGAGCCCAATCATATCGTGCTTGTGGCAGAGTGACAAACTTCAGGTTGTCATATCTCTCCTTTAAGCCTTTCCACAAGATGAGTGGATCCTTGACGGTGAGATATTCAATCTTCAAACCTTCATCAAGGTGATGACGCAAGAAAATCAAGGCCTTAGCACAATCTTGGGTGGATGCTTTATCTCTATCTTTAATGGTGTCTCTAAAACCCATAGCATCTAAGTGGATTTCAGCATCCAACACCCATGTCATATAGTTCTTGCCCGAAATTTCAAGGGCAACGAACTGTCTTTTCATAATGTCAGACATAATCGAGAATCAAATTAGGAAGAGAGAAATACCTTAGTTTTTCTTGAGAATGATTCTTGAGACGGTAGAGTCTCGTGCTGATAACGTGTTATGAAATAATATAAGAACAAGTAGAATAATGCAAGAACAAGAACAATATAGAGAGAATAGGGAGAGGAGTATTCTTATTGATACTTTGGGATGGTTTACAATAGAATAGAACCCCTATATTTATAGGGAGGTGGTGACTTAGCCACCAAGTAGTAAACCCTAAAATCTCTCTAATTATAGACATTCACCTTAAATAGATTTCTATTTAAAACAAGATACACAATATTTTGATTTTTTTCCCAATACTGAACATCATTTTTTCTTTCGTTCTGAACATTCTCGACATAAAAATCATCCTCGAATTCATTTTCTATAATTTTTCCTTTGACTTTAGCCTTCACATATAGAAAAAGCATTGTAATTTACTAAATTAAAAAATATGAATAATTAAGATTCAACATCTAAACTAATAATATACTCTATATTCTGAACTATATTTAATATAATATTTATCTCCATAGGATTGTTAATGCCTCTAAAAGTTTAGCATATATACGACGAAATACATTTGAGGAATCTTTAGAAGCATTTACTCCGCCGCTATTAGCTACTACAACTTGAATCCTTTTTTGTATCTAATTAAAATAGAAATCTTCATCATCCGTTAACCACTACAAAATTTGCCCTTGAATCCTTTTCACAAATTCTTTATCATCACTTACCATGATTTTCTGAGCGATATATTTTTTTAATATATTTTGATCTAAACAGAATATATAGCACGGAAGAAAGAGGGATAGAGGCTTGTGATATATTAAAATATCTTTTACTTGAGAAATTGGGGAAAAAATTAATAGTAATAGAAGAGAGAATCAGAAAAAAATATCTTTTAAGTAAGAGAGAATTTGAAGGGAAAGATTTTAGGATATAAAAAGTTGTATATAATTTAATTAAAAATGGAAAATTTTAAAATAAATTGAGAAAAAAGTAATTTTGTAAAAGCCATTGAATGGTATATAAATAAGTCTTTAAAGAAATGTATTTTTTGTAAATTCCTCTCTTTTCTCTTTCATATTATTCGAAATTACTACCTTGCTAATTATAAGCTTAATAGAGTATTTTATATATGTATCTTATTTATTATAATAAATTTTATTTTATTAATTTAGCATTTGACCTAGTAATTATAAGTTGTGACGATTCAAAGGGATCATCATTTATTTTCTTACCTATTCTATACTTTCAGGGCCTTAAAAATCTCCTTTGGGATTGCCTTGATTTGCGTGTGCAGCCCGGGCGCGTAGGCAGAAAGCTTAGATATGAATTCTGTGAGAAAAATGCTAAATTGGGATATTAAATTGAATAAATTTGACTTCAGTCAATATTTTGGGTAAACGGACCCGAACCCGTAGTTTGATGGTCCTGAAAGGTCCGCAGGAAAATACAGAACTTGGACGTATGCCTGGAATCGAATTCTGAGGACCCAAACCCGAGAAATGAATTTTTGCGTGAAATAATTTTTTGGAAATAATTAAGGAAATTGGAAGTGAAATTTGATTAAAATATTATGACAGCGGGCCCGTATTTTGGTTCCCATGCCCGATACAAGTTTTATATATGGTTTAAGCACTTTCTATAAAGTTTGGTTGAAAACAGACGTCGTTTGACGTGTTTCGGACTTAAATGGGAAATTTAATATTTTATGAAAATTTGAAGGAAATCATGAGTTTTGAGGCTTAATTTAATGTCTATGATGTTATATTAGTGATTTGACCACACGGATAAGTCCGTAAGATGGTATTAAGGTGATGTCTATGTTTGGTTTGGAGCCCCGAAGGCTCGGGTGAGTTTCGAGTAGGTTTCGAGACACCATAGGATTAAAAGACCAGGTGTTGTAGGTTCAGGAAAATGTTGCAGACTCTGAACCCTCCAGCGCGGTCCGCATGAAAATACGTGCGGCCATGGAGGGGCCAGCAAGGCCGTGGTGGCCTTTGCACGGTCCGCGAAGGGTGCTGTGCGGCCGGGGTTGGCTTTACGGTCTGCGTAGGGCTAAGACCCGCAGGTCTTCAGGTTGGTCAGCATGACCGGGGTATTTTTTGCGCGGTTCGCGCCGGGTGATTCCAGAGGGTATAAATATATAGGAATCTAAGTTATTTTTCACCTTTCCAAAAACTCAAAACCTAAGGGGCGATTTCCAAATGATTCTTCCTCTTCAAAATGATTGGTAAGTAATTTCTAACTTATTTTCTTTACTCCTTAGCATCTTTTAATATAATTTCAACTTCAAATCAAAGATTTTAATGTGGAAACTTGGGTATGATAGGTAGAACCTAGGTTTTTGCTAAAACTGGGGATTTAGACCTCAAATTGAGGTCTGATTTCAAAACAAATCGTATATTTGAATTGGTGGGGGAATTGGGTAACCGAATTTTTGTTCGAACCTCGAGTTTTGACCACGTTGACCTCAGGATCCTTTTTTACCTTGCGCCTTCGCTTTTAATTAAATAGTGGAATAAGTTGTTTGGGGTGTTATTTACGAGATGCAACAGGAATGAATAGATTTGAGCCATTTGGAGTCGGATACTCGTGGCAAAAGTGTGGTTTCAAGTTGAATTTGGAGTCGGTTTGAGGTAAGTGGATTGTCTAACCATGTGTGGGGGACTTCTTCCCCTTAGGACGTGATGTTTGGTATTTGAATGCCTCGTACATGAGGTGACGAGCGCGTACTTGAGAAAATTGTTAGAAATCCATTTTCGTACTTGAAGTATTTAAATTGAGTTTTCTTGCTTACGTTGTTGAAACACATTCTCAAGGCACTAAACTAAACGTGTGTTCATATTTGTAGGTTTTGATAAATGAAAAACGATGCGCAATTGACATATGACGAGGTCCAAGCACAAGCGCAAATGTCATGTAACGAAGTTCAAGCACAAGACAAACAAAGATCAAGATTAAACAAAGTTATACATGAGTCGCTCTTTAATTGTGATCTTGATCCGACAATTTAACTCAAGACTTGGCTTCTCTCGTAAAAATATTTTTATCAAATCATGCATATTTAATTTAGGGCAAAATGATTTTAAATCATGCATATTTATTTTAGCAAAATGATTTTTAAACATGCCTCTAAAATCTAGACAAAGATAATCGATTATGTACTTATGATAATCGATTATGTTAAGGTAGCTGCAAGACAATCGATTGTGTACCTTATGACAATCGATTGTGTTGAGGCAGTGTCCATCAGATGTTTGAAATCTGCATGACAATCGATTGTGTACCTTATGACAATCGATTGTGTTGAGACAGTGTCCATCAGATTTTTTCAAAGCTACAAAATAATCGGTTGTGAACCTTATGACAATCGATTGTGTTGAGGCAGTGTCTATCAGATTTTTCAAAGATACAAAATAATCGATTGTGAACCATATGGAAATCGATTGTGTTGAGGCAGTGTCTATTAGATTTTTCAAGACTGAAAAATAATCGATTGTCCATATAGCATAATCGATTATGAAAATGACCGTTGCCAAAATATTTTCAAACTCCGTCAGATAATCGATTATAGGATTTTAATAATCGATTGTTTGAAGTAAAATCTGAAAAAGATTTTTTGAACGTTGCCAAGTAATCGATTGTATATTTCTGATAATCGATTGTTTGAAGTAAAATCTGAAAAAGATTTTTTTAACGTTGCCAAGTAATCGATTG
This sequence comes from Nicotiana benthamiana, assembly GCA_034376525.1. Taxonomy (NCBI): domain Eukaryota; kingdom Viridiplantae; phylum Streptophyta; class Magnoliopsida; order Solanales; family Solanaceae; genus Nicotiana; species Nicotiana benthamiana. The sequence continues at coordinate 35,582,454 of CM067326.1, forward strand.
TATATTTCTGATAATCGATGTTTTAAGTAAAATCTGGAAATGATTTTTTGAACGTTGCCAGTTATCGATTATACGTCTTAGATAATCGATTATGCTGCATAAAATCTGGGAATGATTTTTTGGAACGATTGGAAAACAATCGATTGTGCCAATTAGACAATCGATTGTCGTAGCACAAAATCAGCAATTCTTAATTGGCAATTAGGCAACGGTTATGCATGTTTTTGACACTATAAATACATCTTCAAATCAGTCTTCTAAATACAACAACTAATTATATTATTGCTAAAGCTTGCATACTCTCTTATTCATCATTTTCTATTCATTACATAAGTTTTTGAGAGCCAAACTCTTGACGAAAGTTGTTGCGTTCTTGAGCGTATTTATTTTACTCATATCAACTCTTAAGGAGAGTCTTGTTTTGAGTGCAAAGTGTTTTTATACACTTGAAGGGAAGTGTTAATCCCTTGTATTGTAAGAAGGAACGTTGTGATTCCTTTGGTTGAAGTCTTGAAGTGTTGTATCTTCGAGCAAAGGTTGTTGAGGCTTGTGTGACTCAAGTTCTCAGTTTGTAACGGTTTGTTAAGCACCCGTAAGCTTAACGAAGTTAGTGGAAATCTCGAGAGAGTCTCTCGGGGACTGGACTAGCCACGGGTTGTGGTGAACCAGGATAACATCGGTGCGTTCGTTCCTTATTATTTACTTATCGCACTTATTTCATTCCTGCAATTTTTAAATTCCGCAAGTTTACGCTGTTTTTTATTATAACGCTATTCACCCCCCCCCTCTAGCGTTAAGCGTATATTCTAACAATTGGTATCAGAGCCCAACTCTCTGAAAAACTTAACCATTAGAGAGAAACAATCCATGGCTTTTACTCGTGATTCTTTTGCAGGAATAGGTGAAGGACAATGCTCCACCCGACCACCACTATTCGATGGCACAAACTATATATACTGGAAGGAAAGGATGAGAATATTCATTCAATCGAATAGTTTTCATCTGTGGAAGGTTATAATGAAGGGAGAACAAATTCCAACCAAAAAGGTTGAAAATGAATGGGTTCCAAAATTCGAAGATGAATACGATGCGGATGATATCCGAAAAGTACAGAACAACGCTAAAGCCATCAACTTATTATATTGTGCTGTAAATGCTGATGATTACAGAAAAATATCATGTTGCACAACGGCGAAGCAAATGTGGGATAAGCTGAAAATCACGTACGAAGGTACGGACCAGGTAAGAGAGGCTAAAGTTGATTTTCTAACCCATGCATATGAACTGTTTCACATGAAGGAAGGCGAAAGGGTCGATGACATGTTCGAACGATTTTCAAAAATCGTTAATGACTTACATGCTCTTAAGAAGACCTTCACGGATAAGGAACTTGTCCGAAAAATTCTCCGAAGTCTCACTCCGGAATGGCGCTCCAAGGCCGACGCGATTCAAGAGTCAATTGGCAATTCAAATGTCACCATCGACGGATTAAGAGGTAACCTTAAAACTTATGAATCTACTATACTTAACCCTCTTGTTAATGATCAAAGGAAACAAAGAATCGCCCTCAAGGCAAGCACAAGCCAACCTCAAAATAACGAGGACGGAGATAACGAGTTCGGACTCGTTATTAAGAGATTTCAAAAGTTCATGCGAAAAGAGTATGAACGAAAAGGCAAAAAACAAATAGATCAAGTAAAGTGCTATGGATGCGGAGAAATCGGGCACATTAAATCAAATTGCCCAAATGTCAAAAAGGAGAAGAAACCCTTCAAGAAACAACGAGCATACATATCTTGGGGAGGCGACTCCGGAGACGAGTCGAGTGAGGAAGAAGAAGACGAAACCGCAAATCTTTGTCTCATGGCTCACGAAAACAATCAAGAAGAGGTATGTCAAATTTCTTCCAAAAAGTTCTATTCTCTTGAGGAAATGCAAAATGCCTTTGATGAGTTGTATAGTAAATTCATTAAAGCTTCCAAAACTGTTAAGAACATTAAGGAAAATGCTTCTTTGAAAGAAAAAGATTTTGAAAAACAACTCTCTTTAAAAGAAAAGGATTTGGAAAAACTGATTTTGGAAAATGAGAAGTTGAAAGAAGAAAACAATTTTTTCGGCAAAATAAGCGCCGACAAACCGAGAGTTCTAGTAAAAATTGTACTTCTTGCATGCATCTAAAAGATGAGGTAGAAAGACTTAAGGGCACCTTAGATAAGTTCAATTCTTCTCATAAAAATTTGAATGAAGTTCTTGTTAATTTGAAATCGACCAAACATGGGATAGGTTTTAAAAACGAGCCTAAAGAAAAAGTTGAAGCCAAACCCCAACCACCTAAGGCTCAACCTAGGACAAATAAAACAAATGTTCATCCTAGAGATAACAATCCTAGAATCAACATGCATGCTAGACCAAACACTAGAAGAAACTTTGAACATTTTAGGACACCTAGAAATGGCTTTCAACCTAGAAATAACTATTCTAGAAATGCTGCATATCCTAGAACAAATAGTAGGAGAAATGATTTTCATGAAATGCGCAATAGTCATATTATTGAAAATAGAGTAAGCAATTTTCGTCCGTCCAACTACTATCAACCTAGACGAATGCATAATCCTAATGTCATTTGTCATTATTGCAATCGAATTGGACATATTGCTCCTTCTTGCTTCACTAGACATAGACACTTAACTGCATGTCAAGCACAATAGCATGTTACACCTAACTCTCAAGGACCCAAAACAGCTTGGGTACCAAAGACTCATTAATTTGTCTTGTAGGCATGTTTGAAGGGATCAAGTGTACTTTGGTACCTTGATAGTGGATTCTCCAAACACATGACCGGAGACGAATCCAAGTTCCTTCAACTAGAACACAAGGAAGGAGGAAGCGTTATTTTTGGAGATAACAACAAGGGAAAAATTATCGGCATTGGATCGGTCGGTAAGGATGAACCTTCTTCCATTAAGCATATATTGCTAGTTAAAGGTCTAAAACATAATCTCTTGAGCATAAGTCAATTATGTGACAAGGAAAATCTTGTTTTATTTGATTCGGATGAATGCTTAGTTTTTCGCCGTAGCGATTTTAAAATTATCCTTCGTGGTTTTAGAATGGATAACATCTATATGGTTGATCTCGAAAATTCTTCATCTGAGTATGTGAATTGTCTTATGAGCAAAGAAGATGATATGTGGTTATGGCATCGTAGAGTAGCTCACATCAACATGCATCTTTTAAACAAATTGGTTTCACAAAATTTAGTTATTGGTCTTCCAAATTTGAAATTTGAAAAAGACTCCATTTGCGATTCTTGTCAAAAAGGGAAGCAAACAAAAGCATCTTTTAAATCGAAAAATATTGTTTCAACTACTAGACCATTGCAACTTCTTCACATGGACCTTTTTGGACCATCTCGCATTGAATGTCTTGGTAGAAATCGTTATGCTTTTGTTATTGTTGATGATTATTCTAGATTTACATGGACACTATTCCTTGCTCATAAAAGTGAAGCTTTTCATAATTTTAAATGTTTTCTTAAACGTGTTCAAAATGAAAAGGACACAACCGTCACTTTAATAAGAAGTGATCATGGGGGGAGTTCGATCACAATCTCTTCGCGGACTTTTGTGACGAACTCGGTACGAGCACACCTTCTCTGCTCCACGCACACAACAACAAAATGGAGTGGTGGAAAGGAAAAATAGGTGTCTCGAAGAGATGGCTAGAACCATGCTCGATGAGGCTAAGATTCCCAAACATTTTTTGGCGGATGCCGTGAGTACCGCATGCTACGTTTTAAACAGAGTAGTCATAAGGCCAATACTCATGAAAACTCCCTATGAACTCTACAAGGGAAGGAAACCAAATATCTCCCATCTTAGAGTATTCGGTTGTAAATGTTTTATTCGTAACAATGGTAAAGATAATTTGGGAAAGTTTGATGCCAAATCCGATGAAGGAATTTTTATTGGTTATTCTTCACGTAGCAAAGCATATAGAGTATTCAATAATAGAACCGAAACTGTGGAGGAATCCCCTCATATTGTGTTTTCCGAAAATAATGCTCGCTTGGTGAGAAAGGATTCTGGTTTTGAACTTGCAGGTAGTTTAAACTCAATGAGTCCTCAAGACAAAATACAAGAGGAAACTCCTAAGGAAATTCAAAATGAAATCTTGGAACAATTATCGGAGGAAGCGCCACAACTGGAAAAAGAAACGAAACTGCCTAAGGCGTGGAGGACAATCAAAGACCATCCTCTCAAACAGGTAATTGGCGACATTGAACAACAGGTAAGTACTCGAAACACTCTTAAGAACACCTTAGGACATACTGCTTTCGTTTCTCAAATTGAACCTTCAACCATCTCCGAAGCAATTGGGGATGAATTTTGGACCTTGGCAATGCAAGAGGAGCTTAACCAATTCAAACGAAATGACGTTTGGGATTTGGTGCCAAGACCCGAAAATCATACCATAATTGGTACGAAATGGATTTTTCGAAACAAACTAGATGAAAATGGCGTAATCACTAGAAACAAAGCTAGGCTTGTAGCAAAAGGCTATAATCAAGAAGAGGGAATTGACTATGAAGAAACATATGCACCCGTAGCAAGGTTAGAAGCTATTCGTTTATTGCTTGCTTTTGCCTCTTCTATGAATTTCAATTTATATCAAATGGAAGTAAAAAGTGCTTTTCTAAATGGTGTTATTCAAGAAGAAGTTTATGTAGAACAACCCCCGGGCTTTGAAGATTTTAAATCTCCCAATCATGTTTTCAAACTTAAAAAGGCGCTTTATGGTCTCAAACAAGCTCCCCGAGCTTGGTATGAACGATTGAGCAAATTTCTTTTGGAAAATGAATTCATTAGGGGGAAAGTTGACACCACTCTATTTGTTAAGCATAAAAACAATGATATTTTATTAGTTCAAATCTATGTGGATGATATTATTTTTGGTGCTACTAACAGTGCTTTGTGCAAGGAATTTTCTGATCTAATGACAAGCGAATTTGAAATGTCAACGATGGGTGAGCTAACCTTCTTTTTGGGGCTTCAAGTAAAGCAAATGAAAGAAGGAACCTTCATTTGTCAAGCTAAATATTGCAAAGAATTTCTAAAAACGATTTGAAATGAGCAACGCAAAAGCAATGGCCACTCCCAAGAGCACATCCGACCATCTAGACAAAGACGAGAAAGGTAAGGAAGTCGACACCAAGAAGTATCGAGGTATGATTGGATCTCTCCTTTATCTTACTGCTAGTAGACCGGACATCATGTTTAGCGTGTGCTTATGCGCTCGTTATCAAACATGTCCTAAGGAGTCTCACCTAAATGCGATGAAACGGATATTGAAGTATCTTGTTGGTACTGTAAATGTGGGTCTATGGTACCCCAAAGGTTCTTCATGCCAATTTGTTGGCTATTCCGATTCCGATTTCGCTGGATGCAAATTGGACCGCAAGAGCACTAGTGGCACTTGCCATTTGCTCGGTAGCTCTCTAGTTTCTTGGTTTAGCAAGAAACAAGTAAGTGTTGCGTTGTCCACAACCGAGGCTGAATATGTAGCCGCGGGGAGTTGTTGAGCTCAAATTCTTTGGATGAAACAGAAACTCTTGGACTATGGCCTAAGTATCGATCATATCCCTCTTAGATGTGATAATACTAGCGCCATATGCTTGACGAAGAATCCCGTTCTTCATTCAAGAACAAAACACATTGAAATTAGGCATCATTTTATAAGAGATCACGTTCTCAAAGGTGATGTCGAAATTGAATTTGTTGAAACCAAAGATCAATTGGCCGACATCTTCACAAAACCTTTAGAGAAAGAGTCGTTCCAAATTCGTAGTGAACTCGGGATTCTTGACTCCACATTGATCTAAGTCATGCATTGAATTTTCCCTTTCACATGATTACTAACTTGAGCGTCGGAGGCGTCTAACGTATTTTTGCAGGTATCGCCCTAAAAGCAGGGGGAATTATAAATACTGGTGCAGAATAATCGATTCCTCTTTAGAATAATCGATTTCTCTTTAGTATATAATCGATTATCAAGTATCAATAATCGATTATGTTGACATTATTGCTTTATTATCCCTTTTATGAAGTTGAAATTTTTGATTAATCAATAAACAAGTTATTTACCAATTTTTTTGCTAAAGTCAAAAGGGGAAGAATAAGGGCTATGCACTTAATACTTATTGGCACAAATTGAGGGGGAATTCATATGTTGAGGGGGAACTAATTGCATATATATATATATACTTGTCTTGGATCGTCATTATGAATTACCTAATATGCATATCCCTATTAAGGTTTGCCATTATCAAAAAGGGGGAAATTATTGAAACACGTTCTCAAGGCACTAAACTAAACGTGTGTTCATATTTGTAGGTTTTGATAAATGACAAACGATGCGCAATTGACATATGACGAGGTCCAAGCACAAGCGCGCAAATGTCACGTAACGAAGTTCAAGCACAAGACAAACAAAGATCAAGATTAAACAAAGTTATACATGAGTCGCTCTTTAATTGTGATCTTGATCCGACAATTTAACTCAAGACTTGGCTTCTCTCGTAAAAACATTTTTATCAAATCATGCATATTTAATTTAGAGCAAAATGATTTTAAATCATGCATATTTATTTTAGCAAAATGATTTTTAAACATACCTCTAAAATCTGGACAAAGATAATCGATTATGTACTTATGATAATCGATTATGTTAAGGTAGCTGCAAGACAATCGATTGTGTACCTTATGACAATCGATTGTGTTGAGGCAGTGTCCATCAGATGTTTGAAATCTGCATGACAATCGATTGTGTACCTTATGACAATCGATTGTGTTGAGACAGTGTCCATCAGATTTTTTCAAAGCTACAAAATAATCGGTTGTGAACTTTATGACAATCGATTGTGTTGAGGCAGTGTCGATCAGATTTTTCAAAGATACAAAATAATCGATTGTGAACCTTATGGTAATCGATTGTGTTGAGACAGTGTCTATTAGATTTTTCAAGACTGAAAAATAATCGATTGTCCATATAGCATAATCGATTATGAAAATGACCGTTGCCAAAATATTTTCAAACTCCGTCAGATAATCGATTATAGGATTTTAATAATCGATTGTTAGGAGTAAAATCTGAAAAAGATTTTTTGAACGTTGCCAAGTAATCGATTGTATATTTCTGATAATCGATTGTTTGAAGTAAAATCTAAAAAAGATTTTTTGAACGTTGCCAAGTAATCGATTGTATATTTCTGATAATCGATGTTTTAAGTAAAATCTGGAAATGATTTTTTGAACGTTGCCAGTAATCGATTATACGTCTTAGATAATCGATTATGCTGCGTAAAATCTGGGAATGATTTTTTGGAACGATTGGAAAACAATCGATTGTGCCAATTAGACAATCGATTGTCGTAGCACAAAATCAGCAATTCTTAATTGGCAATTAGGCAACGGTTATGCATGTTTTTGACACTATAAATACATCTTCAAATCAGTCTTCTAAATAAAACAACTGATTATATTATTGCTAAAGCTTGCATACTCTCTTATTCATCATTTTCTATTCATTACACAAGTTTTTGAGAGCCAAACTCTTGACGAAAGTTGTTGCGTTCTTGTGCGTATTTATTTTACTCATATCTACTCTTAAGGAGAGTCTTGTTTTAAGTGCAAAGTGTTTTTATACACTTGAAGGGAAGTGTTAATCCCTTGTATTGTAAGAAGGAACGTTGTGATTCCTTTGGTTGAAGTCTTGAAGTGTTGTATCTTCGAGCAAAGGTTGTTGAGGCTTGTGTGACTCAAGTTCTCAGTTTGTAGCGGTTTGTTAAGCACCCGTAAGCTTAACGAAGTTAGTGGAAATCTCGAGAGAGTCTCTCGGGGACTGGACTAGCCACGGGTTGTGGTGAACCAGGATAACATCGGTGCGTTCGTTCCTTATTATTTACTTATCGCACTTATTTCATTCCTGCAATTTTTAAATTCCGCAAGTTTACGCTGTTTTTTATTATAACGCTATTCCCCCCCCCCCCCTCTAGCGTTAAGCGTATATTCTAACATACCTATTCATTTTAAATTGTTGGTTTATTCTATGTTAGATTAGAGAAGCATGATTATTTGACTTACTTGCCTAAGTGCTTAAACTGTCTTGTTTGTGCTCCATATATTATATTTGGCTAGGATTATCTATTTCTTGTCCTGAGTTTAGTATCTATCATAATGTTGGGATTGCCATTATGTGTTCTTATATTGGGACTACGGGTTGTCCTCCCGGGAGATCCCCCTGCACTTGATATGTTCTGGACTGAGGGTGCGAGATACAATGAGATCCCTGGCACATGAAATTATGAGATTTGAGGATACCAAGAGATCCTCGGGATACGAAGAGATCCCTGACATATGAAATTGTAAGATTTGAGGATACCAAGAGATCCTCGGGATACCAAGAGATTCCTGGCACATAAAATTATAAGATTTGAGGATACCAAGAGATCCTCGGGATACCAAGAGATCCATGGAACATGAAATTGTAAGATTTGAGGATACCAAGAGATCCTCGAGATACCAAGACATCCCTCACGTATGTGGTGAGGATACCAAGAGATCCTCGGGATACAAAGAGATCCCCGGTTTTGGTTCATGTTGCGAGTAGTATTTACTAGTATTGTCCTATTTTCTGCTCTCTATTACGGTTTCCATATTTATCTTGTTTAGATTCTCACTGTACACTTTATTTATATTATTTTTCCCTCATATTATTATTTATTATGTTATATCGCAGTAGGGCTCGGACATTTCCTTGTCACTACCCAACCAAGGTTAGGCTTGGCACTTACTGAGTACCGTTGTGGTGTACTCATGCCCCTCCTGCACATGTTTTTCATGTGCAGATCCAGGTACCTCCACTCAAGTGCACTATCCTTGATATAGGGAGAGTTTCGGAGACTTTGAGGTATATCTGCCACCTCCGCGGACCGAAGAGTCTCCTTCTTTACTCTATCTGTTGTATTTAGCATTCTATCGTACTCTTGTTGTAGACATTTCTGGAGATTACAACGTTTTACAGTACTTCTTTTAGCTTGTGTTCCTGTGAGTTTCCGGGTTTTGGGATGATATTGTAGACTTCCTCATTTTGAGTTGTATGAGCCAAATGACCTTTATATTCAGTTTCTTTTAGTTATTCAGTTTTTATTAATTATTCTACAAGCTATGTTGTTTTTTTGCATTGTTAGGCTTACCTAGTTATAGGAACTAGGTGCTATTACGATATGTTCACGAAGGGCGAACTGGGATCGTGACAAGTTGGTTCAGAGCTCTAGGTTCACAGGAGTCACGGGACACATAATGGTTTATTAGAGTCTCCCTGATTGGTATGTAGACGTGTGTACTTATCTCCGAGAGGCGATGTAACTGTTAGGAAAATTTCCACTTCATTTGATTTCCTTGTCGTGCGATATTTTGACATCACAAGATTCTAAACTTCTATCTTCTATTCTCTCATAGATGGTGAGGACACGCACAACTCAGGATGATCAGGCGCCCGTGCCCCCTACTGCAGCCGTCAGAGGCCGGGGCCAGGGCATTGGTCGAGGTCGCGCACGTGGTGCAGGCAAAGCACTTGAGCGAGTTGCCGTCGAGGCACCACCAGTATACCCAGCCGTAGCCCAGGCACCTGGCATGCATACTACTGCCACTACTACTCCAGCTTTCCAGGAGACTTTGGCTCAGTTCATAAGTATGTACACCACCTTAGCTCATGCAGGGTTGCTTCCCCTTGCTGCAGCCACATCCCAGGTTGGGAGAGGAGCACAGACTCTCGCTGTCTGCACTCCTAAGCAGCGAGTGCAGGTTGAGTAGGCTCCCAGGATTATACCCGTACCGCCTGCAGTGCCAGTTCAGCCCGAGGACGGGTCAACTTCAGAGACGAGCAACGGAGACTTGAGAGGTTCAATAAGTATGATCCCCCAATGTTCAGTAGATTAGCATCAGATGATGCCTTGGGATTTATAGAGGAGTGCCACCGCATTCTTCGCACTATGGTTATAGTAGAGTCCAACGGGGTTTTCTTTACTGCTTTTCAGCTTCGGGGAGCTGCCTATAATTGGTGGCGCACTTATGAGATAAACAGTCCAGTCTAGGCTGCTTCACTGACTTGAACCTAGTTCACGGATTTGTTTATGAGAGAGTTTGTTCCCCAAAGTCTCAGGGACCCATGGTGCATATAGTTTGAGCATTTTCGCCAAGGTGCTATGACCGTTTCGGAGTATGCTATCCGCTATACTAGATTGGCCAGGCATGCACCGACCTTGGTTGCTACAGTACGCGAGAGAGTTCGCAGGTTCATCGAGGGTCTTATCCCACCCATCAGATCTAACATGGCTCAAGAGTTGGAGATGGACATTCCTTATCAGTAGGTAGTGAGCATTGCTAGGAGGATCGAGAGTATGCTCGCCAGAGAGTGAGTAGAGAGAGAGGCCAAGCGGTCTCGAGAGTCGAGCCACTACTCTGGTGACCGTACCCCAGCAGCATGTCGACATGGTAGGGTTTTGTGGGTTGCCCCGTTCATTCAGCTCTTCCAGCAGCCAGCAGTGCTCCAGCTCCGCCTATACCTCTGGAGCCTTACTATGCAGCTCTAGTTCCTATAGGTTAGTCCAGCAGACCTAGCCTTAGTCAGTCACAGCCACCGTGCCCTCCTAGAGCTTGTTTTGAGTGTGGCAACACCCGCATGTGGTGAGAGATTTCCCTATACATGGGAGGAGTGCTCCCCCACAAACTTCTAAGTCACAACATGCTGAACCGAGTTTTCAGGCCATGATCCCAGCTCCAGTTGCTGCCCCACCCGCTCCACCAGCTAGAGGTGGAGGTCAGGGAGGTAGAGGTCGCCTCCGAGGGGGAGGCCAGGCCATATATTATGCCCCTCCCCCTCGTGCCGAGGCTGTTGCCTCTGATTTTATTATCACAGGAATTATACTGGTTTGTCATAGAGAGGCATCGGTTCTATTCGCTCCGGGCTCTACTTATTCTTATGTATCTTCTTACTTTGCTCCACATTTGGGTGTGCCTCGAAATTCTTTGAGTGCCCCCGTTTATGTTTCTATTCCTGTGGTAGATTCTCTTGTTATGGACCGCGTCTATCGATCGTTTTTAGTTGCTATTCGTGGTTTTGAGACCAAAGAAGATTTATTGTTACTCTGTATGGTTTATTTTGACATTATTTTGGGCATGGACTGGTTTTCTCCTCATTTTGCTAGTCTTGATTGTCATGCCAATACCATGACACTGGATATGTCAGGTATTCTGCGTGTTGAGTGAAGTGGTACGTTGTACACTCCCAGTAGAGTTATCTCTTTTCTTAAAGGGTTTGCCGTGTATTTAGCTTATGTGAGAGATGTTAGTGTTGATACCCTTTCTGTTGATTCAGTTCCAGCGGTATGGGATTATCTCGATGTGTTTCCAGCTGATCTTCCGGGCATGCCGCCCAATAGAGACATTGATTTTGGCATTGACCTGCTGCCGGGCACTCAGCCCATTTCCATTCCTCTATATCACATGGCTCTTCCTGAGTTGGAGGAATTGAAGGATCAGTTGCAGGAATTGCTTGATAATGGTTTTATTCGACCTAGTGTTTCACCGTGGAGTGCTCCTATTTTGTTTTTGAAGAAGAATGATGGTTCTATGCGTATGTGCATTGATTATCGCCAGTTGAACAAGCTTACATTGAAGAACCTTTATCCTTTTCCTCGTATTGATGATATGTTTGACCAACTTCAGGGCGCACATGTGTTTTCTAAGATTGACTTGCGCTCAGGTTACCATCAGTTGAAGATTCGGGAGCCAGACATCCCGAAGACTACCTTCAGGACTCGGTGTGGTCATTACGAGTTCCTTGTTATGTCATTTGGGCTGACTAATGCCCCAACAGTTTTTATGCATTTGATGCACAGTGTGTTCAGGGCATATCTCGACTCGTTAGTTATTATTTTTATTGATGATTTCTGGTATATTCTCGGAGTTGGGAAGATCATGAGCAGCACCCGAGGACCATGCTTCAGATCCTGAGAGAGAAGAAGTTATATGTGAAAGTTCTCAAAATGTGAGTTTTGGTTGGATTTAGTGGCATTCTTAGGCCACGTGATCTTGAGCGAGGGCATTCAGGTAGATCCAAGGATGATAGAGGCCATGCAGAGTTGGTCCTTGTCGTCCTCAGCTGCAGATATTCATAGTTTCCCTTGTTTGGCGGGTTACTACCGTCATTTTGTGAAAGGGTTTTCATCGATTGAGGCCCCTATGACTAAATCGACCCATAAGGATCCCATTTCTGTGGATAGAGGAGTGTGGAGCGAGATTTTAGAAGCTCAATACATCTTTGACTATAGCCCCAGTTTTGATATTGCCAACCAGTTTAGGGTCTTATACTGTCTATTTTGATGCCTCGAGAGTTGGCCTTGGAGTGGTGTCAATGCAGGACGGCAGGGTAATTGCCTACGCGTCTAGACAGTTGAATATACATGAGAATAACTACCCTGTCCACGACCTTGAGTTGGTTGCTTTTGTTCATGCCTTGAAGATCAGGTGTCACTATTTGTACGGTGTGACTTGTGAGATTTATACTGCGGAGTTTACAACACTTGTTCAAGCAAAAAGGATCTAAATTTGCGCCAGAGGAGGTAGTTAGAGTTGCTGAAAGATTATGATATTACTATTCTGTATTACCCGCGCAAGGCCAATATGGTAGCGGATGCCTTGAGTTGCCAGGAGGAGAGTTTTGGGAGTTTGGCATATTTACTGGCTTCAGAGAGGCATATGGTGATGGATGTTCAGGCCTTAGCCAGTCAGTTTGACATTGGATCTTTCGGAGCCCAGTGGGGTTCTATCTTGTGTGGTTTCCCGGTCTTCCTTATTTGATCGTCTTACGGAGCGACAGTATGATGACCCCCATTTGCTTGTCCTTTAGGACAAGGTTCAACATGGTGATGCCAGAGATGTGACCATCGGAGGTGACGGAGTGTTGATGATGCAAGGCCGTGTTTGTGTGCCCAATGTTGATGGGCTACGGGAGTTGATTCTAGCAGAGGCCCATAATTTGCGGTATTCCATCCATTTGGGAGCCGTCAAGATGTATCAGGACTCGAGGCAACACTATTGGTGGAGCCGGATTAAGAAGGATATAGTTGGATATGTTGCTAGATGCCTTAACTATCAACAGGTGAAGTATGAGCACTAGAGACCGGGTGGGTTGCTTCAGCAGATAGAGATTTCGGAGTGGAAATGGGAGAGGATCACCATGGATTTTGTAGTTGGTCTCCTACGGACCTTGAAGAAGTTTAATGTTATTTGGGTTATTGTGGATCGTCTAACCAAGTTCCCTCATTTCATTCTTGTGTGTACCACTGATTCTTCGGAGCGGTTGGTAGAGATTTATATCCGGAAGGTTGTCTATCTGCATGGTAATTCAGTTTCTATTATTTCAGACTAAGGGACTCAGTTTATGTCACATTTCTGGAGAGTCGTGTAGTAGGATTTAGGTACTCGAGTGGAGCTGAGCACAACTTTTCACCCCTAGATAGACGGACAGTCCGAGCGCACTATCAGATTCTTGAGGATATGTTCCATGCGTGTGTGAAGGAGTTTGGAGGGTCTTGGAATCAGTTCTTACTTTTAGCGGAGTTTTCCTACAACAACAGCTACCAGTCGAGCATCTATATGGCTCCTTATGAGGCTTTATATGGTAGACGGTGTCGATCTCCAGTTCGATGGTTTAGCCGGAGGAGGCTCGGTTTCTAGGTACAAATTTTGTTCAGGAGGCCTTGGACAAGGTCAATATCATTCAAGATAGGCTCCGTTCAGCTCACTCTATGCAGAAGAGTTATGCAGATCGCAAGGTTCGAGATGTAGCATTTATGGTTGGTGAGTGAGTATTGCTCTGAGTATCGCCTATGAAGGGCGTGATGAGATTTGGGAATAAGGGCAAGCTTAGCCCTAGATTTTTGATCGAGTGGGAGAGGTGGCCTATAGACTCGCATTGCCACCTCGCTTATTAGCCGTGCATCTAGGTTTCCATGTATCCATGATTCGGAGGTATCACGGCGATCTAGACCACGTGTTAGATTTTAGCACTGTCTAGTTGGATAAGGACTTGACCAATAAGGAGGAGCCTGTAGCTATCCTAGACCGGTAGGTTCGTCGGTTGAGGTCCAAAAGATTTTTTTGTTCAATGGAGAGGTCAGCCTCCTGAGGCATCGACCTGGGAGTCCGAGTCTGATATTCAGAGTCGTTATCCTCATCTTTTTCCTAACTCAGGACTTCTTTCTTTTGCCCGTTCGAAGACGAACAATTGTTTTAGTGGTGGAGGATGTGACGACCCAAATGGGTCATCACTTGTTTTCTTACCTATTATCTACTTTCGAGGCCTTGGAAACCTCATCTAGCGTTGCCTCGATTTGCGTGCGCAGTCCGGTGCATAGCCGGAAAGATTAGATATGAATTTTGTGAGGAAAATTGCAAATTTTGATATTAAATTAAATGAATTTTACTTCGGTCAACATATTGGCTAAACAGACCCAGACCCGTAATTTGACGGTCCCGAAAGGTCTGCAGGAAAATATGGAACTTGGGCATATGCCCGGATCGAATACCAAGGTCCCAAGCCCGAGAAATGAATATTTGCGTGAAATTATTATCTAGAAATAATTAAGGAAATTAGAAGTGAAATTTGATTAAAAGATTATGATATCGGGGCTGTATTTTGGTTCCGGTGCCCAGTGCTAGTCTTATATATGGTTTAAGCGCTTTCTGTAAAGTTTGGTTGAAAACAGACGTTGTTTGAAGTATTTTAGACTTAAAAGGGAAATTTGATATTTTATGAAAATTTAGAGGAAATCATGAGTTTTGAGTCTTAATTTAATGTTTATGATGTTATATTAGTGATTTGATCGCATGGATAAGTCAGTAGGATGGTTTTGAGGTGATGTGTATATTTTGTTTGGAGCCCCGAGGGCTCGGGTGAGTTTCGAGTAGGTTCGGGGACGCCTTAGGAATAAAAGACCAGGTGATGTAGGTTCAGGAAAATGTTGCAGACTCTGAACCATCCAGCGCGGTCCACATGAAAATGTGTGCGGCCGCGGTCGCCTTTGGACGATCTGCGGTAGGTGTGGTGCGGCCACAGTCGGATTTGCGCTGTCTGTGTAGGGCTAAGACCCGCAGGTCTTCAGGTAGGTCAGCGCGGCCATAGTCCTTTTTGCGCGGTCCGCGCCGGCAGACTCCAGTGGGTATAAATACACGGGAATTTCAATTATTTTTTAACTTTAATAAAATCCAAAACCTAAGGGGTGATTTTCCAAACAATTTTTTCTCTTCAAAACGATTGGTAAGTTATTTCTAACTTAATTTTGTCACTCCTTAGCATCTTTTAATATAACTTCAACTTCAAATTAAAGATTTTAATGGGAAAACTTGGGTATGTTGGGCAGAATATGTGTTTCTGCTAAAATTGGGGATTTGGACCTCAAATTGAGGCCTGATTTCGAAACAAATCATATATTTGTATTCGTGGGGGAAAGTGTAACCGGATTTTGGTTTGAACCTAGGGTTTGACCACGTTGACTTGAGGAGATTTTTGGTCATTTTACATAACTTTGCGTCTTAGCTTTTAATTAAATAGTGGAATTTGTTGTTTGGGGTGTTATTTACGAGATGTAATTTAAATGAATAGATTTGGGCCATTTAGAATCGGATACTCATGGCAAAAGTGTGGTTTCAAGTTGAATTTGGAGCCGGTTTGAGGTAAGTGACTTGTCTGACCTTGTGTGGGAGACTTCTTCTCCTTAGGACATGAAGTTTGGCATTTGAAAGCCTCGTACGTGAGGTGACAAACACGTACTTGAGAAAATTGTTGGAAATTTGTTTTCTTACTTGAAGTATTTAAATTGAGTTTTCTTGCTTACCTGTTCATTTTAAATTGTAGGTTTATTCTATGTTAGTTTAGAGAAACATCTTTATTTGACTTACTTGCCTAAGTGCTTAAACTGTCTTGTTTGTGCTCCGTGTAGTATGTTTAGCTAGGATTTTCTATTTCTTGTCCTGAGTTTAGTATCTACCTAATGTTTGGGTTGCTATTGTGTGTTTTTAAATCGGGACTACAGGTTGGCCCCCGGGAAATCCCCCTGCACTTGATATGTTCCGACGGAGGGTGCGGGATACCAATAGATCCCTGACACATGAAATTGTGAGATTTGAGGAGACTAAGAGATCCTCGGGATACCAAGAGATCCCTGGCACATGAAATTGTAAGATTTGAGGATACCAAGAGATCCTGGCACATGAAATTGTGAGATTTGATGAGACTAAGAGTTCCTCGGGACACCAAGATATCCCTGGCACATGCAATTGTAAGATTTAAGGATACCAAGACATCCTCGGGATACCAAGAGATCCCTCGTACATGAAATTGTAAGATTTGAGGATACTAAGAGATCCTCGGGATACCAAGACATATCTTGTGTATGTGATGAGGATCAAGCGATCCTTTGGATACCAAGAGATCCCCGGTTGTGGTTCCTGTTGCGAGTAGTATTTACTAATAATTTCCTGTTTTCTGCTCTCTATTACGGTTTCCGTATTTATCTTGTTTAGATTCTCGCTGTACACTTTATTTATGCTGTTTTTTTTCTCTCATCTTATTATTTATTATGTTATATCTTAATCTGGCCCGGATCTTTCCTCGTCACTACCCAATCGAGGTTAGGCTTGCCACTTACAGAGTACCGCTGTGGTGTACTCATGCCCCTCTTGCCCATGTTTTTCATGTGCAGATCCAGGTACCTCCACTCAGGTGCACTATCCTTGAGGCAGGGAGAGTTGCAGAGACTTTGAGGTATATCTGCCACGTTTGCAGACCAAAGAGTCTCCTTCTTTACTCTGTCTGTAGTATTTAGCCTTCTATAGTATTCTTGTTGTAGATATTTTTGGAGATTAGAGCGTTTTACAGTACTTCTTTTAGCTTGTGTTCCCGTGTGTTCCGGATTTTGGGATCATATTGTAGACTTACGCATTTTGAGTTTTATAAGCCGAGCAGCCTTTATATTCAATTTCTTTTAGTTATTAAGTTTTAATTAATTATTCCGCACGCTATGTTATTTTTCCACATTGTTAGCTTACCTAGTTATAGGAACTAGGTGCCATCACGACATGTTCACGGAGGGCGAACTGGGATCGTGACACAAACTAAATACTTCTCCAATAGCACAATTAATACATAATAATATTATTATATTTTCGGGTTATTACAATTATCTCACAAAATTCTTAATTATCTCTCCACTTTCTCTCTCTCACACATCATTGTCCTTCCATTGTTGAAGCACCATTTTTCTTTATTAACGTCATTGTTTTTTTTTTCAAATTTTTTTGCTCAAAAAAATTGTAGTAAGTGTTAAAGTTTTTAGCTTTTGGCCGGTTAAAGCTTCTTTTTTTTCTCTTTAATATGTTTTTTTAAAAATATTCACCATTGTTTAGTTTTCACCAGAAACTTGAAATTTTTTCTTCAATGGTTGATTCAATTCAGAAGAGGGTTACAAAAGATATACCCACCAAAGCACTAAAATTCGACGGGTCATTTTTCGATTTGCAAATCACTCAAGAGGAACCAGTATTTACAGGTTCATTGGTAACCACTGAAGCCGAAAGGAGAACAAAAATGCACAATGACCCTACGAAACATGGTCAAGTTGAGAAATCTTTGAAAAATCGATACTTCGTGATGTGGGAAAGAGAAAAAAACTCATAGGTGATGTTTCGGGTAGTAAGGAAAAAGAGGTCGCTAAAGGAACTAGCTCGGAATAAAGAAAGACAAAATAATTGTGGATGTATTTATATAATCGAGTCCTCATACATTATTAGCATGTACAGTGGTTATCTCTTCTTGTATGTATATGTATTTATATGTATTCAATATTTCCTACATTGATTTTTACTTTTTATAGTGATTTTGGAATCGTAATTAGACGTATTTATATGTATTTTAGTTCATTCAACAATATTTTTAAATACATCAGTTGTTCTATATTTTGTTATGTATCCGCCCTAAATGTATTTATATGTATTCTCAAACCAACTGTATTTTGTTGTATTTAACTATGTCAATCTAATTTTTTCAGCGATTGTGGGTTGTATGTCACAGCATACACAAAGTATTTGAGCACTTATGAATTGATTTCACAAACAATCTTTGATGTCAGTTTATTCCGTCAAAGATATGATGCCATCATTTGGAACTATGCTATGCGGAAGATAGACGCCGATGCTATAAGTGACAATGAAGCACTCGCAAAGATTGTTAGGCAAATCACAAATTCAAATACTTCTATGAAAATAGTTATTAAATAGTTTTCTGTAAATCGGATTGCATTAGCAGCTTATTACTGAATACATCATAGTTTTATTCAACATTTGTTATTTTTGAATACATGAATATATTTTGTCTTTAAGGTGTTTATGAATGAAACCATACAGTCTTTATGTTGTGCTATTAATTTATACATTATGTTGTATTTATGTATTAATAATCATCCACATACTTCTATTATGTATTTATAAAGTTGTATTATGTTGATACATCTCCTACTATTAAGCATAATTTAATAGTTTTAAATACCTATTATAATCCAGCTATATTCTGCAATATTTGAATGATAGGCAGTAGTGTATTCAATTGTATTTTACTGTGTTTAGTAAATTTCAATGATAGACAGTGTTGTATAAATATTCTCCTATATACATGTCTCGTTATATTCAGCATAATTCAATTGCATATAGATACAAAAACTATCATTCAAGCTATATTAAAAAGTAAAAATACCATATTTAAAGTTAATCTAACTTGTATGTATTTTTGTTTTACTGTATTTAGTGTATTTAAATGATAGACAGTGTTGTATTTATTATATTTTACTGTATTTATTTTCAGACTTAGCTATGTTCAGTGATTATATTCTGTTCTTATTTCTTATGTTTGTATTCTACTGTATTTATGTTCTAGTATAATCTTCCACATAGTTTTATTTCAAGCTATATTAAAAACTCAAAATACCATATTTTATGTTAATCTAACTTGTATGTATTTTTGTTTTATCGGGTTTCAGGTTTCACTATATTTAAATGACATACAATATTGTATTAACTATGTATTTTTGTTTTATTGTATTTCGGTGTGTTTAAATGATAAATAGTGTTGTATCGTTATGTTGTATTCATTGTATTTTACTGTATTTATTATATTTTCAAACTTAGCTATATTCAGTGGTTATATTTTATTTTTATTTCCAAACATTTGTATTCTACTGTATTAATGTATTAGTATAATCATCCACATAGTTTTATTTCAAGTTATATAAAAAAGTCAAAACACCATATTTTATGTTCATCTAACTTGTATGTATTTTTATTTTATTGGATTTCAGTGTATTTAAATGACAGAAATGTTGTATTAACTGCAAGTTTTTGTTTTACTGTGTTTCTATATATTTAAATGATAGATAGTGATGTATTCATTGTATTTTACTGTATTTATTATATTTTCAAACTTAGTGATGTTCAGTGTGTATGCATATAAATTTTTTTTTATTGAATTCAAATTCAATAAATAATTTGAATTATATTTTAAATATATTAGTCCGAATAAATATTTTGGACTAATATAACTAGATTAGTTGTATATGTCCAATATTATTGGGCTAGCCCATTTAATTGGGCTAAAGCGATGAGCCCACTTCATTAAGCCCAAAATAACATCGTCCTAGAGGCCCAGCTTGGTGGCACATGTCAAATGACGTGGCGTGCCAAGGCAAGCAGAAGAGGCAATAGGATCATGCCACGTGTCAAAATGACAAAGCATGCCATGTCACACTAAAAGGGCAATGAAATCACGCCAAGTGTGCAAGTGACATGTTCTGGCCAATCAAATGCGGTCATGTCACACTTCAATTTGATTGGTTGGAAAGAGTTTGTTCTTATCACAACTCTTTTCTTCCACAACTATAAATGTGGGTCTTCATAACTCAGAAAAAAGACCAGAAGTTATAATAAGAAGCAAGAGAGAGCTCGTGAATCAAACACCGCAAATTTCTCTACAAGTTTCAAGATTCAAGCAATCAAGTTCAAGTTCAACAAATCAAGTTCAAGTTCAACAAATCAATTTCAAGCTCAAGAACGAAGAACAAATCAAGTTCAAGCTCAAGAACAAGATCATTGTTCGTGAAAACAAATATATATTCAAGATCAAGCTAAGGCCCTTGAATTTATACTAGAAAAGTATAATCAGAGGAATCATAGAGATTGTACACTCAAATATTCAAAATCAGATACTACAATTGTTGCAATATTTTTGGTCTTGAGTTTATTTTCTCGACGCAAATTTATTGTTTAAAAATTCTGGCACGCCCCGTGGGACAATCTCTACCTCTCATCTCAATTTTTCATTCACCAAATACCACGAATATTGAAATGGCTTCAAAGAAAATCAACTCCGTTTCAACCTCCACCAAGGCTGCTAACTCCAGGTTCTATGCTGATGTGGAAAGCATCCCCGATATCACCTTCGGAAGCTTCACACCAGTTACGAGGAGCAAAGCAAGCTTTTAGGACAACAAGCACCCCAAGCGCTGTCTGCATCAACCCTTTTTTTGATCTTTATCCTCAAAAGGAGCAAGATCTGCCACAAGCGTATCTGAAGGAGGAAGCGATGTTGCTGAAAAGATCAAGAAAACACTGGCTCTGCTTGACCTCTCCGGCTCCAAGCACTCTGCCTTGAAGGAAGATGATGATGCTTCAAGTGATATATCCTCTCCACTTACACGACATAACATGAGCCAATCAAGGATCAATCTGTGTGAAAATCTATGCTACTCTCCGTCATCCACAACAATCATGCAAGACATAGTGACAAACACTTCATCCATGGAAGAGCAGTTGGCAAACTTGACGGAAGCAATCGCTGGCTTGACTAAATGCATGCAAAATCAAGAGGCTATAATTGACAGTCTAACAGACAGGGTGGGAATCTTGATGGAGGAAGAATCTATCCATGCACCCGGCAAGCTCCCAAAAGTTCTAGAAAGGGACTCTCTCCCAAGACGAGCAACATCCACTAAGGCTATCCCTGTCTCATCTGAAGAGATGATTCGAATCGATCAACTGAAGGAGTTCATCGAAGGAACCATTAACAGCAAATATGAAGTTGCTGCCAAATCCTCCCTTACATATGCAAAGCCGTACACTGCAAGAGTCGATATGTTGAAGATGCCTGCTAGCTATCAACCTCCAAAGTTTCAACAGTTTAATGGTAAAGGTAATCCGAAGCAACATGTTGCGTACTTCTTGGAGACGTGTAATAATGCTGGGACTTATGGATATTACCTCATCAAGCAGTTTGTCTGCTCGCTAAAAGGAAATGCTTTTGACTGGTACATGGACCTCGAGGCTGGATCTATCGACAGCTGGGATCAACTAGAGCAAGAATTCCTCAGTCGCCTTTATAGCACAAGACGCACAGTGAGTATGATAGAGCTTACATATACTCGTCAATGAAAGGGGAAACTAGTTATCGACTTTATCAATTGTTGGAGGAACGCAAGCCTCAACTGCAAAGACGGGCTTAGTGAAGCTTCAGGCATAGAGATGTGCATCCAAAGCATGCATTGGGGATTGCGCTACATCTTGCAAGGTATCAAGCCTATCACATTTGAAGAACTTGCAACTCGTGCCCATGACATGGAATTGAGCATGGCCTCTGCTGGAAATGAAAGGCTGCCCATCTATGAACCTCGCAAAGCGAATGACAAGCAAGAAGTCAGGAAGCGGGGAAAGTTCGTACCTAAGTCAGAAAGAAAAGAAGCTATGAATGTGAATACGTCACCTATGAAATTCACGACGAAGGTGAGTAAGAAGTAGAGTATGAAATCCACTTTTTTTTCAAGACAAGCCAAGTGGAAAGTTGACTCTAAAAGAGTTGCAGGAGAAAGAGTACCCATTCCCGGATTCTGATGTGCCAGCCATTTTCAAAGAACTCATCGAGTTAAATCTCATTGAGCTTCCGGAGATCAAGCGACCAAATGAAGATGGGAAAACAAATGACCCAAATTAATGCAAATATCACCGACTTGTAAGCCACCCTATGGAGAAGTGCTTTGTCTTCAAGGATAAAGTCATGGACTTGGCTCGCAAAAATAAGATCGTTTTTGAAGATGAGAAAGCAAGCGCAAACCAAGTCTCTATCACCTTTGGCTCATTCAGTCCATATGAATTATGTGTTTCTAAAGAAAGTAAAGATGAAGAATTACTGGAGAGCAATAAAGTTGAAGTCAACCAACCTGATGATGATGAAGGTTGGATGTTGGTGACTTGTCGTAGACTCCACAAAAGGAGCCCACGGAAAGAATTAATATAACAACCAACAAGGAAGATGATGGTAAAAAGATCAATAAAAAAGAATCTAGTTAGGCATTTGAAGAAAGCAAAAGTGGAGATGCACCACCCTCAAAAGCCATGAAATCCAGTGACCTTGGAGGAGTTTCTACCAAGTTGGTTCCGCACAAAGATTTCCCATGAGGGCATTGATGCCTCTTGTTTCCATACTGACAAAGGAGAAGAAAGGAGTGATGACATACCACTGGCACCATCTTCGGAAAAGCCCATCGAGTCCACTTCTCAAGAAGTTAATGCTTGTGGATAAGGTTACGTTCACAAATGACGATCTCTTGTTGGGAACACTCCTCATAATCGCCCATTGTACCTGGTTGGCTATGTGCACGATGAAAGGGTAAACCAGATTTTGGTTGATGGAGGATCCTCAGCGAACATTTTGCCAATCCATACTGTGAAAGAACTTGGTATTCCCATGAACGAACTCTCAAAAAGTCGTGTGATGATCCAATGATTCAACCAAGAGGGGAAAATAGCCATAGGCGCAATCAAGCTAGGAATCACTATTGAAGATATGCAATCAAGTGCATGGCTGCATGTGATCGACGCGAAGACTTCGTACAATGTTTTGCTTGGGAGGCCTTGGATACATGAGAATAAAGTAGTTCCATCTATCTACCATCAATGCTTAAAATACTATGAAGATAAAGTCGAGAAGATGATAGTTGATGATGACGAGCCATTCACGAAGCTGAGTCGCACTTCACCGATGCAAAGTTCTACTTGAAGAAACACATTGTGAAGGGGCTGAAAGCTGATGATGGTATGAAAAGCAAGAATAAAGAGCCCTCAACTAAAAGAGAAGAGGCAAATACTTGTGAAGCCAAAGCTGTTAGTAAGGAGGTACAACCTAATGTGGATAAATCTTATAGAGGGAATATTATGTCTTATGGCAATAAAGTAAGTCTGGCGCTCCAATATGTCCCTAAAAGGAAGAAAGATGAAGGTAAATCATATAATCACCAAGCTAACATGCTAAAAGAGTTAACTCTTCCGGTCAAATGAATTGAGGCTGTAAAGTCATCTTCAATGTCGTTTGCAGAGTTTGTAGCCCAAGATCGTTTGCAGAATGTGGCACTCCCTACAAAGCGAACAGATGAAGGTTTTGATCCTAATGATTACAAGCTATTTTCAAAATCTGGATACAATCCCAATGAGCCGTCAAAGTTAGGGAAGCTCCCATCTGAAGCTGCAACGAGGCAACCATGTGAAGGTCTAGGATACAAGTAACCGTCACCAGTGAGCATCTCAATAAGAAGGGCAAGTAGCAATTATATCAATGTAGAAGACGAATCTGCTGCTTCTAACAGGCCTTCTATCTTTAATCGACTTGGAAAATCAACTGTGAGAACTTCCATATTTGAGAGATTGGGCCTATTAAATTAGGGGAATAAGTTCTAGAGAAACCATCGAAATACAAGAATACCCGCTTCACCCAAAATTCCGAAGATCTCTAAGGATTTCCAAAGTTTGGTTCCTTCTAGAATGAGGCGACAAACAAAAATTTTGGTTTCATGTGAAGAAGTACTAAAAGTAAAGCCATATTTTATGGTCTACACTAAGGAACGTGACGAAGATGAAGAATGTGTAGGTTCTTCGTATCATGTCACTGTACAAAGTGAGAATGGTGTTCCGCCTTCGATGGAGGATAAGGCAGAATTGGAGCATGTTTCACCATGTTATCACATATCCTTCAATGACGGAGATCCTCAAGAAGATGAAGATGCGAAAGATGATCCACATGAACTTGAAGAAGGAGTGAAGACGACAGTTGATGCCTTAAAAGAAGTTAACCTTGGCACCGATGAAGAACCAAGACCCGCATTTACTCGAAGTTGATGAAGAAAGCACTTATATTGAGTTACTTAAAGAGTTCAGGGATGTCTTCTCATGGAGTTACAAAGATATTCCTTGGTTTGACCTGAAAGTAGCAGTCCATCACTTTGCAGTCAAAAATGGTGCTCGCCCTGTTAAACAAGCTCAAAGGCGCTTCAGGCCGGACTTTGTTCCGCTGATTGAAGTTGAAGTTAACAAACTCGTTGAATATGGATTCATTCGGGAAGTTAAATACCCAACATGGGTTTCAAGTATTGTCCCTGTAAGGTAGAAGAATTGCCACATTGGAGTATGCGTTAACTTCAGGGACCTCAATAATACGTGTCCTAAAGATGAATTCCCGCTTCCTATTCCAGACCTGATATCGGTGCTACTACTGGTTATGAGGAAATGACTTTCATGGACGATTCGTCGGGCTATAACCAAATTCACATGGTACCAAAAGATGAAGATCTTACTACATTCCGCACTCCCAAGGGTATTTATTGCTACAACGTAATGCCTTTTGGCTTAAAGAATGCTGGTGCTACTTACGAAAGGGATATGCAAAATATTTTCGATGATTTTCTCCACAAGAATGTTGAATGTTATGTTGACGACTTGGTGGTGAAATCAAGAGAGAAGGGCGACCACATGAAAGACTTGAGGATGGTATTTGAATTGCTCCGGAGATACCAACTTAGGATGAACCCATTAAAATGTGCCTTTGGAGTTACATATGGAAAGTCCTTGGTTTCATTGTCCGACATCAAGGGATCAAAATTGATCAAGCCAAAATGGATGCCATTTTGAAAATGCCTGAGCCTCGATATATCCATGAATTGAAAAGTCTGTAATGAAAGATAGGGTACCTTAGGAGGTTCATCTTGAACATAGCTGGGAGGTGTCAACCATTCAACCGCCTTATGAAGAAAGGTGTACCTTTCAGATGGGACCAAGTATGCAGTAATACCTTTGAAAGCATTAAATCCTACTTGATGAAGCCTCCAGTTTTAGCAGCCCCTGTACCTGGAAAGCCATTGATACTATACAATTTGGCACAAGAAAGGTCTGCTGGAGCACTGTTGGCCCAAGAAAATAGTGAGGGGAAGGAAAACTCTCTTTACTACTTGAGCAGGATGATGACACTGAACGAGTTGAATTATTCGCCAATTGAGAAGTTGTGCTTGGCGCTAGTCTTCTCAATTCAAAAGTAGAAGCACTACTTTCAAGCTCATGTTGTCCGTCTTCTTTCTAAAGCAAATCCCATAATGTTCGTGATGTCAAAACCTGTTCTTAGTGATCGACTAGCGATATGGTACCTCCAATTTCAACAATTTGAGATTTTGTACATCCCTCAAAAGGCTGTAAAAGTACAAACATTGGTAGATTTCTTGGCAGGTCATCCAATACTTGATGACTGGGGAGCTTACTGATGAACTACTTGATGAGGACGCAATGTTCGTTGAAGTTCAACCTCCAGGAAGATGTACTTTGATGGTGCCGCGCATCGTGGGGGAGCTGCGACTGGCGTAGTATTTGTCACTCCTCAATGTGAAGTCTTTCCCT
This sequence comes from Nicotiana benthamiana, assembly GCA_034376525.1. Classification (NCBI taxonomy): domain Eukaryota; kingdom Viridiplantae; phylum Streptophyta; class Magnoliopsida; order Solanales; family Solanaceae; genus Nicotiana; species Nicotiana benthamiana. The sequence goes on from CM067326.1 coordinate 35,608,328, forward strand.
ACTCCTTCACCTTGACACAACTCTGTTCCAACAATGTTGTTAAGTATCAAGCATTAATACTTGGGCTTGAAATGGCCGTTGATATGAAGCAGTTGCAATTGCAAGTCTTTGGTGACTCCTAGTTAGTGGTCAATTAGCTTTTGGGTAGTTACGAGGTTAAGAAGCCTTAACTACGCCCATATCATGATTACGCGAAAAGGTTGATGGGATGGCTCGGTAATATGACTATTCAGCATGTGCGAAGGAAAGAAAATAAGAAGGCTGATGCTTTAGCTGCCCTAGTTTCATCTTTAACCCTGCCTGATCAATCGCAAGTTTCTGTCTGCCAAAAGTGGCTACTACCGCTGCCAGGTGAGGCTGAAGGTGAAGAAAACGAACTCAAGTATCTAGTTGTTGTTTCTGAAGTTGAGAAAGAAGAACGGCGCCAGCCCATTAGTGACTACTTATGCTATGGGATACTTCTAGAAAATCCGAGGAGAAGCACTAAAATCCATCATCGTGCGCCTTGCTTCCTTTACTACAAGGATACTCTATGCAGAAGGTCGTTCGAGAGAGTACTCTTGCGATGCTTAGGAGAAGAAGAAGCTCTCCAAGCTTTGCAAGAGGCACATTCTGGGGTATGTGGGTCACACCAGTCTGGACCAAAGCTCTACTTTTATATAAAAAGGATGGGATATTATTGGCCAACGATGGTAAAGTATTTCTTGGACTACGCTTGAAGATGCAAAACTTGTCAATTCCATGTGAATGTTATTTATCAATCTCCTGAGGTGTTGCACCCGACTGTTGCATCCTGGCTATTTGACGCATGGGGATTGGATGTTGTTGGACCACTGCCAAAGTCCTCTGGTGGCCACCTATACATCTTGGCTGCAACTGACTATTTCTCAAAATGGGCTGAAGTTGTTGCTCTTAAGGAGGTAAAGAAGGAAAATGTTGCAAGTTTCATCCGAGTAAGCATCATCTATCGCTTTGGCATTCCCCGTTACATAATAATGGATAATGGCAAGCCGTTTGAAAATAGGTTGATGAACAAGATTTGTGAGCTCTTTGACTTCAAGGAACATAAATCTTCGATGTACAATGCTTCCCCCAATGGTCTAGCTGAGGCATTCAACAATACTCAATGCAACTTGCTAAAGAAAGTCGTCTCCAAATCCAAAAGAGATTGGAATGATCGTATGGAAGAAGCTCTATGGGCATATAGGGCTACTCACCGCACGCCAACACAGGCAACTCCTTATTCACTCGTTTATAGGGACGAAGCCGTGTTTCCACTTGATTGTCAAATACCTTCGTTACGACTGGCTATTCAAGAAGGGATCACTGATGAAGAAAATGCTCGACTTCGGTTAGCAGAGTTGGAAGCTCTTGATTAAAAGAGATTGGAAGCTCAACAGAGTCTTGAATGTTATCAAGCTCGATTATCTCGCGCTTTCAATAAAAGAGTTCGCCCGAGATCCTTTCAAGTAGGAGATCAATTCCTTATCGTACGAAGACCCATAATTACTTCCCATAAACCTGTAGGGAAGTTAACTTCAAATGGGATGGGCCATATGTCGTACAAGAAGTTTACTCAAGTGGGGCTTACAAGCTGGTTGATGTAGATGGTATAAGAATTGGCCATATAAACGGAAAGTTTTTTAATAAGTATTATCCTTGAAGTCATGACGCTCCTTGATGCACGAGCCTAAACTGCATGTTGACACACTCCTGGCCCGTAAGAGTATAAACTGTGTATGGCCCAAAAAAAAGGGTTCGCTAGGTTGAAAATCTCGAAAGAGGCGGCCTAGGAAAAAGTTAGGATGTAAAAGAAAAGGAGTCTACTAGGTTGAAAATCTCGAAGGAAGCGGCCTAGGCAAAAGTTAGGACATAAAAAATAAAAACAAAAAATCACCCAGTCTGAACTATGGTATGACTTTATCCTCTTCACTGAGGTACGTAGGCAGCTTAGAGTGTCATTCTAAGTTCAGTCGCATAAGTTCAAAAGATATATATTGCCCCAATGGTTGTTCGAATGAAGTATGAAGGAACACAAGATCCAGCTGAAATGTCATCCTCGCGTTGCACTTTGATCTCATTTGATTTAAAGGGGGCAACCCTCCTTGGTAAATTGATATCTTCAATTGGCCGATTTTAGAAGGATGTCAATTATTTTCATTGAAGTCCAGGCATTCTCTATGTCTTCAGGTTTGCCAAACCTTCAAGTTTTCTGGTCTCCAAGTCCGCCCTCTGCCTAAAAAAAATGGAAGAGAAGCGAGGCGTCAAAAGGAAACATAAGTATAAGGAAATGATTGCTTGGTGCAACGTTTCAAATTCAGTGAGATTTGAACCCTAAGATATTTGTGAGAATATGGTTCTTAAATTTCGATTTACGGCAAGTAAGACGTCTTCCGATCTCGAGGCTTCCATATCAAGATGCAAAATATTTGGTGAATTCACGCATATCTGAAATTGTCGGTGTATCAGAATTAAGTATTGACTTCGAAATATTCTCTGAATGTTTCCATAAGGCATTAAATATTGAATTTTGGATATGTTATATATTTGAAGTAAATTTAGATCAAAAGGTTCGTGATTTCGACGTTCCTAATTCAAGATACAAAACTTTTGGCGAAGTCGCGCAAATCTGAAATTTTCAACGTGGTGGAACCTAAAGTTAATTTCAAAATATTATCTGGGACGATTATGAATTTATTTGATTGAGAATTTTGTATATGTTCTAGATATTGAAGTCTAGATTTGAAGAAGTTATATGGTTTGTATTTTCAAGGTTCCTACAAAAAGATATGATTTTTTTAGAGAGACTGCGCAAATCTGGAACTGATAGAGAGGTGCAACATAAAGTTGTTTTAAAATATTATTTGGAAGATTCTTAAGTTGTTTGATTTAGAATTTTGGATATTCTCTAGATCTTGAAGTCTAGTTTTCTTGAAATCAAATGGTTTTCAATTCTGATATTTTTACACCGAGATACGAATTATTTTTTGTGAGACTGCACAAATCTTAAATTTTTAACGTCGTGAAATCTAAAGTTGGTTCCAAAATTCTGTCTGGGGCAATTCTAGAGGTATTTGATTCGGAATTTTGGATATATTTTAGATATTGAATTCTAATTTTTGAAAAATCAAATGGTTCATTATTTGGACTCTCCCCCCACAAGATATGAATCTTTTGTTACAAGTGCGTAAAGTAGAAAATTATGCAACTAAGATAAATGTCGGGTAGTGTTAAGCAAATGAGAAGCAATCTTATCTGCAACTTCTTCACGACTCTCTTCAATTTCTTTTCACTAGAGGAAACTTTCTCACTTGCTTCAAGTTTGAACGATTTGAGATGCTCTTTAGCTTTGGAAATCAGCTCTAGCTTCTCATCTTCACTTGTCTTATCAGCCATATTGGATCGCTCTTGGTCATATGATGCGGCAAGTACAAAAAGAGAATTCAGTAAATCTTCTAATGGAGAAAAATCCAGAATATTCTTCTTCGTCATATCCTCGAAAATCTCAATGATTTTCTCCCTATAAGATGAGAGCATTTCCGGACGAGTTTTGGAATGCGTATTGCAAATATCCTCACAAAGTCCCAAAATGAATTCCATCTTGCGATTGAAAACAATGCTTTTTTCTTCAAATATAGATACAGTTGCATTTGTCATTGGTGAAGTGCGAGTTATCTCATTTGGAGTTTGTCTTTTTAGGGATTCGTCATGAGGAAGAGATGATGCCTTTGAGGATGACTTCACTTTACACGTAAGCCCTCGAATAGATTCATCACTCACTTGCATCTAGTCGCATGGGGATACCATCGGATGCCCAATGGTGTTTAACTGCATTAAGAAAAGGTAAATTAAGTAAGCAATTTATAAGTGAAGCTACTCCTAAAAAAGCGGGGGAATGAGCGAGGTGATTGTATTTTACCTCTTTGTTACAAGCTGTATGCGTTCTTGAGGGACTATCAACACTTTGAACCTCTACGATCTCTACTAGGTTAGGCCGTTTTCTTTTCCAATTTTGATCTTCATTGGTACTCTGGCTTGTGTCTTGAGGAACATGCGTGTTCAATGGAAGAACTAGAGGGTGTTTCTCTATATCCCTTGAAGTGCACACCACTTCTTTCAAAGCTGCCTCCGAGGATTTAAGCTTCCTTTTTTAGGTTGCGTAACTACTTTTGGGATTGGAGTTGATATTTTTTTAACTTTTGAGAGCGTCTTTCCAACACCTTGATCTTCACCTCCTAAAAGGGTTGCAGACTTTATCCCAACATTGTATATCAAATCTTGTAAGTTATTCTCGAGAAACTTCCCATGTGCTTTCTCCCACCAAGAAATATAATTAGTGGAGAAAAGCTTCTCCATAGGATCTCCAGCTGGAGGAAAAACTGCACGTGACATAGATCAATACAATGTGCAAATCCTCCAAAATCTGATTCCTTCATCTAGAGAGGTGTTACGGATATCATTCTCCAAAAAGCCGGGGACGTTCTGGTAAAATCCAATTTGACGACCAAATCGATGCGGGCTATATGGCTCGATGATGAATGAGTTGCCATACCTCAAAGGGAGGTAATTAAACTTAAGCTCATGAAGTAATTTGATTCCAACTCTTGAGGGGCACTGTTATCCATGTAATGATAAGGACGGGAATTGGTTAACATTGTTGGTGCCCAAACTATATCCTACCTATTGTGGATGCGTTTTCTTCCATCTTTTTTGTCAAAGTACCTTGCAGCCCCCTCTCTTCAGTATACCACCATCAAAGGGACAGCTCGACCCTTAGCAAGTGGATAGTGGGTTTTGAAGTAATGTGCAAGCAGACCTTAAACATAATGAATAGGAAAGGAAACTTTGACCTGATCAAGTTGGGCAGAATGCGAAATCATATTCAAATCATGATAAATACTCGCCAAAACTGGGACTGCAAGGCTAATGTGTCGCCCGCCTGCCATCATGCTTGCCATCTTAAAAGTCTCAGGACAGATGGAGTTTTCTACCTCGGGGAACACAAAGGCACATAGCCAAATTGATAAGAATGCCGCTACATATGTTTCATCTTTCTTCTCAGACCTCACCCTAAGCTTAGAGAATATCTTTTCTTGATCAGTCGACCACCTCGTCATCTCGGGAATAAGTCTGTTATGATTATGTGTTGACTTTAGGCGTGCAGATTTATTTTCCTTTCGCAGCAGGGCAGGTCTATATATTAAAGTTTTTTTGTACCAAAAACTTGTCCACTTGCTGAAGGAGACCGTTTGGGTAGCACCCGTACCTTCTGTAAGATGGTGAAATGCGGTAAATTAGTACTCACAAGATCGAGGAATAAATCTGACTTGTTTTTCATTCAAACCGATGAGTTTTCTTGTCTCAGGTACCACTTCTTTGTATGGAGAACCCGCAATGGGCAAACCCCCAAGGATATGTATGTCCCAAAGAGATATAGATAGCTCCCTAGCTGATGTAAGAAGTGTGTTCGTCTTGGGGAACCAAGCCTCACAAAATGCTTGCAAAATGTTCGAGTTTCGATCATAAGTGAAAAGTAAGGCATAGACAACATCATAAATCTTTGTTGTACTCAGAGTTTGTTGACTTCCACCAAACACATCTTCAGCCCATTCCCAATATCCACGGATATGACGATACTCACCCTCGATTGTTGTTGTGTTTCCCCAATGTACTTCGCCTTAAATTATGCAACTTCCTAAGTTTTGAAGGGTGCTAGCAATATTTACATGGCGATGGATTGACGCTTGGAGAGACCACATCTTGGATAATGGATTAGAAGTTGATTTTTGCTCCAAGGTTCAGTTCTCTACATGAAGGGAGTTCCTTAGAGGAGGACATAAGGCTGCATATAGGTCGGCTTGTGAGATGAGAACCAAAAGCTTGGTTTGTTCTATGCCATCTTCAGTCTCGATGATGAGATAATTTTGAGGAAGGTGAGGTATTGTCCCTGAAATTTGTCATCTCTTCGTGCTAAAAAAAGAAAAAGAAAAGAGGGGTTATCAAAGTCCAAATCAAGAATATTAGAATGGGTACAAAAGTCTAAATGGATGAAACACTCTTCGGTAGTCAGGCCATTTTGAGAGTAATCTCTCCAAGAATCGGGCCTTTTTGAGAGTAATCCCTCCAAGAATTGGGTCTTTTGAGAGTAATCTCTCCAACAATCGGGCCATTTTGAGAGTAATCTCTCCAAGAATCGGGCCATTTTGAGAGTAGTCTCTCCAACAATCGGGCCATATTGAGAGTAATCTCCCCAAGAATTGGGCTATTTTGAGAGTAATCTCTCCAAGAAGCCATGAAAGTAATCCCTCCGATATTCGGGCAATGATGAGTACTCATCCCCTCACACCCCAAGATTGTCTTCCTTATGCACGGATCATCTTGTTAAACAAGAACAAATCCTTCTTATTTGGTCCTACAAAAATAGGAAAAAAAATAAAAAAAGAGAAAAATGCAAATTAAAAAAAAGGATCATCTGTTGAAGATGGACTCGAAACAAGCTTGAAACCGAGGCAAATTACTACAAGGCAATGAGAGAATGTGCTGCTATATTAGATATGGGAGCAGCTGACCAATATGTTTCGTCGATGTGGATAGATCCTAAGTCACTTGAAAGACGGAGCTATTGTCCTTGTCCAACTGAAATTCAAACGTGACTTGGTAACATATCAATATTTTACGAAGTTAATTTGAAGTGGTACTCATAGTTTCCTATTCCAAAGTGATATTGTAATCTACATTTGCAATCTCGTAGGTTGCCTACGTGGGATTTGTCTTGCAAAGACGTTCCGGTAATATAACAAATAGTATAAAGTTTACTCCAATACTTTAATACTAGTCTCGATAAGTTTTGAAGTAGGGGGCATTTATAAGCATATGAAAAAAATTATTAAATTCAAATTCAATAAATAATTTAGATTATATTTTAAATATATTAGTCTGAATAAATATTTTGGGCTAATATAATTAGATTAGTTGTATAAGTCCAATATTATTAGGTTAGCCTATTTAATTGTGCTAAAGTGATGAGCCAACTTCATTAAGCCCTAGATGAAGTCTTCCTAGAGGCCCTGCTTGGTGTCACGTGTCAAATGACTTGGCGTGCCAAGTGAAGCGGAAGAGACAATAGGATCATGCCACGTGTCAAAATGACAAAGCATGCCAAGTCACACTAAAAGAGCAATGAAATCGTGCCACGTGTGCAAGTGACATGTTCTGGCCAATCAAATGTGGCCATGTCACACTTCAATTTGATTGGTCGGAAAGAGTTTGTTCTTATCACAACTCTTCCCTTCCACAACTAAAAATAGGGGTCTTCACAACTGAGAAAAAAGGACCAGAAGTTATAACAAGAAGCAAGAGAGAGCTCGTGGATCAAACATCGTAAAATTCTCTACAAGTTTCAAGCTTCAAGCAATCAAGTTCAAGTTCAACAAATCAAGTTCAAGCTCAAGAACGAAGAACAAATCAAATTCAAGCTCAAGAACGAAGAACAAATCAAGTTCAAGCTCAAGAACAAGATCATCGTTCGTGAAAACAAATATAGATTCCAGATCAAGCTCAAAGGTCCTTGAATTTATACTACAAAAGTAGAATCAGGGAATCATAGAGATTGTACACTCAAATATTCAAAATCAAATACTATATTTGTTGCAATATTTTCTGTCTTGATTTTATTTTTTCGATGCAAATTTATTATCTACACAGTGATTATATTTTATTTTTTATTTCCAAATATTTGTATTCTACTGTATTTTTGTATTAGTATGATCTTCCACATAGTTGTATTATGTTTTGAGCGGTTTTTTTTTTTTTGGAATTGAATTATATAGGTATAATATTTTTTTGGTTAAACATGCCATCTATTGTTACGTGTACCATTCCCAAGGAGAATCTCGAACAGTGTCGGTGGACAAAAAATATGGAACGATACCCGGGAAAAAAAGGAGGGAAACTATGAAGGTGGCTCTATTTTTTTGTGTTTGTCGTTTTGTAGAATCTATATATATGGGTATGAGAAAGCTCATGTGGCATCTTTCGGGATTTATCTTAATTCTCCTTTTTTGACTTTCTCTTTTATTTTTTTCCTTTTAATCTTTTTTTTTTTTAAAAAGTTCACGTCCCATGACATGCACCTCTTTATTGTGGGTTATGACTGAAGAAGTAACGGAACCATAACTAAAATAAAAAAGAACACCGTGGTTCTACCTTCCGTTTATTTTCTAAAATAATTTCTCAAAAGTAAGTCTTTTATTTTCTTTTATAATTTTTTGACTGGTCTAAATTAACTCTCTCTCTTATATATAAGATGATAAAACCAAAACTAATTCTGATAGTATTATGTTGGAGAATATACAAAAGAAAAAACGGATCAAAAAGTACTACTTCCCTCATTATTCATTGTATGCTCTTGAGATATAGTACACAATTTGTTGAAACTCATTTTGCTATTTCATAAAAGTTAATATTAATTGTAAAACAAAATACGAGAATAAGTATATTTTAATCGTCCATCTTAACTATGACTTTAAAAGTTTCACTTCGTGATTATCTCAGGACCATGAGTTCACAAATTCTTTTTTTTCTCTTTTAGGTTACTTCTTTTGATTAGTAAAGACTGACTATTTATGATAAGAATTATACCAATTACAGTTCTATTTATTCAAATTTTTATCCGTTTGCAGGAAAATTTACTAGTCTACTCATAAATTGGATTGCTAATATTGGGTGTTTTAACAGTTTTTGTTAAGCTATATTAGGAGTGTATCACATTAATTGATTCACTATCCATTTTTAAACAGCTAGAGGGATAATTTTTTACACAATGATTTCTGTTATTGTATGTTACGATCCGAATTTTTCATCCTTGGAAATCGTGATGGCGTATACTAGTGAAAGATAGGCAAGCCGATTAGGAATGTATCACGTAAATTAATTCACTTACCTATTTCGTTTTTTTCTTTGTCACACCACAAAAGATTAATCCTTTGAATTTGAATTGTAGTTTTAGATCTAAAAAAGCCATCTTCGTTGAAGCTCAAAGCCCTATGATATGGGCCATGAATGTCCCTGTGCATTGAACTCAATCGTGTGAAGAACTTTCAGTGAAAAATTTTCGATTCTACTGTTGGGTTCTCAAAAACATCGACTCGAATGTTTTGAAATTTTTTAATTTGAATAACATTGTGACTTCGTGCTTCAATTTGGATGGGTGTCATTATGGCGATGCAAATTTTTGGTATTAAAATAGAGGTGTGATAATGGACATAAGGTGTTTTCAAGTTTAAATTTTGTATAATTGGTATTTATACATAGTTATACAATATTGTATAAATTATGTATAATTGTGTTTAAATATATATAAGTATGTATATTTGTGTATAAATATGTATAAGAATGTATATTTGTGTATAATGTTATGGAAATATAATTTTTTCATTGTGCAATATTGTGTAATTGGCCTCCATAAAAGTTTGATACTTTCTCCTCCCCCTCTTCTTCATCCTCCTCCTCCTCCTTCCTCTTCTTCTTCTTCCTCTTCTTCTTGTTTTAAGTATGTATATTTGTGTATAATGTTATATAAATATAATTTTTTATTATGCAATATTGTGTGTATAATTGGCCTCCATAAAAGTTTGATGCTTTCTTCTTCTCCTCCTCCTCCTCCTCCTTCTTCTCCTTCTTCTCCTTCTATATACATTATTATATATTTTACATATTATATATATATATATATATATATATTGCATATGTCCAATTAAAACTAAAATTAAAATATTTATATTTTATTCTTACTTTTTCTCGAAAAATCTATGTATAAAATCAATTTATTTTTATTTTTCTGCTATATTTCGAATTTGCAGCAATTTTTATTTTTTGATTTTACCATTTGAAACTTGGAAGAAACAAATATAAGATTTGGCAAAGATCTTTCGATTAATTAATGGTTCTAAAATATATTACTATTCTTATTTTATCATCTAAACAGTCCAAGTCTCCATGGAATTGTAGATGTTTCTATTACTTCCACTTCTATAAAATTTTATATTAAGAAAAGCAAATCCAAATATAAAAGCCATACGTGTTTTCAGAATTTAAATGTCACAATTGAAGTTGGTTGTTTCAATTGGAATATGAGCGAAGCGTAGAAATTTGTAAAGAATGAATAATAGCAGTAGTTGGTAGTGCAAAAAAGCTTTTTTCGGACCTTAGCCTTTTATCTTTGGGCTATAAATTTATAAAGCTGTAACTGGGCTAACTAATTGCAATATATGTTTATATATTATACTAGTGTGTAATTCTCCCAAATATAAAAGCGGAAGAATGCAATGTAATAATTTAAGCTCATACCGATACAAATCCATATATAAACCATCCAGAACGGGTGTCACAATCTCACAAACCACCTATGAAAACTACAAATAAAGTCCGAGCAAGGAAGTACATGTCTGTCTTTGGAATATAAAAGAAAAGAAGGAAATTAGATAGGAAGGGGCGCCAAGGCCTGCGGACGCCTGCAAATCTACCTCAAGTCTCCTGATGGACTCAAGGAAGCAATCATTAGCTAAGGTTTGTATGCTCCAATATCGAGATTTGCACATAGTGTAGAGTGTAGTATCAGCACAACCGACCCCATGTGCTAGTAAATGTCGAGTCTAACCTCGGCGAAGTAGTGACGAGTCTAGGACGACACTACCAAATAAATATGCATAGTTAAAGCATATACGACAAGCAATAATAACGAAAACTAGCAGTTAAAAATGGGAAGGAGAAATATGTTGCAGGGGAATATCAAGTAACAACCGTAATTCAGGAGAAAAACATAAAGAACATTTTAAGTTTTGCATCTGTAAGAATAAGGAAACAATAACAAGTCAATATTCACTTTTACTATTTATTGTTGCAGCGCGCAACTCGGTCAAAATCATATAATACTGTTGCGGCGTGCAACCCGATCCAATCGTACATCATTGTTGCAGTGTGCAACCCGATTGAATCATATATCATTATTGCAGCGTGCAACCAGATCCAATTATATATCATTATTGTGGCGTGCAACCCGACTCCTTCTGTCATCTCTTATTACTCCATGTTGCGGCATGCAACCTGATCCCATATAATGTTGTTGTGGCATGCAACTCGATCCCAATATATAATTCAACACCAATCACAAAAGAATTCTGATAAGAGAACAATAAGGAAACAACAATATCCCGTCAATGGATTCAACAATGAGAATAAACACATCCCGGCAAGGGAACGAATCAATACGAATTAAATACATCCCAACAAGGGAATCAACTATAACCAAACATGTTTCAACATTTAACTTCACAAATGAAACCTCAACTAGAATCAATACTCAACAATAAGAAAATACCACGAGATAATCATAATTCTTGCCCAACACGGAGAATCAACAACTTAGGCATTTGTAGTACTTACTAAGAACACAACGATTACAATTTAAGACTCACGGGCATGATTCACAATGACATATAGGTATTAGTCACCACACCTATATGTCGTACACTACACTAGCACATTGCAAATAAAGCACAATACATATTTCCTCAAGCGAAAGTTAGACCAAACACTTACCTAGAATTTTCACGACAAACTCAAGCCTCAAACACTGCTTTTCCTTTAGAATTTGCCTCCAAATTACTTGTATCTAGTCCAAATTAATCTAACAACGTCAGTAAATGCTAAGGAATTCATACCCAATGCTAAATTAATGATTTTTATACCACTTTCCCCAAAAAGTCAAAAATCAACCCCGAGCCCGCTTGGTCAAAAATCGAAGTTTGGACCAAAACCCAATTATTCATTCACCCACGAGCCCAAATATGCAATTAGTTTTACAATTAGACCCCAAATAAAGGTCTAAATTCCAATTATTTAAAAAGTTCTAACTCTACCCAAATTCCTATTTTCTACCATGAAAACTCTTGATTTTTGATTAAAAAGGGATAAAAACAGTGGGTATTTGAAAGAGTAAAGTTTAGAACTGATTGCCAAAACTCTCGGAATGAATTTGTGTGAAGCAAATCGCCTTTAGGCCTTGGGAGTTTGAAAATATGAAGAAAAATGAGTTATGTCTGCTTGCAGTCTGTTTTAAATGACTGGGCATGCCTTCATCACGTTCGCGATGGGTCAGGCCCAGATGGCCTTCACGTTCGCAGTTGAGTGGCTGTGCTCGCATCAAACAAAATTCCTTCCCCCAGCTTCGTATTTGCATCCTAATCTCCGCATTCGCGGTGAACAAATCTAACACCTGAGGAACTTGCCTTACGTGTTAGTGAGAGAAGCCATACAAACGCGAAGAATAAAATCACTGAGCACCTGAGATAGCAAAAACCTACAACTTTTCTAAATATAAAAATATCCCAAAACCTATCCGAAACTCACCCGAGCCCTCGAGGTTCCAAATCAAATATGCATACTAACTCAAAAATATCATATAGACTTACTCGTGCGATCAAATCGCCAAATTAACAGCTTTAACAATGAATTTAGCAATTAAATCAAAGAAGAATATCAAGAACTCTTAAGTTCAAATTTTAACAACCGAGGGTCCAATTCAGGTCTTTTGAAGTCCGTTTCTTATCAAATTTACACGCTCTACCTAAATATCATAAAAGACTTGTACCGGACTCCGAAATCAAAATACGGGGCCGATACCATCAATTTCAAATACATTCAAATTTTCAAAAACTCTTAAAATTTCAATTTAACAATTTTCCTCAAAAATATATTTCTCAGAATTGGGACCTCGAAATTCAATTCTGGACATACGCACAAGTCCCATAATTTTATACGGACCCTCCGAGGCAGTCGAATCAAGGGTTCAGATCCATTTATCTAAAATATTGACGGAAGTCAACTTAAATTTAGTTTTAAAGACCAAATTAACATGCTTATCAAATTTCCACATAAAAGTGTTTTGGATATACGCCCGGATAGCACACGCAAATCGAGGTAAGATAAAATGAGGCTTTTAAGGCCCCGAAACACATAATTTACTTGTAAATCAAGTGATTGAACTTTTGAATCATCACATCCTCCACCTCTAAAACAAACGTTCGTCCTTAAACGGACATAGAAAAGTACCTAAGTCGGGGAAAAGATGGGGATAATGGCTCCGCATACCGGACTCAGACTGCCTCGGCAGGCTGACCTCTCTATTGAACATGAATAGAAGGGAACTTCTTCGATCTACATTGACGAACCCTCCAGTCTAGAATAGCTACCAGCTCCTGCTCATAGACCAAGTCTTTGTCCAACTGGACATTGCTAAAGTCTAACACGTAGGATGGATCGTCGTGCTACTTCCGAGGTATGGACACATGAAACACTAGGTGCATAGCTGATAAACTTTGCAGCAATGGAAGTCTGTAAGCCACCTCTCCCACTCGATTAAGAATCTCAAAATGACCGTTGAAGCTAGGGCTTATCTTGCCCTTTTCCCCAAATCTCATCACGCCCTTCATGGGCCATACCCGAAGCAACACCCACTCTCCGACCATAAATGCCACGTCACGAACCTTGTTGTCGGCATAACTCTTCTACCTAGACTGAGTTGTACAAAGCCTGTCCTGAATAATCTTCACCTTATCCAAGGCCTCATGCACTAAACATGTACCAAAAAATCGATCCTCTCCCCGCTTAAACCATCCAACTGGCAATCGAGCCGCCTACCATATAGTGCCTCATAGGGAGCCATCTGAATGCTTGACTGGTAGCTGTTATTGTAGATAAACTCTACTAAAGGCAAGAACTGATCCCACGAACCTCCAAAGTTCATAACACAAGCTTGGAGCATATCCTCCAAAATTTGAATAGTACGCTCAGACTGTCCGTCCGTCTGGAGATGAAATGTTGTGCTCAGCTCAACCCGTGTGCCCAACTCATGCTGAACTGCCCTCAAGAAATGCGAGGTAAACTGTGTACCTCAATTCGAAAATGATAGATACGGGCATATTGTGAAGACGAACAATATTTCGGACATAGATCTCAGCTAACCTCTCAGAAGAATAGAAGACTGCCATAGGAATGAAATGCCCTGACTTAGTCAGCCTATCAACAATAACCCACACTGTATCAAACTTCCTCTGAGTCTGTGGGAGTCCAACAACAAAGTCTATAGTGATACGCTCCCACTTTCACTTAGGACGCTCAATCCTCTGAAAAAAACCACCAGGCCTCTGATGCTCGTACTTTACCTACTGACAGTTCAAACACCAAGCCACATACATAACAATGTCCCTCTTCATCCTCCTCCACCAATAATGCTGCCGCAAAACCTGATACATCTTAGCGGCACCTAGATGAATGGAATACCGAGAACTATGGGCCTCATCTAGAATCAACTCACAAAGTCCATCCATGTTAGGCACATAAATACAACCCTGCATCCTCAGAACTCCATCATCTCCAACTATGACTTAATTGGCACCTCTATGTTGCACTGTGTCTCTAAGGATAAGCAAATAAAGATCATCATACTGCCAATCTCGGATACGCTCAAATAATGAAGAACGAGCGATTGTGCAAGCTAGAACATGGGTAGGATCAGAAATATCGAGCTTTACGAACTGATTGGCCAAAGCCTGAACATCCAAATCAAGTAGACTCTCACCGATTGGAATATATGCAACGCTGTCAATACTGGCTGACTTCCTACTCAATGCATCGACCACGATATTGGCCTTTCCTGGATGATACAAGATGGTCATATCATAGTTTTTCAATAGCTCCAACCACCTCCTCTGCCTCAAATTTATCTCCTTCTGCTTGAACAAGTATTGTAAACTCTTGTGATCCGTTAACACCTCACATGACACACCATACAAATAATGCCTCCAAATCTTCAGGGCGTGAACAATGGTTACTAATTCCTAGTTACGAATTAGATAATTCTTCTCATGGATCTTCAACTATCAGAAAGCATATGCAATAACCTTGCCATTCTGCATCAACATCGCATCAAATCCAATACGCGATGCATCACAATACACTGTGTATAGCGTTGAACCTGTGGGAAAAACCAACACTAGCGCCGTATTCTAAGTTGTCTTGAGCTTTTGAAATCTCGCCTCACATTCATTCGACCACCTGGACTAGGAACCCTTCTGGGTAAACCTGGTCATCGGGGCTGCAATAGATTAAATCCCCTCCACAAACTGACAATAATAACCCACCAAATCCAAGAAACTCCGAATCTCTATAGCTGATGTAGGTCTAGGCTAGTCCTTGACTGCCGCAATATTCTTAGGATCTACCTGAATACCCTCCGTTAACACAACATGGCCCAAGAAGGCTACTAAACTCAACCAAAACTCACACATTAAAAACTTGGCATACAACTGACTATCCCTCAGTGTCTGAAGAACGACTTGAAGATATTGCTCATTCTCCTCCCGGCTCTGCGAATAGATCAAATATCATCAATAAAGATTATCATGAATGAATCTAAAGAAGGCTGGAACACTCGGTTCATCAAATCCATGAAAGTTGATATGGTATTTGTCAACCCAAATGACATCACCAATAACTCATAATACCCATACCGAGTGCGGAAAGCTGTGTTACAGACATCAGATTCCCTAATCCTCAACTGATGGTAGCCAGATCTCAAGTCAATCTTCAAAAACACCTTGGCACCCTGAAGCTGATCAAACAAATCATCAATCCTCGACAATGGATACTTATTCTTGATTGTGACCATGTTCAACTTCCGACAATCTACACACATCCTCATCGATCTGCTCTTCTTCTTAACAAACAACACCGGCGCACCTCAAGGTGAGACACTAGGCCTAATGAAGCCCTTATCAAGCAAGTGTTGAAACTGTTCTTTCAATTCTTTAACTCTGGCGAGGCCATACAATACGGTAGGATAGAAATGGGCTAAGTGCCAAGAGCCAAATCAATGCAGAAGTCAATATCCCTGGTGGGTGGAATACCCGACAGGTCTGAAGGAAATACCTCAAGAAACTCATGAACAACAGGTACAAAATCCATTGAAGGAACCTCGACACTAGAATTACGAATATATGCCAAATAGGCCAAACACCCCTTCTCGACCATATGACGAGCCTTCATATATAAGATAACCTTACGGGTAGAATGACAAGAAGTCCCTCTCCACTCTAAATAAGGTAAGCCCGGTAAAGGTAAGGTCACAGTCTTGGCATGAAATATCAAGATAGTGTGGTAAGGTGATAACCAGGCCATCCCTAATATGACATCAAAATCAACTATATCCAAAAGTAACAGATTTACTCGGGTCTCAAAACCTCCAATCATATACATAAACGATGGACACGATCCACCATGATAGAATTGCCCATCGGTATAGACACATATACATGAAGAATCACTAGACATGACCAGATACATGGAAAAATTAGATGACACATGAGTATGTAGACCCTGGATTAAATAAAATTAAAGCATCTCTAATGCAGACCAGTGTGGTACCTATGATAACTGCATCGAAAGCCTCACCTCAGGCATGGCTGGAAGCGCATTACATTGGGGTTGGGCCCCACCACTCTAAGCTACATCCCTAGGACAACCTCTTGGTGGCTGGCCTCTACCTCTAGCGGCCCGAACTCTACCTCTAATACCTCTACCTCTACCTCTAGCACCTCTACCCCCACCGTAGCTGGCGGAGCAGGCACACCTGGTGCCTGAACCATAGAATGGGAACCCTGCAGCTGCGATTGAACACCTACTAATCTCGGACAAGCCCTCCAGATATGACCATACTTATCGCACTCAAAGCATCCACCTAGTGCTGCAGCTGAAGGAATTGAGAATGACCCTAGCGGGCTGGCTGCCCATGAGAATAGCTCTGAATAAAGGTTCTTTGATAGGAGCTGATGGTGCACGATAGGACTGCTGATTAGAATACTACATATGAGAACCATAGCCACTTGAAGTACCATAAGAAGTCTGAAGTGCTGAATAAAATGGCCTGGGAGGATGGCCCCTACCAAAAGAATACTACCTCCAGATGAGTCACCACTGAACCTTCCTAAATGACGGGGTCTCTTGTCAAACCCCTGACCACTACCCTATGATAAAACCATCTCAATTCTCCTGGCCACATTGCCGCATCTTGAAAATAAATCTCGCTCCCAGTCTCCTTAGCCATCTGTAATTGAATTGGTTGAGCGAGTCCCTCAATGAACCTCTTCACCCTCTTTCTTGGTGGGAAGTATGATAAAGGCATGACAGGCCAAAGCAATGAATCTGGTGTTGTACTGAGTGACGGTCATAAAACCCTACTAGAGACGCTCAAACTGCCTCTGATAGTCCTCTCTCTGAGTGATAGGAAGAAACTTCTTCAGAAATAGCTGAGAGAACTGATCCCAAGTCAAAGAAGGTGACTCATCTGGCCTAGCCATACAATAATCCCTCCACCAAGTCTTGGCGGAACCTGACAGATGAAAAGCAGCAAAGTCAACCCTATTGGTGTCCACTACCCCCAAGTTCCGAAGAACCTTATGATAGTTGTCTAAGTACTCCTGGGGATCCTCTAAAGTTGTACCACCATAAGTAGTAGTGAACAGCTTGGTAAACCTATCCAATCTCCACAAAGCATCGACAAATATAGCTGCTCCATCTCTGGTCCGAGCTACCACACCCGGTTGAACTGCCCCAACCAACTAAGCTGCTGGAGTCTGAAACTGGGGAGCCATCTGCTTAGGAATGCGGGTAGTGAGAGTCTGTGCTCCTCCTCGAGCCTCAGATACGGTTGGTGCTACAGGAAGTAAGCCTGCCCGAGTGACACTCTCCATAAGACCCACTAGACGGACTAGAACATCCTGGAGTACTGGGGTACCAGTGAACCCCTCCTTGACCTGAGCTAGGCCCAATGGGTCTGTCTGGTCTAGAACCTCATCATCAAACTCTACTTCAGGCTCCGCCTATAGTGCTGCTGCTCTGGGCTTAGCTTTGCCCCTACCTCGACCTCGCCATCTGCCCCTTATAGGAGTTGCGCTGGGCGCTCAGACTACTGGTCAGTGGATGAAGAAGTGCATGTTCTTCCATCTCCAGAAGAACATAGTAGAAATCTCATTAGAATTGAGAAACCAAATTGCACGACAGAGATGAATAAAAGTGAAATTGTTCATAACTAGTTTAGGCAATCTGATTATTCTAATTATTTAACCCGTTTCATTTTAAATCCCTTAAAAATTGTGAGTTAACAATCTATAAACAACATAAATATATAAGAGGAAGAATGAAATGTAACGATTTAAGCTAATATCGATACAAATCCATACATAAACCACCAGAACTGGTGTCACGATCTCATGGACTATCTGAGAAAACTATAAACAAAGTCTG
Organism: Nicotiana benthamiana; assembly: GCA_034376525.1. Lineage (NCBI taxonomy): Eukaryota > Viridiplantae > Streptophyta > Magnoliopsida > Solanales > Solanaceae > Nicotiana > Nicotiana benthamiana. Next base: position 35,626,688 of record CM067326.1, read on the forward strand.
AGCAAGAAGTACATGTCTGTCTTTGGAATATAAAAGAACAGAAGAAAACTAAATAGGAAGAGGACACCAAGGCATGTGGACGCTTTCAAGTCTACATCGGGTTTCTTGATGGATTAAAGGAAGCAATCCTTAGCTAAGGTCCGTATGCTCCAGTACCGAGATCTACACACAGTGCAGAGTGTAGTATCAGTACAACCGACCCCATGTACTGGTAAGTGTCGAGCCTAACCTCGGCGAAGTAGTGACGAGGCTAGGACGAGACTATTTAATAAATCTTTGTAGTTAAAGCATATACAATAAGCAATTATAACGGAAACTAGCAGCTAAAAATGGGAAGGGGAAACATGTTGTGGGGGATTATCAAGTAAAAACAATTATTTAGGAGAAAAACCTAAAGAACATTTTTTCAAGGATTGCATCAATAAGAATAAGGAAACAATAACAAGTCAATATTCACTTTTTCTATTTATTGTTGCAGCACGCAACCCGATCCAAATCATATAACAATGTTGCGGCATGCAACCCGATCCAATCATACCTTATTGTTGCGGCATGCAAACTGATCCAATCATATACCATTGTTGGGGTGTGCAACCTGACCCAATCTCATTTCATTGATGCAGCGTGCAACCCGACCCCTCCTGTCCTCCCTTATTACTCCATGTTGCGGCATGAAACCCAATCCCGTATAATGTTGTTGCAGCATGCAACCCGATCCCAATATACAATTCAACACCAATCACAAGAGAATCCTAACAAGGGAACAATAAGGAAACAACAATATCCTGATAAGGGAATCAACTATGAGAATAAACACATCATGGCAAGGGAAGCAATCAGTGTGAATTAAATACGCCCCGACAAGGAAATAGGCTTTAACCAAACTTGTACCAACATTTAACTTTACAAATTAAACCTCAATTGGAACCAATACTCAACAATAAACAAATACAACGGGAATAACCATAACTCTTGCCCAACACGGAGAATCAACAACGTAGGCGTTTGTATTACTTATTAAGAACACAACGGTTACAATTTAAGACTCACCAGCATGCTTGACAATGATGTATAAGTACTCATCACCATACATATACATCATACACTATACTAGAGCATATCAAATAAAGCACAATACTTATTCCCTAAAGCTAAGGTTAGACCAAACACTTATCTCGAATTTCCATGGCCAACTCAAGCCTCAAACACCGCATTTCCTTTAAAATTCACCTCCAAATTACATGTATCTAGTCCAAATTAATTTAACAACATCAATAAATGCGAAGGAATTCATACCCAATGCTAAATTATAGATTTTTCTACTATTTTCCCCAAAAATTAAAAAATTGACCTCAGGCCCACTTGGTCAAAAGTTGAGGTTCGGACCAAAACTCGATCACCCATTCACCCCATGAGCTCAAATATGCAATTAGTTTAGAAATTCGACCTCAGAACGAGGTCTAAATCCCGATTATTTCAAAGATCCCTAACTCTACCCAAATTCCTAATTTCTACAATGAAAACTCTTAGTTTTTGATTAAAAAGTGATGAAAAACATTGGGTATTTGAAAGAGTAAAGTTTAGAATTGATTGCAAAAACTTTGGGGATGCATTTGTGTGAAGAAAATCCCCTCTAGGCCTTGGGAGTTTGAAAATATGAAAAAAATAAGTTCTATCTGCGTTGGAGTCTATTTTAAAATTAATGGGCAGGCCTTCAACGCGTTCGCGATGGGCCAGTCGCGTTCTCAATGGGCCAGGCCCATATGGCCTTCATGTTCGCGGTCGAGTGGCCATGTTCGCATAGAACCAAATCCTTTCCCCCAGCTCCGCGTTCGCGATGAACAAATCTGACACACGAAGAACTTGCCTTACGTGTTTGCAAGAGAACCCACATGAACGCGAAGAACAGAATCACTAAGCACCTGAGACATCAAAACCAACAACTTTTCTAAGTGTAAAAACATCCCAAAACCTATCCGAAACTCACATGAGCCCTCAGGGTTCCAAACCAAGTATGCATACTAACTCAAAAACATCATATGGACTTATTCGTGCTATCAAATCGCCAAATTAACACCATTAGCGATGAATTTGGCATTAAAATCAAAGAAGAATATCAAGAACTCTTAAGTTCTAATTTTATCAATCGAGGGTCCAATTCACGTCATTTCAAGTTTGTTTCTTACCAAATTTTACAAGCTCAACCTAAATACCATATAAGACCTGCACCGGTCTCCGAAACTATAGTACAGGACCAATACCATTAATTCAGTACATTTAAATTTCCAAAAACTCTTAAAATTTCAGTTAAATAATTTTCTTCAAAAATTTATATCTCGAGCTTGGGACCTTAGAATTTAATTCTACATATACGCCCAAGTTTCATATTTTCCTACGGACCCTCCGGGATTGTCAAATCATGGGTCTGTGTCCATTTGCCCAAAATATTGACCGAAGTCAACTTAAATTTTGTTTTGAAGACCAAATTTCCATATAAATGCATTCTGGATATACGCCCGGATGGCACACACAAATCGAGGTGTGATAAAATGAGGCTTTTAAGGACTCGGAACACATAATTTACTTGTAAATCATGTGATGACCTTTTATGTCATCACACTATATTGTAAATACATAGCGCGAATATATTTGAAAACATAAAGGTACAACTGTGTTTCTTGTTTTTCCTACTGTATTCATGAATACAATAGATTGAATACATAGAATGCTTGTTCATAATAACCAAAAAGGTAGCTATATGATGTAATTAAGTATATGGTAGCTATAGGAAGTTAATTGCCACTAAATGTCATGGCCCAACTTTCCCTCCGTTTGAGTATCGTGATGGCACCTAGTCTTAGGGACTAGGTAAGCCTAATTCATACTGAAATACCACAATAATAAATGAATATAATAGCCTTGATGCAGAAATCTCTACAAAATTTATAATTCCCAAAATCTGATAGTACAATTCATAAGCTCTATAGAGTTTCACTAATATTTCTAAACACAACCGTATTGAAATAAGTACAATAGTGTGAATATAAAATAGGAAGGTGAATCCGAAGCCTGTAAAATGCAGTAGCAGATTTACCTTGAGTCTCCTTGGCAAGAATCCGCTCATCTACTAACGATCAATACCTAGTTTTGTATAAAAGTGTGCAGAAGTGTAGTACGAACATACCATAGCGGTGCCTAGTAAGTATCAAGACTAATCTTGGTGGATTAGTGACGAGGAACAATTAAGACACCCATTGGTCTAATAAGAAAAACAAGTACATATTATCTATATAAAAACTATGCGATATGGCTAACGACACAATAATTGCAATAAGGAAGACAAACAACAAGTAACAGCAGAACACCATGATAAGAACACGGAAGCGTGAATGAAAATACAATCCAAATCCGAAATCACAAATACAGCAAAGACAAGTCATAACTCCGCAATTACGACAATTTTTCACATATGATTTTAGCTAGCAAACTTCAATCGATTAGTCAAATTAGTCAAGTGATAAACATGTTTCGAAATATACTTCGTTCAAATAAATGTTCTTTTCAAAAATATTTGTTTCAAAATAAATATTTTTCGAGTATAATCTTCTCAAATAAATAACCTTCCAATATAAGTCACTCTGTGACACCTCATATCATAATTATACATCACGGGTCTCAATACCAGAACCCTAATACTTGGCATCCTGTGCCTTTATCACACCACATAATCATTTTTAAAACTCACATACAAAATAGAGTCGTTCTCACATGGAAGACAAATAAACAAGAGTGTGCGTCTATACTCGACAATACCAAGAAGCCTCCTATCAGATTAGGGTGCTTAGATACGTATATGCTTGTACAAGTGTCCTAACATAGTTCATACTAGCTAGTGAGTATAAGGAATAGTACGGACAACACATATAATGTTTACACATGGATATGATCAATGAAAACAATAGCTCATCACACAATGATTTTAATAGGGGATCACCCAGGATATCATCCCGTAGTCCCAAACGTAAATGTACAGAGGATCTCACGGGATATCGTCCAGTAGTCCAAATTGTAAATATAATGGAATCTTCCAGAATACTGATCCGCAGTCCTAAAGAAAATATCCATTAAAGGGAGATTCTTGGGATATCGTCTCGTAGTCTCAATTATAAATATGCAGGGGGATTTCTGGAATACTGATCCGTAGTCCCAAGGTAAACATGCAGAGGTATCTCCCAGAATACCGTTCCATAGACCCAAAGTAAACATGCAACGCACCCAACAAAAGGATCAAATACAGCACAATAGAAACTCATACATCACCACAAGGAATAACCACATAAAAGAATGTTGGCATAAAGAGAACAATTCAACAACGGGAAAACTAACATGTAGCAACTATCCCATAATATACAAGTCAATAATAAGGAAATCAACATGAGTCAAGTAGTCCTAAATAAGGGCAAGTCAACAAAGATATATGTTATCTAAACACCTCTTAAGGTTGGACATTTCGAGGATATTCGAAAATTCAATTAAGGAAAGATGATCTTATCTTCACTTAAGACTAAACAATGTTAGGAAGGATAATAATAATTCTCAAATAAGATAAGCAACTATGAAAAGATAGCATGACAATAGGAGAAGTGAAATTCTTCAATTAAATCAAATAGAAGTCAGTTAGGAAATAAGAGTGAATCATCAAGCAATTAATTTCAATTAAGCATGTAGAGGTGAAACTAGTAAATAAGGAACTCTGTCATGCCAAGAACACATTCATACACAGTGAATATAAAGACCTAAGAACCTTAAAAGGTTAATTTTCCACAAATAAGTACGAGCACGTACTTTTCACCTCGCGTACACGAAATAAAATCAACATAGAAGACTCAAAACCTAAGAGGAGATCTCCCACACAATGGCAAGATACTTACCTCGACTTGCTCTAATTTAATCCACTACTATTCCTGTTTCCTTGATTATCTAATTCTGAATGGCTCAAATCTAGCCAAAATACTTTCATACAGTCAACAAAATTTATAGAATCAATTTCATAAGAAAATACTACATTTTTCAATAAAAATCCAAAATTAACTCAAAATTCACCATGCCCACATCTTAAAATTCGCCGAAAGTCATAGAATATGAAAGCTCATACATTCATGAGTCTAACCATACCAAAATTACTAAATACTGATAACAATTCGACCCCCAAGTCCTCAAATCTATCCAAGAGGGTTTTCAAAATTTTCCAAATTAAATCACAGATTAAATGCTAAAATTAATTATAGATTTGGGTAATTCTAACCAAAATTGAGTTAAGAACACTTACCCCGTAGTTTTCCCTAAAAATCCCTCAAAACATCACCCCACCTAAGCTTCTTTGGTCTAAAAATGGAAGAATGGGATGATTTGGACTTTATTCCGCTGCCCAGGGGTTTGTCCTAAGCGTTCCCGACCCTTTTCTCGCGTTCGCGATGAATGAATTCCTCGTTAGCGATTTCCAAACTCATTCCATATAGCTTTTAGTATAATAGCCATAACTTTTTGCACACAACTCCAAATGACAAATAGATTGATGTTCTGAAAACTAGACACCAAGGAATATAGTTTCATAGGTTGCTCATTTCTTGAGTCATTATATATTGCGAGATATGAGCTTCCAAAGTAAACCCTGTGTAGGAAAGATTTCATAATCTCCCCAGATATCCTGTAGTATAACTACCATAATGTTTTGTACACAAATCTAAAACAACGAATTTACATTTCTGAAAATTAGACATAAAGACCTACAACTTTTATTTTTGGATCATCTCTATTCCTTATAGATTGTGAGATATATGCCTCTGAAATAGACATGTGCTATCGGGCTTTCCTTCTTCGTGAATATGAGAGTCCCTTCACGAACACGAAGAACATACTTCCTGAAGCCAATTCGTCTTTGCAAACGCGAGAGGCTCCTCGAAAACGGGAAGAACAACACCAGACATCAGATAATTAGCATCCAAAGTAGCCCAAAATGATCCAAAACACACCCGAAACACATTCAAGTCCCCCCGGACCCCGTCTAAACACACAAACAAGTCATATAGCCTAACACAGACTCACTCAAGGTCTCAAATTACATTAAACAATGCCAAAAAAATGTGTCATGATCCAAAATCCACAAAGGGTCGTGATGGTGCCGGACACCGCTGTCAGGCAAGCCAACCCAAAATACTTAAGTTAATTCTTATTTTAATAATTTTGAAAATAGAAATTTTCCTCCGATTCAGATAGTAAAAGATAATCCTTTCAAAAATAAATAAAAGAACATTTAGAAATAAATACAGAATATCCCATAATCATTACAGAACCCAGTGTCACAAGTGCATGGGCAATTTCTAGGAAAATAATATAATATAAGAATTGTCCGGACTACAATATTGGACAGAAAATAAATACAGTAATCGGAAAGAGACTTGCTGGCTGCGGGTTGTCTCAGAAGTGCAACTCACCTAAGCCTCCGTATCAACCATGCTGCTACGTCCACTAGGCTGCTAGAGATGCATGTGTCTATGCAACAAAAATGCACAGAAGTGTAGTATGAGTACGCAAACAACGTGTACCCAATGAGCATCCCGTCTAATCTTGAAGAAGTAGAGACGCGAGGTCGACTTTGACACTTACTAGTGGTCCAATAATGTTATATCAATAACATATTAAATCGTGGATTTTTATAAAATATTATTGTAATTAAATAGAATGAAGCAAGTAAGCATTCCTTTCTTTTATAGGAGGTTTCTAAATTCCTTTTCATCATTTATACATATAACCTTAAGCTTGGAAGAGGCAATAACAACTTCAACAAGTACCAAGGTAAGTAATACAAGGATGCACAAATCATGCCGAGGACGTACGGTCCGATCCAACAATATTTAAACTGTATACTACCAGAGAGTCAAATGGCGCAAACCATAGATGCATCTATTACCCGGCTCACGTATCATACATGCGACGTGGTCAAATTTAAATAAACAAGCCCCCTGCTTGCAAAATTATATATGCGACGCATGTACATATAAGAATACATGTTCAAACGGCTAATTAAGTATTCAACAGGGAACATTTATCAAAATAAAAGCAAATTCCCATTAACAATTTAAGAAAGTGAAGTTAGATTCTTTTAGAAATTCATTTATCAATTCGATAGGGTTTAAGCAATTCAATTGTCAACAAGATTATAGATATTCCATGTATATCATACTTTTGGTCCTAGACTACCCGGACTTACACATATTAGTAGCTACGCACGGAATCTCATCACCTCGTGCGTACGTATCCCCCACAAGTAGGAGCACATAACTAATTATTTCACCTATGGGGACAATTTCCTCTTACAAGGTTAGAAAGGAGACTCACCTTGCTCCGAAGGTCTATACGCCCTTCTAAAGACTCGAATCGATGCATAATACTCCAAAAATAGCCAACAATTATGCAAATCCATTACTATATGCTCAATTACTCATTACAATCTAATTTATAATAATTCTAACTCCGATCGAAAGTCAACAAAAATGCCCTCAGGCCCACGTGCCCGGATTTAGAAAATTTTTGAAGAATAAGTTTACCTAAAGCCTCACGAACTCAAATATATAATTTGCTCTCAATTTCTTGCCCTAATTCGTTATCAAAATTCAAGAATATCAAATTTCTAGGTCGTCCTTAAAACCCCAAAATTTCTACAAATTTCATGCTCAAAATCCGTACATAATTAACGTATTTAACTCAAGATTGGTGGGGATAGCTTACCTTATCGTTGATGATGAAAATCTCCTCTTGAAACCCTCCAAAAATCGCCCAAGCCAAGAAAATATGAGAGAACATGGCTAAGTCCATTTTTTAAAACACTCACTGCCTCCAGCACTTCCCCAGCTGCGGTCGCTTGGCCGCTTCTGCGGTTTAGCAGGTGCGAGATCAAATGCCGTTTTTGCTCCCATTCTGCTTCTGCGCCCTCTCTTCCGAAGATGCGTTCCCGCATCTGCGCAGAACAACCACATATGCGGTCCCAACTCTTTTCCACCAATATTGCATTTGTGACCACATGGCCGCTTCTACGGCTCCGCACCCATGGCCCTAGTTTTGCAGGTGATATTACACCAGCAACCAGCAACTTCAGCTCTTCTTCAACTCAAAATTTGATCTATTAACCACCCAGAATCTACCCGAGGCCCCCGGGATCCCAACCAATACCAGTCCCAAAACACATTACGGACTTACTCGAGACCTCAAATCATATCAAACAATGCTAAAACCACGAATCGACCTCCAATCCAAGCTTTATGAACTTTTCAATTTCAAACTTCTACTTTCGATGTTTAAACCTATCAAATTACGTCGATTGACTTTAAAATTATGCACACAAGTCATATTCGACATTCTGGACCTACTCTAACTTTCGAAATCAGATTCCGACCCCGATATAAAAAATTCCACTTCTGGTCAAACTTCTCAAAAACCTTCAAATTTTTATCTTTAGCCAAATGACTCCAAAATGACCCCACAGACCTCTGAATTCACTTTCGATCGTGCTCCCAACACCAAAATCACCATACGGAGCTACTCCCAGACCATGAATCCCAACGAACATCGATAACATTGAAATACAGTTCAGCTCAAACTTATAAAATTTCTTCCAAAATGCTAACTTCCATGATAGGCGCCAAAACGCTTTTGGGGGTCCAAAACCCGATCTAGGCATTTAGTCCGAAATTATCATACGAACGTGCTAGAACCTTCTAATCCCGATTCCATGGTTGTTTACTAAAAAATCCAATCCTAGTTTAGCCTTTCAACTTAAAGCTTCCAAAATGAGAATTTTCTTTCCAAATCAACTCCGAACTTCCCGAAATTCAATTTCGACAACGCGTGTAAGTCATAATACCTGAAATGAAAGCTGCTCATGGCCTCAAACTGCTGAACGTCGTGCTATAGTTTAAAATGACCGGTCGGGTCGTGACATTCTCTCCCACTTAAACATATGTTCGTCCTCGAACATGCTAAGAACTGCGCTAGAGTGGTCAGAAATCACTATTTACCACCTCGAGAACCTACCCATGCTACCACAACTCAAATAGGCAGCCTAGCTTGATCACTCTGAAGGTATTTTTTTTCACTTACGCAAATAAGCCTTAGATCTCAATTCCAACATCCGAATTCTCTGCCAAGGCTATTCCAACACAACTCAAATAGGCAGCCTAGCTTGATCACTCTGAAGGTATTTTTTTTCACTTACGCAAATAAGCCTTAGATCTCAATTCCAACATCCGAATTCTCTGCCAAGGCTATTCCAACATACGCTCACCGTATCTATAACTTCATGCAACACCAAAACATGACTGCGTACCTTAGCTGAATTCACAACTTGCACCACTTTACTCACAGGACCAGAATAGCATTCTTTATCCTATAAATTAACATTCCATGAATCTAATGCTCCCATTGCACCACATGACCTACATAGGTCTTTCTCTAACTCTTACAATATTGCCACAACAGAAGAGATGTGTATAAATTCATATCCGACTGTTGAATCAACAAATCATTGGGTTTATACTCTTGACATGAACCCTCACCCCATTTTGAACCAAATAATGGTCTTTGCTCCTTAGTATACTTCATATAATCAGATTGCGCTAATCCTAAATCCAATGATCTCGTCTCACCTAGTACGAATTGCTCAGGCAATAAGCCATTACGTGCATGATCAAAAGTCTCATATGATGCCACAATGTGCCAATAGGCTGCCAATTCGAACATGATACATAGGAAAATGATCTCTGAAAAGGATATCCAACTACCTCGCTCACGATCTTACATGCGACGCGGTCAACATAATTAAACCAACACCCCACTCACGAATCATACATGTGATGCAGGCACAAAACATATAGGAGTTTTCCTAAAAAAGATAGGGAAAAAAAACATAAAAATAGATATAGGAGTCTGTACTCAACATCACACTGTTGCGGTGCGCAACCCGATCCAAACAACTTACCCATAAAATTCATAAAAGGAGATACACACCGAGCCAAATTGCTCATTACATCAAAGTACCAAATGTTGGTCACAAGCATGCTAGGTGTACAATACCATCTTTGGGGAGATATATGGCATTATAAGCTACAACTCAAGCACAACAGAGGTGCAATATATGATTTGAATCTCAATAGCCATTTTTCTCATATAAAATCATCTCTACACGGAACCTCAAAACATAAGCAATTCACCAAGCATCTCATAACTCACACGACGCAATATATCACTACATGAAATAACTAATGACATCTTCGACATCTCACAACCCCCTGTGGAAACCACTCTCCGACATCTTCGAACGTCGTTGCATGGGGTGCAATCATGGCGACATCAATGACCCATCCTGAGTCCGGGCTCACTCTCTAGCTGCACCAGTCCATTCACTCCTCGTAGAAAGCAATTAAATATGTGGAATCATCCTTCTAATTCAAAGTTATGGTACATCCTTCTTCATTTGAAGCAGCTTATTTCTGTTATATCAAATTTCCTGTCGCGTAATAGTCTATACTTCAAATTAATCCGCAGGCCCAAATCTGCGATCATTAAAATTCCAAAATCACTCCAAACTCTGCTTACGGTGTATGTTCATCATATCAGAAGCCCATACGAAACTCCGCAACTCTCCTACTTTGGCGAAACTCACCCGTTTAGTCGGCGACTTGATCTTCGCTTCTTATACCTGGACTTCTAGAAATTTTAACCACCGCTTGACACTTCCCACATGTCTTTCCTCATTCTTTTTTGCTCCACTGTTGCCTTAGATCAAAACCCATATCCATAGCACCAGAACCAACAGATCGCTAGCTTTACAACTTTCTGAGGATCATCTTTCCCGCTGTTGACATTAGAAACACCGATTCATTCCTGAACCACCACACCCAACGATCTCTAATAGTCGCTTCTTCAATACTGTCTCACAATATCCTGCTTCAAAGGTGAATTGTAGAAGACCATAACACCGGTGAACTTAGTACATTCAACAGTTATGATGGCACCTCAACGCATATGAGAATTCCACCATGCTTGCAAATACCAAGCCTTGTTACCCCGTTAACCTAAATCTGGACATTCTTAGCCCGATTACCTTTCCTCTGCTGGGAGTAAAATACTGAATCTCTAGATCATGCACTAAGTAAACATCCCTCCAAGTCATTCACGGCTCCAACAAATATGAAACATCCTACCATCATATCAACACTGCGGAACAATCTTTCATAAGCATCATGGCGACTTGTGCCTATCCTCTGAGCTCTCAGAAGTATTGCTACTAAGCTGAAACAACAGAATATCCTTCCACAAGGCGACTATCAGAATATCCTTCCGGATCCCTAGTAGGAATTTGTGTTTGTATCATGTGCATTTGACCTTAGGGACTCAAATATGGGTTGAGTCTGTTATGAGAGGTGTACCTAAATGAAAAAGACCATCCTGATGCATCTTACGTGCTACTTGCATATCTGTCTGTTCAGGCTTGCATGTTGACTGGCTGCTAGAATAGAGGAAGAAAACAAAAAATGAGAGATAGGTATTTTGTAATATTCTGAAACCCTGCCAAAAAATTGAAAAAATAGAAAAAAAAGAGTCATTTCAACAATAAGTGATGTTTTCCTGTTCTGTCAAAAATGACAGAACTACGCGAGTCTGATTCTCACCGGATGTGAGATATGTTGGCAAACCTCATCGGTTCCGGCCCCCAATTTCTTTTTAAAAAAATAAATTCTTTTACTTCCTTCTTTAGAAATTTTTTTCTGTGAGATTCTAATTTTTCTTTAAAAAATTATGAAAAAAATATTTTATTTTAGTTGCTTCTCAAAATAAAAAAAAAAACACAAAAAAATATTTTCATCCTTCTTTCGAAAATTGAAAAGAAAATTCAAGATTAAAAAATACTTTCTTTTTCTTTCCTAACTTCAGAATAAAAATCCATAAATGCAAAAATATTTTTTCTTTCTTCTTTAGAAGTTTTTCTTTCGAAATTTCAAAAAAAAAACAATAAGAAGTCGAAAAGAAAAGAAAAAAGAATCTTTCTTCTTTAGAAGTCTTTCTTTGCAAAAGTGCTAGAGAAAAAATCAAAATCAAAAAATATTCTCTTTCTTCTTTATAAGTCTTCCTTGTGAAAAAATGTGAAATAGAAAGAAAAAGAAAACTCGAAATCCATAAATTTAGTTTATTTCCTTTATTCATAATCTTCCTGAACTACGCAAGATCTGATTCATATTCTCACATGATACGTAGGCAATCCACATCAGGTTCGATCAACCATCGAAAAGGAAAATGAGAAAAAAATGAAAAACAAAGACGAAGAAGAAAAGAAAAAAAGTGATAAAATATTGATAATAATAAGGACTGAATGAGTCCATTCTAACATGTTATTTTGAATTGTGAAGAAAGTTTGAGGTGGTCGGTTTGTGGTAAGAAGACAACTCAAGATTCAAGGGAAAATAATAACCGACATCGAAGCTGTTACAAGTGCTCAAGAGACTGAGGGTCAGAAGGTTCGACAAGAGTCTACTATAGTTGAGGAAAATAGAATACTGAAACAGAAAATGGCCAAAATGTGTCAAGCATGAGCCAATGGCCAAGGAAAACCTTGTCATGAGTCACAATTTGCTACACAGCTGGAGCAGTACCACTCTCAAGAATACCCCTCGTACTCGTTTGATCTTCCTGCAAACATTGAGAAGCATGCCCAAAAGATGGTACATGAATAAATGACCAAAAGAATGAAAAGCTTAGAACAACGGTTGAAAAACATGCAAGGGTTGGCAGGTCAAAAGAGTGTTGCCTTCAAAGATCTATGTATGTTCCCCGATTTTACTTGTCGCCTGGTTTCAAGACTCCTAAATTTTAAAAGTATGATGGACATGGAGACACCACAACCCACCTGAAAAGGTATTGCAATCAACTGAGAGGTGTGGGAAGAAATAAAGAATTGCTAATAGCTTATTTTGGGGAAAGCCTTACGGGAGTAGCAGCCGAATGATTTTTGGATCAAGACACATCTCGCTGGTACGTCTGGATGACATGGCACATGCCTTTGTCAAACAGTTTCAATACAACATTGACATCACCCCAGACCGCAATTCCCTTTCAAACCTAAAGAAGAAACCAAGTGAAAGTTTGAGGCAATATGCTTTTAAATGGAGAGAGCAAGCGGCTAGATCTAAGCCACCCATGGATGACCACGCGCTAATAACTGCCTTTATTCATGCTCAAGAGCCAGATTATTTTCAAAACATGATATCCACTGTGGGTAAATCCTTCTCAGAAGTAATTAAAATGGGGAAAATGGTTAAGAATGGTCTTAAGACAGGCAAAATTATAAGTGAGACAGTTCTCAGAGTCGCGGCTCAGGTTGACCAGATTGAATCAGATAATTTTGGTAATTTTGGTGACCCAAATGAGAAGGTTGAAGAAATCATGATAACATCAGGGTCGAGAAGAGGTCCCAGGAGAACATCTCGAAGGTATGATCAGCCTCCTCAGGTTTTGCATGACTCCCCTGAGCAATATTATCCACCTCAGAACCCTCATACTTTGTTGCTGCACCTCAGTGTAATGCCAGGCCACCAAGACACCCTAGAAGGTGATCACGAGCAACGCAAAATCTCCACCAGCCTCCACAAAATATACAAGTGCCCTATGACCCACATAGAAGCCAGGGGCATAGAAGGGAATGAAGGTTGAAGGATAATTTTACACAAATAGGAGAGTCCTATGCAAACTTATTTGAAAATTTAAAGTATTATAAGATGATTGCACCCATTCCTCTAAATCATGTGGACTCATGTGCAAGAAACTTTGACCCTTCCAAAAGGTGTGAATACCATTACAATGCCCAGGGGCATAATATTGAAAGTTACCGGGATTTTAAAAGAGAAATAAAAAGGATGATCCAGGAAAATTTGATTGTAATCCAAGGCAGTGGCCCCCAGCATATGACAAATAATCCTTTACATATAGACGATGATGCACAGTTTGTGGGGATGATGCCTAGTGACATGGAGTATGAGAATCCTCTTGGGAACTTGCCTACTGAAATATGAGAATGTCATGGTGATTCTGATGAGCAAATTTGTGGCTAAACGTTAGGCTTATCAGTTGAAAAGTCATTCCCTCCTCACTTAAGAAGGAATCTTAGTAGCTGGTTTTGATATTTTTTCTATTGTCTGGGTTATTTTAGGGTTGTGATCCAAATTTTATTTGTTTTATTGAGTCAAACCCTTCTATCATTCTAGTATCTTTTTAGGAGTCATGTCTATTTGTTTTGTTGCTATTGTCATTATCCGGGTTATTTTAGATTTGTAACTTAAATTTTAGGTTGCTTGTTTAGTTGCCAAACCCTTCTATCATTATTCAATAAAATACGATTTGTCATTTCATGTCATTCTATTCCTAGTTCTTTTCTCGCTAGTTCTAATGACATGACATGCACGATTTAATGGGGAATTGGATAAATGAAAAAAAAATACTTTTGAGGATGAGTAAAGAGTTGAAATACTTTAGAATTAAGGTAGAGTTAAATTCACCTTCAAATCATTGTGAAAATCAGACTTAAAATTTTTAATCAATTGAAGTTTGTTGGAAGTAAGATATGGAAAGTGTCTTGTGACCATGCCACACCAAGAAGACAGACATGTTCGTCAATTCCATAATAGCGAAAACATACTATGTTTGGCTTTCTCGAGGTTGGGAGGCCCTTTTTATGCTAACCAAACACTTTATATCCTTCGCTACCCCTTTTGAGCCTGTATTATTTTTTTTGACCACCCTCTTTTGGAATCAAGTTTAGAGTCAAGAGTAAGAAAAAATGAAAAAAACAAAAAAGAAAAAGAAAATAAAAGTCCATGTCCCAAGAGTACAAACTGTGGTAGCTCTTAGAACGTTCAAGTCAAAAAAAAAAATAAGAAAAGAATAGTCAAAGGTCCATGCCCCTAGAAAATGGAAGCTGGGGCAATTTGTGAAAAAAAAAGAGAAAAGAAAAAGAAAAAAGAAGAAAAAAGAAAAAGAAAAAAAATAGAGAGAAAGATGAAAATTAGTTTGGTCAGATGTATGAACCACGTTAGACATGATTCCTTAAAAAAAATATACGTAGGTAGCCTCACGGTTCGGTCCAACCAAATGAGAATTCAAAAAAATAAATAAACAAAAGAAAAATCAAAAACAAATCTGCAATAGCTGAAACTAGGGAAAAGATTTTATTTCACTTTTGAAAGAGCCGATTCCAAGAGTTTTAAGTCTACAACCCCTAATTTTGAGTCTACTTAGAACCTTCATACCGATCCTTCTTTCCAACCATATTCAAGATCCTCCCAAATAAAAACCTCCCGATATGTCTTCAAGAATGCCAAGAGAAGCATGCAATGAGCAACTATTATCACACGACATAAAACATTGTCAAGATGCTTGCACAAGAAAAGTGAAAGAAAAAGAAAATAGAAATAAAAATGAGAGAGTCTTAGTAGTGAAAACTCTCACGGGCACTGTAAGGCTACGGTAAGCAGAGATGAATAAATGAGAGAGACTTGCTGGTGAAAACCCCTTGGGCACCACTAGTTGAAAGTGAGGCATGAAGCTGATGCAAATGATTGGCACGAACAAGCCCAACGCCAAAGGTCATAACAATAGGGAAAGCGAAGATTGGATTAGCTGGATAGATCAGGCCGTTAAGTCCAAAATAGATGTCATGATCATTAAGGCTAGTTACTGGAAAAAAGAAAAAATGAGGAAAAAAGGTAAAAAAATCTTCCTTCTGTCCTTCTGAAAGGGGGCATTTCTTGTCAATATTTATTACTTTGCGTCATTGAGTCCTTCACTCTGAGTCAGTCCTCATCAAAACAAGCAAGACAAGATTTCAGATTCTGCTACCAGCTTATCAGTTGCATAAAATAAATTTGGCCAGTGCACTCACCTGTTACTGTCAGCATGCCTTGAGGATTCATGCAAGGTCTCCCCCAAAAAAAGACTCTGGTCAGCCTGCTTGGCGCAAGAAAGATAACTGGTGATTCTCTCTGACAGGCAAATCGCACAAAAAAGAGGAAGTCATTCAATATATAGAAGAGGTAACTTGAGCAAAGATCTCCAGTTGGGACAAAGCTCATTGAGCCGCAAATACAAATGGTATTGGATGTAAAACAATCAAAGGGGTGTAGAACAAAAGTCTCTTGAGACCGATTCAAGCTGATCGAGCAAAGCCAAGCTATTCAAGATTCAAGGCCACAAACCGACCACCATTTTCAAACTGAAATTTTTTTCTTTGTGTTAAATAGGAACAACGCATTGCAAGGAAAGTGGTTCAAAAAAAAGAAAAAACACAACAAAAACAAAAAAAAACGAGAAAAATAGAAGAAAAAGAAAAGAAGAGAAGAGCCAACAGGGAAGTTTCTGGAATGTTTGCCTTTATTTGTCCTACTATTGCTTCCATTTTACATTTTTACTCCTAGAATAAAAGTCCTAGTCCGATGGATTTTTCTCCCAATCAAAATCTTAGTCTGATGAATTTTTCTCCTAAGATAGAAGACCTAGTCTGATGAATTTTCTCCTAGGATCAAAATCTTTGTCTAATGAATCTTTCTCCTGAGATAGAAAACCTAGTTTGATGAATTTTCTCCTAGGATAAACGCCTTAGTCGGATGAATCTTTCTCCTAATATATTAAAAAGAGAGACCTAGTCTGATTAATTTTCTCCTAGGATCAAAATCTTAGTATGATGAATCTTTCTCCTAAGATAAAAAACCTAGTCTGATGAACTTTATCCTAGGATAAACGTCTTAGTCTGATGAATTTTTCTCCTAAGATAGAAGACCTAGTCTGATGAACTTTCTCCTAGGATCAAAATCTTAGTCTGATGACTCTTTCTCCTAAGATAGAAGGACCTAGGTCTGATGAATTTTCTCCTAGGATAAATGTCTTAGTATGATGAATCTTTCTTCTATGATAGAAAACCTAGTCTGATGAATTTCTCCTAGGATAATAATTAAAAAATAAGAAAGGGAAGCAGTTAAAAAAGGGGGAAGTATGGATTTATTTTTCTTAAAAAAAGAAAAGAGAGTGTCAATTTTTAGTTTTCTTGAAAGCAGGGGTCCCGCCTGAAGAATAGGGTCCATTTTTACTTTAGTCAAGCTTAGTTTATAGTATTCCGCAAGCTCAATCACGTTTAGGAGACGCATAACCTAGTCGAGTCATCAATTTTACTCTTATCATTGCATCCTTCATTAGCAACACAAGTGATTTATAGTTTTGCTAGCACTCACAGATATTTTCAATATCAAATTGGGGCAAAAAAATTTCTTTTATTTTATGTGTATTGTTTTAATCAGGCACCTATCTGGAGAACAAGGGAAGACAGTTCAAGTTTCAAGGGAAAGAAATTTCGAAAGAAGCAACTCAAGTTTCAAAGGAAAACAGCTCATGTTTAAGGAAAACAGTTTCGAAGGAAGACAGTTAAAGGTGCAAGGGAAAATAGTGTCAAGTAACAAGAATAGACGGTTCAGGTCCAGCAATTAGGCGCCCACCTAGAAAAAAAAAGGGAATTCAATTCAAAATGCAATTCAGGTCAGCAACAAAACAAGCTCGCATCAATAACGCGAATCAGCAGTTCGAGATGATCAACAGAAGGAAAAACAAAAGAAAGAAAAGAAGTGAATCCAAATGCAAAATCTAATGAAAGACGTGAGCTGCTCAAGAGAGGGCTGAGCTCACAAGCTTTGCATGTCATGTCTTGGTTTGAAAAGATGAAGAAGATTGAACCAACACCTGCAGCTAAAAGTCATCAAGATTCAGATCAGGGTCCGCATGAAGAACCAACCAAGAATCAAGATCAAGCTTCAGATGACTCATAGATAGGAATCTTATACCTCGTAATTGATAGGTTTAGTTATTCTTTTTCATTTTTGTTTTTGATGTAATAACGGGATTGCGGACGGGAACCTCGACATCGCCTTGCTCGGCTCTCAACCTCGGTACTCCATCACCTCATTCACTTCTGAACTACACGTGGCTTGATTCTTTTATAGCCAAGGATATGTCGGTAGCTCAGATACCAGGGCTCAGTTACATCGTCCCTCCTCTTAGTTTTGGTCTCGCTAAATAAGGGTCGGGTCAAAAACCTGTCTAGTCGTTCTTTGTTTGAAAACTCTTCGCGTTTCCAGTCAAAGAGGGACAACTATAGACATGTGATTTTCGACCCTCCCCAAGATTTTTTATATTTTAGCGTGTAAATATTTAATGTAGGCTAATATAGCTACTTCAACTATTTTTACTTTTTCCTTTGTTTTCGTCATAAAAATGAAAAATTACAAAAAAATATTTTAGCTTACGCATTTTTCATAAATTTTAAAAAATAATAATAATACAAAAGTAGTACCTTACCTTTATTTTTTATATAATTTTGAAAAACACAAAATAGTTTCATTTCTTAATATAGTTAGTATAATCATAAAATTAGTTTTATATTTTTATACTGTAATTGTATAATTTTAGAAACGAGAAATTGGTGTTGGGTCAGTTCATCCCGTCTTTATGATTTTTATAATTGTTTTTTTAGCCCTTGGCCCAATTTCTTGGCCCAATACACAATATACATTAAACCCACCATAGGGACCCTTCTAGACTCTTGTTTGGAACAAATAAATTAATAAAAAGACCTAAGGATTTAACATAAAAAGACATAGGGATTAATTGACAAATACACAAAAAATATATCCCTAATCCTTAACCCTATATAATAATCCCTAACACAAAAATAAGAAAAAGAGGGAGATAACGCTGGAAAGCTAAAGAGCTGCACAGCTTTTCTCCAAAGAGGACTCCTGTAATTCGAAGACCAGCAACCCTTTTCTTCTCCTACACATACACAGCCATGAAAGCCACAAACCCTCTTCTTTCTCCATGAAACCCCTGTAATAGCAGCTCATGAAGTTGCAGAATTTCATTCACAAAATACCATGAAAATGAACTGCAATAACCAGCGAAAAGTAGCCACAATAGCTCGTTTTTGTTTACCGCCGAGTTTCCGACGAGTTAGAGGTCCGTTGAGTTACGTCGAGGTTCGAGTGCCATTCGTCGAGATTCCACTTCACCGAGCGAGTTCGTTGATTGATTATCGTGTATTTGAGCAGTTATCAAAGAGTAACATGCATTGTTGAATTGCTGTTTGACGTAGAGAATGGAAGTTCTATAATTTTGATTTGAATTTAACCTAAAGAACCAGTAGTTGTTCTATTTTGCAGAGGATTTGCTTCATATTTATGAACAGGTAATCTGTTCTAAAAGCAGTTTCTTTAGTTTCTCAACTACTTGCAGTTCATCTCTTGTAAATAAATTTTAGTATTCTTTACCTTGAACAGTTGAATTCTTGGAATATATGACTGTCTCTACAGTCTCAACACAGACAGGCATACAACCGAGTGATATAGATGCAAGTGCACGTATGCATGTGTGAGCTTTGTGCAATAATACTGTTATTTGTATTACTAGGTTTTTGAGACTTTTCTTTAAAGAGAACATATAATTTATGGTCAAGACCTGATTTTTCCAAGTTTGTCGAGCAGCATGTTCTAATATACACTCTATGTTTTCTAACAGTAACTATTTCTCAAGTGTGTCTTGGTATATTTTGACAATTGCGACAATTAAATTTAGTTTATATAGTCCCAGCTATGCCATCCACAATTTAATTATTCATGGCCTTCGTATCAACTCTATGACTCAGATATTAAAAATGAAAGTGCGTAGTTGTTTTAGCCGTGTAATTTAAATTACTTTCCTAAACTCTGGTGCGCATTTATGTGACCCAAATCCAAATCTCGACAACGTTAGATAAAGTGTGTTGCGGACTGCGGGTGCATTTATATGACGTGGGTCAAGACATATTTTAAATGGCGTTGCTAATTTCTTTTTAAAAATGAATAAAAGAGGTTATAAAGTTAAAAATATACCATAGGCTAAAACATGTACTAAAATAAGATAATAGGCCAATTATAACAGTTGAGCGATCGTCCTAGAACCAAGAAACTCGGGAATGCCTAACACCTTCTCCCGGGTTAACAGAATTCCTTACCGGATTTCTGGTTCGCGGACTGTAAAACAGAGTCAATCTTTCCCTCGATTTGTGATTTAAACTAGTGACTTGGGACACCATTAATTATACCAAGTGGCGACTCTGAATCCTCTAAATAAATAAATCTCATTTCGATTGTTACTTTAAGTTGGAAAAATTCCCTATTTTACGCCCTTCGTGGAGTGTGGTAGGAAAAAGGCGGAATGAAAATAAGCCTCAAGGAATCAAATCGCACGATGATGAATCAATAAGCGAAGTACTTCTAATAGCCCTTTTGCCTACCGAAGATAAGTACATACGTCTCCGTACCGATCCGCGAGACTCTACTAGACTTTCTCATGACTTGTGAGACCTAAGGGAACCTAGTGTTATGATACCATGATGTCACGACCTAAAATTCACTAAGGATCGTGATGGCGCCGGACGCCACTGTCAGGCAAGCCTACCAAAATACTTAATTAAATTCTTAATTTATTAATTTTGAAAACAGAAATTTTCCTCCAATTCAGATAGTAAAAGATAATCCTTACAAAAATAAATTAAAGAAAATTTAGAAATAAATACAGAATATCTCATAATAATCCCAGAACCCGGTGTTACAAGTGCATGAGCAATTTCTAGGAAAATAATATAATACAACAACTGTTCGAACTACAATGTTGGACTGAAAATAAATACAGTAATTGATGTTTAGCTGAAAGCGTATATATTTGAGATGTTAATACGATGATTTATATTAATTTGGAGTGTTTTTACTTGTAAGAATAACTCAGGAGTAATTGAGAGCGAAATGTGCATGATTTGAGCCAAAACGAATGAAACCGGGAAACTTGAAAATTTGGGCGCCACAGGCATGTGGAACCAAAAATAGTAGCTAAACAAATTGGAGCGATGTGGAGGGAGCCTGATGCTAGCCAGGACGCCGGTGACATGAATTTTCTCAAATTTCGTCCGGGACAAGGTTATTTCGGCCCTAGACCTACCCAACATATATAAAAGTAATACTAAACATAATTTTTGAGAGGGGAGAATGTTTTTTTGAGAGGAAAACACAAGGACAGAGCCGCCATGGATGCTGGAATTCATCAAGTTCCATCTTTCTTCCTTCAAACTTAGTAATTTTAATGTTTCTTTGTATGATTTATTATTTGGCTACAATGTCTATGTGGAGCTAAACTTCACGTTCTAGGGTTGTGGTTCTTTCATGACTATTGTTATTCAGATATTGATTTGATTTCTTAATTAATCATATTGGTTTATTTATTCAATCCAACACTTAATTATTTGATTTCTTGATCACCAATTGAATACTATTTATGAATCTAGAGTTGAACTCGAAAGAGGGAATTCTAGATTGCACATAGGATGGAGTAGAACAAGTTCTTGAACCTGGGATTGGGGAACGAATTCACGGTTAGGGTAGACATATACCTAATTACCTTGCTTGGTTGGTTTACAGGAACTATAAATGCATTCTTGTTTATTCTAACTCCATAGACATATAGGAGTTAGGTTTGCTTGAAAAGGCGAGTAAGGACTCGATAGATTCTTATGAGAAAAATTAACCATGTCAACTAATAAACTAGATAAATTTGTTAGTCAATTCAATTGAAGAATACAATAGGAATGTTAGATAGCCCATAACCCTAGATCGTTTTCATTACATTGATATAAAAAAAATATGCTCTTTCTCTTATCAAAGTTCATTATTTATATTCTTTATTTAATTAGTTTAGAATCAAATACTTCTAGGTTTAATTCTTGTTTAGATAATTAGGATGGTCTAATTTAGTTAATAGTTAATCACAAGTCCTCGTGTAATCGACATCCGACTTTTAATCACTTTATTATTTGACGACTATGTATACTTGCGTGTGCGTTTGGTAGCAATAGGTTTTTGGCGCCGTTGCAAGGGACTTAGAAATTAACTATTTTTTTAGATTTGACTTTTACTTTTATCTTTATAATTTTTTTTCCTTCTCTTTTTGTAAATATTTTTAATTTTTTAACTATTTGATTTTTCCCTTAGTGTATTTCAAGTTCTCTCAACATGACATCCCGGGATGAAATATTCACAGATAAGGTTATTGATGAAAAGGCTTGGTTGGCAGAAGACTTCTAAGGCCCGTCTTTTTGGGTTTGTCATGACATGAATTCTGGGAGGTTTGAATTTGAATATGGGAGTAAGGATTGGTATTGGGACATATATTCTCGATTAGGGGAATATGCGGAACGACGTTGTCTTCTAACAACGTTGGTGAATGTTTGGTCTTAGGATAGAGATAAACTTGCACATAAAATTGATAATTTTTGCTTGATTGTACATAACATAGATGCAGATTTGAGTGCAAAGGTTGACACATGTAATGCCTAACAATTTAATAATGAGTTGTGTGAAGCTGAAAAAATCTTCTATACCAACTTGAGGAGCTAAAACGAAAACACCAATCACTAAACCATATTTTTCTTAAGGATGTTAAAATTCAGAAGAGTGCTCTAAAGTCATATGAGGGAGTAGACAATATTACTTTGGGAGACTTGAGTGTGTGTAAATATGGGGATGCAAATAGTAGAAAAATTCATGAGTTAGGACGCATTGGACCTCATTCCAACCATTTTTTCATATTGTATTTAGATAGTAAGATAGTAATCAAGCCATCTGAGCCTATGAGGGAGTCAAAGGGTGAGGGTGGGAGTGCCTATATTCTTGAATTTGTTGTGCCAAAAAGCAAAAATTACATTCCTCATCTAAAAGCCGAGAAGTACTGAGCGAAAAATTTATTACATAGCCTGGTTATCTTTATATCCCCACCAAAAGAGCATAGCCACAGACTGGATGCCCAGTTAGGGGTATAATTCATAAGTTCAAAGTGGAGGCAAAAAAAGATTTATGTCGTGCCGCGACGTTAAATGAGGCGATTGTTGGAAGGCAACTCGGTTTTACTGCTTTCTTTTATTTTTGTTTATTTAATTTATTTTTATCATTTTGGAGTATTCATTTTTATTTTGTAGGATTATGAGCATAGGAAGAAAAGCCATTGGAATAATGCAAAAGTGATCTAAATGGTAAAGACTAAGTATGGGGTGCCCACACAAAGGATGATGTGTGGGGGAAGTCTGAGTACCTTGTGAGCTGCTAATCCTTCGGCATTTGGCCTATCAAGGGGTCTCTTTCACCCTCTTGTTATTTACTGTGCGCATTGAGGATAGTGTACAGTTTTAAGTGTGGGGTAAGGAGATTATTTGGATAATTGTTTGTGCTATCCTAGGCTAGTTATAGTAGATTTTATGTAAAGAAAAACAATATTTGAAAAAATAAAAAGAAAAAAGAAGTAGAAAATTTTGACTTTTCCTGACGATGGATTTTGTGGACATTTTTCTCGAGGGATTATAGTCTAAAGAAAAAAATCCAAAAATATGTCTTTTAGCTTTCTTTAGGTAGTAATAATTGTCTTTGTGCCTCGGTTCTTTTCCATGGGATGTAGTTTGAACCAGGTAGTTTTTAGGAGTAGTTTAGGAAGAAACTGAGTCGCTCTGAGCTATTCATTAATATGGTTGATGCCGACACATTAGGCTATGACATACATTATGTTTTCGCGTGTATTTGGTTTGAATTGTGAAGCCTAAGTAAAGTAAATAGCCTATTTTGCGACGTCTTTTTCTCAGTTGTTTGACTTGTATACCACATAGTGCAATGTTGCTTAAATTTCTCACTTAATTTTGCTTGCTTGACTTGAGAGTTGAACAAAAATCGTCCTAATTGAAGATTTGTGGTTTCATGTGCTATCATGTGTAGTCTAGAACTTTCCCCATATGTTCATCGAAGCGAAATTATAAGTTGTGCTAATTTAGGAGATGGTGTAGGTGTTTCTTGCTTGGGCATGGATGTGCTTGTCACATAAAAATAAAATTTTCCGTCGCTAGCCCCTTTGAGCCTATATATCTTTCTTTTGGCACCCACATTACAAACCATACCCCTATTTTGTTTTTAATTTGATATTGATTGAACATTTACCTCTTAAGGCACTTAGTCACTAAAAGAAGCAAGGTGAGATATTGGGGAGTATTTTTCGAGTGGAACCATGGAAGGGCCCGTCGGTGCACTGAGGTTGAAATTAAAAGTCAATAGCCAATGAACTTTAATGTATGGAGTTTGTGAAGAAAGAAGAAAATTATAGTTCAAATAATGTAGAAAAACACATACCTCCGATCCTTATTGATTGTGCTAGTGGGAGTATATAAGTGCTTAATTGAAAAATGACTATGTTGTATATGGTTTGTGGCAAGTGAATTGGTGAGAAGAATATGTGTTTGAGTTTTGAGTGTGGTGTATTAAAGTGCTTAGGAGGGTTAGTCACTATCCCTAAGTATATCCTACATGTGCTTTAGCCTACATTACAATCTTAAAAGTCTTAATTCATCCATGACAAGGTTAATACGACCCTAGACCTACCCAACATGTATAAAAGCAAGACTAAACATATTATTTTGGAGGGGAGAATATTTTTGAGAGGAAAACACAAGCATAGAGCCGCCGTGGAGGCCGGAATTCATCAAGTTCCATATTTCTTCCTTCAAACTTAGTAATTTTATATGTTTCTTTGTATGATTTGTTGTTTGGCTACAATGTCTATGTGGAGCTAAACTTCATGTCCTAGGGTTGGGGTTCTTTCATGACTATTGTTATTCAGATATTGATTTTGATTTCTTAGTTTATCATATTGGTTTATTTATTCAATCCTGCACTTAATTATTTGATTGCTTGATCACCAATTGAATACTATCTACGAATCTAGAGTTGAACTCGAAAGTAGGATTTCTAGATTGCACATAGGATAGAGTAGAACAAGTTCTTGAACCTGGGGATTGGGGAACGAATTCACGGTTAGGATAGACATATACCTAAACGCCTTGCTTGGTTGGTTTACAGGAATTATAAATGCATTCTTGTTTATTCTAACTCCATAGACATATAGGCGTTGGGTTAGCTTGAATAGGCGAGTAAGAACTCGACAGATTCTTATGAGCAAGATTAATACTGTCAACCAATACTCCAGATAAATTAGTTAGTCCAATTCAATTTAAGAATACAATAGGAATGTTAGATAGCCCATAGCCCTATATCTTTTTCATTACATTGATATAAAAATCTGCTCTTTTTCTGTTCAAAGTTCATTATTTATATGTCTTGTTTAATTAGTTTAGAATCAAACACTTCTAGGTTTAATATTTGTTTAGATAATAGGATAGTCTAATTTAGTTAATAGTTAATCACAAATCCTCGTGGGGTCGATATCCGACTTTTAATCACTTTATTACTTGACAACCGCGTATACTTGCGTGTGCATTTGGCTGTAATAGTAATCAGAAAGAGACTTGCTAGCTGCGGGTTGTCTCGGAAGTGCAACTCACCTAAGTCATCGTATCAACCATGCTGCTACATCCACTAGACCATTAGAGATGCATGTGCATGTGTAACAAAAATGCACAGAAGTATAGTATGAGTACAAAAATAACGTGTACCTAATAAGTATCTCGTATAATCTTGAAGAAGTAGAGACGAGAGGTTGAATTCGTCACTTACTAGTGGTCCAATAATGTGATATTAATAATATATTAAATCATAGATTTTTATAAACATGATTATAGTTCAATGGAATGAAGCAAGTAAGCAATCCTTTCATTTGTAGGAAATTTCTGTTGGAAATAACGCTTTACGCTAGAGGGGGGGGTGAATAGCGTTTTAAAATTATTAAGCGTTTTAGTGCGGAATTTAAAAACTTTGCAGAAATTAAGACAAGTGCAGTAAAATAAACTTACACAAAGATGTATCCTGGTTGGCCACAAACGTGGTTAGTCCAGTCCCCGAGAGACTCTCTCGAGATTTCCACTAAACTTGTCAAGCTTACGGGTGCTTAACAAACCGTTACAGCTGAGGACACAAGCCTCACCTAGGTGCTCGGGGATCACAATCCCAAAGACTTCAATTGCTCGGGGATACCAATCCCAAAGACTTCAATTGCTCGGGGATAACAATCCCAAAGACTTCAATTGCTCGGGGATAACAATCCCAAAGACTTCAATTGCTCGGGGATAACAATCCCAAAGACTTCAATTGCTCGGGGATAACAATCCCAAAGACTTCAATTGCTCGGGGATAACAATCCCAAAGACTTCAATTGCTCGGGGATAACAATCCCAAAGACTTCAATTGCTCGGGGATAACAATCCCAAAGACTTCAATTGCTCGGGGATAACAATCCCAAAGACTTCAATTGCTCGGGGATAACAATCCCAAAGACTTCAACCGAGGAAACACAAGTTCCTCAACAAACGAGAATCGCAATTCTCTTACAAACACAAAGACACACTCACTTTACAAAGTACTCCTCAATGAGTAGATATGAGTAGAAATAGTACGCTCAAGATCACAACAACTTAGCTCAATAGAATGGCTCTTCAAAAAGCTTTATAGATGAATGAAAATGATGATCAATGTAAGAAAGCTTTTAGCAATGAAAATACTTAAATTGTATGTGTTGTTGTTGTGAAAACACTGAGTTAAACCTGTATTTATAGGTGAAAAACTCAGTCTTACCGTTGTCTAATTGCCAATTAAGGATTGCTGAAATTACTCAGTGATAATCGATTGTCAGGACTAAACAATCGATTGTTTGCCTATCAGATCAAAAAATCAATCCCAGATTTTACGTTAACAATCGATTACTTCAAATCAATAATCGATTAATTATAACGTTAAAAAATCCTTTCCAATTTTTGGCATAAAACATCGATTATCAGGAAATCAATAATCGATTATTTTAACAACGTTCAGAAAATCTTTTCCAGATTTTACGCTAAAACATCGATTGTTAAATATCACAATCGATTACCTGAAGGTAATTTAAAAAATATGACAACGGTCAGCTTCAACAATCGATTATCAAATAGAACAATCGATTATTAATTAATTTCAAAACTTACTGTCTCATATATAATCGATTATCAAAAGCCACAATCGATTATTAATTAATTTCAAAACTTACTGTCTCATATATAATCGATTATCAAAAGCCACAATCGATTATTAATTAATTTCAAAACTTACTGTCTCATATATAATCGATTATCAAAAGCCACAATCGATTATTATTTTACTTAAAATCACTGGGAGACATTTTTCTCATTCCAATCGATTACCATTAGTTCATAATCGATTTTTATGAGTTTTGAAAACTTTGCCTCAGTTAACAATCGATTATCGAAAGTACACAATCGATTGTTATGCAGTTTGCAAAAACCTGATGTTAACTGGCTTACTCACAATCGATTATCATTAATTCACAATCGATTGTCATGCAGTCTTGGCTTAGAGATACTCGATTATCATAAGTACATAATCGATTATCTTAGCCCAGATTTTTGAGGCATGTTTGGAAAACATTTTAACAAATGTAAATATGCATAGTTTAAAATCATTTGACACTTACTTTAAATATGCATGATTTTGGAAAAATAATTTTAGTAGAGAAGCCATG
Organism: Nicotiana benthamiana; assembly: GCA_034376525.1. Taxonomy (NCBI): domain Eukaryota; kingdom Viridiplantae; phylum Streptophyta; class Magnoliopsida; order Solanales; family Solanaceae; genus Nicotiana; species Nicotiana benthamiana. Next base: position 35,654,360 of record CM067326.1, read on the forward strand.
TTATGAGCCAAGATTGAGGAATCAAGATCACAATTAATATTGACTCAATTATAACATTTCCAAGCATTGTCTTGAGCTTCTTGTAATGCATCCATTATGTGCTTGTCCTTGAGCACTGCTATATATCGCTTATTGCTTTGTTTGACATTCATCAAAACCTACAAAAGAACACACGTTTAGTATATTGCATTTGAAACGTGTTTCCAACAATTTCCCCCTTTTTGATAATGGCAAACATGTATCGGGATATGCATAATAATAACAGTTCAAGATAATTCAATATGCATCATAGACATGTTCATGTTTCATAAGAATATATTATGCATGCATAGCCCGTTTATTTTCCCCCTTTTGACATTAACAAAAAAATGGCTAGATAACAAGTCTAATAATAGCATGCTAGTTCAACAAATGTCAACATAATCGATTATTATACGGGATAATCGAATAGTTTGCACTGGAAAGAAATTCCCCCTAGATATAAGATTCCCCCTGAATTTATGCAACACATTCAAAGAAAGCATGTAAGTATGCATAATGGAAATAGGAGAGATATTGCAGATGAAAATCAACTTTTCATTAAATAGATAAAACATTACATAGGCCATTTAATGAAAAAATACAAGAAAATATTTAATCCTCGTTATCATCATCTTCGTCCATGTTTTGCGGCGGTGCCTCAAATGGGACAAGATTGCCATATTGATAGTTGATATGGTCAAAATATCCTAGGACATAGCGGGACAAAGTGTCAACTTTTGTTTCAATACGGGTAAGATGATTTACTATCTCCGCATTTGGATCTTGATTTTGAGGCGGATTTTGTGGAGGATTTTGAGGAGGTTGATTATCATGATTGCCACCACTGTGAAATGAAGATTCAGAAATTTCCCAGTGTTTGGTCCGATTTTTAAGTGGACCATTTGCCGTGATAATGCCGGCGGATTCAAGAAAATGCATGACAAGAAGTGCATATGGAAGATGTTTGTCTTCGGCGAGAGCATCACACATGTGAAGCTTGATTAATTTACAATAATTTAATCGAGCTCCGGAAGAAATGGCATGCATGAGTTTACAATCTTCTTGGGAAATAGTGGTGTGACAGCTTTTTCGGGGCTTGAGAACTCGGGTGATGAAATAGAATATCAACCGATAGTTCGGATCCATTCCCGTGATCGTAGGACGACGAGAAGTGAGACGTGGATCATAGTTAACAAGACCAGCTTGACGAAGAAAGGAGGTTTCGTCAAATAATTCTCCTTCTATTCCAACATATTGAGAAATGTCTTCTCCATCATTTGGGAGATAGGCAATGGTGTTTAGGGATTCATCAGAAATGATAATTTTAACACCATTTACAAAGGTGACAAGATCACCTTGATCGTTCTGGCGGAGATTTGAATAGAATGCCCGAACGAGTGTAGCATTTATAAAGTCAAAAGAAAGGAGAGGGAAGTTTAGAAGATTGCATTGCTGAAGAAAGTGTATAGCAAGACTAAAATTTTCAAGATACCTCATTGTGGAAAAACGAGGAGGAAGAAAGTATATATATCGGAGAAGATATGGTATTCATGGCTGAATTGAAGACTCAAAAACGGTCAGATTTTAAGAAGACCGCTGGAGACAATCGATTGTTTGCTGGAGACAATCGATTGTTGAGCAGATATGCCCGTTGGAATTCTGAAAATGAAACTGACAATCGATTAAAGGGGGTCAGCAGAGCAGAATGGTAAGAATTTTTTGAATTAATACCGTCTGACAATCGATTGTGTCAAGTTTGACACTTAGATTCTGAGAAATTGGCTTGAAACAGAATGTTTTTGAAATTTCAGAAAATCACTGACAATCGATTGTTGAATTTGACAATCGATTGTTTACTGGGCAAAAAAAATGGTCTAAGTCCTGAAAATTGATTTTGGAAGTATGGTAATCAATTTTGAATATATTATAATCAATTTTGGAATTATGACAATTGATTATGAATGAAACAACGTCATCAACACATGGAGGAAGATAATGATTCTTCGGATGAAAACGTTTTTATGAAAATAGATTTTCCATCATGGATACATATAATCAACACCAATTGTTATAAATACCAATTTAGAAAATCAAAACTCAATACAATTTATGCACTTAATCAATTATGCAATTTATCAAAATAACATTCATATCAATACTTGTGACATATAATGCCAATTCAACTAGCTAAAGGGTAGAGTAAGGAACGATCATACCCGGTTTGTCTTGATGTCATCCTCCATCGTTGACATCTCAATTTGCTAGAAATTGAATTGAATGCTTCAAGCGAGCACATTTGCATTTCCAACATTTAATCAAGTGAAGCCATTTCCGATATATATATATAAACAATTTATCACCATAATAACAATTCAAAAACCAAACAGATATTTGTTAAGAAAATATCATCAATAAAATTTATGCAATCAATTCTTTCAAAGCACAAGTTCCCTCTTACTTGTAACAAATTGCCTAAAACATTTCTTCTTTTGATAAGAAGATTGTATTAAGGCTAATTCCTTTTACCATATTCACAGAAGAATAGGAAGGATATTGAGGAATATAAAATATGACGACTTCTATAAATTTATCAATTTTAAAAAAAAAACTATTGTTATTTTGAAAGGCATTTGTCAAAACATATATCGCATGCTGTTTCAAATAGATAGTCAAATCATGAATCAACCATCTTATCACCTGTTTAAGCAAAACACATCAATTTGACATTTTACAGGAAATACCGATTGTTACACAAGCAATGAAAGATCCATTTGACGGAGAGCATAACAAATGCATCAAATGTTATTTTATTAACAGTGATGCACAAGGTTATTTTCAGTAATCCATATTGCAACAAATGTCAAATATTTCCATTTAGCGCATTTGCAATAATGAGAACCAAAAACAAAGCATGATTCAAGGAGAATTGATACGGATGGTTAACAAAGACATATCAACACATACAATTGGGCATGATAAAAATGAAAGCCTAGCCTTTAAAAAATTTCAAGAGCGTTTATGCCTATTTTGAACTGACACGATGCTAAATGATAGCTGTTGAGTTCAGAATTCAGAATGGTAACAAATCTTTGAGATTTTTACCGATTGACAATCGATTGTTGAAAGGGGACAATCGATTGTTGAACTATTTGACACTTAGTTCCTGAAAAATCTGCAAGAAGCAGAGAGTTTTTGAAAACTCAGAAAAACACGAACAATCGATTGTGCCTGTGAACAATCGATTGTGGACTAGACCAAAAAGGTTTTAAGTTCTGAAAATCGATTATGAGAGTATGCTAAAGGCATTTATCAAACCATATATTAAAACATGATTTAAAACACTTTGCTGTTTTTAAAAAAATTGTCAAGACATAATTCAACTAAACATGATTTAGTAGGTACTCATTCAATGCACAAATCAACATTTGTCAAAGCATGGATCAAGCATTTAAATAGTTGATACTAGTAATCAAAAATGAATTTTCAGCATGTCAATCAACAAGTATAGTCAACAAGAAATTTCACAAATTGATTCAAATAACGCATGTCAACGTTTTTCAGGGTGAGAATCAAGTTGACAACTTATATGTTAATAACACCAGCTGCCATATATCAACAAAACTGTCAACATTAATAATTTGCACATATTCAGTTTTAAAAAATAGCTAACCGAAATTCCTTTCGATGCCTTTTGGGTGTCGTGCTTGGCACATCTACTACAATTTTGTAGTCTTCAAGCACACCTGCAAAAATATCTACGGAGAGGTTTTTGGTACCCATATCTTTTTGGGTCCTTTGGGGTTAGGCAAATGATAATTATAACCACAAGATAAATTTCTATGTTTAGCAAAACACACAGGTGCAATGTGACCTATCCGATTGCAATAATGGCATACTACGTTTGGATTGTGCCAATGCCTAGGTTGCGCCAAATACATTCTAGGTGATCTAGAGTCATTCCTAGAGGCGTTGAGAATCCTAGAGTCATTTCTAGGTTGTCTAACGTAGTTCGTTCTAGGCTTATCAACAATAGTCCTAGTATTGATTCTAGGCGATGTAAAGTGATTAACTCTAGATTCATTATTCCAATTTCTAGAGTTGTATCTAGGTGATCTAAAGGCGTTAGTTTTAGACTTGTTTTCATACATCCTAGCGTAATGTCTAGGTGGTCTAAAGGAATTTGTCCTAGACTCATTTACAGCCCTAGAATTATTTCTAGGTGGATCAGTAAAATTTCTAATGGGATTTCTGCTTTTATGCCGTTGATTGTTCCTCGACGTTTCCTTTTCTTCAATAACCTTAGGGACATCTATACTTCGTGATTCTAAAGTTTTCCTAAGTTCTGCGTTTTCTAACTTCAAAGAATCGCAGGAAGTACAAGTAGAGCATTTATCAACATAAGAAGCTTCATGCATAGTCTTAACGACTTGTCTAAGTTCTACACTATCATTTTGCAAAAACTGATTTTCTTTTACAAGATTCTCGTTATCAAGAGACAGATTTTCAAAAAATTTTTGTTTTAAAGAAAGTTGATTTTTGAAATCTTTTTCTTTCAATAAGAGACGTTCTTCAAAATCTTTTTCTTTTAAAGAGAGATTTTTCTGAAAATCTAATTCTTGCTGGGAAAGTGATTTCTTCAAATCTCTAATCATTTTGACAGCATTACAAAATTCACCATACAAGTCTTCATATGCATTTTGTAATTCTTCGAACGAGTGAGAGTTAGAGATACTTACCTCTTCTTCGTTGTTTCCATCAAATATTGGAGGCATGGTGTAGCAGTTTCCTTCACCGATTCCTGCAAAAGAATCATGAGTAGAAGCCATGGATGGTTCTCTCAAACTGTTAAGTTTTTCAGAGAGTATGGCTCTGATACCAATTGTTGGAAATAACGCTTTACGCTAGAGGGGGGGGTGAATAGCGTTTTAAAATTATTAAGCGTTTTAGTGCGGAATTTAAAAACTTTGCAGAAATTAAGACAAGTGCAGTAAAATAAACTTACACAAAGATGTATCCTGGTTGGCCACAAACGTGGTTAGTCCAGTCCCCGAGAGACTCTCTCGAGATTTCCACTAAACTTGTCAAGCTTACGGGTGCTTAACAAACCGTTACAGCTGAGGACACAAGCCTCACCTAGGTGCTCGGGGATCACAATCCCAAAGACTTCAATTGCTCGGGGATACCAATCCCAAAGACTTCAATTGCTCGGGGATAACAATCCCAAAGACTTCAATTGCTCGGGGATAACAATCCCAAAGACTTCAATTGCTCGGGGATAACAATCCCAAAGACTTCAATTGCTCGGGGATAACAATCCCAAAGACTTCAATTGCTCGGGGATAACAATCCCAAAGACTTCAATTGCTCGGGGATAACAATCCCAAAGACTTCAATTGCTCGGGGATAACAATCCCAAAGACTTCAATTGCTCGGGGATAACAATCCCAAAGACTTCAATTGCTCGGGGATAACAATCCCAAAGACTTCAACCGAGGAAACACAAGTTCCTCAACAAACGAGAATCGCAATTCTCTTACAAACACAAAGACACACTCACTTTACAAAGTACTCCTCAATGAGTAGATATGAGTAGAAATAGTACGCTCAAGATCACAACAACTTAGCTCAATAGAATGGCTCTTCAAAAAGCTTTATAGATGAATGAAAATGATGATCAATGTAAGAAAGCTTTTAGCAATGAAAATACTTAAATTGTATGTGTTGTTGTTGTGAAAACACTGAGTTAAACCTGTATTTATAGGTGAAAAACTCAGTCTTACCGTTGTCTAATTGCCAATTAAGGATTGCTGAAATTACTCAGTGATAATCGATTGTCAGGACTAAACAATCGATTGTTTGCCTATCAGATCAAAAAATCAATCCCAGATTTTACGTTAACAATCGATTACTTCAAATCAATAATCGATTAATTATAACGTTAAAAAATCCTTTCCAATTTTTGGCATAAAACATCGATTATCAGGAAATCAATAATCGATTATTTTAACAACGTTCAGAAAATCTTTTCCAGATTTTACGCTAAAACATCGATTGTTAAATATCACAATCGATTACCTGAAGGTAATTTAAAAAATATGACAACGGTCAGCTTCAACAATCGATTATCAAATAGAACAATCGATTATTAATTAATTTCAAAACTTACTGTCTCATATATAATCGATTATCAAAAGCCACAATCGATTATTAATTAATTTCAAAACTTACTGTCTCATATATAATCGATTATCAAAAGCCACAATCGATTATTAATTAATTTCAAAACTTACTGTCTCATATATAATCGATTATCAAAAGCCACAATCGATTATTATTTTACTTAAAATCACTGGGAGACATTTTTCTCATTCCAATCGATTACCATTAGTTCATAATCGATTTTTATGAGTTTTGAAAACTTTGCCTCAGTTAACAATCGATTATCGAAAGTACACAATCGATTGTTATGCAGTTTGCAAAAACCTGATGTTAACTGGCTTACTCACAATCGATTATCATTAATTCACAATCGATTGTCATGCAGTCTTGGCTTAGAGATACTCGATTATCATAAGTACATAATCGATTATCTTAGCCCAGATTTTTGAGGCATGTTTGGAAAACATTTTAACAAATGTAAATATGCATAGTTTAAAATCATTTGACACTTACTTTAAATATGCATGATTTTGGAAAAATAATTTTAGTAGAGAAGCCATGTTATGAGCCAAGATTGAGGAATCAAGATCACAATTAATATTGACTCAATTATAACATTTCCAAGCATTGTCTTGAGCTTCTTGTAATGCATCCATTATGTGCTTGTCCTTGAGCACTGCTATATATCGCTTATTGCTTTGTTTGACATTCATCAAAACCTACAAAAGAACACACGTTTAGTATATTGCATTTGAAACGTGTTTCCAACAATTTCCAAATTCCTTTTCATCATTTATACATAAAACCTTAAGCCGGGAAGAGGAAATAACAACTTCAACAAGTTCCAAGGCAAGAAATACAAGCAATGCAAATCATGCTGAGGACGTACAACCCGATCCAACAATATTTAAACTGTGCACTGCCAGAGAGTCGAATGGCGCGAACAATAGATGTATCTATTAATCTGCACGTGAATCATACATGCGATGCAGTCTAAGTTAAATAAACAAGCACCCTGCTCGTGAATCATACATGCGACGCAGGTACACATAAGAATACATGCTCAAACAACCAATTAAGTATTCATCGGAGAATACTTATCCAAATAAAATCAAATTCTCCTTTAACGATTTAAGAGAGTGAAGTTATATCCTTTAAAAAATTCATTTATCAATTCAATAGCGTTTAAACAATTCAACTATCAACAAGATTATTGATATTCCATGTATATCATGCTTTTGAGTCATATACTACTTGGACTTACACATATTAGTAGCTACGCATGGACTCTCATCACCTCGTGCGTACGTAGCCCCCACAAGTAGGAGCACATAAATAAGTATTTTACCTATGGGGACAATTCCCTCTTTCAAGGTTAGAAAGGAGACTCGCCTCGCTCTGAAGGTCTATAACTGGCATTCCACGCCCTTCCGAAGACTCGAATCGATGCACAATGCTCCAAAACTAGCCAATAATTATGCAAATCCATTACTATATACTTGATTACTCATTATAATCTAATTTATAACAATTTCTAACCCCAATAGAAAGTTGACAAAAAGGCCTTCGAGCCCACATGCCCAGATTCTGAAAATTTCTGAAGAATACTTTTACTTAGAGCCTCACGAACTTAAATATATAATTTGCTCTCAATTTCATTCCCAAAAATTGTGATCAAAATTCAAGAATATCAAATTTCTAGGTCTTCCTCAAAACCCCAAATTCTTTACAAATTTCATGCTTAAATCCGTACATAATTAATATCTTTAACTTAAGATACGTGGGGATAGCTTACCTTATTGTTGATGATGAAAATCCTCCTTGAAACCCTCCGAAAATCGCCAAGGCCAAGAAAATATGAGAGAAAATGGCCAAATTCGATTTTTAAAACAATCACTACCTCCAGCACTTTCCGCAACTGCGGTCAATTGACCGCTTCTATGGTTCCACAGATGCGAGACCAAATGCCGCTTCTGCAGTCCGGGGCTCCCTAGCCCATTCCGCTTCTGCGCCCTCTCTTCCGCATACGTGGCCCCGCATCTGCAGCAAAATGATCGCATCTGCGGTCTCAATTCTCTTATGCCAATATCGAATCTGCGACCAGATAGAAGCTTCTGCGGCTCCGCACCCGCGTCCCTAGTCTCCTAGGTGCGGTTACACTAGCAACCAACAACTTCAGCTCTTCTTCAACTCCAAATTCAATCCGTTAACCTCTCGGAATCCACTCGAGGCCACCTGGACCCCAATCAATCATACCAACTAGTCCCAAAACACAGTACGGACTTGCTCGAGGCTTCAAATCATATCAAACAATGCTAAAATCATCAATCAACCTCCAATCCAAGCTTTATGAACTTTAGAATTTCAAACTTTTACTTTTAATGTTTAAACCTATCAAATCACATCCGATTGACTTCAAATTTTGCACACAAGTCATATTCGATATTCCGGACCTACTCTAACTTTCGGAATTAGATTTCGATCCCGATATCAAAAAGTTCACTTCCGGTGAATCTTCTCAAAAACCTTCAAATTTCTATCTTTAGCCAAATGACTCACAGACCTCCAAATTCACTTCTGATCGCGCTCCCAACACCAGAATCATAATACGAAGCTACTCCAAGACTCGGAATCTCCAACAGATATCTATAATACTGAAATGTACTTCAACCCAAACTTATAAAAAATTTTCCATAATGCTAACTTCCACAATAGGCGCCAAACGCTCTCGGGGGTCAAAAACCCGATCCGGGCATACGCCCATGTCCGAAATTATCATACGAACCTGCTAGAATATTAGAATCCCATTTCCAAAGTCGTTTACTCATAAATCTAATCCTAGCTAATTCTTTCTACATAAAGCTTCCGAAATAAGAATTTTCTTTCCAAATCAACTCCGAAATTCTCGAAATTCTATTTCAACCACGCGTACAAGTCATAATACCTGAAATGAAGCTACTCATGGCCTCAAACTCCTGAACGACCACTAGATCTCAAAAATGATCGGTCGGGTCGTTACACAACGAATCACGCCATGAATCGAACTTTGGAACCTTCAAATCTTCCAACTTCCAAAACTCACGCCTAAACTTATCAAGTCAACCCGCAATGATGCTAAATTATGTAGACAAGTCCAAAATGATATAATAGATCTAACTCTCGGAATCACATTTCCACGCTGATATCACGATGGCCAACTATGGATCAAACTTCTCCATTTTTCAAACTTCACTTTTCCAACATTTATCAAAATGCCTCAAATTATCCTACGGACCTCCAAATTTGAATCCGAACATGCGCTTAAGTCCAGTATCACCATACGAAGATGTTGAGATCATCCAAAATTCATTCCGGTGTCGCTTACTCAAAAGTCCTATTCCGGTAAAATTCTTACCGCTTATGCTTCCAAAACTAGAATCCTTCTCCAAATCATTCGATAACTTAATTCAACCATGCACGTAAGTTGATACACATAATATGATGTTGTGCATGACCTTACACTGCAGAACAAAGCTTATATTCTCTAAACGATCGGCCCGATTGTTACACTAAACAATAGTGATTTCTAAAAATTTCTCTTTTTTAATTGCTTCATAACTTTTGAATTTATTTTAAACATTAGACAAACAACATTTTTTGGCAAATGCCATTTCCTTACCTTCTGAAAAAGAATATCAAAAGTTGGACTAGTGCGATTAATATATCATAAGGACATTAGCTTCTTTTTTTACCTTGTATTTACTAACATAGTATAAATTACATGAAAAAATAGTACAAAAAGAAATATCTGTACTTAAATGTACATTAAAGTTCTTAATAACAAAGAGTAAAAGAAAAACATGTTTGAGCTCCAAATTGCATTCCTTTCTAGATTTAAAGCCTTTTTGGCTAAGCTTCTTCGAGCTACCTTTTAAAAAATTCAAGGTATTTAGTCAAAATAAAAAAATTCTTTTAACCAATAGAAGAAGCAGTTTTTTTACTTTTGAAAAAAAGCATAAGCAAAAAATTAATTTATTTAAGAAAAAATTATTTTCAACATAAATTTGTATTTACAAAAAAATATATATATATATATATATATATATATATATATATATATATATATATACTTTTCTACCATCAGATACATTAATCATGTAAAATTTTCAAATTTGTTTTTTGTCTTTTCGTTTGTTTTTGCTTCTTTCACTTGGACTAGTTCTTTTTTTTTTCCCTAATTTTTATCACTTTTTCAATTAAAAATATCACATACATAAATTATTTAGTAACTTTTCAAAAAAAAAAAATTGACTTTTCTTGTTTTTGATATTTTCTTTGACTAATCTTGTTTTTTATATTTCTAGATTAATAAATCTCTTAGAATTCTCCCATTAACTTTAATAGATTCATCTCCTTAAATACTTTATGCAGAATGAAAAGTCCTATGTATTACTATAAATAGATTTTTCTTCATTTTTCTTGTGCAGATTCTTCTTCTTCTTAGTCTCATATTCCTCTTTAATATGACAAACTAACAACCAATACAATAACTTTTTTCATAAAGTATATTTTTTTTTGTAGTGTACCAATTTATTATATACAATATCTAGTATGTACTTTTATTTTTATTCTTCTTTAATGTGCTTGCATAAACTAATGAGAACACTGATTTCTAATAATCACGACCCTAAAACTGACCCGATCGTAATGGCGCCTATTATGAAACTAGGTCAGCCGATACAATTTCCGAATTAACCGTTATTCAATAAAACTCATTTTAAGCCTTTAACTAATCAATATCTCATAATGTAAGTCTGAATGAACATGAAAAAGAAATATACAAGCCCAGCATCCGGGTGTTACAAGTCACGACCATCTACTAAGATATGAATATAACGAAAAGTCTGAAAATATACTAAAAACAATCTAAGGAAGACGAGAGTAAGAAGAGCAGGGCTACAAACATGGGGCAACTACATTTCTAACTACGATGACTCTACCACTGAGCAATCAATACCCACAACCGGGTTCAGAAATACCTGAATCTGCACACAAGATGCAGAGAGTAATGTGAGTACGTCAATTCAGTAAGTAATAAAACTAAATGAAAGATGAGCAGTAAGAAAATACGTAAACCATGTCATAACGCTATATCAAATGCAGTAAATTTTCAAAATGATATAGAAATAAATTACTCGTATATAAAGCTTAGTTTTAGTAAAACCTTTTAAAATAACTTTCAATAGTTTCAAATAAGTGATAAAATAGTGAGTAAAAATGATAGAAACGTAAACAGCCCCTCAGGCAAACATGTAACGTACATCGCCCCTCGGGCTACCTCACAATTACTCGTAATCAGCCTTTTAGGCATAACATGAACCAAGAACCGCCCCTCAGGCAAAACATGGATCAAGTACAGCCCCTCGGGCAACAACATGTAACAACAATAGCCCCTCGGGCAATATCATATCTTATACTAGGTATCCGTGCTCATTGGGGGTGTGCAAACTCCAGAGGGGCTCCTACAGCCTAAGCGCTATAACAAGCCATCTCGTGGCATAATCAAACTGGCCCTCGGCCTCATAAAAGCCACCTCATGGCATAAAAAATCAAGCACTCAGCCTCATAATTATGAATCAGTACAACACTGCTGCGGCGCGTAGCCTAATCCCATAATATCCTCACCACACAGGACCTCCGCCTCACTCAGTCAGAAATCTCTCAAGCCACTCGGACAACAGTAAATATGCTGCTCAGCACAAAATATCATTTAAAATATCAAAATGGAGTAAATACGGTTGAGTTACAAAAACAGTAGAATACAGTATGACTGAGCACAAATATGAAGTCAAAACAATAAGGAATAGTAGTGAAAATCGCCTAAGGGGCCAAAATAGTTGACACAAGACCCAAATATGGCATTCAGCCTAAAACAACGTAATACTTTCTAAAAATACAATGATATCAAATAATTTTCAATCAAATACACAGCTTAAAAGTCGTACGGGATGGACCAAGTCACAATACCTAATGGTGCAAGACCCCACACTCGTCATCTAGCATGTGCGCCACCTCAAAGTAGCACAACAATATGAAATTCGGGGTTTCATACCCTCAGGACAATATATACAATCATTACTTAACTCAAGTCGATCCAAACTCTAGCATACGATGCCTTTGCCTCTCGAATCGACCTCCAAATGCTCCAAATCTAACTAAAATAAGTATACTATCATCAATATACGGTAAAGAAATAAAGCCCAAGCAAAAATAATCAAATTAATGCAAAAATTCCAAAACTGGCTCAAACCCGGCCCCTGGGATCACGTCTCAAAATCTGATAAAAGTCACAAAACAGGAAAACCCAGTTGCTCACGAGTTTACACACATCAAATTCACCAAAATCTGACATCAAATGGCCATCCAGATCCCCAAAATCAACTCTTCAAACCTTCCTCCATTTCCCCCAATTTTCACCCTTAATTCCCAAATTAAATGATAAGAATCAAGACTTAATCATGAGAATTAACCAAATTTGAGTGAAGAACACTTACCCCAATAAATCCACTGAAAATCCCTTCAAAAATCACCTCAATCTGAGCTTCATAGCTCCAAAAATGCAAAAATGGTCGAAATCCTCGAAATAGAGTACTTTATATATGCCAGACATTTATCATATGCTATCGCGGACAAACTAATGCGATAGCAAAGCACAAAATTTTCGGCCCTTCTTTTACTATTTCGATAGCAGTCATTCCCCCGCGATCGCGTAGATCAAATTTTTCTAACAGCCTTCTCCAAATTTTTCGGATAGCCTCTAGTACAATGGTCATAACATTTTGTACAGACATCAAATTACAATTGGTTTAACTTTCTAAAAAGACATCAAGAGCTACAACTTTCATTTTAGGATCATCTTCAAATTTCTTATAAATTGTGAGATATAAGCTTCAAAAGTCGGGTCAATGCGACAAAGATTTTACTCTATGTGATCGTGGGATGACTTACGTGATCACATAGAACGACTCCATTTTTCCAAATTTTCTCTATGCTAACACGGTCAGATCTATGCTAACACACTGTACACCCTTGAAGCCAAAAACCAACAACTAGAAATGGTTTGTAACCAACCTAAAACTCACCCGAGACCCTCGGGACCACAACCAAACAAGCCAACACATCCCATAACATCATTAGAACTTGTTTCAACCTTCAGAATGCTCAAAACAACATCAAAACATCGAATTACCCTCGAATTCAAGCCTTATAATTCCAAAACTTCCAAATTCCAAATTCGATCAAAAAGTCTATCAAACCTCGTCCGAATAACCTAAAGTTTTTCACACATGACACAACAGACATACTCCAATTTCTAGAATTCCATTCAGACCCCGATATTAAAATTTCCGCCACCAACTGGAAAAAGCCAAAATTCCAATTTCACATATTCAAACATAAATCTACCACGGAACTCCAAAATACATTCCGGACGCGCTCCCAAGTCCAAAATTATGTAACAAAGCTAATCAAATCATAAAAAAATCAAATCCGAGATCGAATACTAAAAAGTCAAAACTTGGTCAAACCTTTCAAATTTTAAGCTTCAAACCGAGAAATGTTCTTCCAAATCCATTTTGATTCCCCTGAAAACCAAGCTGATGATTTACATAAGTCATAATACATTACACGGGGCTAGTCATTCCCGAGAACTGGCAAGGGAAGTGCAAAAGCTCAAAACGACCGGTCGAGTCGTTACATCCTTCCCCACTTAAACATACGTTCGTCCTCGAACGTGTCTAGAGTTGTTCCGAAAACCATCAAATTATTGTGTAACCTTACTATGCATATACTCGGGGGTGATCCCACGTCACCCTATCTCATATAGGTCTATAACATAATGTAATTGGAATTTTGCAATCCAACCTAGCCCATAAACCTTAGAACCACATTTCCACTTCTAAAATCATTTAGAAGATGAGAATCTCACATCTATGCTCCAAATAAGCCCGAACAAGCTGTAACAAACCATTCCTGTAGCCTCAGATGCAATTACATGATATACCACATAGCTCAAACTCTCGTAGCGAGAGCTTCTGATTATAACAGTTACTTAGAACAACCGAATATCAATAATAAACCTCTTATCAAATAAAACCTCATCCCAACACTTTTGTATACTGCCATTGATAAATAAAACACATATAAAGTCATAACCATTCCTCAGATCAATCATTCGTGAAGCCACTTCTCCTTTGGCAAGGACCATAGTAAATTTCTAAGCCGAACATCGATATTATCCTTCGAACACGCTGAAACCGAATTCATTTTAATTCTTTCTAATAATGCAGAAAGGTAACTCATAGATCTCCCCAGATCACTAATAAGCTCAATAATAATCGAATTAACACATCCTTTAACAATACAACTCGAAGTCAACCAAGCCGACTCGAGTTAGAACACACATCCATATTGGTATTCCAATGAACCCCTTATCAAGAAGTTCCTAAAGCTGCTCCTTCAACTCCTCTAACTCCGCTAGTGCCATATGATACGGTGCCCGCACCAAATCAATACCGAAATCAACAAACCTGTCTGGCAGCATGCCCGACATCAAGAAACATATCCAAAAAATCTGTCACCATCGGAACTGATTCAATGGTATGAATCTCTGCACCTACATCCATCACGAAGGCTGAATAAGAAACACAACCCTTCCCAGCAATCCGCTGGGTCTTCAAAAGATGAAACCACCCTACTAAGAACATAATCCGTCAAACCTCGCCACTCAATCCATGGCATTCCCAGCATTGCCAACATAACAATCCTAGAGCTACAACCCAGAATAACACGATACAGAGATAACCATTCCATACCGAATATCACACAAAAAAATAGCATGTTAAGCAACAAGGATCCACTTGGGTCTCTAAACCTCCAATAGATACCATATAAGACCGATATACTTGGTGCACAACCACGACCTAACTTGTTTATAAGAACTTCCAGCCTCCAAATTCATACAGTCACGGATCACCATATTTGATAACTCCATCGTCTGAATATACAACGCACCTTTAATACCCAATCATCCCGCAAGAGGTACTGCTATGATTCTTCTATGCCACCAAACAAACTTGAATATCAGCAGTCGATCCAATTAGAGAGTGCCGCAATACTAAGGAAGTATCTTCAACTCAAACATATCACCCTTTCTAAAATGTATACCCTCATCAAGCAACACAAATTAGTGATCTCATTTATCTAGTCATCTGAACTGTTCATGCTACATAAGAATTTGTGACCTTCCTTTCAAAACTGATCTATGACCTTACACATATAAATCTCAATCCTACACAATATACCGCATATACCATGCCATCCGAGCCACAAGAAACTACATACTCAACTAGCCATGCAGTTTCCATTGATCCAATCTAGAATAAAATCACTACACATCCCATGCTCCCCACGCTCGTAGAAAATATGCATCTCTAACTGTGGTAGAAACCATCAAGAACTCTCCGAGTTCCATTTGCATATTGTTATACAATCAGGACTGAATCCTTCTAACTCAACCAAGCTACGCAGGACACTAAGACCCAAGAGTATTGCCACTGAATACCTGTAGAAACTCATTACCTCGTAAGCACCCAAAGAACTAGTCATATCCTTACCATGTCGATCCGGCTTACTATCATGATATACCATCTATCCAAGTTCCTTCTGATTTACCTTCAACTTGATACTTTTTCTCGCTATAGCACCACAATCCTCGACCAAGACTAGCCATATGATACCCAAGCATAGCGCCATACCGTCCTATGGTTCATAAGCCGCTGACTACTCTCTCAAATATCCCCAAAAGTACCACATTCGAAACACTTTCCCTGAAGAGACTTCCTGCAAATCTAAAGCCATTATTTTCCCCTTCCTGATATTGATTGTCACAGCTCCTTTTTACACGGCTACCCCAAAAGATAAACGTATAGGGAGTTTTTCCAATTAAATTGACATTATTCAAAATGAGATTATTTAGAGTCACCACTTGGGATAGGCTTGGCTTTTGGCATCTCAAGTCACCGGTTTATTTAGAATCCCAAATCGAGAAAATTTTTTGACTGCCCAAATGAAGTTTGCGAACCAGAAATTCTAAGTAAGGAATTCTGTTGACCCGAGGGAAGGTGTTAGGCACCCCCGGATCCCGTGGTTCTAGCACGGTCGCTTAAACTATTATCATTGGCCAAAATTTTTTATTTTTGTACATGTTCATCCTATGGTGCAATTTTAAATTATTTTCGCCGCTTTTAATATTTTTAAGGAAATTTGCGATGCCGCTAAAATATATCGCGAACCACGTCACGTAAATGCGTACGTAGTTTTTGATATCTTTCAACTTTATCGAGATTTGGATTTAGCTCACATAAATGCGCACCCGTTATTAAGGAGGTGAAATTATTAAAGACGCGCCTAAAGCCACTAACACGCTATTATTTTTGCGAGGGTCATGAATAATTGAACTAATGACACACCTCGATTTCTAAAGGGTTTTATTATTAATTAAGTGAAGGCCATAAGTTCTGGAATTTTATTTGATATGGTATGCCTCAACTTTAAAAGATTTGTATTTCACTAACGCAAACTAAGAATACTCTTATTTGAAATCGAATTGAAAATTAGGTATTACAACTTGGCCACAGAAACTGTACCCGTAGTTATAATGATTTATTATTAATCGCACCAAAAATAACTAATTCTTTCTAAATTATGAAATATATGTGAAAGGTTGTGAGGTAAAGTACTTTTTCATAGAGAGACATACAGTAATTACTAACTTTAATCTTGAGATCTTTGGTTTGTTTGCTCATTCGGCCATTACTTACATAGCAATAGAAGTTGCTCGAACATACTATACAAAATAAAACCAGTCATATTTCTTACATTACCAATAATGGACGGCAACACAAATCATCAATTAAAAAACAAAGAAACGTGAAAAAATATGAGACACAACCAATTTAAACCAAAACAATATGATAGGCTTAGTAGGTACAAACAAAAACATATTACAAAATAAAAAGCAGTAGCGCCAATCTTATAAAAATAAAAACATGCTTATGAGATTAAAATGAAAGATAAAAAGAAACTACACCAGCTGTCAATTCATATCTCAAAAAAAAAAAAAAAACTGATCATAAAAAGACATAGCTAAAGAACCTCCAATTTCCTTCTAATTGCATTAAAAAACCCAAAACATGGAAATAGAAATAAGTGCCTTTTTTTTACTGACCAGAATACAGATCTGAATAAGCACCAACTGAGACAGAAGCAAAAGGAGCTGCCTCAGATTACAACACCATTTTCCTCTACCTTCGACAGCCTTTAAACCCAAAAATTGTTTCCTAAAACAAGATTTTAGATTCCCCTTTTTGAGTGTGCGACGGCTCATATTTTTTGGTAGGGACGGAATCTCCTTTTGGAGAGGATGGAAATGATGGTCATGGGTGTCCAAGAAAACGGGGGAATCTCGTTCCTATAGGATTTTTTAATGTGGAATTTGGCTGAAATGAATAGGAAGAAGAAGAGAGTTAGAGTTTTCTAGTAAGAGAATGTCCAACCTCTCACTACAAGAATCACTATCTACTACTATCAATATCCCATCAAAGTCACCGGATAAATTTAGCCACCAACTACAAAACTATACTTCATATAAGGAAAACTTCCTAAGAGACGATTTCACTACAAAAGTAGTAAATCTTCCACCTCAAGAGTTAGAAAATCATATGGATATGAACATTGCCCAAATCCAACCTGATGATCCAAGCCAAAATGATTTAACTAGCTCATTAAGACAAATAAACCTCAGCCAAGATGACCTGCATTGAATGTACATGCCTTGGAAGAATTCGATCATCATCAAACTAATAGGGAAGCGACTTATGCACCACTACCTCAAAAAGAAATTACAAGACCTATGGAAACTCAACGAGAATTTCCCTCTAGTTGATCTGGGAGAGGACTACTATACAGTCAAACTAACTAGTGAGAAAAATATGACAAAAATTCTACATAATGGGCATTGGTTCGTTAATGGTTTTTTTCTATCCACTCAAAAATGGGTTCCAAACTTTGTTGCAAACAAAGCACAACACAACTTCACTGCCATTTGGATCCGACTATCACAATTACCCACTGAGTTCTATGATGGAATAGTCCTTGCAAAAATAGGTAATTCAATTGGAAAACTTCTCAAAATGGATGCATGCACCTCAACTACACTTAGGGGACGTTACGCCAGATTATGTGTTGAACTTCCACTTGACCAACCTGTCCAACACCACATACTCATTGGACAACATAAAAAACCAATCATGTATGAGGGCAATGATATATTGTGCAAATCTTGTGGCAGACTAGGACACACGACTCAATATTGCACACAAGAAAAACTGCCAACCACAGCAAGAGAAACCAACGCAAAGAAAATCCATGCAGAAAAGCAAGGTAACAACCAACAAAATTCAGAAGAAGAAGGAGAATGGATGACAGTCAAGTTCCCAAGAAAAGGTAAAGCCAAAATGGCAAATGCCCACACTGCCACAACTAAACCAAATCCCCTTCCAGGTATAAATGTCCGCTTGTTCGATGCAAGATCAGGTAAGTACCTCAAAACTCAACACTTATACTATATTAACAAGCAACTATTAACCAACTACCCTAAAGCCCTATCAATAAATGCAATTTCATCCGCTAGCTTTGATCAAAGTTTATTCAATAATAACACCGTCTTTGGACCAAATGGAGGAAGACAAAAGTATTTTCAAAAACCCAAAAAAATAGCCCATGGTTTTGAATGATCTACAACAAAAAAAAGATTCAATAATAACTCTGATATTTTGCATGCAAGTCAAGTGACAAATGACACAAGAATGCCCACCCATCCGGCTAACAAAGTGAATAACAAAAAAATGCTTAATAACTTGGAAATAGACTCCACCCTGAACTCATCTAATAAGATTGATAACAATACTATCATCACCCCTAATAATACTAACCTATCTCCTAATGATCATCTTACCCCCATGCATGCATGCCCGTTAACCACTACCCAATCAAATGACTAACATTTGGATGATCTCCACAGCCAAGTGACAAATGACATCTCCATGGGAGGTTTTGTTATAAGAAACACGCAAGTATGTTCCTCCCAATCACAAATAGAGCCAATCATTAGAACTGCTACTACTTCGTCCACTCCTCCACCCCTTATAAACACTATCCCGTCTTCAAAAAATGGCCAGAACCTCCGTACCCCTCAGGAGAAGATACCGACTCCTCCAAATATTCCGCCTATCATGCAACCAAAATATGAACAACCTTCCCAACTTCCCTCCCCATCCTCAACAGAATCCGGCAATCTATGCCCAACCACCAACACCGCCAAATCACCTTGCCCAGTCGTGGATAAAATTGGGACTTCAAGGCCATGCAGTAACTTACAATATGGAATTCAATGGTCAGGAATCGATCCTAGTGATACAAAACATTCACTTCCTTGCCCAACTCATATCGGAGGGCATGAACTTAGCAATGAACAATTATGTGAACCAAATGTGGTCAAACAATATGCTCCAACCATTAGCTCCCAGCATGAACCAAAATATGGTGAACAACATGCAGCCAACGTGGAACATTCCACATCACCCAAACCAACAATTCTTACTGAACCCTCCCCTCAATCTACCCTTCTTTGCACCAGAGGACATGATGCTTCTCAACCTAGTCTTCATCCAATGGAATGCTCCAGTCCTCCCCAACCATCCAGACCCACAACCAGATCCCACATAAGAGCTAGTTGAACAAATGAACATACCAAATCAAGTAGGGAACCAAGAGGGAGACGAGGCAGTGGAAGACTTAGCACACTTAGTGGAACCAGCTGTGACTCTTTCAAGTCTAAAATAGGTAAAAATATTGATATTCAGGGATATGCTCGACAAGAAGTATATCTTCAGCTGCCCGATGACATTGTACAAGTGCTCATTGGACATCCGTCCACCTCAGGATCCAACAGCGGGAAAAAATATAGTGATTATGATTCCATCCCAAAGAGTGATGCAAAACACCAATCCACCAAATAATATGCCCATGCACCAGCCCAACAATGCAATCATTTGGAATGTTAGAGGCGCAAATAACGGAAATTTCACCAGAAACTTTAGGAAACTAATGGACTCACATAGGTCGTGTCTAGTCGCTCTTCTAGAAACAAAAATGGAAAGCCACCTCTCAATATTGGAAGCTTTTAGTTTTACAGAGATAATTGAGGTGCCTTCCAATAGACAAAGTGGAGGTTTTGTGATCTTTTGGAACAACGTGTTGGTCACTGTCAAAAACTTCAATAGAAATGGACAAGCTATTCATGCCATGATTGAGGTTAGACCTAAAAACTTAACTTGGCTAATTAGTGTTATATATGCTAGTAATGATGATAATTATAGATATATGCTTTGGGATAACCTAAGAAAAATATATGATAGTTACAAAGGGCCTTGGCTCATAGGGAGATTTTAATGAAATAACTAACATATCAGATAAGTTTGGTGGTAGGGCTATTAATCAAAGGAGAGAAAAACTCCTCCGAAATTGCCTAGACTATTGTAACCTTTTAGATTAGGCTTTAAAGGGTGCAAATACATTTGGACAAATTTTAGAAAAAATAATAATTGTTGAATATGGAAAAACTTGATAGTGTCTATTCGAATGAAGTTTGGCTAGAAGTTTACCCCATGCCACTGTCACCCACCTCCCTAAAGTTCATTCGGACCATTATCCCATTTTGATAAACTTGAACAACACCATTAATTCCATTAGGAATAAACCTTTTCGGCTAGAAAGTTTTTGGTGTAATCATCCAGAATTTAGCAACTTAATATCCGTCAATTGGGGTGAGAAAGACTTACTAGAAGGCGTGGAAAGTTTCAAAGATATGGTGATAAGTCGGAAAAACCAAACCTTTGGAAGCATTTTAGTAGAAAAATGAAGCTCCTAAATAGAATCAATGGCATCCAAAATTCCCCAAACGACCAAACAAGCAGTTTCCTTAGGAAGTTGGAAACCAAACTAGTTGAGGAATTTAATTCAATCCTGAGACTAGAGGTAGATTATTGGAAAATAAGAGCAAGGGTGGATTGACGCGAAGGAGATGCTAACACTAGATTCTTCCACATCAAGGCCACAAATAGAAGACGAATAAACAACATAGTTTTCTTTAAGGATGACTTAGGAAAATGGATAGAAAACCCTTTGCTAATAAGAAATCATGTCACAAATTACTTTAAAAGGTTATTCACCACCTCCCATAAATGCTCTATCAAATGCAATGACACTGCTTATTACTCGCACAATTGTGACCTATCAATCCTTGATAGACCCTATACAAACCAAGAAATTAGAAAAGCTATCTTTTCATTTAAACCATTCAAAGCACCAGGACCGGATGACTTTCATCCTTTCTTCTTACAGAAATTTTGGCATCTATTAGGAGGGAAAATAATCAGGCTTTGTCACGATATATTTTCTACCAACAAAATTCCTCCAGAGATGAACCAAAATACATCTGTTTAATCCCCAAAATAAACAATGCTAACCTATTAAAAAACTTTCGTCCTATAAGTTTATGCAATGTTATTTACAAAACCATTACCAAGATAATTGCAAATAGAATTAAGCCCTTCCTAGACCACCTTATAAACATTGAGCAATCCAGTTTTGTAAAGGGAAGAAGAGGAAGTGACAATGTTATATTCATGAAATCCTAAGATACTTCAAAAAATGTAAGGGAAAAGGAAAAATGATCCTAAAGCTTGATCTAGAGAAAGCCTTCGATAAGCTCGAATGGTTCTATATCTATTGAACGCTCAGGTACTATAATTTCCCTATAAACATTACAAATCTAATAATGAACACTGTCACAACTAGCTAATTCTCAATCCTTGTCAATGGAAATAAAACTGAAGTATTTACCACTTCTCGAGGAATCAGGCAGGGTGACCCCTATCCCCTTACCTTTTTATTCTATGTATGAATGTGTTATCTAACAATATTAAGCATGAGGTGGATATCAAGAACTGGAATCCACTTAGACTTAATTCCTTGGCACCTAGTATATCCCACCTTTTTTCGCACGGATGATATAACTCTTATGGGAGAAACAAACTATGAGACTATCACTAGTATTAATCAATGCCTAGAAAGTTTTAATAAGTTTTCTGGCCTAAGAGTTAACAAAGCTAAATCTAAATTAATCGTGTCCAAAAAATTGTTGTAATGACACAAAGACTCTTTTAAAGATACACTGGGAATAACATCAAGTTACTAGCTTTGGGAACTACTTAGGCTTTCCCATGCTAAATGCCATCCCAAGGCATACATACTACCTTCCTCTTATTGATAAAATAAGAGATAAACTCAACAACTGGAATGCTAAATGGATTAGTATGGCTGGTAGATGTACTCTGATAAAGTCTACCCTTAACACTCTTCCCAATCACCTTTTGCAAACATCCATTCTTCCTAAAAAAACTTTAAAAGAAATCGACAAAATCCAAAGAAATTTCTTATGGGGTACTACCCAGGACAAAAAGAAACTACATTTTATTAACTGGGACATTGTCACTAAGCAAGTTTCCAAAGGGGGTTTAGGTATATGAAAGGCCTACTAAAAAAACCAAGCCCTAATCACGGGCCTAGCTTGGAGAACCCTCAACAATACTCACTCCCTATGGGCAAAGGTACTAATTAGTATTTATGGGAGGAAAAAGAAAACAATTGGATCTTCAATCACTTGGAAAAGTCTTTTGGAAGGATGGACTATCTGTAAAAAAGGCAATAGATGGCCGGTTCATAACAACTAATGTCACAACATTTGGGACACAAATTGGATCCATTATTATAAGAACCTTAGAAGCATTATACAAGGGCCTCTTCCAAAAGGAGAGGATAAACTACAAATCAAAAATATTAGGGATAATAACACTTGGTGCTTAGAAAAAATCTCCTTTAAACTACCAACCCCTTTAAAGAATTGTATCAATTCCATTCCCTGTAATAATGAAAACTCAGTTGTTCTAAGTAATATATGTTGAAGCATCTCCTCAAATGAATTGTGTACCACCTCTTCATCCTACCAACTAATTGATAATAACAACAACAATTTCTTAAATCATCTAGCTCTGGAAGCTCCAATGTCCTAACAAAATAAAATTCCTCCTTTGGAAAATATACAATGGACGCCTTCCCACCAGAAGCTTATTATCAAAAATTGGTATAAACATTGATCCTTTATGCCCAATTTGTAAAAATAACCAGGAAAATATTCGCAAGATATTTTGGGAATGCCATATAGCCAAACACCTTCGGCACAACTTTGGTATCAACACTGTTGACAACCCTAGCAATAAACTTTGGATTGACTTCCTCTTGAACACCCAACAAAAAATAAGCCCTAAATATCTTCATTGGCACCAATTACTCCCCTTTATAATATGGGAAATTTGGAACAACGGGAATCAAAACAATATAATAATAATACCAACCCTATCAACATAAAAAAATATTTGCTTACACAAATGAATATTACTTCTACACTAATAAAAATGTGATAGTGGAGAGGACTATATTATTACAAGTAAAGTGGATGAATCCACCCTTAGGGTGGTACAAAGCAAATATTGATGGTGCCTTCGACATAAAAATCATGGAAGGTGGCATTGGAGCTGCAATACGCGACTCGAAAAGACGCTGGTGTATAGGATCATCAATGAAAATTCTTGCAACATAACCATTACAAACAGAACTTATGGCTCTACGCCACAGTCTTCAATTATTAATCAAGGAAGATCTCTTCCCCGTGGAAGTGGAAACTGATGCAACATATATATTAAACATAATATACAATAACACCCTTACTAACGACAAACTTTCCTTTGAATGCACATCATTAGTGGAGGAGGCAACCAAGCAGGGGAGGATATCATTCATGCGTAGCTTCATACAAGGAAATAGCATGGCTCACACATTGGAAAATGAAGCTCTAAGAAACAATACCTTTGATAAACTATGTATTTTTGCTAAGCCTCCTAATTTTGTAATTGATCTCTATGAAAGAGATATGGTGGACTATGTTTATGTAAGATCGTGCAGTACAAAACAATGTGAAACTATAGTTTCTCTAGGAAATATTAGCGCCATAGATGGCCTAATGGTTGGAAAAAGTAATGCATGTATAAACAATATCTATAGGGAGGAGACAACCCTCCATATTTGGCCTTATATATAATATATATACTTTTCTTTCAAAAAAAAAAGAAGAAGAATAGAGTTGTTGCGCTGTTTTTCTTTTGATTTGTAGTCTTAGGAATTGAAAACTTAGGGTAGGGTTTCTCTAATTGGGTATTTTATATGGTGGTGGGAAGGATGATGGCCATTGAATTAGGAGGAAATTGATGGCTAGGATTAAATCTGGCATTTAAGTGGGCTTATGGGTTGGGAAAAATGGGCCAAGGGTAATGTGGGTTTGGATAAGAAAATTATGGTTTGTGTTAGTTTGGTTTTAAAAATGGCCCAATTGCTTAAATTAAATCTCATTGCAATTAAATCTTTATTCTCTTTTTTTTTAATAATTAACAACCATAGAAATTAAAAATTCTAAATTAATCTGCTTTTCTTAGAAACTAAAGCTCTTTATTTATTTTTTAACATTAAAACAACTACTTAACTTAAAACTAAAGAAAAATACTAATTTTAAAGACTAAAAGATAAATATGTAAAAGTGACCATTATTTAGGATTTTCTATGATTTAAAATTTTTAAAAACACATGAAATGCAAATTAACAAAGAAAAATTCCTAATATTAATAAAAATTATTTTGGTCTATTTTTTAGGAGTTATTCCCATGTAGGGCAAAAATTACGCGCTCACACTGATGGGTAAAATCCACAATGATATGGAAATACCATGAGTCTTGACATTCTTTAATGCAAACCTAAGTTTCTAGCCAAATATAGAACCTGAAAATCTCTAATTATTACATTTAAAACCTTGAACCCATTAGAACCATTCTCGAGCGTCATTTACTCTACTCAAACCACAATTAGACCGATCAAACGGCCTGGACCAACTGTGCTCCGTTAGCACCCCAACACCACAAAATGTAACCTCACCTTATTGAAACCAAGCAACTTCTTGTTCTATGCACCATACATCCTTTACCAATAACAACTCAAGTTATTCCGTGATTATCATACGCCAATAAAGCATAACATAACCTTTTTTGAAATTTCCTTTACTTGAGCCATCCTCGGTATCAACCTCCATAAGCCATAACTAATACACCAGTATGCCTCAAACTGGAACCAACATATTACATAATCATGCAATCAACTAATCAATAGCAGATTCCCCTACTTGGCTCAAAGTTAGAGATCAAAACATATAGTAACTCATAATGCATATACTCTATTAGTGCCATAATATCGTAGTGAGATTAGACTCAATCCTTCATAAGCTTGTGCAACACAGACCATCTAGTACTTCAAATCTTCTGAAAATCTCGCATTCATCCTCGTAACAATCAAGCCCACTCTCTTAAGTGACCCAAATTCAAATTGCAACACATATATTTCACTAGTAAAATAGATCTTCCAACAAACAACATAAGGATCAGACAAACTTGATAACACTCCGCAGGAGATAACCCACTTGCTTCGCCTCAAACTAACATCTCTTTTCACCCCTCCACCGTCATAAACATTATGCAGTACTTAATCTTTCTGAGTCTAAACTCATATCACAACATGAAACCTACTTCACTTCCCAACTAGGCAACATCAAAAGTTCCTTCAGCATACCCACAACTTGGGGCTATACATAATATCACGATAGACATCAAGCACCATATAGTTCTTGCTACCCAAAAGTAGACCGTTCTCGTCTCATTCAATTCATATAAACACATCTCGCAGTCACATCACACTTATCATGTAGCTATCCAGTCGACACTTCCCTTAATCGGGACATTATGAAACATATAAATCCAAAAACATGCGCCCGTGTAATAGCTAAGGGCTCAAGCTACAGGCAAGGCCCGACCATAAGTCCTCTAGACTGTCCCAACATCAACACACAGAGTTCACATTTTTTCCCTCGATTAGAGAGTCACAAGCCGTCTATGCACAATTGATACCCTGCACTCATCCGCGCATACGAATGCGTGGAGGGAATTCAAAGAGTTACATTTCAAGATGAATCAAGGGTGCACTATAAGAATTCAAGAATGTGAAGTTTTTCCGAAAGGTTCTACAACCTTCTAAGGTTAAGTACAGACGTATCCGTACCAATCCACGAGACTATACTAAACCAGCTCATGACTCGTGAGACCTATGTAACCTAGGCTCTTGATACCAACTTGTCACAACTCCAAAACCGACCCGGTCGTGATGGCACCTATCGTAAAATTAGGCCAGCCGACATAAATTATGAATTAAACATTATTCAATAAAATTCATTTTAAGCCTTTAATTAATCAATGTCTCGTAATGTAAGTCTAAATGAATAGTGTGGAATAAATACACCGACATCGGGGTGCCATAAATCACGAGCATCTACTAAGGTCTTAATATAATAAAGAGTCTGAAAATATACTAAAAACAATCTAAGGAAGACAAGAGGGAGAAGAGAGGGCTGCAAATATCGGGCAACTACCTTGCTAACTCTGATAACCTAGCCACTGAACAATCAACACCCATGATCGGGTTCATAAATACCTGGATCTGTACATAAGGTTCATGCAGTAATATGAGTATGCCAACTCAGTAAGTAATAAAAGTAAATGAAATCTGAGCAGTAAGAAAACATGTAATCCACGTCATAACACTACAAAAAATGCAGTACACTTCCAATACAATGTAGAAATCATTAACTTCGTAAATCAAGCTCAGTTTTAGTAAAATCTTTTAAAAGAACTTTTAAAAATTTCAAACGAGTGATAAAATAGTCAGTAAAAATGATAAAAACGTAAACAGTCCCTGGATAAAACATGTACATACATCACCCTTGGACAAAATATCAACAGAACCAGCCCCTCGAGCTACCTCACAATAACTCGTAATCAGCCCGTCAGGCATAACATGAATCAAGAACCGCCCCTCAGGCAAAACATGGGTCAAGGAAAGCCCCTCAAGCAACAAAATGAAAAAAGAATAGCCCCTAGAAAAATACCACATCTCACACTAGGTACCCTCGCTCACTAGGGGTGGGTAGACTCCGGTGGGGCTCCTACAGCCCAAGTGCTATAACAAGCCATCTCGTGGCATAATCAAACTGGCCCTCGGCCTCATAATAAGCCTCCTCATGGCATAAAAAATCAAGCTCTAGGCCTCATAATCATGAGCCAGTACTACAGTACTATGGCACGCAACCTAATTCAATAATATCCCCACAACACAGGCCTTCAGCCTCACTTAGTCAGAAATCTCCCAAGCCACTTGGGCAACAGTAAAACATGATGCTCAACCAAAAATAACATTTAAAATATTAATATAAAGTAAATATGACCGAGTTATGAAAATAGTAGAATACAGCCTGACTGAGTACAAATATGAAGTCAAAAATAGTGAGGAATAGTAGTAAAAATCCCCTCAGGGTCCAAAACAGTTGGCATGAGGCCCAAACATGGCATTCAGCCCAAAACATGGTAATACTTTCCAAAACACAATGATATCAAATAGTTTTCAATCAATTACGCGACTTAACAGTCATAGAGGACAGACCAAGTCACAATTCCCAATAGTGCAGGATCCCACACTCGTCATCTAACGTGTGCATCACCTAAAAGTAGCACAAACAATGTAAAATCCTGGGTTTCATACCTTCAGGATAACATTTACAATCATTACTTACCTCAAATAAGTCCAAATTGTAGCCCGCGATGCCTTTGCCTCTAGAATCGGCCTCCAAATGTTGAAATCTTACCAAAATCAATATATTATAAATCAATATATGCTAAAGGAACAAAGCTCAAGCAAAAATAATCAAACTAACTCAAAAATCCCGAAATTGGCTCAAACCCGGCCCCCGGGCCCACGTCTCAGAAATCAATAAATATCATAAAACTTGAAAACCCATTTTCTTACGAGTCTACCCATTTTAAATTCACAAAAATCTCACATCAAATTGCTGTCCAAATCTCCAAAATCAACTCTCCAAACCTTCCTCTATTTTTCCTAGTTTTCCCCCCAAATTCCCAAATTAAATTATACGAATCAAGACATAATCATGATATATAACCAAATTTGAGTGCAGATCACTTACCCCAATCAATCATCTGAAAATTCCTTCAAAAATAGCCTCAATTCGAGCTCCATAGAGTACTCTATAATCTGCTAAGCATTTAACCTATGCTATCACACACAAACTAATGTGATAGCGAAGTACAAAATTTTTCAGCCCTTCTTATACCCTATGCGATATTCCCCCACGATCGCGTAAAACAAATTTTTCCAACAACCTTCTCCAACTCTCCGGACAACCTCTAGTATAATGGTCATAAATTTTATACAAAACTTCAAATTACAATTTAACCTTCTAAAAACTAGACATCAAGGGCTACAATTTTTATTTTTGGATCATCTTCAAGTTCCTTACAGATTGTGAGATATAAGCTTCCAAAGTCGGGTCAGTACAGCAAAGATTTCACTCTATGCGATCGCGGGAAGACTTGTGAGATACTATAGAATAACTATATTTTTCCAAGATTTCTCTATGCAAATGCGGTTAGATCTATGCTAACGCACTGTACACCCTTGAAGTCAAAAACTAGCAACTAGTAATGGCCGGAAACCACTCTGAAACTCACTTGAGGCCCTCAGGACCTCAACCAAACATTCTAACATATACCATACATCATTCAAACTTTTTTCAACCTTCAGAACGCTCAGAACAACATCAAAACATCGAATCGCCCTCGGATTCAAGCCTAAGAATTTCAAAACTTCAGAATTCTGATTTCTATCAAAAAGTGTGTCAAACCTTGTCCAAATGACCTAAAAATGTTCACACACATCACAAATGACCCAACTGACCTACTCTAATTTTCAGAATTCCATTCTAAACCCAATATAAAAATTTCAGGTGCCAACCGAAAAATGCCAAAAATTCCAATTTCACCAATTCAATCCTAAATCTACCACGGATCTCCAAAATATATTCCGGACATACTCCCAAGTCTAAAATCAACTAGTAGAGCTAACCCTATCATAAAAATCCAAATCTGAGATCGAATACTAAAAAGTCAAAGTGAGAACTGTTATTTTAAATTCATTCTGATTACTCTAAAAACAAAAATCGATGATTTATATAAGTCATAATACATCATACGGGGCTAGTCATGCCCGCGAACTGGCAAGCGAAGTGCAAATGCTCATAACGACCAATCAGGTCGTTATATTCTAATAATATGAGTGACTAATAGTTGAATGTTTTCCCTCGATTCTCTTATTTTTTGTAACTTTCTCTTTTTTTAGTTCTCCATTTGTTTAATATTATTATTAACACATGTTCTTAATTCATGAAAGAAAATGTTTAATGACCCGACACGTCGTTTTGAGCTATAGCGTGTTGTTCGACAGTTTAAGTCCATGAGTAGCTTCACTTCAGGTAGTATGACTTGTACGCATGGTCCAAATTGAATTCCTGGAAGTTTGGAGTTGATTTGAAAAGAGAATTCTCATTTCGAAAGCTTTAAGTTAAAATAATTTACTAAGATTGGATTTTTGAGTAAACGACCTCGTAATCGAGATTTGGAGGTTCCAGCAGGTTCATATGGTGATTTTGGACTTGGACGTATATCTGAATTGGGTTTTATATGGCCCAAGAGCATTTCAACGCCTATTGTGGATGTTAGAATTTTGGAAGAATTTTATAAAGTTTGGGTTGAAGTGCATTTCAGAGTTATCGAAGTCTGTTTGGGATTTAGATTATGGAAATAGCTCTCTACGGTGATTCTTGTATTAGGAGCGCGATCGAAAGTGAATTCGGAGGTCCATAGGTCATTTTGGGGAAATTTGGCAAAAGTTAAAAATTTGAAGGTTTTTAAGAAGTTTGAACAGAAGTTGACTTTTTGATATCGGGGTCGGAAGTTGGCGCACTCCAAAATGTGTGACTTGTTTGCAAAATTTGAGGCCAATCAGACGTGATTTAATTGGTTTTGGCATCAGATGTGGAAGTTAGAAGTTCAATAGTTAATTAGGCTTGAATCAATGCAAAATTATTA
This sequence comes from Nicotiana benthamiana, assembly GCA_034376525.1. Lineage (NCBI taxonomy): Eukaryota > Viridiplantae > Streptophyta > Magnoliopsida > Solanales > Solanaceae > Nicotiana > Nicotiana benthamiana. Next base: position 35,684,848 of record CM067326.1, read on the forward strand.
GTTTTGATGTTATTTGGAATGATTTGAGACCTTGAGCAGGTCCGTTCTATGTTATGGAGCAGGTCAATGTGATTGGACGGGGTCCCAAGGGGCCTCGAGTGTGTTTTGGATTGTATCACGCTCATATTTAATGTTTTAAATGTCATTTATTTGGGAACAAAGTTTACCATATTAAGAAAATAATGTCCAAATTCAGTTTTTATTAAACTATTAGATCCGCATCATAATTATGGAGCCATAGCAAAAAGAATCGTTGAATTTAGACATCGTATAAGGAAAATATGCTCATTTCCATATCAAACAAATTGATGGTTTCTGGTGTGGTCGCAATTGCAAACATATCAATCGCAATTGCGAACTTTTTGTCGCAAATGTGACCTTTTCTACCCCTTCCTTGTTCGTTGCGAATCTTGGATCGGAAATGCGACATCTGCAGCTTGTTTTCAACTGTGTAACTCAGGTTTTTGCTTTATTTTATCATATTTTGAACCCTAGGTCCAAGAGTGGGAAATGTTGAGAGAGAAATTTTGTATCAAATCATTGGGTAAGTGCCTCTAACCAATTTTTAAGTATATTTTGTGATTATACCTATCACGACCCAAAATCCACTAAGGGTCGTGATGGCACTAGACACTGCTGTCAGGCAAGTCAACTATAAATACTTAATTAATTTGTCATTCAAATAATTGTAAAAACTATGATTTTCCTTCAATTTTGCTAGTAAAAGATAATTTATACAAAATAAATAAAAGAATGTTTAGAAGTTAATATAGAAAACCCCATAATCATCCCAGAATCCGGTGACACAAGTGCATGAGCAATTTTTAGGAAATAATGTAATACAACAAATTGGACAGAAAATAAAATATAGTACAATACTCAAAAGGAGACTCTGCTGGTTGCGGGTTGTCTCGAGAGGTACAGTTCACCTAAGTCTCTGTATTAACCATGCCGCCGTACCCAACTAGGCCACTAGACATGCATGTGCTTGTGTAACAAAAATACACAGAGAGTGTCGTATGAGTACAAAAATATCATGTACCCAGTAAGTGTCCCGTCTAACCTCGAAGAAGTAGAGATGAAAGGTTGACTTTGACACTTACTAGTGATCCAATAATAATATATTAATAATGTGAATAATCATGAATTTATTAAAAATTACAGTAAACTCAAGTAAGCCAAGAATCAAGTAAACATTCCTTTCTATATTTAGAAGTCTCCAAATTCATAATCTATTGTTTATCAATTTATCTTAGACCGGGGAGGCCATATGAATTTGTAAATCTCAAGCAAGCATTATAAGCATTCGCAATTCATCTTCCCGGACAGTTTGTAGTGTACCAGCTATAACGTTTTGTACACGAGTCTAAATGCTCAATGGTTTACTTTTATAAAACCTAGACACAAGTTACTACAACTTTTAGGTTTTGTTCATCTCTAAATTCCTTATAAATGTGAATGTGAGGATCTCTTCGCAAACGTGAAACACAGAGTCCTTGAATCCTGTTCGCAAACTCTAGAGGACCCTCGCGAAAGCGAAGAACACCACCAGACATATGCATCAGCTATTTCAAAATAGCCCGATATGATCTAAAACCACCATAAAACACACCTGAGGCCCCTGGGGCCCCGTCAATCACACAAACCAGTCCCATAACATAACACAGACCTGCTCGAGGCCTCAAATCACATAAAACAACATCGAAATCATGAATCTCACCCCAATTCAAGCTTAATGAAATTTAGAACTTCAAACTTCTACATTCGATGTCGAAACCTATCAAATCACGTTCGATTGATCTCAAATTTTGCACACAAGTCATATTCGGCAGTACGGACATACTCCACTTCCGGAATTGGATTTCGACCCTAATATCAAAAAGTCCCCTTTCGATCAAAATCCTCAAAAACTTTCAATTTCTATCTTTAGCCAAATGACTCCGAAATGAACCCGAGACCCCCCCGATTCACTTCTGATTGCGCTCCCAAAACCAGAATCACCATAAGAAGCTATTCCTAAAATCACAATCTCAAATGGATATTGATAACACTAAAATGCACTTCAACCCAAACTTATGAAATTCTTCCAAAAATGCTGACTTCCATAATAGGTGCCGAAACGTTTCCGAGTCTTCCAAAACCCTATCCGGACATATGCCCAAGTCTGAAATCATCAACGAATCTGCTGGAATCTTTGAATCCTAATTGCTAGGTTGTTTACATAAAGATCCAATCTTAGCTAATTCTTTCAACTTAAATCTTCAAAAATAAGAGTTCTCTTTCCAAATCAACTCTGAACTTCCCAAAATTCAATTTTGAACATGCGTACAAGTCATAATACCTGAAGTGAAGCTGCTCATGGCCTCAAACTTCTGAATGAAGCGCTAGAGCTCAAAAGGATCGGTCAAGTTGTTATAATACCTTAGATTTAACATCAAAGTTCATGAGAATCTAAAGGTAAATCTGGGGTTTTGAAGAAAAACTGAAACATTGGTATTTTTGTATTTTGACTACAAATTTGGACATGTAGTTCACAATAAATTATATATTTGAGTTTGTAGGGTTATGGGTAAAGTTTTTCTTCAAATATTTTTGGAATCCAGGCATGTGGGTCCGAGGGTGATTTTATCAACGTTTCGAGCGAAGTTGAGAATTTTATAAATTTGATTTTTAAAGAGTATTAGTGTATATATTTATGGGTTTGCACTTTTATTGACTAGTTTTGGATTGCTAGGCATCAGTTGAGTTGTCGGAAGGGCTTGGGAGCTAGTTATGGAGTTTCAGAGCGAGATGAGTCTCCTTTCTAAACTTGTAAGAGGGAATTGTCCCCATAGGTGAATTAATTGGATATGTGCTTCTATTTGTGGGTGCTACGTACGCATGAGGTAACGAGAGTCCGTGCATAAACACTATTATTCTTATGTTTGGGTAGACTGGGACTGTCATCTATAGGTCGTGATGGTGACCAACACCGCTTTCAACCATTGATGTAGCTATTTCTACCGAGGCGATCGGCTCGATCCACATATATCAATTATTATCAAGAGGGCACATAAGGCACAATCATAGTCACATAAATTCATACAAGTTATCAAGTGAGTGCATGCATTCTTGTACATTTATTTACAACCCCTAATAAAGTCCTAACTGACCTCATTAACATGAAAGAATATAGACATTTTCAAATATAGCATGATACGAGTCCTAACTAACCAGACAATTTACATAATAGTAGCTATGCACAGACTTTAATGACTCGTGCATACGTAGCCCCCACAATTAGCAACACATGATTAATTAACTCACCTATGGGCACAATCCCTCTTACAAGGTTAGAAACGAGACTCATCTCGCTCCAAAGCATACTCCCAATATCAAGAACGTGCTCAAACCCTTAATTTAGAGCTGAACGATCCGAAACTAATTAAACGAGTAAGAACTAGTCAATACAAGCTCAAGAGTTCGCATTTTAACTACTAAAGTAAATTTCCAACCCAGAACACAAGTTTCCTAAAATCTGACCCCGGGCCGACGTGCCCGGATTCTGAAATTTTTCGAAGTAAATTGTTCTCTATAACCTAAGGATAAATATTATATAATTTATACTCAATTCCATAATAAATTTCATGGTTAAATCTAATTTTTATCAAAACCCTAGGTTTTGCACTAACCCCATGATTTTTCCCTAATCTTTGTATGTTAATCTACCCAAAACTCAAAATAAGTAGGATAAACTTACCTCAAGATGCTAGGTGAAATCTCTCTCTTTGGAAGCTCCGAAATCGCCAAAATAAAGGTGGAAATGTGTCAAAAATGACACATTCTTGTATTAAATGAAGGCAATGCCTTAAGCAATTTTTGCACCAGCAGTTAGGGGACTGCATTTGCAGCCTCGCTTCTGCGAGAGAGGGTCTGTATATGCAGAATTGGCAAGGCAAGATGGGACCGTTTCTGCGGGCTTTGGGCCGCTCCTCCATAGCCGCTTCTGCGATGGTTTGACCATATCTACGGTCTCACATCTGCGGCTGGCCAACTGCAGATGTGGTTATGATAGCAATCTGGAGCTTTAGCTCCTTCCAAAATTTTCTAACTCAACTCGGCCCTCGTCAGATAGACGCTCGGGCTCCCCCGAGCCTCGCCCGACCATACCAACAAGTTTGAAATCATGAAACGGACTCTCTCGAACCCTTGGAAAGCTTGAAACAATGGTAAATCAAAGAATCATCCCCTAAAACCAATTGATTACACTCATGAATTTCAAGTTCTTCAAATTACTTCCAACGCAACGATTGGAACCCAATTTTTCGTGCAAGTCTTAAATGGCAGTACAGAACTATTCTTGGTATTGAAACTTCGTTCGGAACTCGATAACACAAAACCCACCCAAAACCAAATGTTTAAGAATTTCAAAATCCTTAGGGAATCAATTTTACTATTAGGCACCAAAACGCTCTCAGGTCATCCTAATCCTGATTCGGACATATGCGCAAGTTCAAAATCATCATACAAACCTATTGGAACCTTGCAATCCTAATTTCGAGGTCATTTACTCAAAATATTGACCGAAGTCAAACTTGACCTTTTAAGCCAACTTTAAGGAACCAAGTGCTACGATTTCATTCCAAACTCTTTCAAATCCCAAACCAACCATTCCTGCAAGTCATAAATTAGTAAAATCAAGTATGGGAAGTCTTATCTAGGGGAACAAGGTTCTAAAAAGTAAAATGACTAGTCAGATCATTACATTCTCCACCTCTTAAATAAACATACGCCCTCGAACGGGTTTAGATTCATACCTGAAGTGCTGAAGAAATGTTGATATCTGCCCCGCATGTCCATCTCGGACTCCATGTTGCCTCCTCAATAGGTTGGCCCCTCCACTGAACCTTCATCACCGAAACCTTCTTAGATCTCAACAGGCGTTCACGTCTATCATTAATGGAAACTGGCTCCTCCTCATAACCCAAACTCTCATCCAGCTGAATGTACTGAAGTCTAACACATGGTACAAGTAGGCGTGATACCTCCGAAGCATGGACACGTGAAAAACTGGATGAACTTCTGACAGATTGGGAGGTAAAGCAAGCTTATAAGAAACCTCTCTATCTCATCTCAACACCTTGATTGTGCCTATAAACCTTGGGCTCAACTTTCCCTTCTTTCCTAATATCATAACACCCTTCATTGGCAAGACTTTCAAGAGAACCTTCTGACCAACCATGAATTATACATCACATACATAAGATCCGTTTAACTCTTCTGTTTGGATTGAGCTATGCGAAGTCTTTCCTGAATCAACTTTACCTTTTCTGAGGCATCTTTCACCATATCTGCACCATACAACTTAGCCTCTCCAGGATCAAACAACCTGATAGGAGAATCAAATCGTCAACCATATAAAGCCTCAAATAGAGCCATCTCGATGCTAAACTGATAGATGTTGTAGTAAGAAAACTCTGCCAAGGGCAAGAACTGATCCCACTGCCCTCCAAAGTTAATCACACATGCTCTAAGCGTGTCCTTCAAAATCTAAACTGTCTGCTCTGACTGCCCGTCAGTCTGTGGATAAAATTCGGTGCTAAGCTTCACACGGGTCCATACACACTTTGAAAGGCTCTCTAGAAATGGGAAGTGAACCGAGGGCTTCTATCCGATATGATGAAAACACGCATACCGTGCAACTGGACTATCTCCCGAATGTAAATCTTAGCCAATCTCTCTGAAGTGTAAGTAGTCACAATTAGAATAAAGTGTGCCGACTTGGTCAACCTATCAACAATGACCCACACTAAATCAAACTTACGTAAGGTCCGGGGCAACCCAACTACGAAGTCTATAGTAATGCGCTTCCACTCTCACTCAGGTATAAGCATCTGCTGAAGTAGGCCACCTGTCCTCTGGTGTTCATACTTAACCTGATGGTAATTCAAACACATAGCCACATACTCCACTATGTATTTCTTCATCCTCCACAACCAATAATGCTGCCTCAAGTCACGATACATCTTCGTAGCACCCAGATAAATGTAAGACCACAAACTATGTGCCTCCGCAAGAATCCCTTCCCTTAAGCGATCAACATTAGGAACACATAGGTGACCCTAGAGTCACAGTACACCATACTCACCAATAAAAACCTCCTTGGCACTACCATATAGCATCGTTACTCTGAGAACTGCGAAATGCAAATCATCGAACCACAAGGCCTTGATCACTCCCAATAATAAAGACTGAACAACAACACTCACAAAGACTTGGCTACGCTCTGAAATATCCAACCTCACCATTCTGTTAGCCACATACTGAATGTCCAAGGCTAGTGGCGTCTCCTTTACTGGAATGAATTCCAAGCTACCTATACCCTATGCTTTCTTGCTTAAGGCACTCGCAACCATATTTTCCTTGCCTGGATGATAAAAAATGGTGATGTCATAATCCTTTAGTAACTCAAGCCATCTACGCTGCCTCAAATTGAGATCCATCTACTTGAACCAAATGTTGTAAGTTGTGATGATTAGTGTAAAACTCATATGACACCGTATAAAAATAATGCCTCCATATATTAAGAGCATGAACAATCGTCGCCAACTCTAGATCGTGCACAAGATCATTATTCTCATGAATCTTCAACTGGTGCGAAGGATATTTAATAATTCACCCCTCCTACATGTACACAACCCAAATCAATGCGTGAAGCGTTGCAATACACCGTATACATACCTGAACCAGAAGGCAACACAAGAACTGGTGTTGTAGTTAAAGCTGTCTTGAGCTTTTGAAAGCTCGCCCCACTATCATCACCAGTGAAAAGAAGCATCCTTCTGGGTCAATCTAGTCATAGGTGATACAATAGATGAAAAACCCTGCACGAAGCGTCTGTTATAACTTGCTAACCCTAGGAAACTCCTAATCTCGGTCACTGAAGTTCGATGTGGCCAACTCTGAACCGCCTCAATCTTCTTGGGATTCACCTTAATACCCTTATGCCCGAAGAATGCCATTGACTTTAGCCAAAACTCACAATTAGAGAACTTAGCATATAACTAATGCTCTTGCAAGGTCTGAAGTACTACTCTCAAATGCTACTTGTCCTCCCCCAGGCTACGTGAGTATATCAAGATTTTGTCAATGAAGAAAATGGCAAAGGAATCAATATAAGGTCTCAAAACCCTACTCTCAAGTGTATAAATGCTGCTGGGAATTAGTCTAGCAAAACGACATCACCAGAAACTAATAATGACCATATATGGTACGAAATGCAGTCTTTGGAACATTCGAGTCCTGAATCTACAACTGATGGTACCCTGACCTCAAGTCGATCTTAGAGAACACCCTAGCACCCTGCAACTGATAAAAAAAACTCAATGCGCAGCAACATGTACTTGTTCTTGATGGTAGCCTTGTTCAACTGGCGATAATCAATACATGTCCGCATGGTACCATACTTCTTCTCTACAAACAACACTCGTGCACCCCAAGGTGACACACTTGGTCCACCAAACCCCATTGCTAACAACTTCTCAAGCTTCTCCTTCAACTCTTTCGAAGCCATACAGTACTGTGGAATAGATATAGGCTGGATACCTGGAGCGAAATCAATAGATGAATCAATATCGCGATCTGGTAGCATGCCAGGAAGATCAGAAGGAAACACATCGGTGAACTCCCGAACTACTAGAATTGAATCAATCATCTGAAACTGTGGTGATGTCTCGAAAATAAGACAGATAAGCCAAACGCCCCTTCTCGACCATATGCTAAGCCATCAAGAAAGTGATACCCTACTAGATGTATCAACTGTGGAACCCTTCCACTCCAACCCTCGTATTCCTAATGTAATAGTCTTGGCATGGCAATAAAGGACGGCGTGGTATGTGGATAACCAATATATGCCCAGGATGACCTCAAGGTCAATCATATCAAGCATCTGGAGATCTGCTCCAGTCTCAAAATCACAGAATGTCACTACACAGGATCAGTAGATCCGATCCACAACCACATAGTCACCCATAGGAGTGGACACATGAACAAGAGTGACCAAAGGCTTAGAAGGAATAACTAGGAAACAAGCAAACATTGATGATACATATGAATAGGTAAACGCTAGATCAAATAATACAGAAGCATCTCTACATAGATGAAAATAATACTTGTGATAACTGCATCTGAGGCTAATGCATCTGGTCTGGCCGGAAGGGCATAGAATCTGGCTGGAGTATCGGCTGGCTAGCCTACACCTAACTAAGCAATAGCTGGCTAACCTCTCATGTCTAGCCTCTACCTTTAAGATGTCCTCTACAGCTCTATCCCCCGCCTCTAAGTGGCTGGCTAACTGGTGTTGTAATCATGGGCCGCTAACCCTACTGTAGTGCCTTGACCCGAAGTCTAGGGCAGTACCTACTTATATGACCCAAGTCTCTGTACTCAAAGTAACCCTACGGTGCGGCAGCCTGCTGTCCTAACAGCTGACCGTGATGGCATGTAAACCCACTAGAAGAAGCTTGAATAGTCGGTGGACCGTATAAACTCTGTAGCATAGCATCAAAATAGGAACACGAAGAACCCTTGGGACCTAAATACCTACTGGAAGAACCATGAATAGCTGGCGGGCGATAAGAACTCTCTTTTATGGCGCTGAAATAGGGGTGCGCTGGAGCTTCTCGAGGAAGTGGTAGTGCTGAATATGGGGGCCTGTTGGGCTGAACCCTCCCAAACTGAACTCTACCCCTAGACGGGGTACCTCTGAACTCTTCGAAGAATCTATACCTCGTATCCTGCTGCATCTTCTCCCTACCTCTCAGACGGTAGCCCTCGACCCTTCAAGCAATCTCCACCACTAGCTTCTAATAATTCCCCATCTCCACCTCTCAGGCGATGTTGGCCATAATGCCAGAATGCAACCCTGCAACAAATCTCTGTGTCACACCTCCTTTTTACCTACACCCCTGGAAAGGTATAATAAAGGAAGTTTTTCAAATTTAAGTGACAATCAAAACGAGATAAATTTTAATTCAATCAGTGTCGTCACTTGGGAGATTTATCGTGTCCCAAGTTACTGGTTCAAATCTCGCATCGAGGAAAAGAATGAATTTGTTATTACAATCAGCGTATCAGAAATTCGGGTAAAGAATTCAATTAACCCGGGAGAAGGTGTTAGGCACTCCTGAGTTTCCCGGTTCTAGCACAGTCATTTTGATCCTACTTAGCTTGACTAATTTGTTTAATTACTGATTAGAACCTATGTGCTTGTGCCTTTTACTGCTTTTAATTAGAAACTTATCTTGAAATGGGTTACGTGTACATATACCCGCTTGTTTGGCGCGCCAAAAATCATATCGCACGAACATGCCCACAATTAATAACAGTTAATTATCATTAAGAAAAGTTTGGGCCGAAGTCGCACTAACGCATACTCCAATATTATTATTAGAACCATAATTATGTTACACGAACGTATACACAATCATGATAGTATTTTAAGACGACCCAAAAGGATATTCTACGAAATATTAATCATTTTTTACATCTAAGTCACGAAAATACTAGGAAGGCTATATGTGATTTAATGAAATTATATAAGCTAAAATAATTAAAGCCGATAACCTATTTTCTTGTTAAGAAAAGATTTGATGAAGTTGCGCGAATGCATGCTCCAAATTAATTTTTAGAATCATGATCATATTACGGCCTGGAAGTCATGAATTATGGAAATAACTTGGTGGGCAGATTACGAATCAGCCGTGCGCAACGAACAATCCGAGCTGATACAATCCACTTTATACTGTTAGAAATGGTAAAACTAAGAATATCATATTTAAGACTCAACTTACTATTAGCTAAATTATAACAATAGACCTACATCTCTTATGCAAGGATTTGTGTGCTACTGGTGCCAACATTTCAAGAATTCACAATCCATTAAAATTAAGACTCACTCAACTGAAAGCCAAGGTTGGAAAATGTAGAACACCTTGGCAGACAATAAACTAATTTTGAGGTGATTAAACGTATGGAAAACAACATAATGAAGAATCGGCGATATTACACTTACACAATGGTATTGAGTAAAAGTCAAACAACCATATTGAAGTGGCCCTTAGACTAAGCTAGTACAACACTCAATACTCAATACATGGACCTTTAGAATAAATAGAGCAAATAATCTATTAAGGAACAAAAGAAGCGCTGATAGTCATTATGATAACAATAGATTTCATTGGCAATCAATTAACACATCATAGTCCTATTATAGCTTCAAATTAAACCGAAAGTAAATAACAAGCTGGGAAAATTAAAAAGGAAAATACATCAGACATGACAATTATAAAATCTCTTTATTTCTCTTTAGCAAAGGCATTTTATAAGCCATTATTCAAATGTTGGAGGTCAAATGTGCACCTGGAATTTGAGAACAAAACAAGAAGAAGAGGTGGTCAGCAATTGAGCAGTAGCAGGAGTAGTTGATTCAGCAACCAGGTTGACCGAGAAATGCTCAAGAAAATGGAACCATTTTGAACCAAATAGACATCCACAATTGCCACACCAAATCTTAAAATCAGAATACAAATTAAATTTGAAGCTAAGCCTTGGACAACCACAAAACTCAATTCTTTTTTCTTCTAGCCATTCAAGAATTCTATTGGAAAATCAGACCGAAAGAATCTCAGAGCTCCTTTTTCCAATGAAAAGGTAGCTCCAAGCCGCCTCTCTTTTCAGGTATTCTTTGCTCTCTTCTTTTCTTCTCTAGGAGTCTAATAGTTGTAACACAAGGTATGACTATGCCTTTTATAGGCAAAACCTAAGGGAACCCGTTCAGAATTCATTTTACCTAGGTCCCTTAATTTTTGACTTGTGGACCAAGTTTTTAAAACTTGAAATTAGCTAGTGACCCTTACTAGAAGTCTCATATCCTAGTCATGCAAAGCTTTCCCAAGTACTCCCCATATTACCCCTTTAAAACTTGGGTATTTACCTTTTTAACTGACTGGGTCAAGTCGACCGAACCTAATGGGTCTGCAGGAGTCCAAATTGGATCCCTATTTGGGCCTTTTGGCATGTAGATATTTATTGACCACTGAGCAAAAATTGTCATGAACCTTTAAACATAGTCAAAGCCAACAAAATGAATGAACTAATTTATCCCGTTCATAATAGTGATTTAATTAATTCAGGGAAATGATTCCATTAACTAATTGGTTAATACCCTGATGAAAAAGTAAGTATATTATTAATATACTAACTTGGGCAACGAAACAAGGCAGACTAGGGACCAAATAAAGGAGGAAAAAAGAGGGCAATCCGCACGCAAGATAGACTCAATTATTTTTTTTGTAAAAATAAACCTATACGGACTTTAACCAGACCCAAAGGATGAGGAAGGAGGTGAAATAATAAAGGAGAATACAAGGGAGAAATAGGACTTACCATTACGATCGAAGCACCACTTTCATGCTCGAACAATGCGTCAATCTTCAGAAGAGAATACACAGGTCGCCATGCAAGCCATGGGATCCAAAATTGACAGACTGAACTCTTGATGCTTCGGACCTTATCCTTAAATTAGTGATCCGACAAGGTCGGGAAGGATTCGAGGGGTATAGGTTAAGGATTTGGAGGTAGGGGTTGAGGCGGGTCTGTAGTGTAATTTTGGGGTCGATTGGCGGCAGCGCTGCCCTACACGGCGAGCAGCGGGCCTTTCAAACGGATATAGGAGACGATTGGTGGGGATTTAGGGGAAAGAAGGCCCAGATTCCTAAATAGAAGGTTGAGGTGGTGGAGTGGTGTTAATTTGGAGGCTTTTGGGTGCTCGCCGCCGTCGGCGGTGATTTCTGGCCGGCGGTGTTAGGCGGTAGAGCGGCTGAGGCGGTGGTATGTCAAGAGAAAAGGTACTAGGTTTTAGGGGGGGTTGCTTGGAACAGTTATATACATAACTGACCTGGCTTTATCACCGTTTGATAAAAAAAAATGGACGGTCTAGATTAAGGGTGCTAAATGACGTTCTTTTGTATTTCTAAAGCTGGACGGGGTTTGGGTAATGGGTATGGAATGGATTGAGGTGTTTTTGGGATGAAATTAATAAAATTGGCCCAAATTTCTTAAAATTTTTTTCAGATTTTATATTTTCTTTCTCTTTTTTTTTTGTTTTTCACTTCACAATTAAACTAAAAATCCTAAATTAAAAACAATGAATCCACAATTAACCTATGAAAACGCTAATTAATCCTAAGTAATAATTATCCAAATAGTTAAAGCAAAAATTAAAAGAAAAAAATCACCTAAAAACAAAAATAAGAATTAAATGCAACTTAAACTTTTTTAAAATTTCCTTTGCCATATAATGAACCAATTACTAATTAATTCTCAAAAATGCAAGGTAGGATCTTAAATGCATATGCCCCTATTTTTGTATTTTTCATTAATTAATACAAAATAAATATTCACAAACACATGCAAACCATTAACAGAAAATGCCACGAAAGATCAAAAATTGTAAATAAACAAAGAAAATTAGTTTGTTTTGAATTTATGGGAATGATTCATATAGGGCAAAAATCACATGCTCACAGCTGCCCCTCTTTGCATGGGAACACGAAGAGATTTTGTGTATATATAAGTGAGCGGACACGAGCGATTTTTGCCCATTCGCATATTCTCTGAGAAGCATTTTTAATAGCTTGACCGCACCCTGCTTCAGAGGTTGCCTACATATCCTCGGCTAAAAAGGAATCGGGTCAGTGTAGTTCAAGAGTGTTTGGTAGCTGAGACTACCGAAGCTGTGATCTCACTGTTGTTGTTGCTGCTGCTAGACCCCTTATTACACATCGTGAAAATAAAAAGAAGCTAGACTAAGCTATGAACTATGATTTAAAAAAGAACCTATCTATATATTCTGACTTGCTCTTGATCCTTGCTTCTTTGTAGCCTTGTATTTCTTCCTGTACAATTTCTTATTGCCTTATTGATTTTTATTTCTTCATGTAAAACTTCTTGTTTTCTTTTTTTCTATGTTTGATTCTGAATTGTTGGACTTGAAATGTATTCCCTTGTTCTGTAGATGGGCGCTTGATTACCATAACTAGAAAATTGAAAAGTATTTCCCCATTCTTCAGGTGGACGCCTGATTACCATAACTTGCAATTTGAAATGTATTCCCTTGCTATGCAGGTAGATGCCTGATTACAAAAAACTCAAAACTTAAAAAGTATTCTCTTGTTCTCCAAGTGGGCGCCAGATTACCCAAAACTTGAAACTTGGAAAATTATTCCCTTGTTTTCCAGGTGGGCACCTCATTATTAAAGCTTGCAACTTAGAAAGTATTCTCTTGTTCTCCAGGTGGGTGCCTGACTACCGATACTTGCAACTTGAAAAGTATTCCCTTGTTTTCCAGGTAGGCTCCTGATTACCCAAAACTTGCAACTTGAAAAGTATTCCCTTGTTTTCCAGGTAGGCGCCTGATTATCAAAACTTGCAACTTGAAAATATTCCATTGTTCTCCAGGTGGGCGGCTGATTACCAAAACTTGCAACTTGAAAAGTATTACCTTGTTCTCCAGGTGAGCGCCTGACTACAAAAATTTGCAACTTGAAAAATATTCCCTTGTTCTTCAGGTGGGTGCCTGATTACCAAAACTTGCAACTTGAAAATAATTCTCCTGTTCTCCAGGTGGGCGCCTGATTACCGAAACTTGCAATTTGAAAAATATTCTCTTGTTCTCCAAGTGGACGCCTGATTACCAAAACTTGCAACTTGAAAAATATTCCCTTGTTCTCCAGGTGGGTGCTTGATTACCAAACTTGCAACTTGAAAAATATTCCCTTGTGTTAGATAATACGCTTAACGCTAGAGGGGGGGGGGGGTGAATAGCGTTATAATAAAAATTAGCGTAAACTTTGCGGAATTAAAAATTGCAGGAAGTAAATAAGTGCGATAAATAATAAAGTACGCACCGATGTATTCTGTTTCACCACAACACGTGGCTAGTCCAGTCCCCGAGAGACTCTCTCGAGTTTTTCCACTAACTTGTCAAGCTTACGGGTGCTCAACAAACCTTTACAGCTTAAGGACACAAGCCTTAACACCTTTGCTCGGAGATACAACACTCCAAGACTTCACTGTTAAGCTTACGGGTGCCTAACCAACCTTTACAACTTAAGGACACAAGCCTTAACACCTTTACAACACTCCAAGACTTCAACCAAGGAAACACAAGTTCCTTACAAAAAGAGAATCACAATTCTCTTACAAGTGTACAAAACACTAAGCACTCAAACAAAACACTCCTTAATGAGTAGATATGAGTAAAAGAAGTAAGCTCAAGATCACAACAACAATGGACTAGACTTTGGCTCTCAAAAGCTTTATGAAATGAATATAAAATGATAAACAATAGTATGCAAGCTTATAGCAATAGAATGATCAGTTGTTGTGTGTTGTTGTGTTTAAAACACTGAAATGAAGCTGTATTTATAGTTGAAAAACTTGGCATTACCGTTGCCTAATTGCCAATTAAGAGTTGCTGATTTTACTCTGTGATAATCGATTGTCAGGAAGCCACAATCGATTGTTTGCCAATCGTTCCAAAAATCAATCCCAGATTTTACGCTTAACAATCGATTGTCCAAGATCAACAATCGATTATTGGCAAAGTTCAAAAAATCATTTCCAGATTTTACGTAAAACAATCGATTATACCAAATCAATAATCTATTATTCAGCAACGTTCAAAAAATCCTTTCCAGATTTTAATTTGAACAATCGATTGTACAAAATCAACAATCGATTATTCAGCAACGTTCAAAAAATCTTTTTCAGATTTAAATATCAACAATCGATTGTACAAAATCAACAATCGATTACCTGACGGTATTTGAAAACTTTACGACAACGGTCAGCTTCACAATCGATTGTGCAAAGTTAACAATCGATTATTTATCAGATTTTGAAAATCATTTGAGACACTGCCTCGTGACAATCGATTGTTATATACTCACAATCGATTATTTAATAACTTTGAAAATGTCTGGAAGTCACTGCCTCAACACAATCAATTGTCATAAGTTCACAATCGATTATTTTGTGACTTTGAAAAATCTGAAGGACACTGTCTCTTCACAATCGATTGTCATTAGCTTCACAATCAATTATTCTGAGTTTTGAAAAACTTTGATGGACACTGCCTCATCACAATCGATTGTCATAAGGTTCACAATCGATTGTCATGCAGGTTTTAAAAACGTGATGCTCACTGCCTTAACACAATCGATTGTCATTTGTTCACAATCGATTGTCATGCAGTCTTGGCTTAACATAATCGATTATCATAAGTACATAATCGATTATCTTAGTCCAGTTTTTAGAGGCATGTTTAAAAATAATTTTGACTAATAAAAATATGCATGATTTAAAATCGTTTAGCATTAAATTAAATATGCATGATTTTGTAAAAGTAATTTTACGAGAGAAGCCATGTCATGAGTCAAGTTGTCGGATCAAGATCACAATTAAGAACGACTCATTTAAACTATAGAACTTTGTCTTGTGCTTGAATCTCGTTATCCACCAATTGTGCGCTTGTACTTGAACTTCGTCATATATCAATTTGCACTTGTTTGTCATTCATCAAAACCTACACATAAGAACACACGTTTTACTATAAGGCCTTGAGAACGTGTTTC
This sequence comes from Nicotiana benthamiana, assembly GCA_034376525.1. Taxonomy (NCBI): domain Eukaryota; kingdom Viridiplantae; phylum Streptophyta; class Magnoliopsida; order Solanales; family Solanaceae; genus Nicotiana; species Nicotiana benthamiana. The sequence continues at coordinate 35,700,522 of CM067326.1, forward strand.
CAACAATTTCCCCCTTTTTGATAATGGCAAACTTTAAGCGGGATATGCAACTTAAACAATTTATAATGACGATTCAAGACAAGTAAAGATATGCAATAAGTATGCGATTAGTTCCCCCTTAATATATGAATTCCCCCTCAATTTTAGCTTATGAATATTGAGAGTGCATACCCGTTATCTTCCCCCTTTTGCCATTAGCAAAAATAATATAAGAAGATGCCAAAGATGTAAATAAAACTTGTTTATTTATTGGAAAGGAGATTACAGTAACAGGGAAGACAATGAAACATATAAAAACAAACTTAAAAACAACAAACAAAGAAATTATTCATTTCCATCATCTCCCGCCTCATCATCCGGCGCTGCTTCATATGGAACAAGACCCGCATAAGGATAATTAACATGGTCAAAATATCCATGGATCTCATGAGTTAATTGACCAAGAGAAGAGGTCAATGAAGCAATTTGGTCGGAAATTGATTGGAGGGTAGGCTCTTGAGCTGGACGAGTTCGACGGGATGGAGGAGGAGCAGGCGCTGTATGATCACCGTCATGATGAAAGGAGGATTCTGAAATTTCCCACTTCTTGGTACTCTTTTTGAGAGGACCGTTGGAAGTGATGAATCCAGAGGCTTCAAGAAAGTTCATGATGAGGAGAGCATAAGGAAGAGGCCTATCATCTCCGATAGTGTCACGCATGTGAATCTTGACGAGCCGACACCAATTGATGTTAGCTCCGGTTATTATGGCATACATGAGCTTGGTGTCCTCTTGGGAAATGGTAGTATGGTTATGCTTACGAGGCTTGAGGACTCGGGTGATGAAATAGAAAATCAACCGATAATTGGGATCCATTCCCGTAATTGTAGGACGGCGGGAAGAAAGATTTGGATCATAAGAAGTAATACCGGTTAGATGTAGGAGGGTTGTTTCATCAAAAAGGGCTCCGGCCTCTCCGGTGTACCGAAAAATGTCTTCACCATGACGAGGAAGATGGGCAATGGTATGGAGGTTTTCATCGGAGATAAGAATTTGAACCCCGTTTATATTTGTCACAAGATCAGCGTCATCATCCTCATGAAGGTTGGAGTAAAAAGCTTGAATTAAAGTAGTATTGATGTAAGGATGGGTAAGAAGTAAGAAGTCAAGATGTTGACAATTTTTGAGTATATTTGCAGCAGGGCCATAGGATTCAAAATACTTGTTGGTTGAAAAGCGGGGAGGAAGAATGTCGCGCTTTTCAAATTTTGTTAAAAACGAGTAAGCTCGATGTCAGAATTAAAGTAAAGAACGGAACCATCTTGGTAAGGATAGTTTGGGGCAGCAGAGGAGGATGCACCATGCCTAGCAGAACGGGAACGTTTAGAGTGACGGCCCGACATTTTAACTAAGTATTGCTGGAATTTGCAAGAGTTTTGAAAGAGTTTATATAGTTTGAGAGCTAAAATTGATGCTTGAGTGAATAAAAAATGTACATATATAGAGCCTATTTATAGAGGGAAGAAAGGCATTTCATTAATGGAGGAAATCTGCAAAAAATTGAAAGCTGAAACAGTCAGAAACGGTAAAAATAAATCTTACAGACCGTTAGACAATCTATTGTTGGGATGAGATAATCGATTGTCATTAAGATTTGACTGAATCTCGGAACTGACACAAATCGATTGCAGAACCAAACGGTAACAATTTTGAATTTCTGACATGAAATAATCGATTGTCAAAATATGGTAATCGATTGTTTTGTTCCAGTGAGCATAGTGATTTTCCGACTCGGAAAATAATCGATTATATATATGGAACAATCGATTGTTGTAGAAAAGCAGTACTGAATGGCTGAGACGGTAATCGATTAAACAACTAAAAAATCGATTGGTAAACAAAACTTCATAATAAGCATAAACTATAAATGATCGATTACTGATACTTGCTAATCGATTTTCTGCACAGTAAAATAATCGATTATTTGCTGTAACAATCGATTGTTTTATGCCATTTCTTTATAGTTCCCCCTACCTTTTGGGCGATACCTGCAAAATAGAATTAAACGTCTCCGACGCTCAAGTCAGTAATTAAAATATAAATGCAACCTATAATGTATGCATTTAGATCAACGTTTACCCGCATTCAATACTTCATTTGGACATGATTTATATTTAGCACAACATTAAACGCTAAATATTTTATCAAGTCTACTAGCAATAAGGTAAAGTGAGGAACGATCATACCTATGTAGTTCTTGGTATTGCTCGTCTTACCTTTCATATTTCTGTCAAGATGGTCATCTAACTTCATTGAAGTGACCATTGGTTTGGTCTTGCTCTTTTCGAATTAAATTTGGCAACTCCTTGCGACATTTAGATGGACAAATGAAAGTTCCCTCTTTCATTTGCTTAATTTGCAGCTCCAAGAAGAAATTAAGCTTGTCTATCAATGATATCTCAAATGCGATTTACAGATTCTTTGCATGACACTTATTAGTTGCTCCAAAGTAATACAAATATTTTCTAAGATATCATTATCCACAAGATTTGGAATGCAAGATATTAGTGGCATGAGAGTTTAAAGAAAATAACATTGCCAATGTAGAGAGTTGTTTTGAAATTCTGTCATAAAAAAGATAGTAAACTTCATGCAATCTATTTCCCCTTAGTCAGAAATTTATGAAGACATACCAACAAGACATAGATATACCAATTGTTATAAAACAATGATAAACCCATTTGTTGGATGACATAACAAGTGTACCAAAAGTTATTTTATTAACAGTGATACAAATTGTTATTTTTAGTAAAGCATATTACAAACGAGTGTTGACTGTTAACAGATCAAAGAACAAACCAACCATTATCCAGACCAAAGGATGTGTTCATCAAGAGACGATTTTTAACAGAAGGATTTTTGTCAATTGTTAGAAACATGAGACATCTCAATTATTTTTCAAAGCTGATGATAGCATTCATAAAAAACGTGAGTGAATTTTTTTTGAAGAATATGCTAATAGATAATACACACCACACGGTATACTAACAGTTATTTAGACCACAGATAGCAATTATCAAATCATGAATGAAATGATTTTATCAAGCTAACTGTTAATACATATCAACAGTTTTGATCTTTTAAAAGCAGATAACTAACAAGTAAACTAATTGACACCAATTGTCATTTAACAACACGTTTTCAACATATGAATCAACAAAGCTAATTGATATTGATTGTTGACAAGGATATCTCAATTGTTAACGCACATCAACTATTACGACTAAGCTTATCAAAGATTCAACAATAAGGGAACCAAATTAACAACAAATAAGTTAATATTGGTTCCTAGCACATATCAACAATTCGGTTTTTGTCAAAAAGGATAACTAACTGAAATTTCCTCTTGATGCAATGAGGTGTCGTGCTCGGTGCATCTACTACAATACTGTAGCCTTTCAAGCACACCTGTAAAACAGATTAATGATCTTTTGGTACCCATGCCATTTTGGGTCCTTGAGGGTTAGGCATATCATAATGATGCAATTGAGTGATATGTCTATGTCGTGTAAAACATGCAGGGGCAATATGACCAATGCGTCTACAATAATGACAAGTCACGTTGGGGTTATGCATCCTTCTAGGTTCATAGTAACTTGACGGACGAAAATGGTTTACTCTCTTTTCAGCATTATGACTATTGCGTGCTTTATGAACATCATTTCTCCTACTATGAGCAGCATTTCTAGAATAATTATTTCTACGTTGGAAATCATTTCTAGGTGCTCTGAAGGGTTTAAAAATCCTTCTAGTATTTGGCCTATAATATGCATCATTTCTAGGGTAGTTATTTCTAGGTGGTAAGTCATTGCTAGGTCTTCTAAAATGTTCAACATTTAGTCTAGCATGCATATTTGTTCTAGGATTGCTATTTCTAGGATAAGTATTTGTTTTATTAATCCTAGGTTGAGCCTTAGGTGGTTGGGGTTTGGCTTCAACCTTTTCTTTAGGCTCATTCTTAAAGCCTATGCCATGCTTGGTTGACTTCAAATTATCAAGAACATCATTCAAATTTTTGTGCGAAGAATTAAACTTATCTAATGTGCCTTTAAGCCTTTCTACTTCATTTTTGAGATGCAAGCAAGACGTACACTTTCTAATAGAGCTTTCGGGCTTATTGGCGCTTCTTTTTCCGAAAAACTTGTTTTCCTCTTTCAACTTCTCATTTTCTAAAACCAGTTTTTCAAAATCTTTTTCTTTTAGAGAGAGTTGTTTTTGAAAATCTTTTTCTTGCAACGACAGAGTTTTCTGCAAATCTTTAATAGTCTTGGAAGCATCAACAAACTCACTATGTAATTTATTATAAGCATTTTGCATTTCTTCAAGCGAGTGAGAGTTGGACGTACTTACCTCTTCTTCTTCGTTTGCCATGAGACATTGGCCAGTTGATTCATCATATGAGCTGTCCGCTTTTTGAGGCATGATTTCATACATTTCCTCCAGCTTATCCCACATCTCTTTGGCGGTTTTGTAGTGGGGAATTTTCTGATAGTCTTCCTGATTCAAGGCGCTATACAACATATTTATTGCATTAGTGTTGTATTCACTTACCTTGGCTTTCCCAACTTTTGTTGTCATTTGATCACCATGCTTGATGATATTCCATAGATAAAAGTTGTTGGCTGTGATGAAAATTCTCATCCGATCTTTCCAATATAAGTAATTATTTCCATCAAATATTGGGGGCAACATGTTAAAATCACCTTCACCTATTCCTGCAAAAGAGTCACGAGTAGAAGCCATGGATGGTTCTCTCAAACTGTTAAGTCTTCAGAGAGTTGGGCTCTGATACCAATTTTTAGATAATACGCTTAACGCTAGAGGGGGGTGAATAGCGTTATAATAAAAATTAGCGTAAACTTTGCGGAATTAAAAATTGCAGGAAGTAAATAAGTGCGATAAATAATAAAGTACGCACCGATGTATTCTGGTTCACCACAACACGTGGCTAGTCCAGTCCCCGAGAGACTCTCTTGAGATTTTCCACTAACTTGTCAAGCTTGCGGGTGCTCAACAAACCTTTACAGCTTAAGGACACAAGCCTTAACACCTTTGCTCGGAGATACAACACTCCAAGACTTCACTGTTAAGCGTACGGGTGCCTAACCAACCTTTACAACTTAAGGACACAAGCCTTAACACCTTTACAACACTCCAAGACTTCAACCAAGGAAACACAAGTTCCTTACAACAAGAGAATCACAATTCTCTTACAAGTGTACAAAACACTAAACACTCAAACAAAACACTCCTTAATGAGTAGATATGAGTAAAAGAAGTAAGCTCAAGATCACAACAACTATGGACAAGACTTTGGCTCTCAAAAGCTTTATGAAATGAATATAAAATGATAAACAATAGTATGCAAGCTTATAGCAATAGAATGATCAGTTGTTGTGTGTTGTTGTGTTTAAAACACTGAAATGAAGCTGTATTTATAGTTGAAAAACTTGGCATTACCTTTGCCTAATTGCCAATTAAGAGTTGCTGATTTTACTCTGTGACAATCGATTGTCAGGAAGCCACAATAGATTGTTTGCCAATCGTTCCAAAAATCAATCCCAGATTTTACGCTTAACAATCGATTGTCCAAGATCATCAATCGATTATTGGCAACGTTCAAAAAATCATTTCCAGATTTTATGTAAAACAATCGATTATACCAAATCAATAATCGATTATTCAGCAACGTTCAAAAAATCCTTTCCAGATTTTAACAATCGATTGTACAAAATCAACAATCGATTATTCAGCAACGTTCAAAAAATCTTTTTCAGATTTAAATATCAACAATCGATTGTACAAAATCAACAATCGATTACCTGACGGTATTTGAAAAATTTACGACAACGGTCAGCTTCACAATCGATTGTGCAAAGTTAACAATCGATTAGTTATCAGATTTTGAAAATCATTTTAGACACTGCCTCGTGACAATCGATTGTTATATACTCACAATCGATTATTTAATAACTTTGAAAATGTCTGGAAGTCACTGCCTCAACACAATCGATTGTCATAAGTTCACAATCGATTATTTTGTGACTTTGAAAAATCTGGACACTGTCTCTTCACAATCGATTGTCATTAGCTTCACAATCGATTATTCTGAGTTTTGAAAAACTTTGATGGACACTGCCTCATCACAATCGATTGTCATAAGGTTCGCAATCGATTGTCATGCAGGTTTGAAAAACCTGATGCTCACTGCCTTAACACAATCGATTGTCATTTGTTCACAATCGATTGTCATGCAGTCTTGGCTTAACATAATCGATTATCATAAGTACATAATCGATTATCTTAGTACAGTTTTTAGAGGCATTTTTAAAAATCATTTTGACTAATGAAAATATGCATGATTTAAAATCGTTTAGCATTAAATTAAATATGCATGATTTTGTAAAAGTAATTTTACGAGAGAAGCCATGTCATGAGTCAAGTTGTCGGATCAAGATCACAATTAAGAACGACTCATTTAAATTATAGAACTTTGTCTTGTGCTTGAATCTCATTATCCACCAATTATGCGCTTGTACTTGAACTTCGTCATATATCAATTTGCGCTTGTTTGTCATTCATCAAAACCTACACATAATAACACACGTTTTAGTATAAGGCCTTGAGAACGTGTTTCCAACACCTTGTTCTCCAGGTGGGCGCTTGATTACGAAAACTTGAAATTTGAAAAGTATTCCCTTGTTCTCCAGGTGGGTGCCTGATTACCAAAATTTGCAACTTGGAAAGCATTACCTTGTTCTCCAAATGGGCTCTTGATTACCAAATCTTGCTACTTGAAAAATATTTCCTTGTTCTCCTGGTGGGCCTCTGATTACCAAAATTTTAAACTTGAAAATTATTCCCTTTTTCTCCATGTGGGCGCCTGATTACCAAAACTTGCAACTTGAAAAATATTCTCTTGTTCTCCAGGTGGGCGCCTGATTACCGAAACTTGCAACTTGAAATATATTCCCTTGTTCTCCAAGTGGACGCTGATTATCAAAACTTGCAACTTGAAAAATATTCCCTTGTTCTCTAGTTGGGCGCCTGATTACAAAACTTGCAACTTAAAAAATATTCCCTTGTTCTCCAGGTGGGCGCTTGATTACGAAAACATGAAATTTAAAAAGTATTCCCTTGTTCTCCAGGTGGGCGCCTGATTACAAAAATTTGCAGCATGAAAAGCATTACCTTGTTTTCTAGGTGGGCTCTTGATTACCAAATCTTCCAACTTGAAAAATATTTCCTTGTTCTTCTAGTGGGCGCCTGATTACCAAAATTTACAACTTGAAAAATATTCCCTTGTTCTCTAGGTGGGCGCCTTATTACCAAAACTTGCAACTTGAAAAATATTTTCTTGTTCTCCAGGTGGGAGCCTGATTACCAAAACTTGCAACTTGAAAAATATTCCCTTGTTCTCCAGGTGGGCGTCAAATTACCGAAACTTGCAACTTGAAAAATATTCCCTTGTTTTCCAGGTGGACGCCTGATTACTAAAATTTGCTACTTGAATAATATTCCCTTGTTCTCCAGATGGGCGCCTGATTACCAAACTTGCAACTTGAAAAATTTTCCCTTGTTCTCCAGGTGGGCGCTTGATTACCAAAACATGCAATTTGAAAAGTATTCCCTCTTTCTCCAGGTGGGCGCCTGATTATCAAAATTTGCAGCATGAAAAGCACTACCTTGTTCTCCGGGTGGGCGGTTGATTACCAAATTTTGCCATTTGAAAAATATTCCCTTGTTCTCCAGGTGGATGCCTGATTACCAAAATGTCCAAATCTATTCTTTTTTCCCTCAAGTGTCCCTATCATCTTCAAAATTGTTTAATTGCTTCATGACTGAACTAACCTTTAAGGCCAGGCTGAGAATTACGCATGCATGTTATGTCACTAGAGCCAACAGGGAAAAGAATTGTAAAAAAGAAAGAAAACTAAACCAAATGACTAGAAATAATGGAAAGTAGAAAATTGCATTAGGTAGATGGTGAAAGAGTTTGAACAACAAAACAAGTAAAATAAACTGGGGTTACAACCCCGGAACGAACCTAGACGACACTAAACAAGTTACTGCGAAAAAAACAAAACTAGGAAAAATAAAAGGATAGAAGGGTTTGAATCACAAGACAACATCCGGATTACAAACCTGAAAATATCCGGACAACAGAAATGACAACAAAATAAACCACCAAAACTCCTCTTCGGCTGACCAAGAAATGGAGCGTCTTTCCAATTACCAAGCACAACATATTGGCCACTGGACTCCGCATCAATAATACTAGGAACTTCACAATTCTTCATCACATTGTTCTTAACAGATTGCTTTTGGGTTCCTTTCGCCCGCTCGTTCTTATGATCAACCTCTGATAACGCTGAAAGCTTAGCAACACGTGTGCCTCCGAGGCTCTCAGGAGAATTCTCATAATCCTTTTCAAAACAAATCACACCTGGCTTGTGCGTCTCATTATGCACAAGTGATGGACTTTGGCTGGTGTCTGCTGCATCCGGATTTTGTACGACAATGTCACATGCATCAATAAGCTTCTGAATTGCTTTCTTCAGACTCCAACACTTCTCTATTCCATGCCCCGGGGTATCTGAGCAATCTGCGTACCTTTGAGAAACATCAAACTTCTTGATAGAGGGTTTGGCATTTTTATCTGAATCGGCTTCAACATGTATAATTGCTTCAACCTTTGGAACAAACTGGCATATGATACTTAGATAAGGGTGAAATAATTTTCTTTTTTCACTAGCCTCTTGTTCTTACACGCTTGCTTGGGCTGAAAACCTAATCTAACAGGTTTTTGGTGAGCTTGTGGGGATGGATAGGCATTCTGTGGAGCTGGGCACGGGGAATGTGATGTACGATTTTAGTAGTTCTGTGGAGAGATGTAGCGTTGTGGAGGATAATCTAGTACACAAGGATATCTACGGGGTCGATGTCGAGGTTGGAAATGTTGATCAGGAAAGCCTATCAGATCATCTTTTCTATTTCTCTTTCTTTCGCCGAAGCTTACTTGGATGTTCTGAATGTCTTTCTAACAACTCATGATTTTGCCTGACTTAATTCCCTCTTCTACTAGCTCCCCCCTTTTTAACACATCATTGAAAGGTTTTCCCAAAGCCGAGATCAAATGACTGAAGTAGGTGGGCTCTTGGGCTTGTAAGAAAAGCTCAACCATTTCTTTTTCACCAATCGGGGTACTGACTCGAGCAGCTTGCTCCCTCCATTTGAGCCCAAACTCCCTAAAACTTTCCTCCGGATTCTTTTCCATTTTAGATAGGGAAGAGCGGTCAAGGGTAACACCCGATTTATATTGAAAGTATCGAATAAAATCTTGAGCCATGTCACGCAACGTAGGCCATTTACCGATATCTTGACGAGTATACCTGTCCAAAGCTGTCCCAGTTAAGCTCTTACTGAAATATGCTGTCAACGGGGCAAATAGGAAATGGCTGAACACAGACCATTGGTACAACCCCATAACAAACAAGAAATGCTCGGAGTCGCCTCCTACTATCCTAACCCGAGCTTAGCTTCATCATACATGTATTTAATTACCCTAATGTAGGAAACCAGGACCCCTTTACCCTCTTAGCATCTCCATAAGACCTCCCTAGGAACCCTGCCGTGCGCTTTCTCTAGATCGATAAACACCATGTGGAGATCCTTCTTCTTATCCATGTATTGCTCCACCATCCTCCTATTAAGGTGGATAGCTTCAGCGGTAGATCGACCTGGCAACCAGAACTGGTTCTTTGAAATAGACACCGTCCTCTGTAACCTAAGGATCAATATTATATAATTCCTACTACATTCCATAATATATTTTTGGGTTAAATCTAATTTTTATCAAACACCTAGGTTTTGCTCTAATCCCATAATTTTTCCCTAATCTTTATGTGTTAATCTACCCAAGACTCAAGTATTAAACTCAAAATAAGTAGGATGACCTTACCTCGAGATTCTAGGTGGAATCTCTCCCTACTCCCAAGTCACCAAAATAATGGTGGAAATATGTCAAAAATGACACATTCCTGTATTAAATGAAGGCACTACCTTCAGCGATTTTTGCACCCGAGGTTAGGGGACCACTTTTGCGGTCTCGCTTCTGCCAGAAGGGGTCCGCATTTGCGGAATTGGCCAGGCGAGTTAGGATCGCTTCTGCGATCTTTGGGCTGCTCCTATGTAGCCGTTTCTGCGATGTTTTGACTGCATCTGTGGTCTCGCGCCGATGGCTGACCAACTGCAGGTGTGGGTATGACAGCAACCTGGAGCTTCAGCTCCTTCCAAAATTTCCTAACTTAACTTGGGCCTCGTCCGATAGATGCTCGAGGCCCACCGAGGCCGCCAGAGCATACCGACAAGTTTAAAATTATGAAACAAACTCGCTCAAACCCTCGGAACACCTGAAACAATGCTAAATCTAAGAATTACCCACTAAAACCAATTGAATCAAACGTATGAATTTCATGTTCTTGAAATTACTTCCAACGCAACAACATATACTTATACTACTTGGATTGACACCTAATATTGCATGCAATTCTTAAATGACAGTACGGAACTATTCCTGGTCTCGAAACTTTGTTTGGACCTCGATAATACAAAACCCTCCCAAAACCAAATATATAAGAACATCAAAATCCCTAAGGAATCAACTTTCACTATTATGCACCAAAATGCTACCGGATCATCCAAAATTTGATCCGGACATACGCTCAAGTTCAAAATTATCATACAAACCTGTTCGGATTTTCCATTACTTAAAATGTTGACCAAAGTCAAGCTTGGCCTTTTAAGTCAACTTTAAGGATGCGCTCCAATTTCAATCCAAACTCTTCTAAATCCCGAACCATTCATTCCCCCGAGTCATAAATTAGTAAAAGCAAGTATAAGAAGTCTTATCTAGGGGAACATGGTTCTAAAAAGTAAAACAATGAGTCGGTTCACACGACCTAAAAGCATGCTTTACTTGTATTATTTGCAATCTTGTTAACAATTTAAAATGCTTAAAATATATAGAACGTATAAATAAATTTCTAAATGACTAGATATCATTTCTTGATTTAAAAAAAAGGAAAATTGCCTTTTCTTGAATAAGTACTCCTTGATGAATTCTTGAATGCATGCTTGAATGTGTTTATCTATAATGGAGTGGTCCGAACGCCTCGGTAGGTTAAATAAATGCATCTAGAGTTTGCGCCATTCAATCCTCTAATATTTGCACAGTTAAAATACAATTGGATCGGGTCGTACAACCTCGACGTAGTTTGCGCATGCTTGTATTTCTTGACTTGCAAATCTATAAATAGTGATATTGCCTCCCAGTCCTGAGATAAATGTATAAATGAAAAAAATAAATTTGAAATTTTCCTATTAATAAAAGAATTATTTACTTCCCTCATGCTATTGAGTTAAAGTCATTTTTACAAAAATCCCTGATTTTCTATATTATTGATATTATTATTATTGGACCCTAGTAAGTGTCAAAGTCGACCTCTTCTTAGAGATTAGACGGGATACTTACTGAGTACATGTTGTTTTTGTACTCATGCTACACTTTCTGTGCATTTTTATTGCACAAGCACATGTATCTCTCGTGGTCTAGTGGACATGGTTGATACAAAGAATTGGGTGAGCTACACTTCTCGAGATGATAGTGTTGGCTTAATTTCTTGGTGTTGGCTTGCATGACAATGTGTTTGGTGTCATCACGACTCTTAGTGAATTTTGGGTCGTGACAAAATGAGTAAGAAAATGTCACTAGAGAACAACTCTGAGAAGGCTAAATAGGATGCAGAAACCGCCGAACTATTTTTAAATGTATGCGTGGGGAAACTTTAGCAGGAAATTGTCCTGGAACTCACTTCAGTAAATTAGGATGATCTTATCTGTTGCAAAAGTTTAATATCAAAACCAGAAGAAACTATGATAAACATAAGTAGAAGAACAAATGGGAAAATCCCAAAGGTACATGGAAAGAATGTGATGCTTTAGTTGGAAAAAAGACAAATTTAGGATGAGATCCCGATAAAAAAATAATTCAAGCGAGTGCAGATTGGTGGGATAGGGGAATAAAGGTACTTGTAAGTCTACTACTTAATTTTCACTTAACCTAATTTTATTTATTTATTTATTTTGCTTTGGTATTTTCAATTCTCTTGTTCTTTTCACATTTGTAGGAGAATTCAAATATAAAGAAATTTAGAGAGAAAGGTTGACAACATCGGAAATCGATGGAGTATTATTTTAAGAATATTATTACAACCAGTGAACATATATGGGCACCGTCATCTGGAGTATTACCAGATGGTATACAAATAAGCAGTTTATTTCAACCAAAATAACCACTTAAATTTGGAACTCCTATAGACAATGAAAAGTTTATAAATATTGATGTCATAGAAAAGAATATGAAAAAGGGATTCGAACAAACTAATATAGAAGAATCGAATATGATTAAAAAATAGTAAGAGTGGTGAGAGAATAAAAAGAAAGCATCAACCGCTACAAATGAAAAAGAGAAACACAAAGTCAATACCAGTCTAAGAATTACATTATCAATAGAGAAAATTGTTGAAGCCATACAATCATGGTCTTCGATGAATATGGAGTCAAAAGGCTCTTCACTTAGTATTAAGTATGTAATAGATGTTGTTCATAATTTACCCAATATGATTGTTGGTAGCGATTTATGGTGGAAAGAAAGTGTGATACAAGTCAAGCAACCAACGAGAGAAATGTTTTAAGCACAAGAAGATCCAAAGTTACGATTGCAGTGGTTAGGAAAAATATATTAGCTTTAATTTTATTTAATGATATTACAAATTATTATCTGTATTTCATTTTTCTAGTCATTGGAACTGTAAATTTGCTTTAAAATATTATTCTAGTTATGCCTTATGGTTATTGAAAACTATAATTAACTTCTATTCCAGTTACTGATATTTATTTCTAAATATTGAAATTTTATGTTGTTGTACTTGGGTGATTTTTTTAATTTAATTTTTTATAATAAGTATATAGATTGCTATTCAAGTAATTTTATTTTTTTCTTTTTCTTATAAATATGTCATTCGCAGTAAATGATGATGAGTATGTTGATGAAGTTCTTATAAATTAAGTAGATGACGATAATGATGTACTTGATTTGGTAATTTCCAACGTAACTCTCGTATTAGAATATTATCTAAAATTTTATCTAAAAATTTCATGCAGAACTCTCGTCATAATGTTGTTATTTCATTAAGAAGATATCCGAAGGGTAAGAGATGTTATGAGATGATTAGAATGAAAAAATGTATTTTTTTTACTTATCAAAACACTAAATGAACTATATGATTTTAAACCAACAAGAAAAATAACCATATAGAAGATAGTTGCTATGTTTTTACAGGTGGTCAGACATGGTGTAGGAAATCGAATGATTCAAGAATGATTTCATTACTTTGGAGAGACTATAAGTAGACATTTTCATCATATTTTGATAGTTTGAATTTAGCTATGATATTATTAAGACAAAAGATCCTTCATTTTCTGATATTAACCTAAAATAAGAGAAGATGTCAGGTATTGGCCATATTTTAAAATTTGCATAGGAGCTATAGATGGCACGCACGTGCATTGTATTGTTTGCTCTAAGAAACAAATCAAATATAATGGTAGAAATGGCTTCACTTCACAAAATATAATGGTTGTATGTAATTGAGACTTGCGCTTCACATTTGTATGGCCTAGGCGGGAAGGTATTGCACATGATGCTAGATTATTTGATCAGGCATTTAGAAGGCAAAAACTTAACTTTCCTAATCCTCCATCAGATAAGCAATACCAATATTATGCCTTGTGTTATTTTAATATGTAGATTTAATTTTATTCATCTTAATTATCTCTTTTTTACTTGGTGTAGGTAAATAATATTTATTGATTTAGGCTATTCAACAACGATGGGTTATTTAGGACTGTATAAAGGTGAACGATATCATCTCCCAAATTTCAAGCACGACTCTAGTTTTCAGAAATTCAAATGAGGCTTTCAATTTTTTTTCACTCCAATCTTCAATGTACAATTGAAAGAATATTTGGAGTCTGGAAAAGTATGTTTTCTATTTTGCGCTCAATGTCATCTTTCAATTTAACATTCAAATTCACCTTGTTGCAACTACCATGACTGTATATAATTTCATCTCATGATATTCTTCTATTGATAAGGAATTCAACTATAGTTCTAATGAAGACATTACTTCATAGATTGAGAAAGGAGATGGGCCTTCTGGTATTCCTGTAGAAATGCATGACAAGTCTTCTACTATTATGGAGGCGTTGCGTGATAGAGTTAAAGATGAAATTATTGAGAAATATTATCATGTGCGAGTGAGTTTGCTTATTATTTCATGATTGATTATCAATATATAATAATTTATGGAATAAACTTTAAGTCACACTGAATGACGTATTTTGGATTAGCAAATCATCGTGTAAATAACAAGTAATTATACTAAATAATATTATTGCTTTTGTATAACTATTATATTATAATGATTTAAATATTTAGTATGTACGTTTACTTTATGTTCATATTTTAATTAAATTAAATAAAACATTCTCTTATATTAAATATTTAAATTTATTTTTTTCTTTAAAATAATTAAAAGACTTTGGTACTATCCTTTTTGGTAATTGGCACTCAAAAATATTTTTTTTATAAATATTGGTCGAATACAATTTGTTTATCAAATATTGCAAAAAGTACTTCCTAAATGAATTGGCCAAACACAGATTATTATTTTTGAAAATTAATTTTACAAAAAATACTTTTAGAAAAAAGTACTTTTTAAAATAAGTAATTTTTGTAGCCTGGCCAAATGGGCTCTTAGATGGAAGAAGTTACTAATTAATTTATTTTGTTGCAAAATTTCTCATTTGTTTGTTTTCTTTTTTCCGGGATATTGGATTGTTATTTGTCTATTTTTTTTTAAAAAGTATTATCTTGTTAGGTTAAAATCTTCTACGAAGGGAAGTGTTGCATAACTTCTAAAGTTGTTTGTTAAATTAGTTTTAAAAACTAGTGTCATTTTTCTGAATAGTACATGTTACTTTGAGAATACACACAAGATATTCATTAATAAAACATCAAAACGACCTATAATATAATATCCTACTCGGCTGACAAAATCTTGGTAGTTGTACGAAACACTCAAATTCTGACATCCAAATCAGTCACAGATCAATCATGTGGATGAGTTGGAATAGAATTTCAGATAAACGGACCTAAAATATTTGTAAAATAATGTCCAGTAAGCAAAAGCTTAAGTTATTCTCCCCATGTTGTCATGTTGTGAGATATTTGACTCTTATCACTTGTTTCTTTCATCATTTCTGTACAAGCCTTAAAATTTAATTGAATTGTTCAATGGCGGCTTTCTTGTGTAATAACTGTGTAGACAATAAAATTACATCCAGAAAATAGAAATCGAAACCGAAAAATATTATAACAATAATAGTATTTGATTTCAAATATTTAATCGTACAATTTCTATGAATTTTTTTAATCTTCTTTTTAATAGTAAACAAATTCAAGGGGTTTTGAACTTGATCTTAAATATGTAGTTGTCGCCTCAAAGTATGATCTTGTTTTTGAGCTTTAGCTTGATTGTTTGAACTTGACCTTGATTTGTTCTTTTTTTTTGGTCCATTAGGCAAATGCCTAGGGTTAAGTTTCATAAATAAAATAAAAAAGAAGACTACAACAAATAGGAGAAATAAAATAAGGCGGGTTACACCGGCAATGTTACCCATATAACACAACCAGCATAGACCATACCTTAGCTATCCAATTGCGGCAAATAAAAGCCTCTTGGACTAGCAAGCATGTAAAAAGAAAGAACTCGCAAGAACTAAGAATTGAATGATCATCACAGAGTTTATAACATGCTCTGTGATGATATTACATAGAATGATACTAATGTGATGGTAAAATAAACAGATGAAGAAGCAATAAAGGTGCCATTTTTCTCTTTTGTTGTGAAAATTTCGATTTGTAGAATGTTGTCTTCTTCCACGTAATTTTTCAAAAAGTCTTCAAACTTCATGCTTTATTCTTCAGACGATTAGATTTTGAAAGAAATGTTTGAGCGGCTAGTTTTTGTTTTGCATTTCTCATTGGGGGCCTCCTTATGTTTATGTCTTCAAACGCCCTGCCGTCCTAACTTTTTTCCCTTTGATGAGACTTCTTATTTCTTGCACTGTGCAATGGTGGCAAATCTCCTTTTGTTGAAGCGTCTGCTCGGCATTTGTTTGAAATATCCTCTTCTTCCCCTTCTTCATATATGCGTCTTCCTGCGAAAATTGGATTTGGCAATTCCATCGCTTCCAAGAGTTGTCTTTCCTCGGACGAGATTACTGAAGCAGTTGTGACGAGATGCCCCACCTGTGACTTTGCATTCCTTTGTTGCTTCTGATTCTGACTAGTTGATGGCAGCGCAATTGCGATTCCATCACCCACTGGTGCTTCAGCTAAGATTAGTTGACGATTATGAGTTGTTTCATTCTTGTTTAATTGTGATGTCGCTACAGTTGTAATAACAACTTTTGCATTATTTCTTGGAACAAATGCTGGAGCATTATGGTTTAAGCTACTGTTTTGAGTTGGTGTTTGTTTCAAAATTTCACGACAGTTGTTAGTTGCAATATTCCTTTGAATTTTTTGCTTCACTGGATCATCGCTGTCCTCTCCACTATTATCCTGATCAGATTCTTGATCATCTTCTTCCGATGAAAAACCAGCGAAACCTTCACACCAACTCTCCTCATCATCGTAATCTCGTTGGTCTTTCCACAGTTTCGATTTAATGACCAGGTTCCACCTCTTTGGCTATGTAGGAGTGGATATGGTTGGAGAACTTAGAAATTTGGACTGTATTTGCTTATTTGTATCAGTAACATAAGCTGTAATCTTTGCCTCTGTATTCTGTGAGCTATTTTGACTGTCACCAAGCTGCAGATTTTCTCTCAAGAGTTTTCCTTCATCATCATTGACATTGGCAAGTGCGGCAAATGAGTTTGAGATTGAAGGTAAAACTGGATTGTTTCCTACGATGTGATTTTTATTTTTGGTGCTTTGTTTAGATATATCATGTCAAGGCGTGTTCTGTATAAACTCATCGTTTGTACTGGTTGCTGTTACTTGAATCTCAGAAACATGATTGTCATCCCCAGATATAGCTCGAACATCAAGACATTGCAAAGGAGGTCTATGATCCAGTTCTTTTGAAATTGAAACTGCATCATGTGATTCATTGTCTATCGACATGTTGGATATGTTATTATCAATTGCAATAGCAGCTTTTTTGGTATGTTCAGAAAAAACCAAAACTGATGCTTTATTCAGTTCTAAACAATGTTGTTGTCCAGATTTTGTTAAAGCATCCAGTACATTTGTAACTGTCGATTTTTTCCTTGGTTGGACTGATAAAACAGAATGAAGTGCACCAGATGTGACATTATCCGATGTCTCCAAATTAGTTCCAGTTGCTTGACCAAACATAGTAGTGTTTTGATTGATATTATTCTGCATTATCTGCTGTTGCTCGATCAGCTTCTGGTTATTGCTTTTTGCATTGTCTATTTGTGGGATAGTAGATGGATCTATATGTTTCACATTTGATACCATCTTTTCATTTTCAACACTGATAGGCAAATTCAGGAACAGTGTCTGGCAATTTACAAGACTGGACAGAGTCTTCCTTTGGCCTTGTAACACTGGACAGAATCTTCCTTTGGCCTGGAATTTCTACAGTTGTAACACTTGTAGCATAGGCATGCCCATTGCACTTGTGATGCTGCCCATCAAGATCAGCCACATGCCCATTGCACTTGTGATGCTGCCCATCAAGATCAGCCACATGCCCTTCCTTTGCATTAGTAGTAACATGATCTGCAGAAGCCAGCATTATATCATCAGTAACCACATATGATCGTGCAGAGCTTGTAGAATCAGGTGCATCTCTAGGAAGGTTGGGAGGTCTTTTATCCAATTGTGAAACCTCTTCCATAGACTCCACTTAAATTGCTGCATCGCTGCACCTATCATTCACACCAGCAACCACAGCAGTCCTGGTCACTACATGTTGATCTGCCTCAGCCCTATCAATCACAGTAGGTTGTGAAACCTTAGTCATATCATTCTGTTTTGTAACATTGGGAGGTCCTTTATCCAATTGTGAAACCTCTTCCATAGACTCCACTTGAACTGCTGCATTACTGTACCTATCATTCACACCAGCAACCACAACAGTCCTCATCACTACATATTGATCTGCCTCAGCCCTATCAATCACAGTAGGTTGTGAAACCTTAGTCATATCATTCTGTTTTGTAACATTGGGAGGTCCTTTATCCAATTGTGAAACCTCTTCCATAGACTCCACTTGAACTGCTGCATTACTGTACCTATCATTCACACCAGCAACCACAGCAGCCCCATCAACCACAGTAGGTTGTGAAACCTTAGACATAGCATTCTGTTTTGTAACATTGGGAGGTCCTTTATCCAGTTGTGAAACCTCTTCCATAGACTCCACTTGAACTGCTGCATCACTGTACCTATCATTCACACCAGCAACCACAACATTCCTAGTCACTACATGTTGATCTGCCTCAGCCCCATCAACCACAGTAGGTTGTGAAACCTTAGACATAGCAGTCTGTTTTGTCACATCCTTTACAGTATCATTTTGTACTGCTGAGTCATTTCGACCAACAACCTCCTTCAAGCCATCCTTTTCTTGTAAAACATTAGCAACTTGTTCAGCTCTTTTATTATTCAAAAAATCCCTTGCATCACCTTGTAATTTGTCAACAACATCCACATCGATTCCAAGCAGATCACTGACCAGATTATCCTCTACCACCACCTCTGCTCCAGCCTTTTCTTTTTTAATTCTACACGCCTTGTCATCGTGACCTTGGTGTTTGCAGTAGGCACAATACCTAGGAAGGTTGACGTACACTATTTCTTGATGGAACTCGACAGAATTACCTAAAGCTGAATCTACAATCTGCAGCATGACCTTTTTAGGATGTTTATCCAATAGATCAAGTATAACCTTAACTCTTGCCGCGCTAGGTCTCGTTCTATCTTGTCTCGCCTTATCAACAGCAAAAGGTTTTCCCACAGCTGAGGCTATAGACATTAACGATCTCTTAGCAAAGAAATTTGGCGGCAGTCCTGGAAGCGAAATCCATACGACTGCCCTGGACGTCTCCTCCTTCGAATTGAAACCCAAAGACCATAAGAATGTTCTGAATAAATATTCATCGCCTTTGGATTTAAGATATCAAGTCGACTTTGAAAGAAAGTGAACATAATCATTGAAGTGATCAAACCCGATTAACATATGACGAAATTCCAATTGTCCAACGTTACAATGACCTTGAGCATTGAATTGCAACGAAAATACACTTCGCACTTCCGATATGTCAGGTCTGCCATAAGAGAATTTTAAAACAAGTGCCTAATGTAAACCTTCTTCCCTAATGTTGTTCACGTCTTCCATTGAGAATTGAATAACTGGTTCACCATGATCAAATTTAACTGGACAAAGTTCAATTTTTGTCGTAGTATGCTTGTAATGTTGTAGCATACGATTGCTTTGAACTGTCTTTTGGATCAGCTTTTACGTGATTTTGAATTACCTCTCCCCAGCCTTTTGGCTGGGGAGAGATCAATGCAGCCATGGCTGCCCAGCTCACAAAACAACTACAAAATTCTAGAGATGGAACAAGGACTCATTCATTGTTCTATATAACCGAGAATTGAAGAAAATGTGAACAATTTCTTTGCGCTACAGTGATTGTATAATCAAATTAAGATCTTGAATAGATGGTTAAGGATTTGGATAAGAAAACAAGTGAGGATTGATCATAATGATAAGGGGGTTATTTTGACACCACCTTTGCTACCATCAACTGCCGGATTCCGGAAATATGGCCAATGAATAGTGACGGAATCACTATTCACCCTTCTTCA
Organism: Nicotiana benthamiana; assembly: GCA_034376525.1. Lineage (NCBI taxonomy): Eukaryota > Viridiplantae > Streptophyta > Magnoliopsida > Solanales > Solanaceae > Nicotiana > Nicotiana benthamiana. The sequence goes on from CM067326.1 coordinate 35,720,596, forward strand.
TGATTAGAGAATAATACTCCCTATCATGTTAAACTATTTGCTGTATGTTCTTGATTTGTTCTTTATTATTGAGCTTGAACTTGATTTGTTCTTCGTTCTTTAACTTGAACTTAATTGTTTGGAGCTTGAAACTTGTGAAGGAATTTGTAGTGTTTGATCCACGAGCTCTCTCTTGTTTCTTGCTATAACTTCTTTTTTAGTCTTTTCTGAGTATGAAGACCCTATTTATAGTTGCGAAAGAGAGGAGTTGTGATAAGACAGATTATTTCCGACTAATCAAATTGAAGTGTGGCATGACCACATTTGATTGGCCAGAACATGGCACTTGCACTGGTGCAGTTTCATTGGCCTTCTAATGTGACTTGGCGTGCCTTGTAATTTTGACATGTGGCACCAAATTGGGCCTTTAGGAAGATGACATCTTGGGCCTAATGAAGTGGACTCATCACTTTAACCCAATTAAATGGGTTAGCCCAATGAATTAAGACTTATTTATTTAATTTATATATATTGAATTTACATAATTAATCCAAATATATTAGCCCATAATATTTATTTGGACTAGTATATTAAAATATAATTCAAATTGTTTACTGAAGTTGAATTGAATCCAATAAATTTATATGCTTACAAATACCTCCTACTTTAAGGCTTATTAAAGTTTTTAACCTTTTGAAGACTAAGTTTGAAGTATTTGTATTTGTATATTTGATCAAATGAAATATTGAAGTTATTGAACTTTAAATTTCAAGTTCACTGTCTTGTGACCAGGGGCGAATCTATGTACAAAATTTGGGTGCTTAAGCACCCATTAACCTTAACTTTGGGTAGATATAATTCCATAAAAAAACTTATTGAAATGGATATATATTATTAGAAGCACCCAAATAATAAAACTACTAGTGCGTGCTTTGGTTAAGAAGGGGTGTTGGGAGCTTAGTATTGCTTAGGGTGAGAGTTCAATTCTCACCAACCACACTTTCTGTTTATTTTTCTTATATCCAAGGTTCTTCCTCCTTCTTTGTTCATTTTTTGTACGAGTTTTCTTGTCAATTTTTTTATTAACGTATTGATATAGTTGTGTACTGTAATAACTTTATAACAAAAAATTTAAACACCCAAAAACTTAATATCTTAAATACGCCATTACTTGTGACTTAATCACGCAAAGCATAGAAGCTACTCAATTGTAAATCCCAAAGTCACAGTATTCCAGTTTTAAAAACTCCAAAATTGGTTTGCTCTTTTCATGTACACTTAAAACCATTCCAATACATTTAATATGCGACATTGCATGGCTTACGTAATTTTTTAAATTACAACCATCATTCCTAACTCAAATGGAAATAGAAGACTTCTGCCGTCTTTCCTCTCCAATTTTGATTAAGATACCTAATTGTCTTTGAATTCTAATAATTAGTAGTCCCACATCGTAACAAGTCATCTAAGAGCCACGTTATTGCACATATAAATAGATCACGCCTTTCATTTAGGGGAAGTCAATTGTCGTGCTTATCGTCTACTTTTGACCGGTCCGAAGCATTGATGCAAGATTAATTTTTTTGATTTTTATGTGTTTTTCTTCATTTATTTTGTAGGTTAAACAAGAAAGTTGTATTCTTGTTTAACGAGATGATCCATATATGAAGAAGACAATTTTGGGATGTGACTCAATGTGCTTCGACTATCGGAGAGATTACTCTCAATGTGCTCCGACTATCGGGAAGATGTGGCTCGACAATTGGAGAGAATACTCTCAATGTGTCTCGACTATCAGAGAGATTACTCTCAAAATGACCCGACTATCGGAGAGATTACTCTCAATATGGCTCGACTATCGGAGAGATTATTCTCAATAAAAATTATAATTTCTTTTAAGGACAAACCCACAAAGAGGTCAACTTAAGGTACAAAGGGAATTATATGTCCACCTCAAGATTGAAAAGTTATAAAACTTCAACTCAAAGACGGCATTGACTTGAACACTTGGAAAACATTGAAGATTTAACGAATTTCGCAGACTTCAACTCGAAGAGTGGTTGAATTTAAAATTCAACTTGAAAAATTAGCAGACTTGAAGACTTTAACTTGAAGATCTAGAGGGCTTAAACAATTCAACTTTAAGACGGGCGAATTTGAAAACTGAAACTTGACTTCGACGGACTTGAAGACTCGGTGAAACGACCCGGCCTGCTGTTTCATGAGTTATCGCTTATTTTACCTCATTTATTCTTCTTATTGCCTTGTTTAGTTGTATTTTGTATTACCGGATTGGTCGGCTCGGGTTCAGAGAGGTTTTGGTAAGATTTGACACAATTAGTCTTTTTAGAGGAAACTTAAAGTAGAAAAGTCAACCGAATGTTGACTTATATGTCGAAGGGCTTGGATGTGAGTTTCGATAGTTCGGATATCTTCAAGAGGTGATTTGGGACTTAGGAGCATGATCGGAATATGATTTGGAGGTCTGGAGTGGATTTAGGCTTGAATAGGTGAAATTGGAATTTTGGCATTTTCCGGCTGATAGGTGAGATTTTGATATAGGGGTCAGAATAGAATTTCGAAAGTTGCAATAGGTCCGGTGTGTCATCTGGAAAGTGTGTGCAAAATTTCAGGTCATTCAGACGTGGTTTGGTAGACTTTTTGATCGAAAGAGGAATTTAGAAGATTTTGGAATTCTTAGGCTTAAATCTGATGCAGATTTCATGTTTTGATGTTATTTTGAGCGTTCTGAAGGTTGGAGCAAGTTTGAATGATGCTATGGGATATGTTAGCATGTTTGGTTGAGGTTCCAGGGTCTTGGGTGATTTTGGGCGGTTAAGCGGACCATTTCGTGTTATGGAAAGTTGCAGAAAACTGTTGTGTGTTTGTGTTGCAGACCAGTTATTTTTCGCGTTCTCGAGTGGAACCTCGCAGTGGCAGAAGGTTAGAAAGGGAGGATGTGAAGTTGGCCTTTGCCTTCACGAAGGAGGTCCCACGTTCACGAAGGGTTGAGGATTGTGGTCATGCCGCATTCGCGTAGAAGTAAGGTAAGCCGCTGGGTCCAGGTTGGTTTGTTCTTTGCTTTCGCGGATGGTGTGTCGCGTTTGCGATGAGTAAGAAAGCTGAGCTTTCGCATTCGCGTAGTGGGAGTCGCGATCACAATGAATGAAAAATTTGTCAACTCAAATTATGCTTCAAAAACGCAAGGCGTTGACCGCATGAAGCATTTTATGTGCTGGGTAGAATGTTTAAAAGACCCATTTGTGCGATTTTGGGTCTAAGTGCTTCGATTTTTCAGTGATTTTGAAGATTTTTTTAAAGGGATTCAAGAGGGAATTAAGGAGGAATACTTGGAGGTAAGATTTATGGACTTTATACTTAATCCTAATGTGATTTCTACCTAATTAATCCTGGTAATTGTTGTATTTAGGCCTAAATATTGATGACCTAGGGCTTGTAATTAGAGACCTAAAATGAGGGATTTATGGGGTCATTTGTGGTTGGATTTTTATGATTTTCATATGAATGAACTCCGGGAGTGATAAGGAGTCTATTGAAAAAAATCTTATTGGAATCCGAGACGTGGGTTTGGGGGTCGGATTTGGCCAATTTCGGGATTTGTATTGTAATTTGATTTCTCTCGAGTAGGCTTTATTCCTTTAGCATATTTTGATGGTTTTGCACTGATTTTTGTTAGATTTGGAGCATCCGGAGGCTGATTTGAGAGGCAAAGGCATCGCGGGCAGAGTTTAGACTGGATATAAGTGAGTAATAATTGTAAATATTGTCCTAAGGGTAAGAAATCCCAGATTTCACATTGTTAGGCTATATTAAGGTGATGTACATGCTAGATGACGAGTGTGGGGCCGTGCACCGTTTGGGATTGCAACTTAGTCCACCTCGTATGACTGTTTTACTGCATATTTGATTGAAATTTATTTTCGATCATCATGTTTTGGGCTGAATGCCATATTTGGGCATCATGCCAACTATTTGGACCTTTAGACGCTCATGATTATTGAAACCCCAATGTCAAGTTGTATTTTGTTTTTCGCAGTTGATATATTTCATTATATTATGGGATTTAACATTACTAATGACATAATTATGAATATTTATTTGTTAATTTTATTAGGGGTTTGTGTCGGCTGGCCTTGTCTTCACGAGAGACGCCATCACAATCTGGTCTGGGTTTAGGGTCGTGACAAGTTAGTATCAAATCCTAGCTTACATCGGTGTCACGAGTGATGAGCAAATTTAGTAGAGTCTCACGGATCAGTACGATGATGTATTTATTTATCCTCAAGAGGCTACAAAACCTTTAGGAAAAACTTCACATTCTTGAAATTCTTGTCGCCCGAATCTGTTGATCCGAGTACTAATCTTCTGTAATTCTATTCTCTCATGGATGGTGAGGACACGCGCCACCAGTCAGGATGGACGACCACCAATATCACCAGCTGTGGCCACTAGAGGCCGAGGACGCGGTAGTGCCAGGGGTATGGCCCACACAACAGCTAGGGAAGCACCTGCAGATCCACCAGCCGCCGTAGTTCTGGATCAAGTCCTAGTTGTGGATGCTCCAACAGCACCAGCTCAGGCACAAGTTGTGCCCATTGTGATTCCGGGTCTTCAGGAGGCTTTGGCTCAAATTCTATCAGTATACACTAGCCTAGCTCAAGCAGTCTCAGTTACTACAGCCGAAACTACTTTTCATGCCGGGGGAGGCACTTAGACTCCCGTCGCTCGCACACCAGAGCAGGTTGTGCAAGGACTTCAGACACCGGGGGCACATCCAGCCCGGTCGGTTGCAGCTACTCAGGACTATATAGCTCTTTCCATGCCCAAGGACGAGCATCAGGTTGGAGAGGTTTGGTATGCTTCAGCCTTCCACTTTTAGTGGTACAGAGGGCGAGGATGCCTAGGGTTTCTTGGACAATGTCAGAGGATTCTTCGCATAACAGGTATTCTGCAGACCAGCGGGATCACATTCACTACGTTTCAGTTTTTTGGAGCTACCTTCACTTGGTTGGAGGCTTATAAGAGGTGTAGGTCTGTTGGATACCCCTTACCTGACAGTAGTTCTCCGTTATCTTTTTGGAGAAGTATGTACGACAGTCTCACAGAGAGGAGCTGTGCAGGCAGTTCGAGTGGTTGCGTCAGGGAGAGATGACTGTGACACAGTATGAGATGAGGTTCTTGGAGTTAGCTCGTCATGTTTTTTGTTGTTCCGACAGATAAAGAGAGGGTTAGGATGTCTGTTGATGGCCTCACATATCAGCTTCATATTCTCATAACCAGGGAGAGAGTGTCTGGTGCTACTTTTGAGGAGGTTGTTGACATTGCTCATGAGATTGAGTTAGTTCATCGCCAGGAGCGAGATGAGAGGGAGGCCAAGAAGCATCAAGGATCTGGTAGTTATGGTGGTGCTCCTTCGAGAGGTCAGTTTAAGCACGGTAGAGGCCGTCCATTTAAGCATGCTCAACCAGCTCGCCCAATTTATTGTGGGGTGTCATCTGGTCACGGTTCTAACATTTCTCATCAGGGTCAATCATCACTCAGTGACCTTCTAGCTCAAAGTTCATTCCGTGCTCCATCAGTTCAAGGCTCTTCTATGCTAGGTGCATCTGCTAGTCATTCAGGTACTAGGGGTTCCCTTCAGTCCCCGTCTCCTGCACCAGAGAGTTGCAATGAGTATGGAGAGATAAGTTTATGTGGAGGCAGTGTCCTCGTCGTCTTTCGGGTTCATCTCAGCAGAGGAGTCAACCATTGGCTTCAGCATCATTTACTTCACCACCACCCACCCACCCTGCTAGGGGTGGAGATTAGTCAGCGAGGGGTCGCCCTAGAGGGGGAGGTTGATTTGGTGGTGGTCTGTCATGACCCTAAACCCGATCCAAGTCGTGATGGCACCTCTCGTGAAGAAAAGGCCAGTCAGCACTTCCCATTTTCAAATTATTAACGATTAAGCATTAATAAACAATCTAAACATGAATGAATAAACCAATGTTTAAGAAAATTATAGTATAATATGTGCGTTGAAACACGTTCTCATGGCACTAAACTAAACGTGTGTTCATATTTGTAGGTTTTGATAAATGACAAACGATGCGCAATTGACATATGACGAGGTCCAAGCACAAGCATGTAAATGTCACGCAAAGAAGTTCAAGCACAAGACAAACAATTTCAAGACTAAACAAAGTTATACATGAGTCGTTCTTTAATTGTGATCTTGATCCGACGACTTAACTCAAGACTTGGCTTCTCTCGTAAAAACATTTTTATAAAATCATGCATATTTAATTTAAGGCAAAATGATTTTAAATCATGCATATTTATTTTAGTCAAAATGATTTTAAAACATGCCTCTAAAATCTGGACAAAGATAATCGATTATGTACTTATGATAATCGATTATGTTAAGGCAGCTGCAAGACAATCGATTGTGTACCTTATGACAATCGATTGTGTTGAGGTAGTGTCCATCAGATTTTTAAAATCTGCATGACAATCGATTGTGTACCTTATGACAATCGATTGTGTTGAGACAGTGTCCATCAGATTTTTCAAAGCTACAAAATAATCGATTGTGAACCATATGACAATCGATTGTGTTGAGGCAGTGTCTATCAGATTTTTCAAAGATACAAAATAATCGATTGTGAACCTTATGACAATCGATTGTGTTGAGGCAGTGTCTATTAGATTTTTCAAGACTGAAAAATAATCGATTGTCCATATAACATAATCGATTATGTAAATGACCGTTGCCAAAATATTTTCAAACTCCGTCAGATAATCGATTATAGGATTTTAATAATCGATTGTTTGAAGTAAAATCTGGAAAAGATTTTTTGAACGTTGCCAAGTAATCGATTGTACTGATAATCGATTGTTTTACGTATAATCTGGAAATGATTTTTTGAACATTGCCAGTAATCGATTATACGTCTTAGATAATCAATTATGCTGCGTAAAATCTGGGAATGATTTTTGGAACGATTGGAAAACAATCGATTGTGCCAACTTGAAAATCGATTGTCGTAGCACAAAATCAGCAATTCTTAATTGGCAATTAGGCAACGGTTATGCATGCTTTTGACACTATAAATACATCTTCAAATCAGTCTTCTATGAGCAACAACTGATTATATTATTGCTAAAGCTTGCATACTCTCTTATTCATCATTTTCTATTCATTACATAAGTTTTTGAGAGACAAATTCTTGACGAAAGTTGTTGCATTCATGAGCGTATTTATTTTACTCATATCTACTCTTCAGGAGAGTCTTGTTTTGAGTGCAAAGTGTTTTTATACACTTGAAGGGAAGTGTTAATCTCTTTTATTGTAAGAAGGAACGTTGTGATTCCTTTGGTTGAAGTCTTGAAGTGTTGTATCTTCGAGCAAAGATTGTTGAGGCTTGTGTGACTCAAGTTCTCAGTTTGTAACGGTTTGTTAAGCACCCATAAGCTTAACGATGTTAGTGGAAATCTCGAGAGAGTCTCTCGGGGACTGGACTAGCCACGGGTTGTGGTGAACCAGGATAACATCGGTGCGTTTGTTCCTTATTATTTACTTATCGCACTTATTTCATTCCTGCAATTTTTAAATTCCGCAAGTCTACGCTATCTTTTATCATAACACTATTTACCCCCACTCTAGCGTTAAGCGTATATTCGAACAATTGGTATCAGAGCCCAACTCTCTGAAAAACTTAACCGTTTGAGAGAAACAATCCATGGCTTCTACTCGTGATTCTTTTGCAGGAATAGGTGAAGGATAATGCTCCACCCGACCACCACTATTCGATGGCACAAACTATACGTACTGGAAGGGAAGGATGAGAATATTCATTCAATCGAATAGTTTTCATCTGTGGAAGGTTATAATGAAGGGAGAACAAATTCCAACCAAAAAGGTTGAAAATGAATGGGTTCCAAAATCCGAAGATGAATACGATGCGGATGATATCCGAAAAGTGCAGAACAATGCTAAAGCCATCAACTTATTATATTGTGCTGTAAACGCTGATGATTACAGAAAAATATCATGTTGCACAACGGCGAAGCAAATGTGGGATAAGCTGGAAATCACGTACGAAGGTACAGACCAGGTAAGAGAGGCTAAAGTTGATTTTCTAACCCATGCATATGAACTGTTTCACATGAAGGAAGGCGAAAGGGTCGATGACATGTTCGAACGATTTTCAAAAATCGTTAATGACTTACATGCTCTTAAGAAGACCTTCACGGATAAGGAACTTGTCCGAAAAATTCTCCGAAGTCTCACTCCGGAATGGCGCTCCAAGGCCAACGCGATTCAAGAGTCTATTGGCATTTCAAATGTCACCATCGACGGATTAAGAGGTAATCTTAAAACTTATGAATCTACTATACTTAACCCTCTTGTTAATGATTAAAGGAAACAAAGAATCGCCCTCAAGGCAAGCACAAGTCAACCTCAAAATGATGAGGACGGAGATAACGAGTTCGTACTCATTATTAAGAGATTTCAAAAGTTCATGCGAAAAGAGTATGAACGAAAAGGCAAACAACAAGGAGATCAAGTAATGTGCTATGGGTGCGGAGAAATCGGGCGCATTAAATCAAATTGCCCAAATGTCAAAAAGGAGAAGAAACCCTTCAAGAAACAATGAGCATACATATCTTGGGGAGGTGACTCCGGAGACGAGTCGAGTGAGGAAGAAGAAGACGAAACCGCAAATCTTTGTCTCATGGCTCACGAAAACAATCAAGAAGAGGTATGTCAAATTTCTTCCAAAAACTTCTATTCTCTTGAAGAAATGCAAAATGCCTTTGATGAGTTGTATAGTGAATTCATTAAAGCTTCCAAAACTGTTAAAAACATTAAGGAAAATGCCTCTTTGAAAGAAAAAGATTTTGAAAAACAACTCTCTCTGAAAGAAAAGGATTTTGTAAAACTGATTTTGGAAAATGAGAAGTTGAAAGAAGAAAACAAGTTTTTCGGCAAAAGAAGCGCCGACAAACCCAAGAGTTCTAGTAAAAATTGTATTTCTTGCATGCATCTAAAAGATGAGGTAGAAAGACTTAAGGGCACCTTAGGTAAGTTCAATTCTTCTCATAAAAATTTGAATGAAGTTCTTGTTAATTTGAAATCCACCAAACATGGGATAGGTTTTAAAAACGAGCCTAAAGAAAAAGTTGAAGCCAAACCCCAACCACCTAAGGCTCAACCTAGGACAAATAAAACAAATGTTCATCCTAGAGATAACAATCCTAGAATCAACATGCATGCTAGACCAAACACTAGAAGAAACTTTGAACATTTTAGGACACCTAGAAATGGCCTTCAACCTAGAAATAACTATTCTAGAAATGATGCATATCCTAGACCAAACACTAGAGGAAACGTTGAACATTTTAGGTCACCTAGAAATGGCTTTCAACCTAGAAATAACTATTCTAGAAATGCTGTATATCCTAGAATAAATAGTAGGAGAAATGATTTTCATGAAATGCGCAATAGCCATATTGTCGAAAATAGAGTTAACCATTTTCGTCCGTCCAACTAATATCAACCTAGACGAATGCATAATCCTAATGTCATTTGTCATTACTGCAATCGAATTGGACATATTGCTCTTTCTTGCTTCACTAGACATAGACACTTAACTGCATGTCAAGCACAACAGCATGTTACACCTAACTCTTTAGGACCCAAAACAGCTTGGGTACCAAAGACTCATTAATTTGTCTTGTAGGTATGTTTGAAGGGATCAAGTGTACTTTGGTACCTTGATAGTGGATGCTCCAAACACATGACCGGAGACGAATCCAAGTTCCTTCAACTAGAACACAAGGAAGGAGGAAGCGTTATTTTTGGAGATAACAACAAGGGAAAAATTATCGGCATTGGATCGGTCGGTAAGGATGAACCTTCTTCCATTAAGCATATATTGCTAGTTAAAGGTCTAAAACATAATCTCTTGAGCATAAGTCAATTATGTGACAAGGGAAATCTTGTTTTATTTGATTCGAATGAATGCTTAGATTTTCGCCGTAGCGCTTTTAAAATTATCCTTTGTGGTTTTAGAATGGATAACATCTATATGGTTGATCTCGAAAATTCTACATCTGAGTATGTGAATTGTCTTATGAGCAAAGAAGATGATATGTGGTTATGGCATCGTAGAGTAGCTCACATCAACATGCATCTTTTAAACAAATTGGTTTCACAAAATTTAGTTATTGGTCTTCCAAATTTGAAATTTGAAAAAGACTCCATTTGCGATTCTTGTCAAAAAGGGAAGCAAACAAAAGCATCTTTTAAATCGAAAAATATTGTTTCAACTACTAGACCATTGCAACTTCTTCACATGGACCTTTTTGGACCATCTCGCATTGAAAGTCTTGGTAGAAATCGTTATGCTTTTGTTATTGTTGATGATTATTCTGGATTTACATGGACACTATTTCTTGCTCATAAAAGTGAAGCTTTTCATAATTTTAAATGTTTTCTTAAACATGTTCAAAATGAAAAGGAAACAACCGTCACTTCAATAAGAAGTGATCATGGGGGAGAGTTCGATCACAATCTCTTCGCGGATTTTTGTGACGAACTCGGTATCGAGCACACCTTTTCTGCTCCACGCACACCACAACAAAATGGAGTGGTGGAAAGGAAAAATAGGTGTCTCGAAGAGATGGCTAGAACCATGCTCGATGAGGCTAAGATTCCCAAACATTTTTGGGCGGATGCCGTGAGTACTGCATGCTACGTTTTAAAAAGAGTAGTCATAAGACCAATACTCATGAAAACTCCCTATGAACTCAATAAGGGAAGGAAACCAAACATCTCCCATCTTAGAGTATTCGGTTGTAAATGTTTTATTCATAACAATGGTAAAGATAAAATTGTTGGAAACACGTTCTCAATGCGATATACTAAACGTGTATTCTTTTGTAGGTTTTGATGAATGACAAACAAAGCACAAATTGATATATGACGGAGTTCAAGTACAAGAGCACAAATGTTGAGATTGAAGCTCAAGACGTTGTTTTTAATTGTTATTATTGAGTTATTCTTAAATGTGATCTTGATCCTATAACTTGACTCCATAACATGGCTTCTCTCATAAAACTATTTTCCAAAATCATGCATACTTATTTCTGTATCAAATAATTTCAAATGATGCATATTTACATTAGACAAAATGTTTTCTAAACATGCCTCAAAAATCTGGGCTAAAATAATCGATTATGAACTTATGATAATCGATTGTTTCTGAGCCAAGACTGCATGACAATCGATTATGAATTAATGGTAATCGATTGTGAGTAAGACAGTGAACATCAGGTTTTTCCAAATCTGCATGATAATCGATTGTGATCAAATGCCAATCGATTGGTGTTGAGGTAAAGTTTTTCAATACTCAAAATAATCGATTATGAACTAATGGTGATCGATTATGTTGAGACAATGTCTTTCAGTGATTTTAAATTTAATTAAGTAATCGATTATGTCTTTAGATAATCGATTATCACTGAGACAGTAAGTTTTATGATTTTCAGAAAATAACAAGTAATCGATTATGTCTTTAGATAATCGATTATCACTGAGACAGTAAGTTTCATGATTTTCAGAAAATAACAAGTAATCGATTGTTGCAAAGGACAATCGATTGTTGAAGCTGACCGTTGTCAAATGATTTTCAAATACCTCAAAGTAATCGATTATTGGTTTTTATATAATCGATGTTTTGCTTAAAATCTGGAAATGATTTTTAGAACGTTGCTGAGGTAATCGATTATAGATTTTATATAATCGATGTTTTGCTTAAAATCCGGAAATGAATTTTAGAACGTTGCCAATATAATCGATTATGGATTTGGTGTAATCGATTATCTGTTTTTGAATTTTGCAAGTAATCGATTATGGATTGTAAGTAATTGATTATTAAGCGTAAAATCTGGGATTGATTTTTGATCTGACTGGCAGATAATCGATTGTTCGGTCTTGACAATCGATTATCACTGAGTAAATTCAGCAATTCTTAATTGGCAATTAGACAACGGTAAGACCAAGTTTTGCACCTATAAATACAGCTTCAACTCAGTGTTTTACACACAACAACATACATTAACTGATCATTACATTGCTTTAAGCTTTCATTCAATTGTTCATCATTTTCTACTCATTTCATAAAGCTTTTGAGAGCCATATTATTGTTCAAAGTTGTTGTGATCTTGAGCGTATTATTTTACTCATATCTACTCATCAAGGAGTACCTTTGTTAAGTGAGTGTTCAAGTATTTCAAATACTTGTAAGAGAATTTTGATTCTCTTGTGTTGAGGAACTTGTGCTTCCTCTGTTGAAGTCTTTGGGATTGTATCCTCGAGCAAGTGAAGTCTTTGGGATTGTATCCCCGAGCAAGTGAAGTCTTTGGGATTGTATCCCCGAGCAAGTGAAGTCTTTGGGATTGTATCCCCGAGCAAGTGAAGTCTTTGGGATTGTATCCCCGAGCAAGTGAAGTCTTTGAGGTGAGGAACCTCCGAGCAAGTGAAGTCTTTGAGATTGTATCTCTGAGCAACTGTAAAGGTTTGTTAAGCACCCGTAAGCTTAACAAGTTAGTAGAAAATCTCGAGAGAGTCTCTCGGGGACTGGACTAACCACTGTTGTGGCCAACCAGGATATATCCTTGTGTAAGTTATTTTTATTGCACTTATTTACTTCCTGTAAAATTTAAATTCCGCAAGAAAACGCTAAATTTCATTAAAACGCTATTCACCCCCCCTCTAGCGTTAAGCGTTATTTCTAACAATTGGTATCAGAGCCATACTCTCTGAAAAACTTAACAGTTTGAGAGAACCATCCATGGCTTCTACTCGTGACTTTTTTGCAGGAATAGGTGATGGTGAATGCAACACGTCGCCTCCAAAATTGGGTGAAAACAACTACTCAGTTTGGAAAGATCGAATGAGAGTTTTTACGATAGCAAACGACCTCTATCTATGGCAAATCATCAAGCATGGAAATCAAATGACTACAAAAGTTGGGAAAGCCAAGGTAAGTGAATACAACACTAATGCGATAAATATGTTGTATAAATCCTTGAACCAGGAAATCTGGCGAAAAATCTCCCACTACAAAACTGCTAAGGAAATGTGGGATAAGCTTGAAGAAATTCATGAAAGAACATCTCAAGTTGAAAAATGCTCAAATGATGAATCAAATATCCGATGTCTGATGGCCGACAAAGGAAACAACGAAGAAGAGGTAAGCATCTCTAATTCTCACTCGTTCGAAGAATTACAAAATGCATATGAAGATTTGTATGGTGAATTTGGTAATGCTGTCAAAATGATTAGAGATTTGAAGAAATCACTTTCCCAGCAAGAATTAGATTTTCAGAAAAATCTCTCTTTAAAACAAAAAGATTTTGAAAATCTGTCTCTTGATAACGAGAATCTTGTAAAAGAAAATCAGTTTTTGCAAAATGATAGTGTAGAACTTAGACAAGTCATTAAGACTATGCATGAAGCTTCTTATATTGATAAATGCTCTACTTGTACTTCCTGCGACTCTTTGAAGTTAGAAAACGCAGAACTTAGGAAAACTATAGAATCACTTAGTGTAAACGTTCCTAAGACTGTTGAGGAAAAGAAAACGTCTAAGAATAATCAACGGCATAAAAGCAAAAATCACATTAGAAATTTTACTGCTCCACCTAGAAATAACTCTAGGGCTGTAAACGAGTCTAGGACAAATTCCTTTAGACCACCTAGACACTACGCTAGGATGTATGAAAACAAGTCTAGGGCTAATAATTCTAGAACACCTAGATACAATTCTAGAAATTGGTACAATGAGTCTAGAATTAACCACTTTAGATCACCTAGAAAGAATTCTAGGATGAGTGTTAATGAATCTAGGATAAATCACCCTAGACAACCTAGAAATGATTCTAGAAATTTCAACGCATCTAGGAATGACTATAGATCACCCAGAACGTATTTTGCTCCACCTAGACACAGGCACAATCCAAACGCAACATGTCATTACGGCAATCGTATAGGTCACATTGCACCGATGTGTTTCGCAAAGCATAGAGACTTCTCGTATGACTATAATCATTATTTGTCTAACCCCCAAGGACCCAAGATGGCATGGGTACCTAAAGAATATTAAATTGTTTTGTAGGTGTGCTTGAAGGGATCAAGTGTACTATGGTACCTTGATAGTGGATGCTCCAAACATATGACGGGAGATGAATCCAAATTCCTTCAACTAGAGCACAAAGAAGGAGGAAACGTCATTTTCGGCGACAACAATAAAGGAAAAATAATCGGCATCGGATCGGTTGGTAAGGACGAAAACTCCTCTATTAAACATATATTGCTTGTGAAAGGATTGAAGCATAATCTCTTGAGCATAAGCCAATTATGTGACAAGGGAAATCTTGCTCTATTTGATTCGGATGAATGTCTTGTGTTTAGACGTAGTGACTTCAAGATCATACTGCGTGGTTTTAGAATTGATAATATCTATATGGTTGATCTTGCAAACTCCTCTCCCGAATATGTTGATTGCTTAATGAGCAAAGAGGATAATACTTGGTTGTGGCATCGTAGATTAGCACACATGAACATGCATCTTTTAAATAATTGCTTTCTCAAAACTTAGTAGTTGGTCTTCCCAATTTAAAGTTTGAAAATGATTCTATGTGTGATTCTTGTCAAAAAGGGAAGCAAACCAAAGCATCTTTTAAATCCAAAAATATTGTTTCAACTTCTAGACCTTTACAATTACTTCATATGGATTTATTTGGACCTTCTCGTATTGAAAGTCTAGGAAGAAATAAATATGCTTTTGTAATTGTTCATGACTTTTCTAGATTTACATGGACGTTATTTCTTGCAAATAAAAGCGATGCTTTTCAAAATTTCAAGTATTTTCTTAAACGTGTTCAAAACGAAAAGGAATCTACCGTCACTTCAATTAGAAGTGATCATGGGGGAGAGTTTGATCACAATCTCTTTGCGGATTTTTGTGACAAACTCGGAATCGAGCATACCTTTTCCGCTCCACGTACACCACAACAAAATGGGGTGGTGGAAAGGAAAAATAGGTGCCTCGAAGAGATGGCAAGAACCATGCTCGACGAAGCTAAGATTCCCAAACATTTTTGGGCGGATGCCGTGAGTACCGCTTGCTATGTTTTAAATAGAGTAGCAATTCGACCGATACTCTTGAAAACCCCATATGAACTGTATAAGGGTAGAAAACCCAATATTTCCCACTTACGTGTTTTTGGTTGTAAATGTTTTGTTCATAATAACGGCAAAGACCAATTAGGTAAATTTGATGCAAAATCGGATGAAGCTATTTTCATTGGTTATTCCTCACGTAGTAAAGCATATAGGGTCTTTAACAAAAGAACCCAAATTGTGGAGGAATCCCCACATGTTGTGTTTTCCGAAGATAATGCTCGCTTGGCGAGAAAGGATTGTGGTTTTGATCTTGCAGATATCTTGAGTAATTTGAAAAACAAAATACATGAAGAACCGCCAAAGGAAAACAATGATGAAATTATAGAACAATCAACGGAAGAAGCTCCACAATTGGAAAGTGAAACAAAAGAACAAAAGGAATGGAGGACGATCAAAGATCACCCTCTTGATCAAGTAATCGGGGATGTTGGAGGAAAGGTAAGTACTCGAAACTCCCTTAAAAACACCTTAGAACTTACTGCTTTTGTTTCTCAAATTGAACCCAAAACCATCTCTGAAGCAATTGGGGATGAATTTTGGACCTTGGCAATGCAAGAGGAGCTTAACCAATTCGAACGAAATGACGTTTGGGATTTGGTGCCAAGACCCGAAGATCATACCATAATTGGTATGAAATGGGTTTTTCGCAACAAACTAGATGAAAATGGTTTTATTGAAGAAGAAGTTTATGTCAAACAACCCCCTGGTTTTGAAAACTTTAAATATCCCGATCATGTTTTCAAACTCAAAAAGGCTCTCTAGGGTTTAAAACAAGCTCCCCGAGCTTGGTATGATAGGTTGAGTAAATTTCTTTTGAAAAATGATTTCATTAGGGGAAAAGTTGACACAACTCTCTTTGTCAAACACAAAAACAATGATATTTTATTAGTTCAAATATATGTAGATGACATTATATTTGGTGCCACTAACAATGCTTTATGCAAGGAATTTTCAAATCTAATGACTAGCGAATTTGAGATGTCTATGATGGGCGAATTAACCTTCTTTTTGGGACTACAAGTAAAACAAATGAAGGAAGGTACATTCATTTGCCAAGCCAAATATTGCAAAGAATTGCTTAAACGCTTTGATATGAACAATGCAAAAGAAATGGCAACTCCCATGAGCACATCCGATATTCTAGACAAAGATGAAAAAGGTAAGGAAGTCGACACCAAAAAGTATCGAGGTATGATTGGCTCTCTACGTTATCTTACTGCTAGTCGTCCGGACATCATGTTTAGCGTGTGCTTATGCGCTCGTTATCAATCATGTCCGAAGGAGTCTCACCTTTCGGCTGTAAAACGAATTTTACGGTATCTTGTTGGTACCTCAAATGTGGGTCTATGGTACCCCAAAGGCTCTTCATGCCAACTCATTGGCTATACAGATTCTGATTTTGCTGGATGCAAATTGGACCGCAAGAGCACTAGTGGCACTTGCCATTTGCTCGGTAGCTCTCTCATTTCTTGGTTTAGCAAGAAACAAGTAAGTATTGCGTTGTCCACAACCGAGGCTGAATATGTAGCCGCGGGGAGTTGTTGCGCTCAAATCCTATGGATGAAACAACAACTCTTGGACTATGGCCTAAGACTTGATCACATTCCTCTTAGATGTGATAACACTAGTGCCATATGCTTGACGAAGAACCCCGTTCTTCATTCGCGAACAAAACACATTTAAGTTAGACATCATTTTATTAGAGATCACGTTCTCAAAGGCGATGTCGAAATTGAATTTGTTGAAACTAAAAGCCAATTGGCAGACATCTTTACAAAGCCTTTGGATAAAGAGTCCTTCTTCCGAATTCGCAATGAACTCGGGATCCTTGACTCCACATTGATCTAAGTCATGCATTGCATTTTTTTTTTCTAACTTGAGCATCGGAGGCGTCTAACTTCTTTTTGCAGGTATCGCCCTACAGAAAAAGAAAATTTTACTTGGGCAAAACCGCAAATCATCGGACATATAATCGATTATCCCGTATCAATAATCGATTGTCACCCCTTTAATTTTCAATAAATAAACCTTGTTTTATTTCGTCTTTGTGTATCTTTCCTTACTATTTTTTGCTAATGACAAAAGGGGGAAGATAACGGATAACGGGTATGCACCATCGGGTATGCACCACCTCTACTTTGCTTAATTGCTTATAAGCTTAAATTGAGGGGGAATTCTTAAATTGAGGGGGAACAAGAACAAAACTTGTCTTGAATCGTCAATATTATTTGTCAAAATTGCATATCTCGCTTAATGTTTGCCATTATCAAAAAGGGGGAAATTGTTGGAAACACGTTCTCAATGCGATATACTAAACGTGTATTCTTTTGTAGGTTTTGATGAATGACAAACAAAGCACAAATTGATATATGGCGGAGTTCAAGTACAAGAGCACAAATGTTGAGATTGAAGCTCAAGACGTTGTTTTTAATTGTTATTATTGAGTTATTCTTAAATGTGATCTTGATCCTATAACTTGACTCCATAACATGGCTTCTCTCATAAAACTATTTTCCAAAATCATGCATACTTATTTCTGTATCAAATAATTTCAAATGATGCATATTTACATTAGACAAAATGTTTTCTAAACATGCCTCAAAAATCTGGGCTAAAATAATCGATTATGAACTTATGATAATCGATTGTTTCTGAGCCAAGACTGCATGACAATCGATTATGAATTAATGGTAATCGATTGTGAGTAAGACAGTGAACATCAGGTTTTTCCAAATCTGCATGATAATCGATTGTGATCAAATGCCAATCGATTGGTGTTGAGGTAATGTTTTTCAATACTCAAAATAATCGATTATGAACTAATGGTGATCGATTATGTTGAGACAATGTCTTTTAGTGATTTTAAATTTAATTAAGTAATCGATTATGTCTTTAGATAATCGATTATCACTGAGACAGTAAGTTTTATGATTTTCAGAAAATAACAAGTAATCGATTATGTCTTTAGATAATCGATTATCACTGAGACAGTAAGTTTCACGATTTTCAGAAAATAACAAGTAATCGATTGTTGCAAAGGACAATCGATTGTTGAAGCTGACCGTTGTCAAATGATTTTCAAATACCTCAAAGTAATCGATTATTGGTTTTTATATAATCGATGTTTTGCTTAAAATCTGGAAATGATTTTTAGAACGTTGCTGAGGTAATCGATTATAGATTTTATATAATCGATGTTTTGCTTAAAATCCGGAAATGATTTTTAGAACGTTGCCAATATAATCGATTATGGATTTGGTGTAATCGATTATCTGTTTTTTAATTTTGCCAGTAATCGATTATGGATTGTAAGTAATCGATTATTAAGCGTAAAATCTGGGATTGATTTTTGATCTGACTGGCAGATAATCGATTGTTCGGTCTTGACAATCGATTATCACTGAGTAAATTCAGCAATTCTTAATTGGCAATTAGACAACGGTAAGACCAAGTTTTGCACCTATAAATACAGCTTCAACGCAGTGTTTTACACACAACAACATACATTAACTGATCATTACATTGCTTTAAGCTTTCATTCAATTGTTCATCATTTTCTACTCATTTCATAAAGCTTTTGAGAGCCATATTATTGTTCAAAGTTGTTGTGATCTTGAGCGTATTATTTTACTCATATCTACTCATCAAGGAGTAACCTTGTTAAGTGAGTGTTCAAGTATTTCAAATACTTGTAAGAGAATTTTGATTCTCTTGTGTTGAGGAACTTGTGCTTCCTCTGTTGAAGTCTTTGGGATTGTATCCCCGAGCAAGTGAAGTCTTTGGGATTGTATCCCCGAGCAAGTGAAGTCTTTGGGATTGTATCCCCGAGCAAGTGAAGTCTTTGGGATTGTATCCCCGAGCAAGTGAAGTCTTTGAGGTGAGGAACCTCCGAGCAAGTGAAGTCTTTGAGATTGTATCTCCGAGCAACTGTAAAGGTTTGTTAAGCACCCGTAAGCTTAACAAGTTAGTAGAAAATCTCGAGAAAGTCTCTCGGGGACTGGACTAACCACTGTTGTGGCCAACCAGGACATATCCTTGTGTAAGTTATTTTTATTGCACTTATTTACTTCCTGTAAAATTTAAATTCCGCAAGAAAACGCTAAATTTCATTAAAACGCTATTCACCCCCCCTCTAGCGTTAAGCGTTATTTCTAACAAATTTGGGAAAGTTTGATGCCAAATCCGATGAAGGAATTTTTATTGGTTATTCTTCACGTAGCAAAGCATATAGGGTATTCAATAATAGAACCGAAACTGTGGAGGTATCCCCTCATATTGTATTTTCCGAAAATAATGCTCGCTTGGCGAGAAAGGATTCTGGTTTTGATCCTGCAGGTATCTTAAACTCAATAAGTCCTCAAAACAAAACACATTGAAATTAGGCATCATTTTATAAGAGATCACGTTCTCAAAGGTGATGTCGAAATTGAATTTGTTGAAACCAAAGATCAATTGGCCGACATCTTCACAAAACCTTTAGAGAAAGAGTCCTTCTTCCGAATTCGTAGTGAACTCGGGATTCGTAACTCCACAGTGATCTAAGTCATGCATTGCATTTTCCCTTTAACATGATTACTAACTTGAGCGTCGGAGGCGTCTAACGTATTTCTGCAGGTATCGCCCTAAAAGCAGGGGGAATTATAAAGACAGGTGCAGAATAATCGATTCCTCTTTAGAATAATAGATTTCTCTTTAGTATATAATCGATTATCAAGTATCAATAATCGATTATGTTGACATTATTTGCTTTATTATCCCTTTTATGAAGTTGACATTTTTGTTAATCAATAAACATGTAATTACTTATTTTTTTTTACTAATGTCAAAAGGGGGAAGAATAAGGGCTATGCACTTAATATTTATTGGCATAAATTGAGGGGGAATTGATATGTTGAGAGGGAACTAATTGCATATATATATACCTGTCTTGGATCGTCATTATGAATTACCTAATATGCATATCCCGATTAAGGTTTGCCGTTATCAAAAAGGGGGAAATTGTTGAAACACGTTCTCAAGGCACTAAACTAAACGTGTGTTCATATTTGTAGGTTTTGATAAATGACAAACGATGCGCAATTGACATATGACGAGGTCCAAGCACAAGCACGTAAATGTCACGCAAAGAAGTTCAAGCACAAGACAAACAAGATCAAGACTAAACAAAGTTATACATGAGTCGTTCTTTAATTGTGATCTTGATCCGACGACTTAACTCAAGACTTGGCTTCTCTCGTAAAAACATTTTTATAAAATCATGCATATTTAATTTAAGGCAAAATGATTTTAAATCATGCATATTTATTTTAGTCAAAATGATTTTTAAACATGCCTCTAAAATCTGGACAAAGATAATCGATTATGTACTTATGATAATCGATTATGATAAGGCAGCTGCAAGACAATCGATTGTGTACCTTATGACAATCGATTGTGTTGAGGCAGTGTCCATCAGACTTTTAAAATCTGCATGACAATCGATTGTGTACCTTATGACAATCGATTGTGTTGAGACAGTGTCCATCAGATTTTTCAAAGCTACAAAATAATCGATTGTGAATCTTATGACAATCGATTGTGTTGAGGTAGTGTCTATCAGATTTTTCAAAGATACAAAATAATCGATTGTGAACCTTATGACAATCGATTGTGTTGAGGCAGTGTCTATTATATTTTTCAAGACTGAAAAATAATCGATTGTCCATATAACATAATCGATTATGTAAATGACCATTGCCAAAATATTTTCAAACTCCGTCAGATAATCGATTATAGGATTTTAATAATCGATTGTTTGAAGTAAAATCTGGAAATGATTTTTTGAACGTTGCCAAGTAATCGATTGTATATTTCTGATAATCGATTGTTTTACGTAAAATCTGGAAATAATTTTTTTAACGTTGCCAGTAATAGATTATACGTCTTAGATAATCGATTATGCTGCGTAAAATCTGGGAATGATTTTTGGAACGATTGGAAAACAATCGATTGTGCCAACTTGACAATCGATTGTCGTAGCACAAAATCAGCAATTCTTAATTAGCAATTAGGCAACGGTTATGCATGCTTTTGACACTATAAATACATCTTCAAATCAGTCTTCTATGAACAACAACTGATTATATTATTGCTAAAGCTTGCATACTCTCTTATTCATCATTTTCTATTCATTACATAAGTTTTTGAGAGCCAAATTCTTGACGAAAGTTGTTGCATTCTTGAGCGTATTTATTTTACTCATATCTACTCTTCATGAGAGTCTTGTTTTGAGTGCAAAGTGTTTTTATACACTTGAAGGGAAGTGTTAATCCCTTGTATTGTAAGAAGGAACGTTGTGATTCCTTTGGTTGAATTCTTGAAGTGTTGTATCTTCGAGCAAAGGTTGTTGAGGCTTGTGTGACTCAAGTTCTCAGTATGTAACGGTTTGTTAAGCACCCGTAAGCTTAACGAAGATAGTGGAAATCTCGAGAGAGTATCTCGGGGACTGGACTAACCACGGGTTGTGGTGAACCAGGATAACATCGGTGCGTTCGTTCCTTATTATTTACTTATCGCACTTATTTCATTCCTGCAATTTTTAAATTCCGCAAGTTTACGCTATCTTTTATCATAACGCTATTCACCCCCCCTCTAGCGTTAAGCGTATATTCTAACAATGTGGAATACAACCCAAACATAGCCAGATACCGGGGTGTCACTAGTCATGTGCATCTAACAAAATAGAATACTCTAATATATATATATATATATATATATATATATATATATATATATAAAACTATAGAGTTTAACTTAGCAAACTAAAAACATGAAGAGGTAAGATAGGTACGAGCTCCAGGTTGCGAACGCCATCAGCTACCTAGAGACTTCTTGGATCCGCCTGAGCCGGAATGATCAGCACTCGGGAGCGGGACTAGATAAGCATGAATCTGCACACAGGGTGTAGGGAGTAAAGTGAGTACTCCAACTCAGTGCGTAATAATCATAAATATAAACTGAAAGCAGGAAATCACGTAAGGCACAAGGTATGCTATAATGAATTAGTAAAACCATTTAAAACAATAAACTAGTGAAAGATAGGCAAAATCCTTTAATTCAAAAATTAACTTCATGAAAAGCCTTTTTTTAACAATTAAGATGGTAATTGATAGTCAATTATGAAAAATAACACATAAAGGTTCGCCCCTCGGGCACAATATAAAAAAAAACCACCCCTCGGGTGACATCTCAGAAAATACCAACCCCTCAATATCAATCTCAGAACAGTACCAACCTCTCAGACTCAAATATTATATCACAATACCAATCCCTCGGGTTGAATCTCATATCACAATAGGCACCCACGCTCACTGGGGGTGCACAGACTCCTGGCAGGCCCCCTTACAACCCAAACGCAATATCAAGCCACCTCGTGGCATCATCACTAGGCCCTCGGCCTTATATTAATCGAGACACCTCATGGCGTAAATATCTCAGGCCCTCGACCTTATAAATAGCATCAAATGTTTCCTCACAACATAGGCCCTCGGCCTTACTCAGTCAAAATCCTCACAAGCATCTCGGGCAATAGTAAAACATGATTCTCAGCCGAAAAATATCATTTAAATGATCATGTAAGTGTTAAAACAAAGTAAACATGGCTAAGTACGAAACACAGTAAAATATAACATGACTAAGCTCAGTAAAAAGTCAAAATAGTGAGGGAATTCAGTAAAAATCCCCGAAAGGTTCAAATAGTTAGCACAAGGCCCGAATATGGCATTGAGCCCAAACTATGATGATAGCAAATAGGTTCTAATCAAATATGTGGTAAAATAGTCATTCGGGATGGACCAAGTGACAATCCTCAATAGTGCATGACCCCACGCTAGTCATCAAAGGTGTGCGTCACCTCAATATAGCGCTACGATGTACAATCCAAGGTCTCAAAACATTATAACATTATTTACAATCATTACTCACCTCGAACCGGTCAAATCTCTAGCTTGTGACGCCTTTTCCCTCGAATCGACCTCCAGTCGCATTGAATCTATTCAAAATCATAACAAGGTTGTCAAAATATGCTAAAGGAACGAAGCCCAAGCGATAATAATCAAGATATGACATAAATACCGAAATTATCAAAACCCAACCCCCGATCCCATGTCTCGAAATTCAATAGTTTTTATTCCAATGGATTCTTTATCATCGCATGAGTTCATACATATCAAATGTTTTGAAATCCGGCCTCAAATGGTCCTTCAAATCCTCAATCAAAGGTCTAAATTTCAAAGCCTTAGTTCTTCATTTTTTTGCTTAATTTCCATGATTATTTAGGTAGAATTTACATCATAATCGAGTTTTAAGTCCAAGAATCTTACTTCCAAGTGATTCCCCTTGAATTCCTCGACCAACAATAGAAGAAATAAACCCCAAAATCGCGGACAAGACAACCTTTTAAACCTTTTGCCTAGGCCTAAATTCCTTCATCGCTAGAACGAGACTTCCTTTGTGGTCGTGGAGACAAAATCAACATGCCCTGAAGTTTACTCTACGGAAACGCGTAGAGACACGCAAATGTGATGCTTAGAATCTCACACCTCTGTGAACGCGGATAGAACCACGCGAACGCGATGCAACACTTGCCTAACTCACGTGATTGCAACTCAAGCTATGCAATCAAGAAGAATAGCCTGTCCTGCCCTCATCACAGCCCTATGCGGTCGCGAGACTCCTTACGCGTTCGTGAAGGAGAAATCTCTGCAACAACTGAAGCTCCAAAATCTGCAACTTTCTTAACTTAAAAAATAATCTGTTCAACCCTACGAAACTCATCCGAGGCCCCCAAGACCTCAACCAAAGGCAACAACATATGGTAAAATCTTATTTAAACTTGTACCAATCTTCAAAACACCTCAAAAAACATCAAATCAACCAAAACACAACGGATTCAAGCCTAAGTTTCAAAAAAACTTATGAATTCCGCTTTTGATAAAAAACTCAACCAAACCACGTCCAAATGACCTGAAATTTCGCACCCACATCCCAAATGAAACAGTGGAACTATTGGAACTCTCAAAATTCCATTCCGACCCCTGTATCAAAATCGCAGCTACTAACCGAAAATTGTCAAAATATCAACTTCGCCAATTCAAGCCTAATACTATTCAAACCTCCAAAACTCATTATGATCATGCTCGTAAGTCCCAAATCACCTTCCAAAGCTATCTGAACTATCGAAACTCACATTAGAGCCCTCTAACTCATAGTCAACATCCGGTTGACTTTTCTAACTTAAGCTTCCTCAAATGAGACTACGTGTGTCAAACCTTACCAAAATTATTCCGAATTCAACTCGATCAACCCGATTACACATAATACGGACAAACAAAGCATAAAGAAGTAAAAATAGGGAAAATGGAGCGGTAACACAAGGGACGACTTGCCGGGTCATCATATCCTCCCTAACTTAAATAAATGTTCATCCTCGAACGAGTAAAGAAATATACCTGAAGCCTCAAATAGGTAAGGATATCTTCTCCGCATTTCCCTCTTGGTCTCCTAGGTAGCCTCCTCCAGAGGCCGACCTCTCCGCTGCATTTCACCGAAGCTGTATCCTTTGACCTCAACTTTTGAACCTGATGACCCAAAATAGCTACTAGCTCCTCATTACAAGTCAAATCATCATCCGACAGAACCGTGTTGAAATCCAAAACATGAGACGGATCCCCAATATACTTCCGGAGCATAGAAGCATGAAATACCAGATGCACACTCGAGAAGTTGGGTGGAAAAAAACAACCTCATAAGCCACCTCCCGGTCCTCCGAAGCACCTCAAAAGGCCCAATGAACCGAGGAATCAATTTCCCTTTCTTCCTAAATCTCATAACACCCCTTATAGGTGAAATCTTCAACAGAACTTTCTTGCCAACCATGTAGCACACATCTCAAACCTTCCTATCAGCATAGCGATTTTGCCTTGAATGCACTATACGAAACCTCTTCTAAATCACTTTCACCTTCTCTAAGGCATCCTGCACCAAGTGTGTCCCTAATAGCCTAGCCTCACCGGGCTCGAACAAACCAACTAGAGATCTATATCGCCTCCCATACAAAGCCTCATAGAGAGCCATTTGAATACTCGACTGGTAGCTATTGTTATAAGAAAACTCTGCAAGTACTACAAATTGATCCCATGACCTCCGGAATCAATGACAGAAGCACGCAACATGTCCTCCAATATCTTAATAGTTCGCATAGATGCCTGTCTTTCTGAGGGTAAAACATTATGCTCAACTCAACCTTAGTACCCAAATCTCACTGCACAGATTTCCAAAACAGTGATGTAAAGTGAGTGCCCCTATTTGAAATGATAGAAACTAGGATACCATGTAAATGAATAATCTCCCGGATATAGATCTCTACCAATCGCTCTGAAGAATAGGTAGTACATATAGGAATAAAGTGCGCAGACTTGGTCAGCCGATCCATAATCACCCAAATAGCGTCGAACTTTTTCAAAGTCCGTGGAAGTCCAAAAACAAAGTCCATAGTGATCCTCTCCCACTTCCACTCGGGAATATCTATCCGTTGAAGAAAGCCACATGGTCTCTGATGCTCATATTTCACCTGCTAAAAATTGGGACACCGAGCTACAAATCCTACAATGTCTTTCTTCATTCTCCTCCACCAATAATGTTGCCTCAAATCCTGATACATCTTTGCGACACCCCGATGAATGGAATACTGCGAGCTATGGGCCTCATCCAGAATCAACTCCTGAAGCCTAACTACATTTGGCACATATATCCAGCCTTGCATCCTCAACACCGTACCATCATCAATGGTCACATCTCTGGCATCATCGTGTTGAAATCTATCCATAAGAACAAGAAAATACATATCATCGTACTGGCAATCTATGATGAGATCATATGAAAAAGACTGAAAAACACACAAGCCAATACTCGAATGGGCTCCGAAATATCTAACCTCACCAACCGACTGGTCAAGGCTTGAACATCAATTGTAAGAGGTCCCTCCCCAACTAAAATATATGCCAAACTCACCATACTCACCGCCTTTCGGATCAAAGCATCGGCCACCACATTGGCCTTCCCTAGATGGTACAATATAGTGATATCATAATCCTTTAGAAACTCTAACCATCTCCACTGCCTCAAATTAAGATCCTTCTACTTGAACAAGTGTTGCAGGATACAATGATTAGTGAACACCTCACTAGACACACCATACAAGTAATGCCTCCAAATCTTCAATGCGTAAACTATGGAAGCCAACTCCAAATCATAAATGGGGGGATTCAACTGACGAGAAGCATAAGCAATAACTGTACCCTCCTAAAAAATACACAACCACTACCAACTCTAAAAGTATCAGAATACACGGTATATGAACCTGAAGCTGATGGCAACATTAATGCTGGAGCTATGATCAAAGGTTTCTTGAGCTTTTGAAAGCTCTCCTCACATTCATCCGACCATAAAAATGAAGCATCCTTCCGAGTCAACTTGGTCAAGGGTGATGCGATAGATGAGAATACATGAACAAACCGGCGATAATAGCTTGCCAAACTAAGAAAGCTGCAAATCTCTGTGGTTGAGGACGGTCCGGGAAATGTCTGAACCACATCTATCTTCTTCGGATCAACCTGAGTCTCGCTGGACACCACATTCCCAAGAAAGCCTGGAACTGAGCCAAAACTCATACTTGGAGAATTTTGCATAAAGTTTCATCTCTTTCAATCTCTGCAACACAAATCTCAAATGCTCCGTGTGCTCCTCCTGACTGCGCGAATAGACAAGAATATCATCAGTGGAAACTATGACATATGAGTCAAAATAAGGCCAAAATACACTGTTCATCAAATGCATGGACACTGTTGGGGAATTGGTCAGCCCAAAAAAACATCACCAAGAACTTATAATGACCATATTCTGTCCTGAAAGCCATCTTAAGAATATCTGAACCCTTGATCTTCAACTGGTGATAACCTGAACGGAGATCAATCTTGGAGAACACTTTCGCTCCCTAAAGCTAGTCGAATAAATCATCAATGCAAGGCCAATGATACTTGTTCTTAACTGTTACTTTATTCAATTGCCTATAATCAATGCACATCCTCATAGTGTCATCCTTCTTTTATAAAAATAGAACCGGCGCACCCTAAGGTGACACACTAGGCCGAATGAACCCTTTATCAAGGAGTTCCTGAAGCTGCTGGTTCAATTCCTTCAACTCCGCTAATGCCATACTACACGAAGGAATGGAAATGGACTGAGTTCCCGGCACCAGGTCAATACCAAAATCAATATCCCTATCCGGTGGCATGCCCGACAGGTCTGCAGGAAACACAATGGGAAAATCCCTCACAACTAGAACATAATCAATATTGGGAGTCTCAACACTGACATCCCTGACAAAGGCTAGATAAAAAATACAATCCTTCCCAAATATATGCCGGGCTTTCAAAAATGAGATCACTATACCGGGAACATAATCAGTCACACCTCGCCACTCGATCCGTGGGATACCTGGTATAGCCAATATGACTGTCTTAGCATGATAATCCAGAATAGCACGACAAGAAGATAGTCAATCCATGCCTAAAATGACATCAAAATCCACCATACACGATTATAAAAGATCCACACAGGTCTCCAAACCCCCAACAGTCACCACACATGACCGGTACACACTGTCTACAACAATAGTATCGCCCACCAGGGTAGATACATGAATAGGTGAAGCAAGAAACTCACGGGGCACCCAAATAACGAGCAAAGTATGAAGACAAATAAGCAAAATTGGAATCGGGATCAAATAATATAGAGGCATCTCTATGGCAGACTGAAACAATACTTGTAGTGACAACATTGAAAGCAATAGCATTGGGTCTACCTATAAGTGCATAGAAATGGGCTTGACCACCACCTGATTGACCTCCCCCTCTAGGGAGACTCTTTGCTGACTGACTTCCATCCATAGCTCGCTAGGTGTGTTGTGGTGAAGTAACTAGCGATGAAGCTGATAATTGACCCCTCTACTGAGATGAGCTCGCTAGACGATGAGGGTACTGCCTACACATATGACCCATCTCACCACACTCATAACAACTCCCAAGTGCTGGAGAAGGGGACTGAGGAACCCCTCGCACTGGAGTGACTAGCAGATGAACTCGGCATAGAAAAGCCTTGCACTATTGAGCACGGGACGAACTCTGAGTGGGAAGGGCACTAAGTGATGACTGGCTCTGATGAGAACTTTGAGAACCATGACCTGATGATGCCCCATGATAGCCTGGATGAGCTGGATGAGCATGGCTGAATAGATGACCTCTACCGTTCTGAAACTGACCTCTCGAATGAGCACCACTATAATTACCAAATTATTGAGGCCTCTTGACCTCCCTCTCTTTGTGCTCCTAGCGACGAATAAACTCAATCTCCCGAGAAATGTCTATAACCTCCTTACAGGTAGCACCAACCACTCTCTCCCTTGTAAAGAGAATACGAAGCTAATAAGTAAGGCCACCAATAAACCTCATAGTCCTCTCTCTATCTGTCAAAACCAGCTAAATTGCATGACGATCTAACTCAGCGAACCTCATCTCATACTGCATCATAGTCATCTCTCCCTAACGCAACCACTCAAACTCCCTATCTATTTCCTCTAGCCGGACTACGACACATACTTCTTTCTTCAAAAAGAGAAGGGAGAACTGCTGCCAGGTAAGTGGTGCTGCACCAATAAGACTACGCCTCTCAAAAGCCTCCCACCAAGTGAAGGTATCTCCAGAAAAATGATAAGTAGTGAAAGCAACCCTGCTGGTCTCCAGAATACCCGTTGCACGAAGTATCCTCTAACACTTATCTAATAAATCCTAGGCGTTATTTCCCTCTGCACAACCGAAGGTCGGAAGCTGTAGTCTAGCAAACCTCTGCAACACACGCTGATCATCCTCCGGCATAGCAGGAACTACATAGTCCTGAGCAGCTGCAACCGGCTAGGCTTGATGTGCCCCTTACGTTTGAAGTCCCTTCACGACTGGCTCAGGTGTGCGAGCGGCGTGAGTTTGATTGACTGCCCCAGCCTAAGAAGTACCTATGGCTATAGTGGTTGGAACTACCTGAGTTAGGAAATTGCAAACTGATAAGATCTGAGCTAAGGCCTCCTGAAGACCCAGAATCACAATGGGCACAACTGGTGTTGTTAGAGCGTCCATAACTATGACCTAAACCTGAACTGGGGTAGCTGGTGGATATGTAGGTGGTTCCCTAGGTGCTCTACCCCTACCACAACCATGGTGGCGTCCTCGACCTTTTGGTGGCCACAAATGTGGCACTGGTGGTCGTCCATCTTTACCAGTAGCACGTTTTCTCGCCATCTGTGAGAGAATGGAACACCAGAAGTTTTGTACCCAGATCAACAAATTTGCATGACAAGAATTTCCTGAAAATGAAGTTTTTCTTAAAGATTTTGCAACCTCTCGAGGATAATGTAGACGTCTCTATATCGATTCAGGAGACTCTATTAAACCTGATCATGACTCATAAGACCTATATAACCTAGGCTCTAATACAAACTTATCATGATCCTAAACTCGGACCCGGTCGTGATTGCGCATCTCGTGAAGACAAGACTAGCCGACACTTCCCATTTTCCAATTATTAAAAATTAAGCATTAAGAAATAGTCTAAACATGAATAAATAAAACAACGTTTAAGCAAATGATAGCATAATATGCGGAATACAGCCCAAGCATAGCCCGATACTGGGGTGTCACTAGTCATTGGTATCTAACAAAATGGATTACTCCAATATATATATAACTACAGAGTTTAATACATCAAAATAAGAACATGAAGAGGTTAGATAGGGAAGAGCTCTGGGATATGAACGTCAACAGCTACCTAGAGACTCCTCGGATCCGACTGGGCTAGAAATGATCAGCAATCGGGAGCGGGACCAGATACGCTTGAATATGCACACTTGGTGAATGGGGTAAAGAGAGTACTCCAACTCAGTGAGTAATAATCATAAATAAAGACCGAAAGCAGGAAATCACGTAAGGCACAAGGCATGCTGTAATAAAACAGTAAAACCATTTAAAATAGTAAACCAGTGAAAGATAGGTAAAATCCTTTAACTCAAAATCTAACTTCATGAAAAGCCCTTTTAAACAATTAAGTATGTAATTAACAGTCAATTATGAAAAATAACATATAAAGGTTCGACCTTCGAGCATAGTATAAAAAAATTTGACCCTCTAGAAACATCTTAGAACAATACCAGCCCCTTGGGTCAATCTCATAATAGTACCAACCCCTCGGGCTCAAATCTCAGATCACAATACCAGCCCTTAGGCTCAATCTCACATCACAATGGGTACCCGTTCTCACTGGAAGTGTACAGACTTCTAGAGGGATCCATTACGGTCCAAGTGTCATAGCATCATCACTAGGCCCTCGGCTTTATATCAATCAAGCAACCTAGTGGCGTACATATCTCAGGCCCTTGGTCTCATAATCAGTATCAAATATGTCCTCACAACATTGGCAATCGGCTTTACTCAGTCAAAATCCTCACAAGCCACTCAGGCAATTGTAATACATGATTCTTAGCCCAAAAATATCATTTAAAAGTTCATGTAAGTGTTAATAAAAATTAAACACGTCTGAGTAAAAAATTAGTGAAATATAACATAGTTGAATTCAGTAATAGGTCAAAACAGTGAGGAAATACCAGTAAAAATCCCTAAAGGGTTCAAAAAGTTGGCACAAGTCCCAAATATGTCTTCAGACAAACTCATGATGATAGCAGATAGGTTTCAGTCAAATATGTGTCAAAATAGTCATTTGGGACAAACCAAGTCACAATACCCAATAGTGCACGACCCCGGGCTCATCATCAAGCATGTGTGTCACCTCAATATAGTGCTACGATGTACCATCCAGGATCTGTATCCCTCAAATCATCCTTTAAAATTATTACTCACCTCAAGCCAGTCAAATCTCTTGCTCGCGATTCCTTTGCCCCTCGAATCGGCATCCACTCACATCAAATCTATCCAAAATAAGAACAATGACGTCAAAATATACTAAGTGAACAAACGTCAAAGGAAAATAATCAAGATACGATTCAAATCCCGAAATTACCAAAACTCTACCCCTGGGCGGCGTCTCAGAATTCGATAATTTTTACATCAATAGATTCCTTATCCCTCCGTGAGTTCATACATATCAAAATTTCTGAAATCCGACTCAAATGGTCTTTTAAATCCTTAATCAAAGGTCTAAAGTTCCAAGCCTTAGCTCTTCAACTTTTGGCTTAATTTCCATGATTATTTAGGTGGAATTCACATTAGAATCAAGTTTTAAGTCCAAGTATCTTACCTCCAAATGATTCCCTTTGAATCCCTCTTCAATCCAATTTGAAAGCTCCAAATAAAGGAAATAAACCCCAAAATTGCAGACAAGATGACCTTTTAAACCTTCTGCCCAAGTCTAAAATCCTTCGTCGCGATCGTGGAACTTCTTCTGCAATCGCGAAGCAAAAAGCAACAGGCCCTCAAATTTACTCTACACGAACACGTAGAGACATACGCGAATGCGATGCTTAGAACCTCACACCTACGCAAATGCAGATAGAGCCACATAAACGCAATGCACAACTTGCCCAATTCACGCGATCATAACTCAAGCTATGCAATCAGGAAAAACAACCTGACCTGCCCTGATCACATCCCTATGTGATCGCGAGACTCTCTTTATGATTGTGAAGGAGAAATCTCTGCAATAGCTGAAGCTCCATAATCAACAACTTTCTTAACTTAAAAAATGATCCGTTCAACCCCTCGAAACTCACCCGAGGCCCCCGGGACCTCAAAAAAAGGCACCAACATATCATAAAACCTTATTCAAACTTGTACCCATCTTCAAAACACCTCAAACAACATTAATTCATCCAAAACACATCAGATTCAAGCCTAAGTTTCATAAATCTTTTGAATCCCGCTTTTGATCAGAAGCCAACCAAACCACGTCCGAATGACCTGACATTTTACACATAGATACCAAATGACACAAGGGAATTATTGCAACTCTCGTAATTTTATTTCGACCTCAATACCAAAATCTTGCCTGCTAACCAGTAATTACCAAAGTATCAATTTCGCTAATTTTAGCCTAAATCTACTCTAAACCTCTGAAACTCATTCAATCACGCACCGAAGTCCCAAATCACCTCAAAAAGCTATCCAAACCATTGAATCCCGCATTCAATCCTCTAACACACAAGTCAACATCAGATTGACTTTTTGAACTTAAGCTTTCTAAAAAACGACTAAGTGTCTCTAGCCTTACCAAAAGCATTTCAGATTTGATTCGACCAAACATGATATGATATAACACTAATTAATAATTTACTAAGAAGTAGAAATAGGTAAAATGGAGTGGTAACACATGAGATGACTGGCTGGGTCATCACACGGTCAGGCCCGTTTCTATGCACTTCCAGCTAAACCGATGCTATTGCTTTTGATGTTGTTATTACAGGTATTATCTCAGTCTGCCATAGAGATGCCTCTGTATTATTTGATCCCAGTTCAACTTATTCTTATGTGTCATCATACTTTGCTCATTATTTGGATACGCCTCAGAAGCATATTGTTTCACCTGTTCATGTATCTACTCTAGTGGATGTACCGGTCGTGTGTGGTGACTATTGGGGGTCTGGAGACTCGAGTGCATCTTTTGTTATTATGTATGGTCGATTTCGATGTTATTTTGGGTATGGATTGTCCATCTCCGTTTTGCGCTATTTCGGACTGTTATGCTAAGATAGTGACATTGGCCATGCCGGAAGCACCACGGGTTCAGTGGCGAGGTTTGACCGATTATGTTCCCAGTAGGATAATTTTATTCTTAAAGGTCTAGCATATGGTTCGAAATTTTTGTTTTTCATATTTATCCTTTGTGAGGGATGCCGATGCAAAGACTCCAAGTGTTGATTTTGTTCTAGTTGCGAGGGATATTGCCGATGTGTTTCCTATAGATCTATCGAGCATGCCATCGGACATGAATATTAATTTTGTGCGGAACGCTCAACCCATCTCTATTCCACCATATCGTATGGCAGAGGCGGAGCTGATGCAGTTAAAGAAGCAGCTTCAGGAACTCCTTTATAAGGGATTCATTTAGCCTAGTGTGTTGCGTTGGGGTGCGCCAGTTCTATTTATGAAGAAGAAGGATGACACTAAGAGGATGTGCATTGATTATAGGCAGTTGAGTAAAGTAATAGTTAAGAACAAGTATCCTTTGCCACATATTGATAATTTATTCGACCAACTTCAGGGAGCGAGGGTGTTCTCAAAGATTAATCTGCGTCAAGGTATCTGTCACGACCCGGATTCCCCATCCTCGAGGGTCGTAATGGCGCCTACTTTTAGGATCTAGGAAAGCCAAACATTAATTACACTTCCTTAACCATATAATCTCTTTTAAAAATTATCAACAGTAAGATAAAAGTAATTGATTTAACTAGACAATAATAAGACTTAATATTAATGAAAACTAAATAACAATGCGGAAGTCTAGCCTCTACCCAAAATCTGGTGTCACATAACTTACGAACTACTAAGATTTACTAAATACAACGGTCTTAAAGAAAATGTAACAATTTGTCTCGAACTACATGAGATACAGGCTGAAATAAAGATGAAGGAGACACCAGGCATGCAGACACCTGCAAGGCTACCTCGGGGTCTACTGGATTGAAGGCTCACCCCAAGGCTACTACTGCTACTCAAAAGCTGCTCCGGTATCCACATATAAGTGCAGAGTGTAGCATCAGCACAACCAACCCCATTTGCTGGTAAGTGTCTAGCCTAACCCTGGCAAAGTAGTGACAAGGCTAGGACCAAACTCCAGATAAACCTGTGCAGTTACATAATATATGGCGAAAGAAACAACAGAAATAAACAAGTAAAACTGGGGAGAGGAATCATGCTCTGGGGATAGCAAAATGAACAAAATTCTAAGAATTGACAAAGAAACCAACTATAAAGGTGCTAACATGAATAAGAATAGATAAAACAACTTTATCTTTAAGTGCTCATGTTGTTGAAGGTGTGCAACCCGATCACATTTCTTAATTTCTCGTTGTAGGCATACCACCCGCTCCCATTTGATCATAACTCGTTGTAGGCATCCCCCCTTCTTTTTGGCTACTATAGCCCGGCGAAGGGCGTAGATAAGAGAGTTTTTCCAATTAAAGGACAATCGAAACATAATTCAATTATTTAAGAAAATTTCAGAGTCGCCATTTGGGAGATTGATAGTGTTCCAAGTCACCGGTTTGAATCCCTGAGCGAGGAAAGAATGACTCTGTTTAACAGTCCGCGAACCAAAAATTCGAGTAAGGAATTCTGTTAACCCGGGAGAAGGTGTTAGGCACTCCCGAGTTCCATGGTTCTATGACGGTCGCTCATTTCTTACATTTGGCTTAAATTACCTGATTTTATACTGTCATGAATCTATGTGCATTTTAATTCTCTTAAACACTTTTTATTGTTATTATTTTTAAAGAGAGTTTCAACGTCGTTAAAACATGCCTTGAACCACGTCACATAAATGCACTCGTGGTTTTTGACACATTCTAACTCCGTTGAGATTTGGATTTGGGTCACAAAAATGCGCACTCGAAATTAAGGGGATAAAATTACTAAAGACGCGCCTAAACGCAACTATCGCGTTATTGTCTTTGCGGAAAAATCGTGAAATTCATTAAACGGCATGTATCGAATTCTATAAATATTTTAGTAAGAAATCCACAAGGGCCACACCATTTGTGGGTTCCGTTTGGCGCAGCGTGCCTCATTTATTATTTTTAAGGGCCATTCCTAACGCGAGCTACCATGTTTGTGTTGGTTTGGTCTTAAGGCTTAATTGATTTAAATTGTCACAAGGGAAATGCATCATATTGGGCTGTTGGGCCCAAATAAATAGGGCAAGTCCAGCCTTCACAAAGTATCCCTAATAGTTTAATGGTATGGACCATCTATAGAGTATATCCTAACATGCTGTCTCCCAATTGAGCCCAAGATTATACTAATGATTTATTTGCAATGACGAAGCAGGTGAGATTATTCAGCTACTCGATGACAATTAAAAATATCTCAAGCTAATACTTCACGCAATCGTTTTCATGTATTTCACATTTGAAAGAAAACAAAGGCAAACGAAGAGTTACATTCTAAATTGGTAGACTACAAATGTGACAATTTGTACAATTTAGTCTAGGAACCAATTGAGCATATGATTCGATTAAGCCACCCTAAATCAACGCTCACCAACCAAATACCCAGCAAATTATTCTCATGAAGGACCCAAATGACATGACAAAAGCCAACTATAATGCTACACTTTAACTTATAAGTCCAAAGTCCTGTTATACAATCCAATGTTTTAAATATAATAGACAAAATAATTGTGACAAATAAACAACTAATAAAGAAACAAGTAATATGTATTCTTCAACTTGAGTATTCATTAAGCATGGGCTTCATACTTCAGTGGAGGTTGAGAAATGTACCTGTAATGTGGGTAAAACAAAATTGAAGGTCAGCAAAGGTCACACAACAGGATAGTCCAAAATCCGAAGCTCGTGAGTAGTAATACTCCCAGTAATGCTACCAAATATCCCCAGGAAAGCTTAAACCATAATTCAGACCAGTAAAAAACCAACCAAAATCAATAATTGACTCACAATAGCTGGAATAATGACCTAATCAACTCCAATTTACCCTAGGCTAATGCTGGAAACTCAACTCCCTAAATGCATATTTTCAGCCTGTTTTTCATTTTCCTATAGCTAACCCTCTAATCCACAGTTGGGATTAAGATTGTTAAAAAAAAAGAAAACAACCAATAGAACAGTAATTACATTTCTCAACTATAGGGATTCAATATTCCAGAGTAAGAGTGGAATTTCTGGAAATTTACAGAGATTTTTGAGATTTTTAGATTCCAAAATAGCTGGAATGTTTATTGGAATGATTTGCAGATTATCCAACCCCTTTTAAATGAATTGGAGTCCCCTTTTATAGCCAAAGGCTAGGGCAACTCCCTTATTTCAATTTAACTACTAGTCCCTCTTTTGATTTTCAGATATTAACTATTTGATCCCTCATTTTTTGACTTGTTTCGCAAGTCACTACACTAAATTACTGAATTTTAAACAAAACCAACCTTCAAGAATGGTATAAAAGATTCTAGCACTGTTCTTTACTTGTGGGATACCTATTCTACCCTTGTTTTATTCCTACAACTACCAAAACCAAGGTAAAAGTTCTATATTACCCCTATTTTATTCTAAAAATTACCAGAATTAAGTGAAAATCCTATATTACCCCCTTTAATGCTGAAATTACCATCCTACTAATGCTGAATCATGTAATTAACTACTTACTATTTAACAACTATAACCAATCCCTAATTACATTGAAATACTAATTAGGAATAACCAACAATTAAACTCAGAACCCAGACACTACTGAATTGAGAATACAAATTAATACCAAAATTAAATGCAAGCACTGAAGGTTGCTACTATACCATTTGAATAACCAAATTGAAACACAAACAAATCCCAATTAAACTACTATTAATTATTTGATGAATATCAAAATAAGCTGAATTAACGAACATATTCAGGTATTAATACTGGATAACAAAATGCAGGCCAAACAAATGATCACCAAAATCCTACTGATTCTAGACAAAATCAATCAATATCTCTAACTAAACTAGTGGCCAAAACTCAAGCGAGATGAAGCAAACAAAGAAAATAAACAGAATGAATGAAGATGAAACGACACTTACCAGATTCTCTTCGAGAACTTAAATGAATTTAATTTGAGCCTCCAAGCGGAGTCACAGGTCTGTTTATGGGCCAAAACAAACGTGCGACTCCATTTGACTCTCAAACAATACTTGAAAATCACACTTAAAAACAGGTCAGGCTGGATTTGGAAATTTGAGGGGTTTGGGAGTTATTTGAAAGGAATTGGATTTTTTTTGGGTAGAGGAGGGCTAGAGGAGTGGGTGGTGACGATTTGGAAGCCGTTAGAGTCTTGTCACCGCCGTACATGGCGGAGCAGCCCAGTTCCAATGGATATTCGAGGAGTTGGGGCCATATTCGAGGGTGCCCACTGATGGGCTTGGAAAGAGGGGAGCGAGGGGAGTGTATGGTGTTGTTTTGGAAGCCATTGGCAACTAGTTGCTGCCGTGGACATTGGAGCTGTCAGACTCCAGATGAATATTCGACCAGGTCAGACGAGTTTTGAGGGATATCCTAGGGGGGTTGGAAAGAGGGGAGCGAGGGGAGTCCGGGGTTTAATTATGGAGGCCATTGAAGATACAACGTCTAATCTAGGGTTTATTTTGATAGGGTACAAGGTTATTCTGGTTGGGAGGGGGGTGCTGTCCGACATATATATAGGGGAATTGACCTTGCATCTTGACCGTTTGATCAAGGATGATCAACGGCTCAAATGCCTTGGTTAAAATGACGTTGTTTTTGCCACCTACCGAGCAATGGGTTTGGGTTTGGGTCTGGGCATGGTTTTGGGCCTGACTTGCTGGTCCGTTTGAGATAAACTTGGTCTCTTAAAGACCTAAATTAGTATACAATCAATGCTTCATTTTTATGTATTTGTTCTATTACTATTTTTCAGATTTTTCAATAAATAAAAAATGGCCAAAAAGCATATTTAACAAGAAATAAACTAAATAAATTCCTAAATTCTAAATTTCGAAGGGAATTAACAAATTTTGTTATTATTTTGTTTCTCTTTCAATACTAACTAATTAATAACCTAAGAATATAAAATTTAAATCCTAAATGCAAACATGTCATTTTTTTATATTTTACGAATTTATGTAAACTAAACGTGCAACATGCAAATAAATACAAACTTATGCAATTAATTCCTAAATTTCAATTGTGCTCATATTCATTACCATAGGAATTGGGTTCAAGCTTTCCCCAGCCCCTTCTCATCAATGGACTCCTGACGTATACGAAGGAGTGCGGTTCGTTCGAGAAATTCCTACCTCTCTATCTATCTCTGAGATGAATGGATTTTTCAAAACTCCATGGACACGCAGAAGAGAAATGCTATCCCCACTCGGACCAAGACAGAACTTTTACTTGAGCGTGTATTGTGGAAATTCTGTTTTCTCTACGATTAATATCTTCTTTATCTTCTTTCGAAGGCAAAAAGGTTTTTAAAAAGCACTTCGCATCCCTATTGTGTCGGCTTGGCCTTTCATAAGTGGAGACAGAATAAAGCGTCCATAATAAAGGATTTTACT
This sequence comes from Nicotiana benthamiana, assembly GCA_034376525.1. Lineage (NCBI taxonomy): Eukaryota > Viridiplantae > Streptophyta > Magnoliopsida > Solanales > Solanaceae > Nicotiana > Nicotiana benthamiana. The sequence continues at coordinate 35,759,207 of CM067326.1, forward strand.
GTCTGTTCTTGATTCAACACACTTCCACTGTAGTGTCCGAGTAGATACTGTTACTTTCTCTCGAACCATGGTACTCTTATTTGATTAGATCATCGAAATAAACACAAAATCACTCACATAATTCCTAATAATTCAAACAATGAAGATGAATTCTAATTTGAAGAACTTATAGGAAAATGTCAAGCGAGGCAACAATCACGTGCTCACATTAGGCGTACCACCCGCTCCCATTTCAATCAATATCTTGTGGTAGGCGTACCACCTAATCCCATTTCAATGAATATCTTGTGGTATGCGTACCACCCAATCCCATTTCAATCAATATCTTGTGGTAAGCGTACCGCCCGTTCCTATTTCAATCAATATCTTGTGGTAGGCATACCACCCGATCCCATTTCAATCAATATCTTGTGGTAGGCGTACCACCCGATCCCATTTCAATCAAAATCTTGTGGTAGGCGTACCACCCGATCCCATATCATCAATATCTTGTGGTAGCCGTGCCGCCCAATCCCATTTCATCAATATCTTGTGGTAGGCTTACCACCCAATCCCATTTCATCAATATGTTTTGGTAGGCATACCACCCAATCCCATTTCATCAATATCATATGGTAGGCTTACCACCTGATCCCATTTCATCAATATCTTGTGGTAGGCGTACCACCCAATCCCGTTTTTTTCTAGCAGAATACTCAATAGAATCCTGGCAAGGGAAGAAGCCAATGTAATAACTTCCCAGCAAGGGAAACAATAACAACAAATCAAACATCCCGGCAAGGGACAGTCAGCAATAATCGATCCTATTCGATTTCTACTCGGCGCAGTTAAAACCAATACCCATTATCGAGGATCAATAATCAAGGCTTTCATAGAATCAATTAAGAGTACACAACTACCTATTTAAGACCCACGGTCATGCTCGACACCAACATATGGATACTCGTCACCATGCCCGTACGTCGTACCCAACACAGTCAAGTAGGAAATATGACTTAACTCTTAATCCCTCAAAGTAGGGATAAACCGAACACTTGCCTCGATGCTTTGAACTCAGCTTAAGCCTCAATTATAGCTTTACCCCTCGATTCCACCACCAATCTGCTAGAACCTAGTAACAAATTACATAAATACATCAACAAATGCTAAGTAAGTCAATTTTAATGCATAAAAATGGATTTCCCAAAGTTTTGCCCAAAATGTCCAAAAGCGCCCCGGGCCCACGTGGTCAAAACCCAAGGTTCCAACAAAAACCCGATTACCCATTCTCTACGAATCCATATATATTATTTGTTTTGAAATCGGACCTCAAATTGAGGTCCAAATCCCCTATTTTATGAAAACCTAGGTTCTACCCAAACCCCCAATTTCACCCATGAAATTCATTGATTTTAAGTTGAAAACATGTTAAGTGATGTTAATGATTGAAATAAATGAGTAGAAATTAACGTACCATTGATTTGGAGAAGAAAGATTTCATGGAAAATCGCCTATGGGTGTTTGAGTTTAAGAAAATGTGTAAAATGATGTTCAAAATTTGCTAAGTAGAAAATAGTCTGGATCTCAGATTTGGGATTTGCGAAATTAGGTTCGCAATTGTGAACCCTGCAGGTATGGGAAATGTGAGAATAAATGTTTGCGATTGCGAACTCAGGCCAATTGGGAGGATTTGGCATTTGGGGAAAAAAGTCTCGTATTTTTGAAGACAGGACCTTTGCATTTGCGAAGAATGTGGCCGCAGTTCTGATCAAGCTGCCCAGGGCCCATCTTCGCATTTGTGATTAGCAACTCACATTGGCGATGCTATCTTCGCATTACAGATCAGGGATACTAGATTTTCCAAAGTTCAAAAAAATGCAATCCGTGGCCTATCCAAAACTCACCCGAGCCCTCGCGGCTCCAAACTAAACATGCACACAACCTCAAAAACATCCTACAGACTTACTTGTGCGATCAAATCGCCAAAACAACATCATATTCATCGAATCAAGCCTCAAAGATCATGATTCTTTCCAAATTATCATAAAACATCAAATTTCCATTTTGAAGTCCAAAACGCATCAAACAACGTCTGTTTTCAACCAAACTTTACAAAAAGTTCTTAAATCATATATTAAACTCGTACAGGGCGCAAGACCTAAAATACGAGCCCCATACCACAATCTTCTAATCAAATTTCATTCCAATTTCCATAATTATTTTTCAGAAAACAATTTCAAAAAAAATTCATTTCTCGAGCCTGGGACCTCGGAATTCGATCCCGGGCATACGTCGAAGTCCCATATTTTCCTACGGACCCTCCACGACCGTCAAATCACATGTCCGAGTCTTTCACCCAAAATGTTGACCGAAGTAAAATTTATAAAATTTAATATCAAATTGTTGCATTTTCTCGCAGAATTCATATTTAAGCTTTGCGGCTACGCGCTCAAACTATGCATGCAAATCAAGGCAACCCTAAATGAGGTTTTCAAGGCCTCGGAGACATAGTATGAATAAAGAAACATGTGATGACCCTTTGAGTCATCACGTTCTCCACCTCTAAAACAACCGTTCATGCGCGAATGGACAAAAGAAAGAAGTACCTATGTCAGGAAAAAGATGGGGATAACGGCTCCACATATCAGACTCAGACTTCCAGGTTGATGCCTCAAAATGGTGATCTCTCCACTGAACACACACAGAAGGAAAACTCTTTGACCTCATCTATCAAACCTGCCGGTCTAGAATAGCCACCGGCTCCTACTCATAAGAAAAATCCTTGTCCAACTGGACAGTGCTGAAATCTAACACGTGGGCTGGATCGTCGTGATACCTCCGAAGCATGGATACATGAAAAAATGGATGCACGGACGATAAGCTAGGTGGCAATGCAAGTCTAAAAGCTCCCTCTCCTAATCGATCAAGAATCTCAAACGGACCAATGAACCTAGGCTAATCTTGCTCTTTTTTCCAAATCTCATCAGGCCCTTCATAGGCGACACTCGGAGCAATACCCGCTCACCAACCATTAAATCTACATCTCGAACCTTACGATGTGTATTGCTCATTTGCATGGACCGAGCTGTACGGATCCTATCCTGAACGATCCTGACCTTGTCCAAGGCCTCTTGCACCAATTCGTACCCAACAACTGAGCCTCTCCCGACTCAAACCATTAAACCGTAGATCGACACCGCCTACCATATGAAGACTCATAAGGGGATATGAGGATGCTCGACTGGTAGCTGTTGTAGTAGGCAAACTCATCTGAAGGCAAGAACTTATCCCACGACACTCCAATGTCAATAACACAAGCTCGGAGTATATCCTCTAAAATCTTAATAGTCTGCTCAGACTGACCGTCCGTCTGGGGATGAAATGATGTACTCAACTCCACTCGAGTGCCCAACTCTCGCTGAACTACTTTCAAGAAACGTGAGCTAACCTGCGTACCCCTGTTCAAAATGATAGATACCAGCACACCATGAAGGCGAACAATCTCCCGGATATAAATCTCAGCTAATCTCTCGGATGAGTAGGAGACTGCCACAAGAATGAAATGCCGTGACTTGGCCAGCATATCAACAATGACCCAAACTGCGTGGAACCTCTTCCGGGTCAACAGAAGTCCAATATCGAAATCCATGGTAATCCTCTCCCACTTCCACTCGGGAAGCTCAATCCTCTAAAACAATCATCCATGCATTTGATGCTCAAACTTAACTTGCTGATAGTTCAGACAACGAGCCGCATATGCAACAATATCTTTGTTCATTCTATGCAACCAATAATGCTGCCGCGAATCCTGATACATCTTTGTGGTGCCCGGATGAATAGAATACCGATAACTATTGGCCTCCGCTAAGATCAACTCTCGAATACCATTGACATTAGGCACGCAAACACACTCCTACAATCTCCAAATACTTTCATTACCTAAGGTCACCTTCTTGGCCTCCATGTTAAACCGTGTCTCTAAGGACACACAAATGGGGATCATCAAACTGCCGATCACGGATACGCTCCAATAATGAAGAACAAGCAACCGTGCAAGTTAACACTCTGCTAGGCTCACAAATATCCAACCTCACAATTCGTTTGGCCAAGGTCTAAACATCCAAAGAAAGCGGTCTCTGGCCGACCGGAATATAAGCAAGACTGCCCTGGTTGATTTCCTACTCAACGCATTGGTCACCACGTTGTCCTTCCCTGGATGATACAAGATAGTAACATCATAATCTCCCAACAACTCCAACCAACTCCTCTGCCTCAAATTTAACAACTTTTTCTTGAACAAATACTTAAGGCTCTTGTGATCAGTGTACACCCACACGTCACACCGTACAGATAATTCCTCCAAATATTCAATGCATGAATAATGGAGTCCAACTCCAGATCATGAACTAGATAATTCCTCTCGTGGATCTTCAACTGCCTTGAAGCATAGGCGATGACCTTGACATCCTACATCAACACTGCACCAAGCCTAATACGGGAAGTATCATAGAAGACGTTATAAGGTCCTGAACCAGTGGGAAAATTCAAAATCGGTGCCGTAGTCAGAGCGGTCTTGAGCTTCTGAAAGCTCCCCTCAAACTCCTCCGACCATCTGAACTGGGCACCCTTCTGGGTTAACCTGGTCATCAGGGCTGCAATTGATGAAACCCCCTCCACGAACCAATGATAGTATCCTGCCAACCCTAAGAAACTCCGAATCTCTGTAGCTGATACTGGTATAGGCCAATTCTTGATTGCCTCAATGTTCTATAGGTTCATCTGAATACCCTACGCTAATACAATATGAACCAGAAATGCAACTGAGCTCAACCATAATTAACACTTCTAGAACTTAGCATATAACTCCCCTCAAAGTCTAAAGAACCACTATGAGGTGCTGCTCGTGCTCCTCCTGACTACGAGAATATATCAATATATCATCAATGAACACTATTACCAATGAATCCAAATAAGGCCTGAACACTCGGTTCATCAAGTCCATGAAAGTTGTTGGGCCATTGGTCAAACCGAATGACATAACCAAGAACTAAATAATGCCTATACCGATGGCTGAAAGCTATCTTAGGGACATCAGATGCCCTAACCTCAACTGATCGTAGCCAGAACGCAAGTCAATCTTGGAAAATACCCTGGAACCCTGAAGTTGATCAAACAAATTATCAATTCTCGGTGGTGGATAGTTATTGTTGCTCATTACCTTATTCAATTGCCGGTGATCAATACACATTCTCAATGACCCATCCTTCTTTTTGACAAATAACACTTGTGCACCCTAAGGAGAGACACTAGGTCTAAAGAAACCCTTCTCCAATAGGTCATGCAACTGATCCTTTAGCTCTTTCAGCTCTGACGAGGCCATACAATATGGCAGGATAGAAATGGGCTGAGTTCCCAGAGCCACATCAATGCAAAAGTCGATATCCCTGTCGGGTGGCATAGCCGACAGGTCTGAAGGGAACACAACAGGGAACTTTTGAACAATGGGAACATACCCAATAGAGGGGACCTCAACACTAGAATCACGGAAATAATCCAAATAAGCCAAACACCCTTTCTCGACCATATGTCGAGCTTTCACATATGAGATAACACTGCGAGTGGAACGACCAACAATCCCTCTCCACTCTAAATAGGGCAAGTCCGGTAGGGCTAAGGTCATGGTCTTGGCATGGAAATCAAATATAGCATGATATGGGGACAAACAATCCATCCCTAATACGACATCGAAGTTAACCATGTCTAAAAGCAACAAATCAACACGGGACTCAAGACCCCCAATCACTACAATGATGGAAGAATGAACACGGTAAACCATGATAGACTTACCCACCAGTGTATACACATAAAAGGGAATACTCAATGCATCACTAGGCATGACCAGGTACGGTGCAAAACAAGATGAAACATACGAATACATAGACCCTGGATCAAATAGCACTGAAACATCTCTATCACAAACCATAATAGTACGTGTAATTACTGCATCTGAAGACTCAGCCTCTGGTCAGGATGGAAGAGCATAACACCAGGGCTGGGCCCCACCTCCCTAAACCACATCTCTAGGACTCCCGATTGCTGGCTGGCCTCCACCCCTGGCGACCTAATCTATACCTCTATGACCTTTACCTCCACCTCTAGCACCTTTACCCCGACATCTAGCCGGCTGAATCGACCTAACTATCAGGGCCTTTTATCTACCATTTGCCCACCCACCTATGACAATTCCATCACAATCCTCCGTGCCACATTGGCCGCCTCCTGAAAAGATATCTCGCTCCTAGCCTCTCTAGCCATCTAGAGACCAATGGGCTTGATGAGTCCATCAATAAACCGTATCACTCGCTCCCTCTAAGTGGGGAGTATAACAATGGCATGGTGTGCCAGCTCAATAAGCCTGGTCTTATACTGGGTGACTGTCATAGATCCCTGATAGAGACGCTCGAACTGCCTCCGATAGGCCTCTCACTGAGTAATAGGGAGAAACTTCTCCAGAAATACATGTGTGAACTCCTCCCAGGTCAAGGCTGGAGATCCTGCTGGTCTAGCTAAGCAATAATCCCTCCGCCAAGTCTTGGCAGATCTAGACAACCGAGATACAGAAAAATCAACCCTATTGGTCTCAACGATCACTATGTTCCGAAGATCCTCATGGAAACTATCCAGGTAATTCTGGGGATCCTCAATAGATGCACCGCTGAATGAAGATGTGAAAAGCTTGGTGAACCTATCCAAACTCTATAAAACATCAGCAGACATAGCCACTCCACCACCAGTGTGAACAACCAGTCCTGGCTGAACAACCATAGCTGGTTCAACTACAAGAATTTGAACCTTAGGAACTACCTACTCTGGAGTACGAGTAGTAGGCATCTGGGCCCCTACTCCAGCCTGAGAGACGATTTGTGCTATAGAAGCAACCCTGCCCGGGTGACACACTCCATAAGACCCATTAATTGGAGTAAATCATCTTGAAGAACTGGGGAGGCAATGAACCCCTCGGGGACCTGAGCTAGGCCCATTGAAACTGCTGGAGTTGGGGCCGGAACGTCCTTGTTGAAGTCAACCTGAGGCTCCGCTACTAGCGCTGCAGCTCGGGGCTGAGCTCTGACCCTACCTCTACCTCTAGCACTGCCTCGACCTCACCCTCTGCCCTAGAGCGAGCTGCCCGGGGCTCGTTGTGCCAATTAGAAGACGAGGAAGCGCATGTTCTCTCCATATGCGAAAGAATATAATAGAATGACAATTAATATTTGAGAAACAGAACTGCACGACAAGAAAGACCAAATGTCAAGTTTTCCTAACTCTGTAGCCTCTGGGAGATAAATCAAGACGTCTCCGTACTGATCTCTCAGACTCTACTAAGTTTTTCCGTGAGGTTTGAGACCTATGTAACTTAGTGCTCTGGTACCAACTTGTCATGACCGGATATCCCACCATCAGGGGTCGTGAGGGCGCCTACTTTTTCGAGCTAGGCAGACCAACCATTAATTACTTTTATCAACAATAAGATAAAAGTAACCGATTTAACAAAACAAGCAGAAGAGTTAATATTAATGAAAACTGAATCACAATGCGGAAGTTCAACATAGCCTCTACCCAAAATCTGGTTTAACATAACTCAAGAACTACTAAGATTTACTAAATACAATGGTCTGAAAGAAAATGTAACTGCTTGTCTCGAAATACATGGTATACAGGCTAAAATAAAGATGAAGGAGATATCGGGCCTGCGGATACCTGCAACACTACCTCAGTGTCTCAATGGACTGAAGGCTCACTCCCAAGCTACTACTACTGCTCACAAACTACTGCGGTATCTGCACATAAGTGCAGAGTGTAGCATCAGCACAACTAACCCCATGTGCTAGTAAGTGTCTGGCCTATCCCCGGCGAAGTAGTGACGAGTTTAGGACTAGACTCTTGATAAATCTGTGCAGTTACATAATATATGGCAAAACAATTAGCAGAAATGAACAAGTAAAACTGAGCAGGGGAAACATGCTCTGGGATACAAAAATGAACAAAATTCTCAAAACTGACAAAGAAACCAACTATAAAGCTGCTAACATAAATAGAATACATAAAACAACTTTTACTTTAAATGCTCATCTCGTTGCAAGCGTGCAACCCGATCCCATTTCTCAATGCCTCGTGCTATGCATACCACCCGCTCCCATTTCATCATAACTCGTGGTAGGCGTACCACCCGCTCCCATTTCAATCTATATCTTGTGGTAGGCCTACCAACGATCCTATTTCAACCAATATCTTATGGTAGGCGTACCACTCGATCCCATTTCAATCAATATCTTGTGGTAGGCGTACCATCTGATCCCATTTCAATCAATATCTTGTGGTAGGCTAACCACCCGATCCATTTTCAATCAATATCATGTGGTAGGTGTACCACCCGATCCCATTTCAATCAATATCTTATGTTAAGCATACCACCCGATCCCATTTAAATTAATATCTTGTGGTAGGCATACCACCTGATCCCATTTCATCAATATCTTGTAATAGGCGTACCACCCGATCCCATTTAATCAATATCTTGTGGTAGGCGTACCATTCTATCTCATTTCATCAATATCTTGTGGTAGGCATACCAGCCGATCCCATTTCATCAATATCCTATGGTAGACGTACCACCCGATCCCAATTAATTAATATCTTGTGGTAGGCGTACCACCCGATCCCATAACTTCCAACACAATAATCAATATAATCCTAGCAAGGGGACATGACAATTTAAAAACTTCCCGGTAAGGGAAACAATAACAACAATTTAAACATCCAGCAAGGGACAGTCAGTTATAACCAATTCTATTCGGTTTCTACTCGGCAGTGTTAAAACCAATACCAGTATCAAGGATCAACAATCAAGACTTTCATAGAATCAAATAAGAGTACACAACTATCAAATTAAGACCCACGGTCATGCTCGACACCAACATATGGATACTCGTCACCATGCCCATACGTCGTATGCAGCACAGTAAAGTAGCAAATATGACTCAAGACCTAATCCCTCAAGCTAGGGTGAAACCGAACACTTACCCTAATTCTTTCAAATAACTTCAAGCCTATATTATAGCTTTACCCCTCGATTCCTCCACCAATCCGCTTGAATATAGTCATAAATTACATAAATACTTCAACAAATGCTAAGTGAATAAATTTGAATGCATAAAAATGGATTTCCCAAAGTTTTGCCCAAAAATCCAAAAATACCTCTGGTCAACGTGGTCAAAACCCGAGTTTCAAAAAAACACTCGGTTACCCATTCCGCCACGAATCCATATCTATGATTTGTTTTGAAATCGGACCTCAAATTGAGGCCAAAATCCCCAATTTTAGAAAAATCTAGGTTTTATCCAAAACCCCCAATTTCACCCATGAAAATCATTGATTTTTAAGTTGAAAACATGTTAAATGATGTTAATGATTCAAAGAAATGAGTAGAAATAACTTACAATTGATTTGGAGAAGAAAGATTTCTTGGAAAATAGCCTATGGGTGTTTGAGTTTGAGAAAATATGAAAAATGAAGTTCAAAATTGGCTAAGTATAAAATATGTTGGGTCTCAGATGTGGGATTTGCGAAATTGGGTTCGCAATTGCAAACCCTGGAGGTATCAAAAATGTGAGAAAAATGTTTTGCATTTGCGAACTCAGGCCAAATGGGAGGATTCCATATTTGCGAAAAAAAGTTTCGCATTTGCGAAGACTGGATCTTCGCGTTTTCAAGAAAGTGGATGCATTTGCGATCAAGCTACCCAGGGCCCATATTCGCTTTTGCGATGAGCAACTCACATTTGCGATGCTGGCTTCGAAAATGCGAAGATTGCACATCACAGATACCAGATTTTCCAAAGTTAAAAAAAGGCAAGCCGTGGCCTATCCAAAACTCACCCGAGCCTTCGGAGCTCTAACTGAACATGCACACGACTTCAAAAAATCATGTGGACTTACTCGTGCGATCAAATTGCCAAAATAACCTCATATTCATCGTATCAAGCCTCAAAGCTCATGATTCCTTCCAAATTCCATTTTAAGTCCGAGTCGCGTCAAATGACGTATGTTTTCAACCAATCTTTACAAAAAGTGCTTAAATTATATATAAGACTCGTACCGGGTGCCGGAACAAAAATACGGGCCTGATACCATAGTCTTCTAATCAAATTAGATTTCCAATTTCCATAATTATTTCCATGAAACAATTTCACTAACAAATTTATTTCTCGGGCCTGGGACCTCGAAATTCAATTCCGAGTACATGCGCAAATCCCATTTTTTTTCTACATACCCTCCACGACCATCAAATCACAGGTTTGGGTTCGTTCACCCAAATTGTTGACCGAAGTCAAATTATTCAATTTAGTATCAAAATTTAGCATTTGTCTCTCAAAATTCATCTTTAAGCTTTTCGGCTACGTGCCCGGATTGCTCACACAAATTGAGGCAAACCTAAATAAGGTTTTCAAGGCCTCGGGGAGAAAAAAGGAACAAAGAAACAGGTGATGACCTTTTGACTCATCACATTATCACCAGTTGATGATCACAGTCTTGGATATTCTTAAGACTTCTTTCAGGACCCGATATGGTCATTATGAGTTCTTGGTAATGTCTTTTTGGCTGACCAATGCCCTAGCAGAGTTCACACATTTTATGAGCAACATTTTTCAGCCTTATCTCAACTCGTTATTCATAGATTTCATTGATGATATTCTGGTATATTTGCATAGTCATGAAAAGAACACGGACAATTTGTAAGTTGTTTTGTGGAGATTGAGGTAGGAAAAAACTTTATAAAAAGTTCTCCAAGTGTGAGTTTTGGATCATTATAGTTGCTTTCTTGGGGCATGTGATTTCTAGAAAGGGTATTCAGGTTGATACGAAGAAGATAGAGGCGGTTCAGAGTTGGCCAAGATTGTCCTTAGCCATAGAGATTTGCAGCTTTCTTGGCTTGGCGGGTTATTACCACGGTTGTTTCAGGGATTCTCATCTATCACGTCGCCCTTGACCAAGTTAATTCAAAAGGGTGCTCTACTTAGGTTGTCGGATGAGTTTGGGGAGAATTTTCAAAAGCTCAAGACTGCCTTGACCACAGCTTTGGTGCTAGCTTTTCTATCAGCTTTAGGTTCATATACCATGTATTGTGATGCTTTGAGAGCTTGTATTGGGTGTGTGTTGACGTAGGAGGATAGAGTTATTGCTTATTCTTCTCACCAGTTGAATCTCCATGAGAAGAACTACACTGTTCATGATTTGGAGTTGGCAACCATTGTTGATGCGTTAAAGATTTAGAGGCCTTATTTCTATGGTGTGTTTTGTGAGATGTTTAATGATCTTTGTAGCCTCCAGCATTTGTTCAAGCAGAAGGATCTCAATTTGAGGCAGCAGATATGGTTGGAGTTGCCAAAGGATTATGATATTACTATATTGTACCATCCGGGGAAGGCCAATGTAGTGGCTGATGCCTTGAGTAGGAAGACAATGAGTATGGGTGTTAGGCATATATTCCAGTTGGGGAGACACCTCTTGCAGTTGATGTTCAAGCCTTGGTGATTCGGTTCATGACGTTAGATATTTAGGTGCCTAGTCGAGTATTGGCTTGAGTTATTTCTCGGTCTTCCTTATATGATTGTATCAGAGAGTGCCAGTAAGATGATCCTTATTTCCTTATCCTTAAGGACAGAGTTCAATATGATGGTGCCAAAGGTGTGACTATTGGTAATGATGGGGTGTTGAGGATGTAGGGTTAGATATGTGTGCCTAATATAGATGGGCTTCGGGATTCAATTTTAGAGAAGGCCCATAGCTCGCGGTATTTCATTCATCCGTGTGTCGCAAAGATATATTAGGATTTTAGGCAGAATTATTGGTGGAGGAGAATGGAGAAGGACTTTGTGCGATTTGTAGCTCGGTGTCTCAATTGTCAGCGGGTGAAATTTGAGCATCAGAGACCGGGTGGCTTGACTTAGCGGATGGATATTCCAGAGTGGAAGTGGGAGTGGATCACCATGGACTTTTTAGTTGGTTTCCCACGGACTTTGAAGAAGTTCGATGCTATTTGGGTCATTTTGGATCGGCTGACCAAGTCTGGGCACTTCATTCCTCTGTGTACTACCTATTCTCAGAGCATTTGGCAGAGATCTATATCCATGAGATTATTTGTTTGCATTGTTTCCCAATTTCTATCGTTTATGATAGGGGCACTCAGTTTACTTCCCAGATGTGGAGGTCTGTGCAGCGAGAGTTGGGTACTCAGGTGGAATTGAGCATAACTTTTCACCCTCAGACGGACGGGTAGTCCAGGAGGACATGTTGCGTGCTTGTGTAATTGATTTTGGAGGGTCATGGGATCAGTTTCTAACACTTGCAAATTTTGCTTATAAGAACATCTACTAGTCGAGTATTCAAATGGCTCCATATGAGGCTTTGTATGAGAGGCGGTACAGATGTCTAGTTTGTTGGTTTGAGCTGGGGGAGGCTAGGCTATTGGGGAAACATTTGGTGCAGGGTGCTCTAGAAAAAGTGAAGGTGATTCAGGAGAGGCTTTATACAGCGTACTCAAGGAAAAATAGCTATGCTGATAGGAAGGTTCGAGATGTGTACTACATGGTTGGCAAGAAGGTTCGGTTGAAGGTTTCACGCATGCAGGGTGTTAAGAGATTTGGGAAGAAAGGGAAATTGAGTCATCGATTCATTGGTCCTTTTGACTTGCTTCGGAGGATTGGGGAGGCGACTTATAAGATTGCTTTGGCACCCATCTTGTTGAGTGTGCATTCGGTATTTCATGTTTCTATGCTCCAGAAATATGTTGGGGATTCATCTTATGTTATGTATTTTAGCGTGGTTCTGTTAGATGATGAATTAACTTATGATGTGGAGCCAATGGCTATTTTGGAGCGTCGGGTTCGAAAGTTGAGGTCAAAGGATATAGCTTCAGTGAAAGTGTAGTGGAGGGGTTGGCCTATGAAGGAAGCTACCTAGGAGACTGATAGGGAGATGCGAAGTAGATATCCTCACCTATTTTAGGTTTCAAGTATGTTTCTTGACATGTTCGAGGACAAACATTTGTTTAAGAGGGGGAGGATGTAACAATCAGGCCGGTTGTTTCGTGAATTATCGCTCAATTTTCTCTATTTCTGCTTCTTATTACCTTGTTCACCTGTATTTTGTGTTACCGGGTTGGTTGGCTTGGGTTTGGAGAGGTTTTGATATGCTTTGAGTAACTTAGTCTCTTTCAACGAAATTTAAGTTGGAAAAGACAACCAAATGTTGACTTATGTGTTAATGGGCTCGGGTGTGAGTTCTGATGGTTCGGTTAGCTTCTGGAGGTGATTTGAGACTTAGAAGCGTGATTGGAATGTGTTTTGGAGGTCCAGAATGGATTTAGGCTTGAATTGGAAAAATTGGAATTTTGGCATTTTGCAGTTGATAGATGAGATATTGACATAGGGGTCAGAATGAAATTCTGGAAGTTACAGGGTCTGTTGTGTCATTTGGAATGTATGTGCAAAATTTCAGGTCATTCGAACGTGGTTTGGTAGAATTTTTTATCGAAAGTGGAATTTAGAAGATTTTTTAATTTTTAGGCTTGAATCCAATGTAAATTTGGTGTTTTGATGCTGATTTGAGCATTCCGGAGGTTGGAGCAAGTTTGGATGATGTTATGGGATATGTTGGCATGTTTAGTTGAGATCCAGGGGGCCTCGGGTAAGTTTCAGGAGGTTAAACAAACCATTTCATGTTGTGGAATGTTTTAGAAAACTGTGTTGTGTATTGCAGACTAGTTGTTCTTCGTGTTTGTGGAGGGTTAGGATGGGAGCCTATGAAGTTGGCTTTCGGGTTCACAAAGAAGGTCCTGTGATCACGAAGGGTTGATGCTCGTAGTCATCGCATTCGCGAGGTTCATGCTGCATTCGTGTAGAAGTAAGGTGAGCAGCTGGGTCAAGGTAGGTTTGTTTTTCGTGTTCGCATATGGAGTCTCGCGTTCGCAGTGAGTAAGGAAGCTAAGCATTCGCGTTCGTGTACTGGGAGTTGCGATCATGATGAATGAAAAATTGGTTAACTCAAAGTGTGCTTCGCAAACACGAGGCGTGGACCGCGTTCACGATGAACGATTTTAAAGTGTTGTGCAGAATGTTTGGAAGACCCATTTCTGTGATTTTGGGTCTAAGTTCCTCCATTTTTGGGAGATTTTGAAGCTTTTTGAAGGGGATTGAAGAGGGAATCAATGGGGAACACATGAAGGTAATATGTATGGACTTTATACTCAATCCTAATGTCATTTCTACCTAATTTATCATGGAAGTTTTCGAAGTTAAGCCTAAATATTGAAGACCTAGGGCTTGTAATTGGAGACCTAAAATAAGGGATTTGAGGGGTCATTTATGGTTGGATTTTTGTGATTTTGATATGAATGAACAAGGGAAATGATAAGAATTCTATTGATGAAATTTTTTTCGGAATCCAAGACGTGGGCCTGAGGGTCAGATTTGGCCAATTTTGGGATTTGTGTTGTAATTTAATTTTTTCGAGCACTCTTTGTTCCCTTGGCATATTTTAATGGTTTTGCACTAGATTTGGTTAGATTTGGAGCATCCAGAGGCAGATTCGCGAGGCAAAGGCATTGCGGGCTAGAGTTTGGATTGGATAAAACTGAGTAAGAATCGTAAATGTTATCTTGGGGGTATGAAACCCCGGATGTCACATAGTTGTGCTATATTGAGGTGACACATATGCTAGATGACGAGTGTGGGGTTGTGCACTAGTTTTGGTTAGATTTGGAGAATCCGGTATGAATGTTTTACTGCGTATTTGATTAAAAACCGTTTGCTATCACTATGTTTTGGGCTGAATGCCATATTTGGGCCTCGTGCCAACTATTTGGAACCTTAGGGGAATTTAACTGCTATTTCTTCACTGTTTTGATTTTATAAATGCACTCTGCCATGCTATATTATACTGTTTTCGTAACTCAACCATGTTTACTTTACTTTAACACTTTAAATGATATTTTGGCTGAGCATCATATTTTACTGTGCCCGAGTGGATTTAAGAGATTTCAAGCTAAGTAGGGCCGAGAAACTGTGTTGTGAGGGCTATTATGGGATCGGGCTACGCGCGTAGCAGTGTTATACCAATTATGATTATGAGACCTAGAGCCTGAGTTGTACACCACAAGGTGGCTTGATAGGAGGGCGAGAGCCTATTATGCCGAGATATGACTTGATATTGCGCTTGGGCCGTAAGGCCCCCCCGAAGTCTGTACACCCTCAGTGAGCGCAAGTACCTATTGTGATATAAGTAGCCTGAGGGGCTGGTATTGTTCCATGTTATTGCCCGAGGGGCTAATTCTGTTGATATTGTGCGCGAGGGGCATATTTTATGTGTTTATATTTTCTAGCTACTTTTCATTTACTTATTCAACTATTGAAAAGGTGTTTCAAAGAAGCTTATTATGAACCAAGGTGTTTTATAAGATTTCACTATTTTATTGCGTTTATGTGGTTTTACTCTGGTTATGTATAGTATGTTGTTATGTATTTACGTGATTTCTTATCGTTCAGTCTTTATTTATTGCTGTTACTCACTAAGTTGGAGTACTCACTTTATTCCCTGCACCCTGTGTGCAGAATCAGGAGCTTTAGGTCTCGCTAGTGAGGGTTGATTGCTCTGCAGGCTATTCGGAGTTCACTAGATAGTTGCTCGGCATTTGTACCCTAGTGTTTCTCCCTCTTATTTTATTTCTCTTGTCCTAGTTATGAATAGATTGTATAAACTCTTTCATAGCGGTGACAACCCTATTTCGATCAGTATTTAGTTTTCCGCAGTTGATATATTTCACTATATTATCGGGATTTATCATTATTAATGACCTAATTAAGAATTATTATTTCTTAATTTCATTGGGGGTTTGTGTCGGGTGGTCTCGGCTTCACGAGAGGCGCTAGCCCGACCAGGTCTGGGTTAAGGGTCGTCACACTTGGAAGGCATAAGTATTTCAACTTGAAGAGTGGCGAACATGAAGACGGACAGACTAGAAGATTTCAACTTTGAGACTTCAGCTTGAAGAACGACGGACTTTATGACTTTGAGGGCTTAAATATTTCAGCTTCTCTTTTGTTTTACATTGTCCGACTATTATTTTAGTAGCATAATTTTCAGCTTTACGCGCTTGTAACAAAAGATTAATATTTTATCGTGATATAGTCTAAATAATAAACCGTTTGATTTCTCAAAATTAAACTACAATATCTAAAATATATTTAAAACGTAGTATCAATCACCTTTAGAATTGCCCTAGATAATTTGTTTCTCGAAACCAAATTTAGATTCCACCACGTTGGAAATTTTAGATTTGTGCAGGCTCACCAGAAAACCATATGTTGTTGTAGAAAGTCAAAATCACGAACCATTTGATTTTTTGAAAACATAACTTGCAAATATATAACATATCAAACTGCAAGATTTAATGCCTTAAGGATAGTTTCAGATAATAGTTAGAAATAATATTAAATGAGCGACAACGATTTCATATTTGCTCGACTTCAAAAAAACTTTTTTATTTTAATGTAGAAATTTTAAAATTATTAACCACTTGAACTATTGGAAACTTAAATTCTAAATCTATAACTTATCCTAAATGAAAAACTTAATGCCTTGAGGATAGTTTCATATAATATTTTGAATTCAATGCTAAATTCAAAGATACTAATGATTTCAGATTTGCACGATCTAGCCAAAAGTTTTGTATCTTCAACTAGAGATATCAAAATAACGAACAATTTTATTTATTGAATATTAACTTCCAAATCTATAACATATCCAAAATTCAAGATATAGTGCCTTAAGGATAGATTGAGATAATAGTTCAAAATTACTATTGTATCTTGGTGTAGAAATGTTAAAATCATGAATCACTTGATCTATTAGAAACTTAGATTTTAAATATATAACATGTCCAAAATGCAAACTTTAATTCCTTAAGGATATATTCAGATAATATTTCGAAGTCAACACTAAATTCTGAGACACTGATGATTTAAGATTTACGCGATTTCACCAAATATTTTGTATCTTAAAGTAGGGACATCGAAATCATGAACCATTTTATCTATTAGAAATTTAACTTCTAAAAATATAAATATACAAAATGTAATAATTAACACCTTAATTATAGATTCATGTATTAGTTCAAAGTCATAACTAAATTATGTCACACCAACGATCTTAGCATTGCGCGACTTCACCAAAAGTTATGTATCTTAAAGTAGTGATGCTGAAAACATGAACCTATCAATGTATTGGATATGAAACATCAAAATCTAAAAATTATCAAAAATATAAAAATAATGCCATAAAGATAGTTTCAGATGATTGTTCGAAGTCGACTTGGGTTTCTGATATGGCGACAGTTCCAAAATAGTGAGACTTCACAAAAATTTTTGTATTTCGATGTGAAAGCGTTGAGATTGTAATACCCTTTTAATTATTTGAAATTGAAATTCAAGAGCTTCATTCTCACTAAATATCCTGGATTCAAGTCTCGCTGAATTTGAAACGTTGTGAAGGCAACCCAAAAAAACTTGAAGCTTTGGGGAATATGAAGGCATAGCGAATACCCGAACTTCAATGAAATTGCTTGAAAGCCCCCTAATAGATATTAATCATTTTATTGAAGAAACCAATCAATCATAGCGATTTGCCCCTTAAATCAGATGAGATCCAAAGTATAATAGAAGAATGATTTCTCAGCTTGATTTTCAAGTGCTGATTAAATGGATTACATTCCATCGTACTTCATACAGAGAATAATTTGGGGATTATGTATTTGTAATGATCCGGACGGTCGTTTTATGAATTTTTGCCCCATTTCCCCCATTTCTGCTTTAGGATGGAAAGAACTGTTTGGTGCTTGATTTTTCTTGGCTTGAGGTAAGTAACTCTTCAAAACTTGGTTCTTAGGGTTTGAAACCCCAAACAATGTGTTCTATGATTACTATTGAGGTGACGCAAATGCCAAGTGACGGACGTCTGGGCATGCACCATGAGAATGGTGACCTGGATCATTCCATGGCACCGCTTAGTGACTATTTTTTGCTGATATATATGTTGCAACTATGTGATTAAGTAAATAAATTATAAATCATGCCAATTATCATGTTAGGGCGTCATGCCAATACTGTCATACCCGAGAGGTTGCTTTTTACCATCATGCCATTATTTTCATTGAGATGTTGTACCTAGTATAGTTAATGCATATTATATCGTGCCTCAGTCTTGATTATTGTTATTTGACACATCATATCATTGTTCGGGCTAGTATCATGACACTGTGAGCCCCCGTGTGTGAGAATAGAGAGTGATCATTGAGTGAGGCCAACAATCACAACAGATTATTGATACATACCTTCACTGCTATGGTATGGCGCTTGGGACGTAGTAAACCCTCCAGGGTTTGCACATCCATAGAGGGCGCGACTGGTTATATTAAGAAACAGATCTTCCCTGGACATGGATCTTGTCCAATGTACTCATATCTGGAGATGGATGTTCTCCATGAGGATGGATTGGCTTGTTTCCTTGATACTGGGTGACTATTGTCAGTAATGTGTATACATTTTGATATGGATCTTTCCTAGGCCTTGTGATCCATATACAATATTGAGTGGCTGTGAGGTTGTTATTATTATTATCTGGAGATGGATATTCTCAATAGACTAGAATAGCCTTTTTTTAGTACTGAGTGATTGCTATCAAACATGTATATATTTTAGGATAGATCTTCCCTAGGACATATGAGCCATATTCAGTACTGAGTGGACAAGTATTTGATTTGTGGGCACACGAGGCACTCAGCACGGGGCATTCCACACAGCATGTGATATGTAGATGTAGTAGAGTTACATTTCGTTACCTGGTTCATACTTGCTCTATTTTACTGTTCGAGCTACTTATCTAACTGAAAGCATGCCTATGTTTCTATATAATATTTCTATTATCCTTGAGGAGATTGAGTTCGTCATTACCTATTAGTCCAAAGGTTGGACTGTTACTTACTGAGTTGGTGTACTAATATCTAGTGATTTTGATACATTTTGTACTCCTTCTTGCTTATATTTTTATTAGAAATTTGTACAAAATAGTTCCAAAAGGCTCACAAGTTATGATTGATTGTAGGTTTGATCAACAAGGTGACAAGATGTCAAAGATCAACTCAGAAGGAGTGAAACTTTCATAAATATCAAGGCAAGACAAAGCTCAGGTAAAACAAGGCCAGTACGGGCACACACCATTCTTTGCGGTCTGCACAAGTGAGGTTCAGAGAGCATGTTATTTAGGCAAAAAGGCAATGCGGCCCCACCAGGTTTTTGTGCAGTCCACACTGAGATCAATGTGGCGGCACTCGATTTAGTGAGGTCCGCAGTGAGAGCGATCATAGAAGTACCAGTTGGGAGTTTCAAGACAATTTGGTCTGTGATCCATTTTATGCTGACCACACTAGAAGACACCGCGGAGACACTCCATTCTGTGCGGTCCACATTGCCCGACTTCGGAGAGTTGGATACTCAAGTTTAGAGCCCCAGTGAGGCTGCACTCTATTTTCTACGGTTTGCACTAACCTTGCAGAGGTATTGTTTTCAAGAATTATCAGCTTAGTATAAATAGCTTCTTTTCCATTTTTAGGTCAAGTAGATAGATTTAGCCGGTAGCTACGTTCGTGGTTCGAATATTTTAATTGTTTTGGGCAATATTTATCTTTATTTCAACAATGAATCTTCTAGTTTATCTTAGCAATTAATTATTATGAATTGTTCTTCATCTATTTCTTTGTTTTTTTCTTCTATTATGAGTTGCTAGACCCATAAGCTAGGGTTGTGGCTCAACCCTAGCGTAGGTAATTGATGGGTCTAGTGTTTTAGGACAAGGTTGACATTAGATGTTTGATATTTGGACTAATTTCATGTTTAATTGCTGAATTAGTGGTTACAAATACTAGTTTGTGTTTAGTTGATTTTAGGTCTTCTTGAGAAACAGAATCTAAGTCTCTGAAATTAGTCCAATAAGAAAATAGGGCGTACTCAAGAGATTGATAGCCCCAATTAAAGGGTTAAACCTAGAGATAGTAATACCCGACTTGAATCTATTTGCATATGAAAATTTGCATACCCGATTGGTCTTGAGAAACTCAATTCTAGAAAAATCACTTGAACAACCGAGAGGCACGGAGTGAGTAAAATCGTGCAAAGTTTATATCATACTCCCCATATATGTCAATCGTATCTTAAACTCAAGTATCCGTTAATTGACCACCTAGGGGAAAGTCACTACCCTAGTGCCTTTTAACCATTTGAACAAGTAATATCTTACTCTTAGTTTAATCTAGTTGATAAAATTAGAAGTTAAAAAACTCCCAAAAATTTTTAGAAATTCAATTAAGAACAATTACATAACTCTAAATTAGGTATTACTCGACTGAACTTCTGGCTCTCTGTGGAAATCGATCCTGACCTTAATCGGGTAAAAGCTGATTCGATCCTCTCTTGCTACTCAATAGTAGTGTAAGGTACGCCTTGATCAACTTTTTGGTGCCGTTGCCGACGAGCTAATGGTTTTAGCTATCAACCTAAATAGTTTTTTATTTTGCTCTTCTTTCCTTCTTTGTTACTAATTTTTGTGTGTCAATACTTCAGGTACAAAATAGCATTAAATGCTAATGAACCACTTGAAAACGTGATTGCGGGGGAGGAGGTTGATGACAATGGAGAGGATGAGGTTCCTCTTGTACCTCTAGGACAACAAAGAGGCTGCTAGGCCAATGTTAATGAAAAAGTTCCACACCCTCCTCTGCCACCTCCAAGAGCGATTCCTAATGTGCTCCCAAACCAAGTCTATGCAAGTGCAATTGTCACACCCCGAAGTTGGGCAGACAATTTCCAAATTACTAATGTGATGCTGACATTGTTAGAGCAGCATGGGTACTTTACGAGCGCTGCACCTCAAAATGCTAACAAACATTTCAAGGGGTTCATGGATACCTGTTAGGGGAGCAAGAAAACTAATATGTCCGAAGATGCACTCCGGTTGAGACTCTTCCCATTTTCACTTAGAGGGATGTCTTTAGATTGGATTGAGCGACTTCCCAACCATTCATCACTACTTAGGATGAGTTTGCGGATAGGTTCATTAAAAAGTTCTTTTCTTCAGGACATATGGCAGCATTGCGGGATGAGATCTTGGATTTTATGTAGGAGGCCAATAAACCGTTGCATGAGATTTGGGAGAGATATAGAACTATGGTGAAGGAATGCCCCAACAATAATATGATGGAGAATATGTTGCAACAAACTTTCTACCGGGGAATAAATACAACAAATAAATTCATAGTAAATCAACTTGCTGGGGGTAATTTCATGAAATTGACGTATGATGAATCTTGTGCCATTCTTGACGAGTTGGCTGGTACGTCCTCGGCTTGGCAAAGTAGAGGCAATGTTCCCTAGGGGTAACCCCACAGTTGTTTATTTGCATAAAGAATTACATGATCATGGGCAGGCGATCGTGGAGTTAACGACAACCATGAACCAACTAGCAAAGGAACAGTTGCAACAAGTACAAAATCCTCGCCAAGTGAATGACATGGAGGGTGTTATCGTGCTAGTGGACCAATGAAGGCAAAGAGGTCAACAGAACCAAGGGACTTCAGATCAATTTGACAATGATTAAAGTTGATTTCCAGATGATGGATATGATGGGAAAAATGAAGAGTTATGATATCTTAACAATTATCAAGGCCAAAGAGGAAATTCTTTCTACCAACAATAACAATGGAGATCCCAAAGTAATTGGGGCAATAAACAACAAGGCAACAACATTGGAACAATAACCAACAAGGGAACAACAACTGGGGAAACAATAATCATAACCCGAATTGGGGAATCAAACAATAATCGGAGCAATTAAGGAAAATGGGGCAACAACAACAACCATGGTAGATGTAACAACAACTAGGGAAATCAGGGAAAAGTTTTCAAAGGGCCCCAATGTACCAACAACCGAGCAATCCACCACCTGTTCCATTCTAGGGTCCATGTTCTTCTAGCAATGATATGGGTAGTATTGAAATGATCTCCGAACAAATGATGAAGAAATATGTGGAGCTGGATGCTCAATTGTCTTCTCACAATGCTTCCATTAGAAATCTGGAGATGCAACTAGGTCAAATCTCTTAGTCCTTGAATACACGCCCTAATGGTGCTCTACCAAGATTACGGTAGTGAACTTGATGGTTGGGAACAATCATGCTATAGCAGTAACCACTAGGAGTGGACGAGGCAGTGATGTGAATGCCTCCACACAAAAGCATGTTTTGGGTTATGAAGTTGAGTTGTAGGAAGATGAAGTTCAGTTGATGGTTAAAAAAACAGTTGATGAAAATGTACACGAAGAAGTGAGGATTGATATTGAAGATGCCAAGGTGGAAATGCAAAATGACGTGAACCCATCTAGGGAATGCGTAATAGACATACCGGAGCTGGTTGTGCTAAAAGCCAAGTCACCCTTGCCTAAACCACCTCCACCTTATCCTCAAAGGCTAGCTAAGCAAAAAAATGAGAATTAGTTCAAAAAGTTCATTGACATGATGAAAAGCTTATCCATCAATGCGCCTTTGGTGGATGCTTTAGAGCAAATGCCTGGCTATGCCAAATTCATGAAAGAATTTGTGACTAAGAAACAATCCATGGACTCTGAAACTATCAAGATGACCCACCAAGTTAGTGCTATAGTACATTCAGTGGCTCCAAAGTTGGAGGATCCCGGTGTTTTCACTATCCCTTGTGCTATTGGTTGTGTGGATTTGGCTAAAGCTTTATGTGATTTAGGGGTAAGCATCCACTTGATGCCTTAATCAATTTTCAAGACTTTGGGTATTGGGCCACATACGCCAACTTCCATGAGATTGCAAATGGCGGATAGATCGATGAAGCAACCATTGGGTATTGTTATGATGTGCTTATCCGGGTGGACAAATTTATCTTGCCATCTAATTTTGTGATCTTGGATTGTGAGGTAGACTATGAAGTCCCGATCATATTAGGGAAACCTTTCCTTGCTACAGAGAAGGCTCTAGTTGATGTGTAAGCAAGGGAACTCACTTTTCGGGTTAGTGATAAAAGGTAGTTTTTCATATGTGCAAGTCAATAAAGCATCCCAATTGTGCAAAAGATTGCTCATTTGTGGATCTAGTGATAATTGTGATAATTGATGATACTAGTACAATGATCAATATGGAAGATCCTCCGGAGGATGTGTTGTTAAATCTTGATGTCAATGATGATGAGGGCCGAGTGGAGTGTGTGAATTCTTTCCATGGAATGAGCTACTATTTTTATGAGCTTAGGAAACTTTGTTTCGACCTCGAAAATAGAAAGACTCCTCGAACAAAACCTTCAATTGAGAAACCTCTGGTGTTGGAGTTGAAGCTATTGCCTCCATAACTTAGGTATGAATTGTTATGCCCTAGTTCAACTCTACAAGTTATTCTTTCCTCTTGTCTTACAAAAATTTAGGCAGATGCCACTTTGGCGGTGCTCAAAAAGCAGAAGAAGGCAATTGGATAGACTTTAGCAGATATTTAGCGAATAAGCCCCATATTTTGTATGAAGAAGATTATTCTGGAAGATGATGCAAAACCCTCCTTGGAAGATCAAAGGAGGTTGAACGAAGCAATGCAAGAAGTTGTAAAGAAATAGGTGATAAAGAGGTTAGATGCCGAGGTTGTGTACCCTATTTATAATAGCTCATGAACTTCTTCGATGTAGTGTGTACCGAAGAAGGGTGGTATGAATGTGGTGATTAATGATAACAATGAAATAATTCTCGCCGAGACAGTTACCGAATGGAAGGTATGCATGGACTACTAGAAGTTTAACAAGGTGACCCACAAGGATCACTTCCCATTGTCGTTCCTTGACCAGATGCTTAATCATCTTGTTAGGAGTGCCTTGTATTGTTTCTTCGACGGATATTCTGGATACAATCAAATCCTAATCGCTTTGGATGATTGGGAGTAGACCATATTTACATGTTTATATGGCACCTTTGCTTTCTCTCGGATTCCTTTCGGGTTGTGTAATGCCCCGGTGACATTCCAATGATGTATGATGGCCATTTTTACCGATATACTGAAATATATCTTGGAGTTGTTCATGGACGATTTTAGTGTGGTGGATGATTCATTTGATGAATGTTTCAGAAATCTGGATAGAGTGTTGGCCCGTTGTGAAGACATAAATCTTGTACTCAATTGGGAAAAATGACACTTCATGGTTGAAAGGGGCATAGTTTTGGGTCATAAAATTTCAAAGCATGGCATCACAGTTGACAACGCCAAAATAGAGGTGATTTCAAGGGTTCCTCCCCCCACTTCTATCAAGGGGTGAAGAGTTTTCTTGGGCAAGAGAGGTTTTACCGGATGTTTATAAAAGCTTTTTTGAAGGTGGTAAACCTTTTGTGCAAGCTACAAGAAAAGGATGCAAAATTTTTGTTCGATGAGGGATGTATGCAAGCATTTGAGCATCTCAAGATTAAGTTGACCACCACCCCTATCAATACTGCATCAAATTGGAGTTTGCCTTTCGAGCTCATGTGCCAGGCGAGTGACATTGTGTTTGGGGTAGTTTTAGGTCAAAAAGTTAATAAATATTTCATTCGGCATACTATGCAAGTAAGACCATGAGTTAGGCTCAAAGGAACTACACGGTAACTGAGAAAGTGTTTTTGGCCATAGTGTTTGCAATTGAAAAGTTTTGGCCGTATCTTATTGGGGCTAAGGTCATTGTGCACACCGATCATGCAGCCCTTAGGTACTTTATGAAAAAGAAAGACTCCAAAGCGAGGTTTATGTTGTTAGCCTTGTTACTTCAAGAGTTTGATTTAGAATATATGGACCGGAAGGGTTGTGAAAACCAAGTGGCAGACCACTTATCCTACTTGAAGAATGAAGGAGGTCCACGTGATGGCCTAGAGATCAATGATGCATTTCCTGATGAGCAACTACTTTTCATGTCAATGAGTGATATGCAGTGGTTTGCAGATTTTGCTAATTACCTTATGACTGGCATCATCCCGTGTGAGCTCTCTCCTAACCAAAGAAAGAAGCTCAAATGGGATAGTTTGGATTTCTATTGAGTTGATCCATGTTTGTCCAAGATTTGCACGATTCGTCTGATTCGAAGGTGTGTCCTGGAGGAACAACAATTGAGTATCTTGGAGGATTGTCATTCCTCAACCTATGGTGGCCATCATGGTGGGGCGACGACAGCTTCCAAAGTTCATATTTGTGGATTTTATTGGCCAACTTTATGCAAAGATGCAAATGATCTTGTGAAGTGGTATGATAAATGTCAAAGAACGGGTGAAGTTTCGAAGAAATATGAGATGCCTCTCAATACCATCCTTGAGGTTGATATTTTTGATGTATGGGGATTGATTTTATGGGCCCATTTGTCAGCTCGTGTGGGAACATGTACATTCTTGTGGCGGGGACTATGTATTAAAGTGGTTTGAAGCCGTGGCTTTGCCTAACAATGAGGCCCGAAATGTTGTTGCATTTCTCAATAAGAGAATTTTTACAAGGTTTAGTACTCCTCATGCAATCATAACTGATAGGGGTTCCCATTTTTGCCATAGAGCTTTTGACACCTTGCTTGCAAAGTATGGTGACAACCATAAAGTGTCTACTCCTTATCATCCTCAGGAGGGTTTCCAAGTTGAAGTCTCAAATAGGGAAATAGAGAATATTCTTTCTAAAATGGTCAATGCAAATAAGACCGATTGGTCTAAGAAGTTGGATGATGCTCTATGGGTGTATAAGACTACTTACAAATCTCGTATTGGTATGTCTCTATATCGGTTGGTGTTTAGGAAAGCGTTCCATTTACCGATTGAGTTAGAGCACATGGACATGTGGGCCTTGAGGAAGTTGAAACTTGATTGGGATGTAGCGGACAATCTTCGGGTGGAGCAACTCAATGAACTTAACAAATTGAGATTGCATGCCTACTCTAGTTCATCCCTGTATAAGGATATAATGAAATACCTTCCCGACAAGTATACTCGGGACAAGGAGTTCAAGGTAGGGTATTTAGTGCTCCTATTAAACTCTCGGCTACGGTTGTTCCCAGGAAAGCTCAGGTGAACATGGAGATGACCGTTTGAAGTAGTGTGTGTGACCCCGTTTGGTGCCCTTGATTTAAAGAACAAAAGTGGGAACGTTTTTAGAGTGAATGAACATAGGGTCAAGAATTACTTGATAAAAATTAATGACAGCCACGTGGTGGCACTTCTTCACCTCAAACGATTTGATGGTAACTTGTGTGGTGCCGCATCAATTAAATCATGCGCTTCTTGGGAGGCGACCATTGTATTTTTCTTCTTGTTTTTTTTTATTTTCATTGTAGTATACGATTTATTTTTGGACTAACCGGTTCTGATATGCTATAGGATTGTGTTGCTGCAGTGCGGTACATGATGAAAAAAATGTTCAGGTCTCTGAATTTTCCAGTGCGGCTACAATACATTTAGTGCATATCTCACTAAAAAAAGGTTTAAAATGACACTCTCTGAAGTTTGCCACTGCGACCGCCGATCCGCGATGGACCACTGCGGCTGAAGTCCATTTCGTGCGGACTGCAGTGATTTCCTTCTCAAGCTTTGAATCATGTTTAGTGGTGTGTACAGCGGTTGATTTTGTGTGGTCTTTACTAAGTTGGTAAGGTTGGGACCGAGGTTCATTTTCTATAAATAGGGCTGAGGCGCTCCTTTTACCCTTTTTGCACTATTGACTCTCAGACCCTCTAAAACACTATTCATCATCTTTTGACTACAATTAATTTCTTGCACTTGATATCTTCATTGCTTCTTACATCTGCTAACATCACATTTTTTAAAATTGTATTAAATTTGTTATTTTTCTTCTGTTTTTTGTTTTTTTTTTTGCTTCTTGTAATGTTCGCCCCATATTTCTTTTATTTTGGTAGGACTAGGTTAGTTATGTTCCTAGGTAATGTGGGATTTTGTAATTAAAATCATACCGCAACTACATAAGTGTTAAAATTGGACTTCAAGTCACAACACATGGAACCCTATGTTAGTGCTGCTTTTGGGCACTTAGTGCGGATCGCAGTTTATACTGGGCAGTCCGTGGTGCCTTTGTGCGGTCTGCCGTAACATTTTTTGCGGACCGAATTACTGAAAGACTTGAATGCTGAACTTTGGGGACTGTGGCCGCACTATATTTTGTGCAGTTCGCATTGGTCCCAGTGTAATCACACTATATTTTGTGCGGTTCGCACTACGTAGACACAAAGAGTGGGTAGTGTGAATCCCACATTTGTGCGGACCGCGATTGGTTTTGTGCTGTCCGCATTGACCCCTACGCAAGTGCACTACATCTTGTGTGGTCCATACGGTCAGGATATAGAGAGTGGGTAGTCTGAACCCTAACTCTATACGGACTACAGTACTATTTTGTACGGTCCGCTTTGACCTCGGTGCGGATGCACACTATTATGTGCGGTCCGCACTGTATACCTTCTGCAACTGTTTGCACTTTTCCTGCAACAATGTTTCTTAATTGCGTTTATTAAATCTAACAATCTAATTGGATTGTGTTTGCAGACAATGGTGAAAAAACAAGGTAAAGGATCTAAATAATTAGGCAGAGGAGAATCCTCCCAGGGAGCGAAATAGAAAATGATAAAACTAACTCCTCAATCCTGGGAAAATATTAAAAAGACAAGGAAGTTGATAAAGGCTGCTGGCAGATCCATTGACATGTCGGGGTGTGAGTACGAGCCCTCTTGTGAGATCTCCTCAGACTCCATGCTAGACTACATCCCTGACTGGAAAGAGAAGCACCGGCTAAGAGACACACCTCCATTATCCCCCACCGCCCAAGTGTCACTATATGTTTCTTCTAAGTCAATTGAAGGCTCAGCTGCTGATAGTGGGGAATACTCCACCTCTCCCACAGCTTCATTATCTAGAGAGGGTACAGTATGAGATGAGGAGGAAATAGAAGGAAAAGTAAGAGAGGAGGTGAACCACAGGTTGACAGGGTTGATAGAACTGGAAAATCGCAAGTAAGGCAGGACATATTTGTGAGTGAGGTACAACATCATACATTTCGAGAATGGTGGCCGGTGAGGAAGTGGATCCCGGAAAGGAGGTTTGTTGATAGAGACTTGCTACCACAAAACCCCAATGTGAGGAGGCAGTTTAGAGAGAGAGTTGGGTGGGAGCACTTTTTAGCTGATTATATAGATCCCAACGAGCACTTGGTCAAGGAATTTTACACTAATGCTGCCCACATGTGACTAGGGTGCAAAACATAATGGTGTTATTTGACGGGAAAACAATAAACAACTTCCTTAGTTGTGATAAGAAGGATGAGATATTGTATATAACAAAGATGGAAATGGGCGAGGAGGTTCATCCCTGGATAGCACAGTACCTGGAAATCCTTGGTACCACCCCCGATTGGTTGAATGATAGCGTCAGAATTCTAAGGCGTAGTTTGAACATCGAGACAAAGTGGTGGGAAACTTTTGTGTGCAACAGACTGGACCCCACTACTCACGTCAATACCCTTCGTCTTCATCGGGCAGTGTTGGTGGCATTAATCATGGCGAGATACCTGATAAAAGTCGGGAATGTAGTGTCTCGGGTAATCACACTGGTGGGCACTAAACATGAAAGAAACAATCCTTTCCCTAGCTTCTTCACTATGTACTTCAGGGACCTCAAGGTTGAGAAGAGCCATTTGACATAAAGGTCAAAGCGAAGGAACCTTTCTCTTAGAAAAACATGCAGATGGATGACAACCTAAGGAGCAAACACTTCAAGGGTACAACTACTGCTCCAATTGGCCAGTATAAAGAGCTAGTTCTTGTAGTGGCCTCTACTCAACCTGCTTCAATCTCCACTGATACCCCTCTTGACCCATCAACCTTAGTAGATCCGGAGATTCCCTCCTCCCGTGCTTACCTGATGACTACCCACCAATGAGCCAAGATTTTCTCAATATCAACAACTGGATACAGACAGCGTCATCCGAGTTCTGTATCTTGACTACCACAGTAGAGGCTCAATCGTTCCCCCACCTCTGCAAGTCCCACAGTCCATAGAGGATGCTTCTAAAGAGATTCTAGAGAACCAAAAGAAAATCCTCGAAAACCAAAAAAAGCTTAATACTGATGTTGATTCTTGTAGCAAGGCTCTCAAGGATCTTGCTAAGGAGCACACGATAATAAGGAAGACACGGGCCTCTAAGGAGTCCGTGACGGAGCTGAGGATTTATGTCGACAAGTTGAAGGCAGCCCATCTGCCTTTGGACTTACTACTTCAGGACCCAACACCTGTAGCTTATCCCTAGCAGAGAAGTCTTAGAGGCCCCTCAAGAAGAGGAGGTTGATTCCTAAGGCGGATGATGTAGTCATCTAGTTCCCTCTTACAGTCAGCCATATATGCACTTCAGGAGCCTATCCTAGTCTAGGCCCAGGTCCCAACAACAGCCCACAAGGATCTAGTTTGACATTCCCGAGCATAGTGACGACCTAGGGACCACTGAAGAGTCCATGCATACTGACCGGCCGTAGGGAATTTCTAAATCCTTTTTCATTATCTTTTTGTGCTTACTTAATTTAGTTAGGATTGGGGACAATGGGGGTAGGCCCTACTTCTATGGATTCATTCGGATGATTGTATATAATTGATACTTTTTATGCCTTCTATATTTTTTAACATTTGTTTGTATATATTTTTAACATTTTCCTACATTTCTCGCACTTTTAGTTTATTTTGGGTCTGTATATAAAGTAATCTTACATTGTATATATTCATCCCATCTACTGTATATTCGACAAATCCCCATTTTTATATATTCATTTCACTTTCCATTTTTTTTTTGTTCTTAGCTTCTTAATTATGTTTGTAACTTCTTATTTTGAACGTTTGCGATAAGCCTTTGGTTTTTTAATGTCACGGTTCTTTCCAAAAATAGAGTTTGTGTTAATCGGGTGGCTCTTCCAATGATGGATGACGTAACAACCTTCTTATGGGTTTGAGTATGTTTTTCTTGTTTTTTTAGTAGTTAGTTGTTAAGGGTACCTCAAGCAAAGCTCACTTGGGCCTAGAACATTTGCCTTTAATCTTATGGTCAAAAACAAGTTTATGTGTTTAGGATGGTGAAAGTTGTGACCTTGAGACTCTTGGGTTTGCTGATAATCATCAAGTGATATTTTGGGACCATTGTGATCTCAAATCTTATCTAAGGTTGTTGTGGGCCCCGGACTCTATGTCTTTTGCGATCCCATAGCTTGTGTGCTGAGTAGTTGCAAGTGTAAATCATGAGCAATTGGTCTAGAAATTTCCCCAAATGTTTGTTGAGGCAAAATCCTAAGTGAACTTTGACTTGAGACATGATTATAACCTCTTCTTGGTCCAAATGATAGCTTGATCACATCCATAGCCTACCAAAGACAAAAATCCCTAGTCAACCCTTTTGAGCCTTAGACCTTTTTTCCTTCAAGAACCATGATACAAGCCTTTACTCGTTCTAAAAAATACCTTCTCTTGGCACCAAATCTTTCTTTCCTTAGCACATGGAAAAGGTATAAGTTTCGGGGGAGAGACGAGAATTTAAACGAAGTGGTAAAAAGGTATAAAAATGAAGAGAAAGAAAGGCAATGAAAAAAGAAAGAAAAGTAAAAGGACAAAAAGAATGTTTGATATGAAAGAGAATAAAAAGGGATTCAAGAAAAGCAAAGAATGAAAGGTGTGGGATGTTGAAAAATAAGAGAAAAAGTTTGAAATGTACAAGAAAGAGTGACAGTGTGTCTCTCTAATCCCTTGGAACGAAGTGAAATAACTCAAAGAGTCAAGTGAATGTGTGAAAAATAAAACAAAAGAAGTGCTTAAGGGAAGATGGAACCTACTTAGACCAAACATTTCATAGCCTAAACCAAAAGCCTTCACAATATCTCCACAAAAGGCTTATATGATCTTGAGTTTAATAAAACTTACATTAGTGGTGACTCAGATAAAGGGAAAGCATAAGGTACTTAGAGCCGGTCTTGTGACTTTCTTTCGAGAGATGAGTGAATTCCCATTAAACTCTCTATGTGTGCCACCATTCTAAAGGTGAGGTTTGCTTCAGGAATGTGAGGATGTGTAAGTTTGGGTTCCACAATGACTATTGTAGTAGAAAGAGTTCTGTGATGTGTTGAGTGAACTGTTGATGCTCTGGTGTCGCACTTAATCCATGGTGTTTTTAAGAGTAAATTTTGTTAATGATTCATTTGTATTGAGGGAAATTGTTAGTCCTAATTGAGGGTAGATGAGGTTAATTTAGGACAAGTGAATTTTCATGTATTCTCTCTTGAAGGGTGGTCTTATTTTGTTTGCTTGAGGCAAGCGGAAGCTTATGTTTGGGGGAGTTGATAACTAGTTATTTTGATAAATTTTGTACTCCTCCGTGCTTATGTTTTGATTAAATTTTTTTACAAAATAGTACCCAAGGACTCACAAGTTGTGCTTGATTGCAGGTTTAACAAGGTGACAAGATGTCAAAGATCATCTCAAAAGGAGTGAAACTTTCACAAGTATCAAGGCAAGACAAAGCTTAGGCAAAATAAGGCCAGAGGGGCCGTACACCATTCTGTGCGGTCCGCACAAATGAGGTTCAGAGAGCATGTTATTCAAGCACAAAGGCAATGCGGCTTCATTGAGATCAATGCGGCCACTCGCGATTTAGTGTGGTCCACTGTGAGAAGGATCAGAGAAGTGCTAGTTGGAAGTTTTAAGCCAATGCGGTCCGTGCTCCATTTTATGCGAAACCGCACTAAAAGACACTGCAGACACACTCCATTATGTGCGGTCCGCATTGCCCGAGTTTAGAGAGTTGGATTCTTAAGTTCAGAGCCCTAGTGCGGCCGTACACCAATTTTTGTGGGGTCCGAACTAACCCCGCAGGAGTATTTTTTCAGAATTTTCAACTTAGTATAAATAGCTTCTTTTCCATTTTAAGGTCAAGCAGATTGATTTAGCTGGTAGTTGCGTGGGTTCGAATATTTTAACTGTTTTGGGAAATTTTATCTTCATTTCAACTTTGAATCTTCTAGTTTATCTTAGCAAGTAACTCATATAAATTATTCTTCGTCAATTACTTTGATTTGTTCTTCAATTATGAGTAGCTAGACCCATAAGCTAGGGTTGTGGGTCAACCCTAGTGGCTCTTGTGTTTTAGGACAAGATTGACTGTGGGTGTTTGATATTTTGACTAATTTCATGTTTAATTGTTTAATTAGTGGTTGCAAACACTAGTTTTTGTTTAGTTGATTTAGGGTCTGCTTGAGAAAGAGAAGCTAAGTCTCTGAAATTAGTACAACAAGGAATTTGGGCGTACTCAAGAGATTGATATCCCCAATTAAAGAGTTAAACCTAAAGATCGTAATACCCGACTCGAACCTTATTTTCTTTTGAAAATTTGCATACCCAATTGGTCTTGAGAAATTCAATCAGGAAAAGTCACTCGAACAACCGAGAACCATAGAGTAGTAAAATCATCCAAAGTTTATATCATACTCCCCAAATATGTCAATCATATCTTAAACTCAAGTATCTGTTAATTGGCCACTTAGGCGAAAGTCACTACTCCAGTGACTTTTAACCATTTGAACAACCATAATATCTCAATTTTAGTTTATTCTAGTTCAAATTAGCATCGCAGTTGATAAATATAAAAGTTAAACAAAAATCCCAAAATGTTTAGAAGTGCAATTAAGAACAATTACACAACTTTAAATTAGGTAGATACTAGACTCCAACTTCTAGCTCTCTGTGGAAATAGATCCAAACCTTAATCGGGTAAAATTTTCTTTGATTCACTCTCGCTAATCAATAGTAGTGCAGGGTAGGCCTTGATCATGTACTAACGCTACCCCTGCATCTCGTGTACAGATTCAGGAACGTTGGATGTAGTGGCCGATGTTCGATCAAGGCTTCTGATTTAGAAGATTATTAAGGTACATGCACGGCGTTCACAAGCCTTGGCTCTCCACCTTACATTCCAGTTGTATTTGAGTTGTTTCCCTAGATATTATATGAGACTATGTATATTTTCTTAGACACTCATGCACTCGGTGACACCATGGTTTTGGGTTGGATTGTATCTATTCATGGAATTTCTTATGTTTCAAATATTTCTTTAATTGTTAAAAGCTTCCATAAATGTTTTCAAACTTATATTTTTCGTGTTTATTGTTGAGTCGAGGCTGGCCTAGTTTCATGATAGGTGCCATCACAACAGGTCATATTTTGGGTCGTGTCAAGTTGGTATTATAGCCTAGTTTATATAGGTCCTACAAGTCATGAGTAGGTTTGGTAGAGTCTCGTGGATCGCTACAGAGACCTCTGTTACTATTTTTAGGAGGCTACAAAACCTTTAGGAAATCTCGCATTCTTAAATTCTTATTGTGCATCCTTGATTTAGCTTGAAATATAACTCTTGAAATTCCTTCAACGCATTCGTATGTGCGCATGAGCGCTCAGTATCGGGTGTGCATCAAGATCTTGTGATTTCATAATCGAGGGACGAATTTGATTTTCTTTATTGATGTTGGTCCAGTTTGGAGGACTTGAGACCAGGTTTTACATATAGCTTGAGCGGTGAGGCGTTGATTATATGAGCATGTGCTTTCAAATTTATATGTTCGATGGTGTCCCTATTAGTGGAAGTGATGGCTGGATGACTATATGATGAGTATGATCTTCTTGCAAGATATGTTTATATGATTTGAATGTGACGATAAGGGTTTGCTTTAGGATAGAAAGAATTATTTTATGTTTGATTTCCATATTGATTTAATGTATAGTTCTGAGTTATGGATGTGTGAAGAATCTTTTCATGTTTTTTAGTTGGGGAATAGAGTAGATTTCATGTTATGGTATGAGTTCAGACTCATGAAGATTAAGTGAATGCGTGATTTATATGAAAGTGGAAGTGTATGAAGAGATGTTAGTTTGAGGCAAAGCAGGTGGGTTATCTTCTAGTGAGTGTTCTGAAAATTGTGTGATTATGTTGTTTGTTGGAAGACCTCGTTTATCAAATCAAATATATGTGTTTCCATTTGAATTTTGACCGCTTGAAGGAATGGGCTTCACTGCTACGAGGGCAAACACGAGATTTGCAGAAGATTTGAAGTACTAGATAGCTTCTGCTGGACAAGCTTATGAAGATTTGAGTTTAATCTCACTATGGTATTGTGGAAGTAGTAGAGTATGAGTATTGTGAGTTTTGTGTGTATTGATCTATGGATCTGTGGTAAGTGGGGGACTCTGCTATTGATTAGTTGATTGTACGATTATTGTTGTATTGGTTTCATTTTGAGGTATATTAGTGAACCGATTGTGGCTTGCATAGGTTGAGATCCAGGATCGCTCGAGTAGAGGAAATTTCAATAAAAGTTATGTTATGCTTTATGGTTGTATAATAATCATATAATGACTTGCGATGTTATTGGTAAAGGATGTACAGTGCATAGCACAAGTTGTTCTTCGGTTGAATTAAATTGGAGGTTACTTCCATAGTCTAACGGGGCACATGTTGCTAGATCCATTTAATCGATATAATTGGGGTTTGAGCACAGTGGATGAGTCCCGAGAATGGTTTTGAACGATTCAAGATTTATATGTAGTAATTAGGAATCTTGTAGATGTGTATTTGGCTAGAAACTGAGGTTTACATTGGAAGGTTTCAAGACTTGTGGCATTTCTATATCATTATGGATTCTACACATTAGTATAAGGAAGATAAGGGTAATGGCTTTAGATTCACAAGAAGTCTCTTCGAGGTAAGTATTTCGAACGTGGTACTTTTGGGGATATTTGAGAGAGTAATCACTGCCTTATGAGTCTTAGGACATTATGGTTTTATGCTTGACTCATGGAGACTCTAGGTCGAGGATTATGGTGCTATAGCGAGAAGAAGTATCAAGTTGAAAGTAAATCAGAAGGAACTTGGATAAATTGGACTATTTGGTAATAGGCCAGAACGTTATGGTAAGGGATATGATTAGTTCTTCGGGTGCTTATGAGGTGATGAGTTTTTATATGTGCTTCACGAAAATGCTTTTGGGTTTAGTGACCAACATATCTTGTTTGAGTTAGAAGGATTCAATCTTTACGGTTTGGTTTTGTTCAAATGGGATTCGGGGAGTTCTTGATGGTTTCTAGCACGGCTAGAGATGTATATTTTTTACGGGCATAAAGAGCATGTGATGTATTGTGATTTTCTTCTATATGGGATCAAATATAAAGGTATCAGCTAGTTGAATATGTAGTTGCTTGTAGCATGAAATGGATATGAAGTTCTCATGTTTATCCTAAGATGGTATGGTATGTATAGTATGTTGTGTAGGATTGAGATTTTCATGTGTAAGGTCACGGTTTTTTTTTTTTTTGGCAATCCACTAGGCAAAGCCTAAGGTTAGATTTTATTAATTGAATAAAAAGACAACAAAGAAAAATAAAACAAACACAAAATTACCATAAATAGGTGAATTACGAATAAGGGAGTCAAATCTCCGGAATTGTTACCCATATATCAACCGGTCTAACCTTTCCGTATTCAAACTATTATGATAATATTACATAAATAAAGCTAATGTGATGGGAAATAAAAAGATTGAAATAAGGCTTCAACCTTTATATTAAATTACTCAATTGATTGAACTTTGAGACAGATGATTGCGCGACCTCTTTTCGTTTTGCATTTCTCATTGGAGGTCTCCTAATCTGATTCTTTGCAACTGTTAGCAGTGGCGTTGCAATTCTATTAGCAAGTGGGATCTCGTCTGAATTGCTAGAGATCATTGGAGAAGAAACTGGATCGTTAAGGATCAAGTTTCTTATTGAGTTTGCTGTTGGTTTTGAATTTGCAGAACACTTGAATGTCACTGATTTTCTTTGACTCTTTGGCTTAAGCTAGACGTCAATGTCCTCTCCTTCAGAGTCATCATCATAATCTTGGTCGTCATCTGAGTATGAGACAACTGTAGCAGCTGCCTCTAACAAGTTGATGTCTCTGGCTTGAAGAACAGTTTGCCGAGAGACATCTTGATAAACCAATGCAGATGGTTTATTCAGATTTGCTTGACCAGACAGTTTAGTATTGTTGTTGTTAGCATTTTGCAGTATCTGCGCCTTCTCGATCAGTTCCTCTGCGTTTCTTTTAGCATTGGCATTTTCTGGTGCAATATATGTTTCACTAAGATGCAAGTTTGATACCTTCTTATCTTATTCAGCATTGCAAGGTATTTTCGATTTAGTAATAGCTTGTATTTTGCATCTATGAGCAGGAAAATCCGTTTACTCTTGACAGTCTTCTGTATGTGTATCAGTTGATTGAGGAACAAATTTTTGGAT
The DNA here is from genome assembly GCA_034376525.1 of Nicotiana benthamiana. NCBI lineage: Eukaryota > Viridiplantae > Streptophyta > Magnoliopsida > Solanales > Solanaceae > Nicotiana > Nicotiana benthamiana. The sequence continues at coordinate 35,795,707 of CM067326.1, forward strand.
TCCTTTCTGATGTACAATGCCTCTGTGATGTTGTCTATCCAGTTTAGCCAATTGCTCAAAGTGTGAAATAGAAAGAATATGATCTTTTGTAAGCTGCATTGCCTCTGAAGCATTCACATACATTGTAGGATCTTTTACTTAACTACAATGGTTAGAGGGTCTTTTATCCATCTTCAATGCATCCTCCAGATTCTCAACTGGTGCAGCTGCAAGTGATGCATCTGGAAAACTAGCACTTCCGGATTTTCTAGCCACTAAAGGTTGATCTGCTTCACCCCCATCCTTCCCAGTTGATTCTGAAATCTCCAATGGTTCAGCTGACCTAACAGTCAGTTCTTTATTAGCATTCAATGAAACAGTGTCTTCCAAGCATGTATCATTTCTTTGTCTAGGTAATGAACTCTTATGAATGTTAGCATTCTGCACCAATTGCTGCTGTTCATTATGTGTGCCTTGCATGCAGTGCTGAATAAAATCTCGGCCTGAATTGTCACCTGATGTTACGTTATCAAGATCATTCTGTTTCTGTTTTGACACCTTTTGTTCTGAATGTTGTTCAATTATTGCCATCAAACGACTCTGTGATGACTTAGGAATAGCTTCTACAGATGTAGCATTTGGAATGGCCACTGTTTTGTTAATTCCGAACTACTGCACATTGCAATTGATATGTTTTCCATCACGTTCAACCACCTGCCCAGCCTTTGCACTAGTAGATATATGATCTGCAGAGGACTATAATATCCCAGCAGTATCCACATATGATCGAGCATAACTTGTAGAGGCAGGTACCTCCTTAGGAAGCTTAGGAGGTCCTTTGTCCATATGTATAGACTCCACCGAAAATGTTGTATGTGATGCATCTGATACACCAGCTATCACAGCAGTCATAGAAATAACATGTTGATTTGCACCTCCCCTGTCTATCACAGTAGTTTGTGTAGTCTTAGAATCAGCATTCTGTTTCGAAACATCATTTACAAAACCATTTTGTACCGCTGAGTTAAAACGACCAGAAACCTCTTTCACTACTGCATTGATTTGTGAAGTCACTGCATCAGCAGTTTGTGCAGAATACTCTGCGACTTTTGGTAATTCAGTTCCTGACTTACCATCTTTATCCTGTAGATCCTTAGCACCTTGTCCAGCTATTTTACCATTTAGATAGTCCCTTGCATCCTTTGTAATTTGTCAACTTCTTTCCCTTCGCGACGAAGCATCTCAGTGGCTAGATTATCCACTGTCACCACGTCTGCTCAAACTTTTTCTTTTTTGATTCTACAATCCTTCACATCGTGTCCTTGGTGTTTGCTATAAACATAATAAATAGGAAGGTTGTCGAACACAATTTGTTGATGGAACTCTACAGATTTACCCGAAACAGAATCTGAAATCTGCAGCATTACCTTTTTTGGATGCTTATCCAAAAGGTCCACTATAACCTTAACTCTTGCCGAGCTAGGTCTCGTTCTATCCTATGTCGCCTTGTCAACAGCAAGAGGTTTTCCCACAGCTGAGGCAATAGAAATTAACTATCTCTTAGAAAAGAAATTTGGTGGCAGACCTGGCAGCGATATGCACACGACTGCCATTGATGCCTCTTTCTTCGGATTGAAACCGAAAGACCATGAAAATGTTGACAAGAAGTATTCATCACCTTTGGATTTAAGATTTCCAGTCAACTTTGAAAGGGAACGAACATAATCATTGAACATATCAAATTTGATTAAAAGATGACGAAATTCCAACTGTCCAATGTTACATTGGCCTTGAAGATCGAATTGCGACGAAAATATTCTTCGCACCTCCGCTAGATCAGTTTGGCCATAAGAGAATTTTAATACAACAGCCTAATGCATGCCTTCTTCCCTAATGAAGTTGTTAACCTTTTCCATTGTGAATTGGATTATAGGATCATCATGATCGAAGATAACTGGACACAGTTCTATTTTGGTCGGAGCAGGCTGTTTTGCTTGTAAAGTCGAAGCATACGATTGCTTCGAATTATCATTTGTATCAGATTTTATGAGATTTTGGATGTCGTCTCCCACAGCCAAAGCCTGGGGAGAGGTCCACGAAGCCATGGCTGCCAAGATCACGAAGCGACGGCACAATTCTAGCGATAGAACAAGGATTGATCCATTGTTCTAACCAACCGAGAATTGATGAAGAATTCTGAAAAATTCTTCGATCTACAGTGATTTGGAATCAAATTAAGATCTTGCAGTATAGGATAAGTATTTGTATAAGAAAACAATTGGAGAGTGATTGCAATGAGAAAGGGGTTATTTTGACACCACGATTGCTACCATCCACCGCCGGATTCCGGCGATATAGCCTATGAATAGTGACGAAAATACTATTCATTGAATTGTGCCTAGAGAGAAGGCTGGGGGAAGATCATTCTTGTGCTTTACTGGTAGTTTAATGTACGGGGCTGCCATTTTTTATCGATAATTATCGATAGGTCACGGTTCAGTTTGGAAAGGAATGTCATAAATATTTAGGCGGCATGGATAGTTTCAGATGACTAGATATTGAGATCATTGATTGGTGTGGCTTGATTAGGGTATACATTTCAGAAGAGGAGATGTGTGTGAGTTATGGATACTTATTAGTATTGTGTCACTCTCTTATTTGATCGATTGATGATGTTCATGTTTTCTTGGCAGCACAGAAGAATTATAGGAGTACCCTTCGAGGGATAGTTGGGTATTAGAAGTGTGATATATATTCGAACACTAGAGATGGGATCAGATATGGTGATTCTTGCGCAAAATGAACAAGGAGACTGGAAGTTCTCATAAACAAGTTATGATATGGTTGTGGGTCGCGTGTATCAACATTGTGTGGTGACTATCGGGGTTTGGAGAATCGAGTAGATCCTTTGTTGCTTAGTATGTTAGATTTTGATATGATGTTCGGTATGGACTAGTTGTCTTAGTGTCGTGTTATTCTTGACTATCACACTAAGATGACGACGTTGGTTATGCCAGGGATGCCACGGATTTTAGTTGCGAGGTTTGACGAATTATGTTGCCAATAGGGTGATTTCATTTTTGAAGACCCAGCAGATGGTTATGAAGGGTTGTTTTCATACTTGTCCTTTGTGAGGGGTAACTGTGTAGAGTCTCCTACCATTGATTTAGTTCTGACAGTGAGGGACTTTTCGGACTTGTTTCCTATTCTCGGGCATGTCATCGGACAAGATTTTTTATTTCAGTATTGATTTGTGTTGGGCACCATATCGTATGGCACCATCCCAGTTGAAGGAGTTGAAGGAGCAGCCTGAGGAACTCTTTGATAAGGAGTTTATTGGTAGGACTACATGGAATTGTGATGAGCATCAAGTCAGTTTTGTTGACTCCGAGTTGCTATTATCGAGGGATGTGTTAATTCAATTTTTATTGAGCTTATTAGTGTTCCAGAGCGATCTATGAGTTTCCTTTCTGTGTCGCGAGGCATTATGATTTGTGGATTATAGGCACATGTGGTGTTGTTTTATTGGGGTCTTATAATGGAATTCAAGTGGGAAGAGTATTAAGTGTTGCTCGGTAGATGGCATATTGACTATGTTCTTTTGGGTTTGTGTGGTGCTACGTAATTTTCTTCGCTGTGGTTATGATGGTTTACTTTTGGTTCTAGATATCAAATTGCACGTGGTTATTGGTTTTAAGAATAGCAACTTGAGGTGTTTCATGTGGACCAGTGTTCCGATAAGGCCGCGAATGGTAGCGAGGTTATGTGGAGGTATGATCCTTCAGCTTAGATTTATATATTCTAGTTCTACGATGTGTGTTGGTTCTCAGCATTGTGTTGGGGTGGTGTAGTGAGCTTGTGATACAAGTCTCTCATTTGGCTGATTTTCCCGTGATTTGAGTACATTTGGACTATTGCATGTTGGTGCGCGAGTCACACGATTTGTAGATTCAGATTGTAGCGATGTTTCATGTCACTATAGTAATCGTGTTGGATGAGATGAAGTCACTAAGATCTAAAATGAATACTATTGGATTCAGTTTCTGCATGTTAGAAGGATAATGTCGATGTTCAGCTTAGAAATTAAATCTATGGCCCGTGCCAAAGGAGAGGGAACTTTATGAATGGTTGATCTAAGGAATAGTTATGATTTTCTGCATGTTTTATTCATCATTGGAAATACACAAATGTACTGGAATTGTGATTTATCTGATAAGAGGTCCATTGTCGAATGTCGGTTGTTTTGATCAATTGCTGTTATTAGAAGTTACTACTACGAGTGTCTAAGTTATGAGGTATATCATGTTATTGCATCTTTGGTACGCATATGGTTGATACAACTTGTTAGGATTTATTCAGAGTATAGATATGAGGTTCTGACCTTATATATTATTTTTGAAGTGGAAATTTGCTTCTAAGGTTTATGGGCTAGGTTGGATTGTGAAATTTCAGTTACATTGCGTTATCATACCTACATGAGATAGGGTGACATGGGATCATCCGGGTTATGTGCATGGTAAGGTTATATAGCGATTTGATTGTATTCGAAACAACTCTGGGCAAGTTCGAGGACGAATGCATGTTTAAGTGCAAAAGGATGTAATGATCTGGCTGGTCGTTTTATGATTTTCAGCCCTGTTTCCCTTATTTCTACTTCTTTATGTCTTGTTCAGTTGTATTATGTGGCATCGGGTTGGTTGGTTCTGTTCGGAGAAGTTTTGGAGAGGAATGAGACACTTAGTCTCTTTTGAATAAGCTTAAGTTGGAAAAGTCAATCAGATATTGACTTGTGTGTAGGATGTCTCGGGTGTGTATTCTGATGGTTCGGATAGATTAGTTATGTGATTTGGGATTTAGGAGCGTGTACAGAATGTATTTTTATGGTCCGTGGTAGAATTAGGCATTAATTGGCAAGATTTGAAATTTAGCATTTTACGGTCGGCAGTGAAAATTTTATTATCGGAATCGGAAAGGAATTCCATAAGTTGAGTTGAGTTTGTTGTGTCATTTGGGATGTGTTGCAAAATATCAACTCATTCGAGCGAGGTTTAAAAGACTTTTTGATCGAGTTAAGAATTTGGAAGTTTTTGAATCCTTAGGCTTAAATCCGAGGGTGATTTTTTGATTTGATGTTGTTTTGAGCATTCCAATGGTTGAAACAAGTTTGAATGATGTTATGGGATATGTTGGTATTTCTTGGTTGAGGCCCCGAGGGTCTCGGGTATATTTCTGATGCCGAATGGGACATTTTTGGAGATGAGGAGTTACCGCTTTTGCTGGTATTCTGTTGCTGAAGTTTTGCTCTTCGCAATCGCAAAGAGGGGTTCTTGTTTGCATAGGCTAATTTGGGATAGAGGTGGGTTATTTGTATGCTTTCGTGGAGAGTTGGTCACGATAGCGTATGTGTGAGAGATTGTGCTTCGCAAATGCGTGGCCAGGGTCGCATTTTTGTAGAAGTAGGCAAGCTGGTGTATAGTGGAGGTGATTGCTCTATGCGACCGCATGAGGTAGGTCGCCATCGCATAGGTTTGGGTGGTTAAGGTTGATCATAGCGTACTCTGCACTACTATTGAGTAGCGAGAGAGGGTCGAAGCAGCTTTTACTCGATTTAGGTCGAGATCGATATCTATAGAGAGCTAGAAATTGGAGTTGAGTATCTACCTAATTTAGAGTTGTGTAATTGTTCTTAATTGAACTTCCAAACATTTTTTGATTTTTTTACTTCTAATTTTATCAGCTACTATGCTAATTTCAACTAGAATAAGCTAAGAATAAGATATTACCTGTTGATCAAATAGTTAAAAGACACTAGGCTAGTGACTTTCGCCTAGGTGGTCAACTAACAGATACTTGAATTTAAGATATGATTGACATTTTTGGGGAGTATGATATAATTTTTGCACAATTTTACTCACTCTATGCCTCCCGGCAATTCGAGTGTTTTTGCGTGAATTAACTTTCTCAAGACCAATTGGGCATGCAAATTTACAAAAGCAAATAAAGTTTAAGTGGATATTATTATCTCTAGGTTTAACCCTTTAATTAGGGTTATCAATCTCTTGAGTACACCCCATTATCTTGTTGGACTAATTTCAATGACTTAGACTCTCTTTCTCAAGAAAACCCAAAATGAAGTAAACATAAACTAGTGTTTGCAATTACTAATTCAGCAATTAAACATAAAATTAGTCCAAATATAAAATACTCATAGTCAATCTAGCTGCAAAACACACGATCCATTAATTACACATACTAGGGTTGAGCCGCAACCCTAGCTTATGGGTCTAGCTACTCATAACTAAAGAAGAAAATAAAGAAATAGATGAAGAACAACTTATATTAATTAATCACTAAGATAACTAACAAAATTCAGTGTTGAAATATAGATAAAATTTCCCAAAATGACTAAATACTTCCAATCCACGAGTGCAGCTACAACTAAAAACTATATGCATGACCTAAAAATGGAAAGGAAGCTATTTTTACTAAGCTTATAATTATGGACAAAATACCCAAACGTGGTTAGTGCAGACCACACAAAATGGTGTACGGCTGCACTAGGGCTCTAAACTTGAAATCTAATCTCTCTGAACTCAGGAATTGTGGACCGTAGTGAATAGACTGCAGCTGCGGAGGCTTCTAGTGCATTCCCCATAAAATGGAGCGTGAACCATATTGGCTTGAAAACTCCAACTTGGCACTTCTCTTATTCTTGGCTCTGTGGACCACACAAAGACGGGTGCGTCCACATTGATCTCAGTGCGGACTGGTCAAAACCTTGTACGATCGCACTGCCTCTTTGCCTGGAAATCAACCTCTCATAATCTCCTGGTGCAGACCGCACAGAATGACGTGCAACCGCATTGGTACTGTTCTGCTTGATTATTTTCTCGTCTTGACAAAAGCTGCAAGTTTCACTCCTTTTGAGCTAAACTTTGCCATCTTGTCACTTTGTTGATTAAACATGCAATCAAGCACAACTTGTGAGCCTTTTGGGACTATTTTTTATGAATTTCCAATCAAAACATAAGCAAGAAGGAGTATAAAATGCATCAAAGTCCCTGGTTATCAACTCTCTCAAACTTAAGCTTTTGCTTGTCCGCAAGAAAACAAAATAAGACTCACCCCTTAAGGGAAAATCCAAGAAATTTTCAGTTGTCCTAAGGTAACCTCATCAAGCATCAATTAAGACTAACAATTTCCCTCTATACAAATGAATCATTAATAACTTTTACTCTTCGAAACTCCATGGATTAAGTGTGAAACAAGAGTATTAAGGATGACTCAACACATCAAAGAACTGTTTTCTATACTTCTGGTAATCCATACATACTCTCCACCCGATGACCGCCCGAGTAGGATAAGTGCATTGTTGGCATTGGTAAGCACAGTCATACCACCCATATTCGGCACACATTGCATCGGAGAAGTCAATTAGCTATTAGAAATGGGGTACATAACCCTGGAATCGAACCATTTGATCACATATTTCTTCATAACTTCTTTCGTGGCCTTGTTACATCTCCTTTGATGCTCCAAGGAAGGATTTTCATCATCCTCCAAGATAAGTTTATTCATGCAAAATGCGAGGCTTATTCCCCAAATGTCAGCTAGAGTCTATGTAATTTCCTTTTTTGTTTTCTGAAGAACCGGCAAAGTGGCATCAACCTGCATGTTAGTAAGGCAAAAAGAAAGAATAACTGGTAAAGTAGAATTTGAGCCCAAGGATTCATACCTGAGGTTTGGAGAAGTGGTTCCAATACCAACACCAGTGGCTCCTCAATTGATAGCATTATTGGTTGAGGTTTTCAATTTTCAAGATCCAAAGACAATTTTCTCAGCTCATAAGAATAAGAGCACATCCCATGTACGACATTCACGTACTCCACTTTACTAGAATCATCATTGACATCCATATTAAGTAGTATGGCCTCAAGAGGATGCTCCACGTTGATCATAGCACAGAAAGTGAGCTCACCGCCTTCAACATCAACCAATACCTTGCCCGTTGCAAATAAAGGTCTATCCAAGATAATAGGAACCTCATAATCTACTTTACAATCCAAAATGACAAAGTCGGCCGGCAATATGAATTTGTCCACCCGGACAAGCACATCATCAATAATTTCCAAGGGCAGTCGACTAATCCGCCATTTGAAGCCTCATTGAAGTTGATCTAGGTTGTCCAATACCCAAAGTCTTGAAACCCGAGTACGATATCAAATTGATACTATCTCCCAAGTCACATAAAGCTTTGGCAAAGTCCGCACTTCCAATATTACAAAGGATAGTAAAAGCTCCAGGGTCATATAGCTTTGGTTCCATTGAATGCACTATCATACTTACTTGGTGAGTTATCTTTATCGTTTCACAATCCGTTGACCTCTTCTTGGTCACTAAATCCGTCATGAACTTAGCAGATCCCGGTATTTTTTCAAGGGCCTCAACAAAAAGCATATTTGTGGACAAGCTCTTCATCATATAAATGAACTACTTATATTAGTTATCATTTCTTTGCTTTGCGAGCCTTTCAGGATAAGGTGGAGGTGGCCTAAGCAAGCGTGCCTTGGATTTTGGACAAACGGCTCGGGCATGTCAATCACGTGTTCTCTAGACGGGTTCATGGAATCTTGAGTATCTACCTCGACTTCATCAATATCAATCATCACATCATTGCAAACATTCTCTTCAACTATATCATCAAGAGTCAAAGGTACATCATCATCTCGCAACTCAACTTCATCATGTACAACTTGTTTTTCTCTTGAGGAATTCACATTGCCGCCCCCTCCCATTTCTTGTTGTAACCGCCATCACACGATTGTTGTTCCCACCCTTCAGGTTCACTACTGCGTCAATTGTTAGAGCACTCTTGGGGCGAGTGTTCAAATCTTAAGAGATTTGGCCTAATTACACCTCCATGTTCTGGATGGAGGTATTGTGAGAAGTCAATAGAGCATCAGAATCTTGGTTCTTTTTCATCATTTGCTCGAACATACTTTCAATTCTTCGCATATCACTTCCAGAAAAACTAGGACCATGAGAAGGTAAAAGGGTGGATTGGTCAGTTGTTGGTACATTAGAGGCCTTTGAAAGCCTTGCCCTCAGTTGTGTTGGTTCTCTTTGTTGTTTTACCCACCTTGATTGTTGTTGTTTCTCCAATTATCTCAATTTCCAGTCCAACTGCCTTAGTTGTTGTTCTGGTTACCCCAATTGTTGTTTTGGTTATTGTTTTTCAAATTTCCACTAGCTTGTTATTGATTGACTATTGTTTCAACTGCCACCACCTCGTTGTTGATCGTAGTTGGTCCAGTTGCCACCAACTTGTTATTGATTGCCCCAATTTTGTTGGGGTTGCCATTGTTGGTTTGTAACGTTGCCTCTATTGCCTTGATAGTTGTTAACATATTAAACCTGTTCACTTAGTTCATCATAAAACTCATTTCAAAAACCACCACCATCATTGTCATATTGTTGACAATTCCCTAGAGATTGTTGCCCTCTGTCTTCTCTTAAGCGTAGTGGCAACTTCTATGGCGTTGACTTTTGCATTGCTTGGCGCGAATTTTAGACTTGTTACAATTGTGCCTTCGCCAATTGGGTCATATTAGTAGTGTGCTCGGCAATAACTTGACCATGGTCATGAAATTTCTTGTTCAAATGGATGACCGTAGGGTCACCTTGGGGCATATTTGCTCTACTTTGCCAAACCGAAGAAGTGTCAGCCATTTCATCAAGTACAACACATGCCTCGTCATAAGAAACCTTCATAAAATTGCCAATTGGTACACAATGCATGGATTAGTGGTATTGATGGCCCAATAAAAAGTTTGTTGAATCATCGCCTCGGTCATATCGTTATTCGGGAACTTTAGCCACCATAGTCCAATACCATTCCAAATTTTCATGTAGTTGTTCTGTTGGCTCTTGCTTGATCGCAAAAATTTCATCCGAAAGAGTCGCCATATGTCTCAGTGAGAAGAACTTACCAATACACTTATCGGCCAACTCAGCCCAAGTTTTGATGGAATGGTTGGGTAGTCTCTCGGGTTAGTCTAATGCCTTTCCGCGAAGTGAGATCGGGAAATGTCTCAATCTCAGCGCATCCTCGGCTTGCTCCCCTAGCATGTATCTACGAACCCCTTTAGATGTTTGTAGGAATTTTGATCCGCAACATCCACGAAGTACCCACGCTGCTCAATTAATGTCAACACCACATTGGTATTCTGAAAATTGCCCGCCCAAATTAGGGGTGGGACGATAGCAATTGCGTAGGCCTGGTTCGATAATACTCTGGGAGCCAATATTGGAGGTGGTGGAGGAAGGTGTGGAACATTATCATTTGGAATATTATTTAAATTGTCATTCCGGCCTCTCTGTTGTCCTTGAGGTGCGAGAGGCACCTTCCCCCGCTATCACCTTTCCAAGAGGGTCAATAGTGTTATTTAAAACCATTTTGGTACCTTAGTAATTTCACAAACAAGTGAGTAACAGAGTAGGAAAGAAGAACAAACACAAAACTAACTAAGTAGATAGCAAAAATCGTTAGCTCCCCGGCAACGGTTCCAATAAGTTGATCGCTACCAACTTCACAGTACTAAAGAGTAGCAAGAGAGGGTCGCAATATCTTTTACCTGATTTTGGTTCGGGATCGAATCCACAGAGAGCTAGAGTTGGAGTTAAGTATCTATCTAGCTTAGAATGGCGAGTGTGTTCCTAATTGATCTTCTCATCCTTTTTGGTTTTTCTTTAAAAATCTACGATTATCAACTACTAATTATAAATTGCAACTATATTATGCTAGGCGGATATTGCAATGAGTTGTGTATAATATATCGAAGGGCACAAGTGTAGTGACTTTCACCTAGGTGACTAATTAATGAGTAATTGCTTCTAAAGCACACTTGACATGATTGGGAAATATCGTATAATCATTGCACGATGTTACCCACTATAACATCTCTCGGTAGAGAGAGTAATTTAACCCAATTTACTTTCTCAAGACCAAATGAGTAGACAAATCTGCTCAAGCAACTAGGGTTCAAGTGGTGTAATTACTCTCTCAAGGTTTAACCCTTTAATTTTGACTATCAATTCTCTTGAGTCCATCCCAATTCCTTGTTGGGTCAATTTTAAAGACATAGCTTCTGTTTCTCAAGAAGGGCCAAGTCAACTTAGCACAAACCAGTGTTTGTAACCACCATTTAATAATGAAAACATAAAATTGACCCAAATAACAAACACCCATAGTCAAACTAGCCTTAAATTACAACACCCATCAATTACCCACACTAGGGTTGAGCCACAACCCTAGCTAATGTGTTTAGGTACTCATGCTTCAAGAGAAAACAGAGAAATAGATGAAAATGAAGAAATATCAATTAATTGCTAAAGTAAATATAAAGATTCAATGATAAAATTTAAGTAAAAATGCCAAAAAAGGCTACAAAAGATCTTGTCACGAGCACACCTGAAGTTCTAAAATATCTGATAGCCTAAAAATAGAAAAAACTTCTATTTATACTAAGTTGGAAAAACTGGACAAAAATGCCCATGAAAGATCAGTGCACACCACACAAAAATGGTGTGCAACCGTACTAGCTCTTCAATTTCATCTCTCTGAACTCAAGCTTCGCGGTCCGTGCATAATGGACTGCGGCCGCGGAGTCTTCTAAAGCAGTCAGCTCAAACATGACCGCAGATCGTGCACCTTCAACCTTGGCAATTTTCATCTGTCTGATCTCTGCCCCTGTGGAACGCACATAATGGTAGTGCGTCTGTGGAGCCTTCAGTGCGAACTGCATAATCTCCACTACGGCCGCATTGCTCTAACACTTGATTTTGCAGTTTTGTGAATCTCCCTAGTGCGGACAATACAAAGTGTAGTGCCGCCGCACTAGGCCTATTTGTCCAGTTTGCGTTGTCTTTGGTACATGTGTAGGTTTCACTCCTTATTTGAGCCAATCTTTGATATCTCGTCACTTTATCGATCAAACCTATAATCAAGAACAACTTTTGAGCCTTTTGGGACTATTTTGTAAAATTTATAATTAAAGCTTAAGTAAGAAGGAGCATGAATCACGACAAAATCTGTAGTTATCAACTCCTCCAAACATAAGTTTTTGTTTGTCCTTAAGAAATCAAAAATAGACGCACCCCTTAAAGGAAAATCCAAGAACTTTTATCTATCCTAGAGTAACCCCAACAAGCATCAATTGGGACTAACAATTTCTCTCAATATGAATGAATCATAAACAACAGTTAACCTTTGAAAAACCACAGATCAAGTGTGACACAAGAACATCAAGAATTGACTCATTACTTCAAAGAACTCACTAAATTACTTTGGCCATTGTGTTACCCAAACTCACATATCCTCAACTCTCCCTAAGCAAACCTCACCTTTACAATATTGGAACACAAACCGAGGTTAATGGAAATTTATTCATCTCTCTCAAGAAAAGGTCACAAGTCCGCCACAAAGTACCATATGCATGCCCCTTTTTTAAGTATCCACTAATGTATTCATTCGACTCAAGATCATATAGGGATTTTGTGGAGTCATTGTGAAGTACTTTGGTTCAAGGTAAGAAATTTTTTGTTCAAGTGGGTTCCATCTTCCCTTAAGCACTTCTTTTGATTCATTTGACACAATTCTCTTGACTCTTCGAATCATATCACTTCCTTCTATGAGATTAGAGAGACACATTGTCACTCTTTCTTATGCAATTCAAAACTTTTCTCCTTTTTATACTTTCCAAACCTTTCTTTCATTTGCTTTTCTTGAATCCCTTTTTATTATTTTTCACATCAAGCTTTCTTTTAGACTTTTTCTTTTCTTTAGTTTTCATTGCCTTTCCTTTTCTTCAATTTTTTATGACTTTTACCACTTTTTTGTTATCCTCGTCTCTACCCCAAAACTTATACTTTTGCCATGTACTCAAGGAAATATTGGGTGCCAAGAGAGGGTTTCTTTTAGAACGGGTATAGCCTGTCACACCTCCTTTTGGCTATCCAAAACCCGGGAAAGGGCGTAGATAAGGGAGTTAAAGGACAATCGAAACATGATTTAATTGTTTAAGAGAATTTCAGAGTCGCCACTTGGAAGATTTATGGTGTCCCAAGTCACTGTTTAGAATACCTAATCAAGGAAAGAATGACTCCGTTTAACAGTCCGCGAACCAGAAATCCGAGCAAGGAATTTTGTTAACCCGGGAGAAGGTGTTAGGCATTCCCGGGTTCCGTGGTTCTAACACGGTCGTTGAACTATTATATTTGGCTTGAACTATCTGATTTTGTACAATTATGAACCTATGTCCATTTTGAATCTTTTAACCACTATTGTTATTACTATTTTTAAAGAGAATTGCAACGTTGTTAGGACATGCCTCGAACCACGTCACATAAATGCACCCGTGTATTTTGACACATTCCAAATTCATTGAGATTTAGATCTGGGTCGCATAATTGCGCATCAGAGTTTAAGAATATATGATTATTAAATAATGTGCCTAAAAAACAACTAACACATTGTTAATTGTGCGAGGGCCATGAAATTAGCTAAATGACACACCTCGATTTGTAATGGTTTAAATTAATTAAGTGAGGTCTTGAGTTAACTGTGTTCTTACCAAGTGGGCCCGATATTTGGTCGATGCTATACCAATAAATTCGAAATCCAATTGTGCGACCCAAACAACCCACTCATTTGAAATTATTGAATTATTTATGATCCAAACTAGACATACAATCGAACTGGCCATTAATCCACCAGAACAATTGTGAAATAGCAACATTGGATCTTGTTTTTGATAAACACACTGGAAGGATTGTAAATCAAACAATTCCAATAAATACCAAATGAACCAGTGGAGAACAATATTAAAGCCATCACAAACTTTGCCAATCAAACACATTAGGAACACCAAATTTATCAGATAAAACATAGCAATCCAAACAAATCTGCAGAAATTATTGAAGAAAACGACATTAGCGATTCATGTCATAAAATATACCGAGAGAAGAAAAATGACCCTTATTTGCTACATATGCTCCAACATGCACGATGAAAGAGGATCTCCCAAATAACAATCACGATACCACCAACAACAACTACTACAAATGAAATTTAGATTTGGAGACCCAATACAATCAAATTTGATTTATAACTCATTCCTGAAATTAGAGAATGAAGGAAGATGGTGACGATGGGGGCTTTAATAAAAGAAGGAGATATGTGCTGTGTGTGTTCTATGGCAAAAGAATGGAGAGGTCTGATAATCGACGAATAAATCACCAACTACGTCAGAACATGCAAGCACGTAATGCCATAAAACATCTTCATTAAGACTAAAGAGGAAGCAACTCAACGTGAAAGAGAATAAAATTAGCTGACCGTTTTACAAACACCAAACTTAACAGTAGTGTCATGAAGTTAGGACAATGATAGATCGAATAGCGAATGATTCAAACGATTTCAAGAATAAAAAAAAGAAACTTGGGCAGAGTCAATCACAAGAGTAGCACAACATCTAGGGGAGCATGACTTATTGCAACTGGCGTGCGAATAGAACGAGTAGGTCAGCAGGTCAGGTAGGTATTTCAACAATGAAGTCTAGCGTCATGGCTCAAACCACACGTACACAGGCAAAGCCAACTCAAGGAATCACACTTGAATATTTGTCAACAAAGTAGACTAAGACAGTTTTAAATTCAAATCATTAAGGAATGATCATCAATTAGCGAAAAACCACTGATGTTTAGTCAAGTTAGCAGCATATCTCGATTGAAAACCATAACTAACAAAGAGAGAACAAGAGAAAATGTGGTGACAGTTAGAATCTGGGTTATAAGATGGTGTCCAATTCTCAGCATTTCAAAGGAGACTTAAGCACTCATTCTGGATTCAAACAACAGCAATGAATGCTCATCAACTTGAACAGATGCAACATGGAAACAACCTTGACACTATATAAGGATACCAATCTACCAAGTTTTCAACATCAGCAGGAGTCATGTTCGAAGCAGGTCTAAGCCTAAAAATGATACCAAAAACAATCTACGAAGTCAGTACAAACACAAATACAATGTTGAAACTAAATAAATTTAATCTTTGACTATTTAGAAACTGAATCACTAACACGAACTTATGGAAAAAGTTGAAAGCATAACCATAAATGAAATAGAATAAAATCATAAAGGCCTCATCTATTATCATAACTGAATTCATTTTACAATTCGTCTAGGGCCATCCAGGACTCACTTCATAATAGAAATAAAAGGAGCAGAGGTGAACCTGGAATGAAAAGACATGAAGGAATCTCAACACTTGAAATAGACACAATGCAACAGCAGCCACAAATCGATGTAGCGATCAACAACGAATTCCAATAACTTTGAAGACGGAATTCATGTAATTCGAATCGGATAGACAGTAAACCAAACAACAATAGAATCACAGAATATCAAACATTTTTGTATATGTTAATAAATTTATACTACTAATGAAAACCAACAATAAATATGAAGAAGACTAATCTCTACAATTTTACTTCCTCTCGAATCTACCTCCAGATCCTCTCGTAAAAAAAACCCACCTCTTAAAATCGGATATCGTCTTTTATAGAGACAAGCCCTTGATGAAATGGGTCTTGGATTGAGCGAAGCCAATATAACGACTCATCCCCATCCAGCGATTCGTCTCTAGGACCTTCCAATCGCGTGCTTCATCTCCGACTTGAGCGAGTGAGAGGGGGGGGGGGGAGAATCTTTAGTGTCAGAAATCGATATAAATGGTGAGATGAGATAAGGATGGACGCGTGAATATGGGATTTGGGATTCACTCTCTCATATTTGAACGGAATTTGAAGCTTGGTTTGCGTGTTCTTCTGAGAAGAAGAACAATACGTGTTGATTTTTGGGGTTCTGTGAGATTTTGGGTTATGTCTGAGTTGGAATAGAGATAGGGTTGGGTCCATGGGTTTGGAGCGTGGGTCTGGGTTAAGGGGGTGTTGGGCTTGTGGGAATTGGGCTGAAGCACCCCAAAGGGATCTCCTTCCCCCTTTTCTCTTTTCTTTTAATTTCTTTATCCCATTTTTTAAATTTAAAACTACAAATACATCTAAATTAATTCCTAAGACTCAATTAACCCTAAGAAACTAATTAAACTCGTATTATAATTATTAGTAAACAAGTTTGAAAGAAACACTACCCAAAATTGAAATCAGAAATTAAAAATGTGACCTAAAACTATTTTTTGTGATCTTGTTTTATGAAACGACTTAATTACCAAATAATTTTGAAATGCAAAGTTATGTCCTAAATTCAAAATGAAAAAATATATTGTATTTTATGTTTAATTTTTTAATTTAAAATTGAAGCAATTGACATAAAATACCACGAAAAATCCACAACATTGAAAGTAATAAAAAGAAATTATTTTGTTTTGAAAAATATCACATGCTCACAGCAGCCCCTCTCTACGCGGGAACACGAAGAGTTTTCATGCAAAGATAAGTGAGCAAGCAGGGGCAATTTTCCCGTTTGAATACTCCATATGAAGCATTTTGAAAAGCTTGACCGCACCATGCTTCAGAGGTTGCCTACATATCCTCTGCTGAAGTGGAATCAGGTCAGTGTAGTTCAGGAGTGTTTGGTAGTTGGGACTATTGAGGCTGTTATTTTACTGTTGCTACTGCTGCTGCTAGACCCCATTACTACACCATTGTAAAAAATAAAGAAGCTAGACTAAGCTACGAACTATGGATTACAAGGGGACCTTCTTATATTTTCCGACTTGCTCTGAATCCTTGTTACTTTTGTTGTTTTGTATTTCTTGTTGTGGACTCCTTGTTGCCTTTTTGTCTGATATACCTTCCTGTGGAACTTCTTGTTTCCTTGTTGGCTTCTTGTATTTTCTTCTTCTATGCTTGATGCTGAAATGCTAGTCTTGAGATGTACTCTGTTGAAAGAATTCCCATGTTCTACCGGTAGGCGCTTGACTACTTGAACTTGCGATTTGAAAGATATTTCCTTGTTCTACAGGTGGATGTCTGATCATCAAGACTTGAATTTTGAGAAATATTCCCTTATTCTCCAGGTGGGTGCCTAATTATCGAGACTTGAATTTTGAAAATGTTCCCGTATTCTACATGTGAGCGCCTGATTGTCAAAAACTCCAAATTAGAAAAATATTCCCTTATTCTACAGGTGGGCGCCTGATTACCAAAAATTTGAAATTTCTGAAAAATATTCCCTTTTTCTACAGGCAGGTGCCTGATTACAAAAACTAAAAATTCTGAAAAATATTCCCTTATTTTATAGGAGGGTGCCTGATTACGAAAACATAAAATTTTGAAAAATATTCCCTTGTTTTGCAGGTGGGCGCGTGATTACAAAAACATAAAGTTTGAAAAATATTCCCTTGTTCTACAGGTGGGCTCCCCATTACAAAACTTGAATTTTTTATATTCTTTTGTTTTACTGGTGGGTGCTTGATTACGAAAATTTGAAATTTTGAAAAATATTCCCTTGTTTTACAGGTGAGCGCCTGATTAAAAAAACATAAATTTGAATCATATTTCCTTGTTCTACAGGTCGGCTCCTGATTACAAAATTGTGATTTTAAAAATTATTCTCTTGTTTTACAGGTGGGTGCCTGATTACGAAAAATATGAAATTTTGAAAAATATTCCCTTATTTTACCGGTGGGCGCTTGATTATAAAAACTTAAAATTTGAAAAATATTACCTTGTTGTAGGTGGGCGCCTGATTAAAAAAACTTAAAATTTTAATAAAATGCCTTGTTCTATGGGTGGACACCAAATTATAACACTTTAAATTTTGAAAAATATTCCCTTGTTCTCTAGGTGGGTGCCTGATTACCAAGACTTTAATTTTTGAAAAATATTCCCTTATTCTACATGTGGGCTTAGTTCCTAAACTGGTCCTGACAATCCTCAACTGTTGACAATTTCAAGACTATGTTGTGTTTCTAAAAATGTATTACTTTCCATTATGTATTGCTATGAGTTATATCTGCTGGGGATCTGCTGGGGACTAATGATTAAAACGACCTCCCATTATCTAGGCGGGTCCTGGCAACTCTTATTTTGATGACAAATGGTGACAGTTGGGGGTTATCCCACTATCCAGGAGGGTCTTGACAACTTTTATGGACTCTTGCCGGGGAAGTATCTATTCTAAGTCCCATTTTTCAGGAGGGTCCTGATGACTCTTGCTGACTCAGCTAGGGGAATATTTTCTCTATGTCCCATTTTTCAGGAGGATCCTGATAACCCTTATCGACTTTTGTTGACTCTGGCTGGGGAGATTTTGGCTCTAAGTCCCATTTTTCAGGGGTGTCTTGATGACTTTTCATGACTCTAGCTGGGGAAATTTTAAATTTTCCCTCTAAATCTTAATTTTCAGGAGGGTCCTAACAACTCTAATTGAATCCTACTTCGACATACAAGTCATTTTATGCCATTTGTTATCCATGATTACTCCTATCTTTAAAATGAGTCCCATTCTCCAAGAGGGTCCTGAGGGTTCCAACTTAGATGCCCGTTCTAAGTTCTCGTTGTTTCTATGACTCTCACTAGGGAGGTGTGGACGCTTGCCTATGTTACCAGCACCTGTTTGAGTTTTATACTGCGTTCCAACAAAACTTCTATGGCTCTTTTTATCCATCGGTTGTTTCTTTTGGGTTTTACTAGTCAAAGATTATCTCCTTCTGCTCTTGATGGGGAGGGTGCTTATGATGGGCTGTGTCCCTTTTGAACTTTAAATAAATCCTACTTCTAGGTGGGTTCTAAGATTTTGATCTTACCTGCTGCGTGCCGACCTTCCCCTATAGAAAGCCCCCCATAGGCTTTTCTTGAATTTTCTGCCCCTGTATCAATCAAAGAAACTTGTCAGCTTGAAAAATTGTGGTTGGATCGCGGCATTCTTGTTGGAAGCGGTCTCCTCGTCGTCATACTTTGTGGTATTAAAATTTCCATGTTGGTGATGAGTTGCCTAAGATGGTTGGCTGACCCCTCGAACCTATACAGCTTTACTTCGCTCCCCATGATTGTGTTGCATTTCTAGACCCTCTGCCAAAATCCTTGCACCTTTCTAGAGATCACCAAGTCAATGTATTACACTTGGCTGACCCTATGACCCTTGTGGTTTTGTTTCTCATCTTGATGTAACATTTGTGAGCCCTTTGCCGAAATCCTTACGCCCTGAATCTTTGTGGTCTCATTTGCACACCCTTTTATGTGTGGTACTCCATCGTTAACGGATTATTGTCTCTTCCATCAATTAAAATTTTTATGAATCATTCCCTTTGCTATTCCTCACTTGTTATTTTCGTTACGCCTTTGGGAGGCATGCGCGTTGTTTCATTTTGGAGTTTGATAATCGGTTTTGATGTTCCCTTTGTCGGCTTGAACAAAAGTTTTTAGACTTGAAAGAAAATGAAATGCAAAGACTCCGAACAGTATTTAGGGTAAAGAATTCCAGACTCGTTGACTATCAAAAAGAAAAGAAAGAAGACTTATCTGAAAAGGAGCAACTTGTGTTCATGATCATGACATGCACTTTGGCTTAGTCGACCCAATCAGTTTTGATGACCGACCTTCCGCTCCCATGCTTTTGCCGTTGTGACCATTCTGAACCAATCCTTTTAAACCAAACCCTAACTCGTCTTGCCCTGCAGTTTTCATCCATCAATAGCCCCTTTATGAGTTTTTCTTTAACTTACCTTATCCTCACGGTGCCTGTGAAGGTTTTCACCGATAAGACTCTCTCATTTTATTTTTTCTCATTCTCTCGAGGCCTTATGGTGCCCGTGAAGGTTTTCATCAATAAGACTCTCTTATTTTATTATCTCTCTTGTCTTGATCGACGTGCTTTCCTTGTCAGGAATCCTCTTTACTTTCTCAACTTGGCATCTTTTGAAGCCTGATCAGAAAGTCTTTGTTTGAACCGTAACTTGGGCTTTCGGATAAGGTTAGGAAGGAAGGGTATTAAAGGCTCAAAGTAACTCAAATGGATTTATAATTACAACTTTCGCGATCAAATTCTTACAAAGACCACAACTTCTACCCTAGTTTCTTGCTTGGGGACTTTTGGATTTTTATTTTTTTGAGACCGAACCATGAGGTTGATTACGCATCCTTTTAAAAGGAATCAGGTCAAACGTAGTTCACACGATTCCTTTTTTTTTTGTTGTTTTTTTCTTCTCCCTTTTCTGTTTTTCTTTTCCTTTTTTTTCTTTTTTTTTCTTTTCTCTTTTCGCTTTTCTTTCTTGTTTTTCTTTTCTTTTTCTTTTCTTTTATTTTCATTCATTTCATTCTTTTCGTTTTTTGTTTTACTTTCAGTGCCTTCTCACACTTGCGTCTATGACTTTATTATTGATTATGAAACAGGGACATCAAAGACAATAATTAAAGCTCAAAAGGATTAGCAAAAGACAAAGTATTTAGGTAGCAGAACAAAATGCCTTCGTCATTTCAATCTTCAAAACTTGCCAAGCACAAACACATGTCAAGTATAAACAATGTTCTAAAGAAAATAAAACATAATATCTTTTGACAGCATCCTCATTGATAGTCATTTCCGCATATTACCCTTCCACATCCGTCAGATCCATTGTACCATTGGGTAACACTCTTGATACGATGAATGGCCCTTGCCAGTTTGGAGCGAACTTGCCCTCTGCCTCGGCCTGGTGTCGATATATGTGCGTTAGTACCAGTTGACCTACTACAAACTTTTTGGGGCGCAACTTCTTATTATATTCCCTGGCCATTCTTTGTTGATACAACTGGTTATGACAGACTGCCGCCAATCTTTTTTTATCAATCAAATTCAATCGTTCCAACCGAGCTTTGACAAATTCTTCATCGTTGATTCCTGCTTCGGCCACGATTCTAAGAGAGGGGATTTTGATCTCTGCCGAGATTACCGCCCCTGTTCCATATACCAATAAGTATGGAGTAGCCCCTACTGTAGTGCTGTAGTGGTGCAATAACCTAACAACGCAAAAGGCAGCTTCTCATGCCACTGCCTGGATCCTTCCACCATTTGCATGCACCTAACAAGTATCTTCTTTATTTTTTTATTGGCTGCCTCGACCGCACCGTTTGCCTTGGGTGGTAGGGGGTATAGTTTTGACGTGTGATGTTTAACTGATGACATACTTCTCTCATTAAGTGGCTGTTGAGGTTTTCCCCATTATAAGTGATGAGTGTTTTGGCGATCCCGAACCGACAAATATTGTTTGTTTGCACGAAATCGACCACAACCTTATTGGTTACTGCCCTGAAGGTTTTTGCTTCAACCTATTTGGTGAAATAGTCAATAGCAACAAGGATAAATTTGTGTCCATTAGAAATTATTGGCTCGATGGTCCCGATGACATACATGCCCCAAGCAATGAAGGGCCATGGTGCCGACATCGTATGCAATTCTGATTGGAGGAGAATGAATTAGGTCTCCGTGTACGTGACATTGGTGGCATTTGCGCACAAAGCTGATATAATCCCGCTCCGTGGTAAGCACTTAATACCCTCCCCGGAGAATCTTCTTCGCCAAAACATATCTGCTCATGTGCGGCATGCAGACGCTAGTATGCGCCTAATTCATGATTATTGTTGCCTTCCCAACATCTACGCATTTTATCAAACCAAGATATAGTGTTCTTTTGTATAATATTCCTCCACTGAAGAAAATCCCACTTGACAAACACGGCTTGTTCTCTTCTAGTCACTCGTGGATTGTACCGGGTACACACCTCTCCTAATATATTCCTCGATGTCGTGGAACCAAGGCTCGCTGTCTATCTCTTCTTACACCACGTTGAAATAAGCATGCTGATCGTGGACCCGAAAGTGTATCAGGTCAACATAAGCCTTGTCCGGATGATGTAACATTGATGATAAAGTAGCCAGGGCATCAGCGACCTCATTGTGAATTCTGGGAATATTCCTAAACTCTATTGACCGGAATCGTTGATAGAGATCGTGCGAGCATTGCCGATATGGTATGAGCTTTAAATACCTTGTCTCCCACTCCCCTTGAATCTGGTGTACCAGAAGATGCAAGTCTCCCAAGACGAATACTTCTTGGATACCCATATCCGCCGCTAATCTCAAACACAAAATGCATGCCTTATATACAACAATGTTGATGGTGCAATAAAAGAGGATTTGAGAGGTGACTGGGTAATGATGCCCCTCTTCATCAATGAGTAAAGCTCATATCCCGACGCCTTTCATATTGGCAGCCCCATCGAAGAACAATTTCCATCACGACTTCTCATCCCTTTCCTTTTCATTGATGTGCATCACCTCCTCGTCCGAGAATTATGTGTTTAAGGGTTCATATTTTTCATCTAGGGGATTGTCTGCTAAATGGTCAGCCAATGCTTGTGATTTTATAGCAGTTCTGGTTGTTTTGAATATGTCGACCTCAGTGAGCATGATTTGCCACTTTGCGAGCCTCCCCGTGGGCATGGGCTTCTCAAAATGTATTTCAATGGATCTAGTCGTGAGATGAGATAAGTGGTGTATGTAGACAAGAATTGCTTCAACTTTTGGGTTACCCACATCAAGGTGTAGCATGTCCTTTCAAGATGAGTGTACTTAACCTAATAGGCTGTAAATTTCTTGCTGAGGTAGTATATGGCTTGCTTTTTTCTCCCAGTAACATCGTGCTGACCCAACACGCACCCAAATGAGTTTTCCAAGACTGTCAAATATAAGATCAGAGGTCGCCCTGGTTCTGGCGGGACCAATACTAGTGGGTTTGACGAATATCCCTTTATCTTATCAAAAGCTTCCTTGCACCCTCCCGTCCATTTCACTGCACTGTCCTTCTTCAACAACTTAAAGATGGGCTCGCAGATGGTTGTCAGTTGGGCGATGAATCGACTGATGTAACTCTTATATTGCTTGATTATTGACGGGTCTAGCTCAATGCCTTGATGGCTTACTATGAACCTTAACAACTTTCCCGGGGGGACCCCGAATGCATATTTTGCCGGGTTGAGTTTGAGGTTATACCTGCGGAGCCTTTGGAAGAATTTCCTCAGATCTTTGGCATGATCAGACTACTTTTTAGACTTGATTATTAGGTCATCCACATAGACCTCAATTTCCTTATGTATCATATCATGGAAAATGGTTTTCATAGACCTCATGTATGTGGCCCAAGCATTTTTCAAACCAAAAGGCATGACTCTATTACAGTATGTCTCCCACGGCGTGATGAATGTTGTCTTCTCCGCATATTCTTCATCAATTAAAGTTTGATGGTACCTGGCGTAACAATCCACGAATGACATGATGTCATGCTTAGCGCAATTGTCAATTAATATGTGGATATTTGGTAAGGGAAAGTTGTCCTTTGGACTTACTTTGTTGAGGTCACGATAATCAACACACACCCTGGTTTTTCTGTCCTTTTTTGGTACAGGCGCAACATTAGCTAACCAAGTGGGGTATCGTGTGATGAGAACTTTGTCCTGAAACTACTTGGTCACTTCTTCTTTGCTTTTCACACTCACATCAGTTATGAATTTCCATAATTTTCGCTTAACGGGCGGGTAAGCTGGGTTAGTAGGCAACTTGTGTACTACCAAATTAGTGCTCAATCCGGGCATGTCGTCGTAGGACCATTCAAAGACATCTTTGTACTCCACCAGTACTTCGATTATTTCTTCTCTATGTTGCGGCTCCAGATGGACACTTATTCTTGTTCCTCTGATATTATCCCGATTTCCAAGATTGAGAGTCTCTATGTCATTCAGGTTTGGTTTGGGTTTCTCTTCGAATTGGGTCATCTCTTTACTAACCTCATCCCTTGCCCCTTCCTCATCATACCCTGATTCATCCTCGTGTTCTATTTCCTGAATTATTATTTTCAGGACTAGACTTGTTTTGAAGATTGGGCCGAGGAGTCCTTATGCATGTCATATCACGGGAACAATAATAAAAATAACTGTACAAAAGAGAAAAGAAAGAATAATAAAGAGAAATGGAAACTATCAGCATTGATGAAAAGGAAATTTTATTTCATTATAATCAAAGATAACTTTGTTTGCACATCCAAATGGGAATAATAAATGAGTTGACAACTTGACGCTAATACAAACTAGACTGAAAAGAAAATCAAAGCCGACTATCACGACTCCCTCCGAGTGGGAAGAGGAGTGGCTTCCCAGTTATTGATCTTTGCACGTGCTCCCACAAACTGCACATTTGCCCCGCACGATCTTCTCCCTCCTCAACAATATTCACCTCAGTGAATAGCCTTTCCAACCCTTTATCATGATCTTGGTCGGCGTCGATGAGCGGGCCAGAAATCTTGGGTGTGGGGCCATTACTGGACCTGACAAATAATTTGGGCAACCTTGGGATAGGTGTTGGGAGCCTCCAGGCTTTCTGTCTCATCTTCCTAGCCTGCCTTATGTCCCCGGCTGTGGGATTGAACCCTAAGCCAAAAGTGTCTAGATTCTTGGGAAGGGATACTAGTTGTGCGATGCCTTACAGAGAAGCTCCCAACCCTTTGCCGGGTGTAAAACCATTTCTCAACATTTCTGAAGCAACCATGACGGATATGGTTGTTATATTTGGAGATTCAACAATCTCACTTTCTGGGACCTTCTTAACTGACACCACATCAAACACATGGTAAACCCATGGCCCTTTGCTGTCCTCTGATTAAATGAAAGGAACGATTGTGTAACCTGGGGTATACTAATTATCTTCTCCATGCACGGCAATCTCTTGCCTGTCCCATTCATATTTGACCATCTGGTGCAGTGTAGATGGCACTGCTTGGCTGCAAGAATCCAGGGCCTCCCCAATTACAGATTATAGGAGACTGATAAATCCAGCTCTTGGTATTCCATAGCGAACTCGACAGGCCCTATAGTTCCTTCCTGAACTATATCCCCACCGGTGTCTTTACATACGCCATTGAACGCTCGAACACAGATATTATTCTTGCGAAACCTTTAATTTTCCACCTTCAGCTTGGTCAATGTGGATAGTGGACAAATGTTTGCACTTGACCCGATGTCGACCAAACCTCGGGTGTCCACGACATCTTCACACTTGACAGTCTGATAAAGAGCTCGGTTGTGCTCCGTACCCTCCATAGGCATTCATCATTAGAGAATGTGACCCAGTTTACCTAAAATATCTTATTTAAAATGTCTTCCAAGTGATTCATCGTTATCTTATATGGGACATGAGATTGATTCAAAATATTCACCAACGCCCGACGGTGCTCATCTGAGTGAATTAGTAAGGATAACAAAGATATATGGGCTGGTGTTTTCCTCAACTTTTCTAGGATGGAGTAATCCTGCATTTTCATTTTCCGGAAGAATTCTTCTACCTCTTCTTCTGATACAGCTTTCTTTACTTGTTCAGGGTTATCTATAGAGATTCTACCCTTTCTCAACTCTTCTGGGGCAAAGTACCTTCCTGATCGAGTTAAGCCTCGTGCCTCACACACTTCCTCTCTAACTTCTTCCCCTTTGTACATCACTATTGCTTGTTCATACCTCCAAGGAACTACTTTGATGTTAATGATTGGTGGATGGATTAGCGGTTTCACAATAACTGGCTCGATTCGGACACCTTCCACAACCACGACGGGTTCTCTAGCTGCCCCATGTACTGTTACCTTTTCCTATTCTATCTTCAGCGCAACCGCGCATGCTGAGCTCCCCTGAACTGCGACAATTTTACTGCCTTCTTTTGCCCCGGTTACAAGCTTCTTGTTGTTTGTAATCTTGATCGGCTCACTAGCTTTGATCATCATTACTATTTGTTAAGGTCTTCGAGACTCTGCCCTTATCTTATCAATTTCAATCATCTTGGTTTCCATGTAGATCGGCAACGCGTTTATGTAATATTGGGCACCTACGGAGTCTGAACCTCGATCCTGTAGGATTCAAGAAGTTCTTGGATAGAATTCTTTAAATGGAAAAAGTTTTCAGTGTCATGCCCAGGTGAACCAGAACAGTAATCACCGCTGACTGAATGATCTAAATTCCTTGGAGGAGGGTTTGGCAGTTTCGGCTCGATTTGTCTCAATATGTCCAATTATTGCAGCCTGTGGAATAGGATGGTGAAAGATTCTCCCAGCCTTGTGAAAGTATTCTTTTTCTGCACCCTCTCATTTCTCAAGGCTGTATTTCCTCGTAAGGTGGGCCTTGGGGTTGTTGGTAAGATCTTGGAGACGGGTATTGATTTTGTGGATTTGCGTAATTGTTTTTAAGGGGTGGCGCATGCCATTGTGCGTGAGCGGGAGGTTGGGTATATGCTTTTGCATTATGGACCGCGAAGCGAGGTTCTGGTGGTGGAAAGTAATGTTGTGGCGGGCCATATGGACTGTCTAGGTATGTCTGGTGGTGAGCAAGGGGCTAGCCGTAATGAGATGGTTCCCGATGCCCGAACGTTGTAGCCAACTCCATTGTCGCTACTTCCTACTTCTTCTTTTTTCCCAAAAGCTCCCCAACTCCACCCTAGATGGCTTGAGTAGTTTCCTTAATTGTAGAGTAGCTCATGATTTTATTTTATTTGAGGCCTTTCTCAACCTTGCTTCCCATCTTGACCACTTCGTTGAAAGACTTCTCTATCGCTGATACCAAATGCCCAAAGTAGGTAGGTTCAGAAGCTTGCATAAATTAATCAACCATCTCACTCTCCTTCATGGGAGGCTCAACTCTTGTTGCTTGTTCCCTCCATCGGAAACCATACTCCCTGAAACTCTCGTTGTGTTTCATCTCCAGTTTTTTCAGACATAGACGATCCGGGACAATCTCGAGATTATATTGAAAGTGGCATGCAAATGCTTGCGCTAAGTCATCCCACGTATTCCACCGATTAGGATCCAGTCGAGTATACCACTCTAGTGCCGACACACTAAAACTTCGGCTAAAGTATGCCTTTATCAGCTCATCGTTTCCCCCTAAACCCCTCATTTTACTGCAAAACCCTCTCAGGTGTGCGATTGCATCGCAATGACCATCATATAAGTCAAATTTAGGCATGTTAAAACCAAGAGGCAACTGCACGTCCGAGAATAAGAAAAGATCCTTGAATGCCATGGTCACCTGGCCACCTAATCCCCGCATGTCCCTAAATGATTGTTACAGACTCCGGACCTTGTTGGAACACACTTTCAAAGACGTTGAACTAAAGTCGTGTTCATTTTTGTAGGTTTTGATGAATGACAAACCGACGTGGATGGAAAGTTGACAAAGGCCAAATCGTCGTGAATACGAAGATATCATTGAACAAACAAGGTTTTGATGAATGACAACCCGACGTGGATGCAAAGTTGACAAATGCCAAAACGTCGTGAATACGACGATATCATTGAACAAACAAGGCGAGAATTATGGCTAACGGACCAAGGAAGAGTCCAAGTAAAGAAGAGTCAAGAATAAGACCAAGAGATGTATTGAAGACATTATTGAGTTGTTTGCATTGTGATCTTGATCCGACAATGGATTCAAGTCTTGGCTTCTCTCTTAAATCATTTTATCAAATCATGCATATCAAAAATATTTTTTTTAACCAAAATTTTGTGACCATGCCCAAACCAAAAATCTGACCGCCGGCTACCGTCGACTAGACGTAGGCTAGACGTCGGCTAGACATCGTCATGGTTTTTGACGTTTTCATTTTAGCCAAAATGGTTTTTGAAATATTATCATTGGTTTTCGCTTCTGGGCATATTTAAACATATTCCAAATCATTATTTCATAAAAACCACACTTGATTTATGGTCGTCGTCTAAACACGTGGAAAACGTCTTTGACAAAGTGACGCGACGTTTATGACCTTGGAGACTTGGTTTTTAAGAACTAAGTCTTGGTTTTCACTTTTTATACCATTAACAAGCTTTTCCAACACTTGGTTTTTGATTTGGAACACTTTGATTTTTGGGTTGGTTTTCAAGGTTAAATAATCGATTATCATGTTCCAATAATCGATTGTCTTGCTAATGTAGCAAAACCCCAACTTATAGAAGGTCCAAATAATCGAGTATAACCTTCAGATAATCGATTATCATTCTTTGATAATCGATTATCCTGTGTTTCCAGCCCGAACTTGAAACTACAGAGAGGTTGAATAATCGATTATCCTTTGAAGAATCTATTATTCTTTGGAGAATAATCGATTATCCTGTGTTTCCAGCCCGAACTTGAAACTGCAGAGAGGTGAATAATCGATTATCCTTTGGAGAATAATCGATTATCTAGTTACCGTTGCCATCCAACGACTAGCTTTTGAACGTTGAAGTAAAATAATCGATTATGCAGTTAAGATAGTCGATTATTCTGTCTTTAATTCAAAATTCTTTTCTAACTATTGAGCAACGGTTACTTGATCCTTGAGGGCTATAAATAGACCCCAAAACATCTCATTTCTTTAACAATTCTTCAGCAATCTGATATACTTTCATTGCATTCAATTCATTCATATTTCATAGCTTTTGATAGCCAAAATCTTGAAGACATTGTTGTGTTCTTGAGCGTTCTTAAGTCTACTCATATCTACTCTATAAGAGAGTCCTTTTCTTGAGTGCTAAGTGTTTGTATATACTTGAAGGGAAGTCTAATCCCATGTTGTTGTAAGAAGGAAGGTTACATTCCTTCGGTTGAAGTCTTGGAGTGCGGTATCTTCGAGCAAACGTTGTTGAGGCTCGTGTGACTCGAGTTCTTAAGTTGTATTGGTTTGTTGAGCACTTTTAAGCTTAACGGAGTTAGTTGCAGCTTGAGAGATTCTCTCGGGAGACTGGACGTAACCACACGTTGTGGTGAACAAGTATAAATTTGGTGTGCTCCCTCCTTACTCTTTTTATTTTCGCATTTACTTCGATTTTATTCCTGCGATTTTTGTTAAACGCTATTCACCCCCCCCCTCTAGCGTTGGGCACTTATTCTAACAGACCTTTTTAAGCATTTCTTCATGCTCAAAATTTTTGATTGGCTTTTCAGCTCCCATTGGGATTTCAGGATGAGAAGCATAGGTATAACGCTCCTGGGCTTTGTAGGTAAGTTCTGGGGATAGTAGTGAGTGTCACAAGCGTGAAGCACTGGTTCGCTGGATGACCTATGCAGTGTAGTTTGTGGAGGTTCCACATAGATAGGAGCGATTGGCGGGGGAAGGGGCGGAGGGGGGTGAGGAGTGACTTTGAGTAGTGGGGCTGGTGGCTGAGAGGTAGCAACCCAATGTTGTGAGTACATAGGAAAATTTTGAGGCGGATCAATGATGGACTGGTCAGGTGCTTGGGCTAGTGGCAGGATAAAGGTTGGGTTGGCAGGATAGGTCGGACGCGGCTATCCTCTTGCCTATGCCTGGTACATATCGTCCATTTGGTGTTTAAGCTTATACATTTCTTCCTTCATAGCATTAACATCTTATTCATCGGCTTCCTTCGAGGGGTAAAAAATGCTAACATCAACGTCTTGGTTGGCCATGATTTATTTGCTGTTCGACCACGTGTTGTAGGAATGAGTGGCCATAATGCCGCGAGTACTTGTCACCTGTCTAATTTGGAACTGAAAATCACAACACCAAAGACTCGTTAGTGGTTAGGTTCTTGACATATAAGTGGCCACATATTGGGTATGTATGCACATAAACGACAATTGGTCCCTATATGCTTTGGTTGCTTGCGTCATCCCGGCTTTTATTTGCGAAGCTATCTTCTGCTTTAGCCTTATTCTCTCCCTCTCCCATACTTATTTAATTTATAATTTTATTAAATTATGGTCGAATCCAATGTAGATTTCCTACGTATCATATCCCCGTATGAATCAGACCGAGCGTAGTTCTTGCAAATAAAATAGCGGAGCATAACATAAATATTGGGAAAATTTTTATAACAACAGACTTTAATTACAAAGACTACAAAAGTTAATAGATTAAAGAAATTCTAATAAAACAAACTATAGACTCGAACGACAATCAACTATACATAAAGAAAATACTGACTCTGTTAAACTAATAAACATTAAAAACTAATAAACTTATAGTGCAATATTTAGGAGTACATTAATTACTCAGGTGCTCCTGGGCCTCGCGGGGCATCGTTCCGCCTTGCTGCTGCCTAACGTGCTAAACTCCCTTGGAGGTGGTGGAGGTCTTCTATCACTTGTCAGACAAAAGTCATGGCGGTGGAAAAGAACATGAATTTTGTCATATCCTCGCAATGGCTACACCTTGTGGTGATGTAGTCTGCAATGTCCCGTAATCTTTCCCTAATAGCACCTTCTTTGCTGCAACAGACGCCCATTTTGTTTAGCCCTCACCTCTAGAGTTCTCTCAGCTATTTGGTTCAGTTCCTGAAATAGCCTCAAATCCATTTCCAACCTTGCTATCGTTGTATAACAATGTTCTCTCTCGGTCTTGAGATCCTCTACTTGCTTGGCTACCGTGCCTCAGCATGATGACCCTCTGTTTTAACCTAGCAACCTTGTCTTCATGCTTTTCCTTTAATTTCTCAATGATGTGGCCCAGTTCATCCACACCTTTAGCTAATTTCCTCTGAACCCTGGATAGCTCGCCTTTTTCCTTATTCAGGTCAAACCCATATTCGGTTACTTTTTGCCTCAAATTATCTATAAGTTTTTCATCCTTTAAGCTCCTGGGAGGATATTCTGTGGCTACTTCCATCTTCTAGATTTTGGCTCGCAGCGTCTCATTTTTTTTGGTTAATCTTTTTTTTTATCCCTCATCTGCTGCGGCTTGCAAACAATTTTTAAATTGATATTCTCGGACTTGCCTTTCCAATCTTGATATGGTGTCCCTGTACTCATTTTCCTTGGCTAGCCAGTCCCATTGTTCCTGTGACGTTTCAATGAACTTTCTTGTGATGTTTCAATGAACTTTCCTGTGATGTTTCAATGAACTCCTGGAGGTGAGTCCTTTATCAAACTCAATTTATCTCCTGTACCAAGCAAGGTATCCTGGTGACACTTCGCCTCTAGCCCAGTCCTGCATGCAAGTGTCACTGGTTAGGTATTGGCATTCATTCCAGATCTTGTGGACCATTGCTTCGAGGAACTCACCATCAGGCCCAATCTCAACTACCCGAATGTTTAGATCTTCGTCTTTCAAAACTATCTAGAATCTTACGAGTTGTCTCAAGACCCGATGCGGGGCATAAGGTTGGATACTCCTAAGACCCATCAAGAGAAAAGCTGGTTCTGTTGCAGGTATGTACACGATCTCATCCAAAGACAACCATCCTAGTGTCCATTCTATTTGACTGAGAGTGAGGGACTCGAGGTAAGAAGTCCATTTTGTTGCACCTTCGGGTAAGCTGAGCTTTTAAATTCTCATGTGAAACTCCTCTATGCATGTTTTCTCGGTGGACCCATAACTCATGAATCGAGGGCGGTGGCATAGATGCTCTGTCATCCACATTTGAAATAATAGATTACACCCTTTATAGATATCATTCTCGACCTTGCAAGCTGTGAGAGCGCAAAAGATCTTGGCCACTATCATGGGCGCGAGTGTGCACTTGGCCTGCGTGCGTAGAGTGCTGGAAACCCCTGCTATCTTTATGATAAGTTCCCATCCTTTCTTGAAAAAATCATAATCCCAAGAAAAGCCACCATAAAGCGAAGCGTCTCTGCTCTTCACATTTGACATGGTTTCACTTACTGCAGACTTTGTTCTCTGGATTGTTCAATCCCCCTATGTGACCATATCTGGAATAAAGGATTGAAAAAGTGCAGAACCCTGCCGCAAAGTTTGAATCATGTATCAATCTTCTTATCTTCAAGGTATCTAAGAATTTGTTCACTGTTATCACTCTTGGAGCAACCAGATACTTGTGTCTCAAAGGAAGCTCCCTTTTTTACAATATACCCCGCTATTTCTTCAAACGTTCGAGTGAGTTGAAAGTCTGAGAAGTGAAACACATTGTGTGCCGAGGCCCAACATATAACTAATGATCTTATGATGTCTCCTCAGGGCATAATCTCCAATAACCCAGGGTGGCCCCCCAAATACTTCTTTATCTCATCTTGTCCTTCCCTGCCTAAATCATTCCACCACAACCGCAACTCCAAAGGGATTCGGCTTACAAATGAAAAAGGTCTAGTTTGGATTGTGCTTATCTTGCACATTTAATAAGGTCAATTAGTGACGTGTAAATTTATTCTTTTTGACTTAAAAATCAAGAAGAATTTTCTTTTAAAATTTATTGTCTAAAACCATAAGCCTAGTTTTGTGAACACGACCTTTTAGCACTTCCGGAGGAAACTTTCAAGGTTGTGTCCGCTAGCCGGCAAAAAATACCATAAAGACCCAAAGGTGGCCGTTTGTAAAAAATAAGCCCTCTGGTGTCCCCTTTGGGAACATTTGGCTATTTTGACAATAACAGCGTCACCCAATTTATTCATGGTGGCAAATGAAAATTTGTAGATTATTAAACGCATTTTTGCGCAAAGGAGGTTGGACTCGATTGGGGTTGCCTACGTATCCAGCACTCAGCGAGAATCAAACCGGCGTAATTCGGGCAGAAAAGCTTGTCAAAACCAAAAGCTCTATTGAAAACCTCTTTTCTTTTGTTTTTGTTTTTCCCCTTTTTTTTTGAAAAAAATTCGGCAGCATTTTCCGCTACTTTAGCATTAGTTTTACAAGAAAAATGCTTAATCTCAGCCAACCCTAGTACCATTTATTTTCCTAATTTTTACCTTATTCACAAGCCGGTCAACATGCAAATCCAAATCAACTTAGCACAAATAGCACAGAATATGTATCAGGATGGTCTTTGCATTTCAGGTCACTTATCCTAGAGTCTCCTTAGTCGCATGCATGATGCCGATAAATGCCCCTACTAGGGATCCGGCATGAGGTCAAGTTATACTAAGTTCAGCACCTGGCTATTTGTTCTAGATTGTGTACCCGAGCGGACAACTCGAGTCGAGGAGGGGGCTACATACCGGGGACCCGCAAGATTATCCGGCTTTGTAATTAGTCCGAGCCTTTTTCTTATTTTAAGGTATGACACTAACAGAATAGTGTCGACCAGCGAGCAGATCCCCGAAGATAAAGAGAGAAGGGTTTCGTAACAGTTTATATACAGTTCAACTAATATCAAAGCAGTAAAAGCATCATTTTGCACATTAAGTCAACATGTAAAAGAAAATAATAAACAAAGCCAAATGCAACAATTTTTCTAAGCTCGAATTCTTGAACCCTGAACCAGAGATTCTGGGTTCGATACCCAGCATAGTCGCCAGAGCTGTCACACCTCCTTTTTGCTATCCATAACCCGGCGAAGCGCGTAAATACGGGAGTTTTTCCAATTAAAGAACAATCGAAACATAACTCAATTATTTATATGAATTTTAGGGTCGCCACTTGGGATATTTATGGTGTCGCAAGTCACCGTTTAGAATCCCGAATCGAGAAAAGAATGACTCTATTTAACAGTCCGCGAAGCAAAAATATGATCAAGGAATTCTGTTAACCCGGGAGAAGGTGTTAGGCATTCCCGGGTTCTGTGGTTCTAGCACGGTCGCTCAACTGTTATATTTGGCTTAATATATCTGATTTTGTACAAGTATGAACCTATGTGCATTTTGAATCTTTTAACCACTTTTGTTATTATTAATTTTAAAGAGAATTGCAACGTAGTTAGTACATGACTCGAACACGTCACATAAATGCACCAGTGGATTTGACACATTCTTACTTCATTGAGATTTAGATTTGGGTCACATGAATGCGCACCCGAGTTTAAGAATGTAAGGTTATTAAATAACGTGCCTAAAAAATAACTAACGCGTTGTTAATTTTGCGAGGGCCATTAAATTAGCTAAATAACACACCTCGATTTCTAAGGGTTTAAATTAATTAAGTGAGGTCTTGAGTTAACTCTGTTCTTACCAAGTGGGCCCGATATTTTGTCCATGCTATACCAGTAAATTCGAAATCCAATTGTCCCACCTATACTACCTATTCATTTGAAATTATTGAATTATTTATGATCCAAACTAGACATACAATCCAACTGGTCATTAATCAACAAAAACGATTGTGAAATAGCAACATTGAATCTTGTTTTTGATAAACACACTGGAAGGATTGTAAGTCAAACAATTCCAATAAATACCAAATGAACCAGTGGAGAACAATATTAAATTCTTCAGAAACTTTGCCAATCAAACACATTAGGAACACCAAATTTATTAGATAAAACATAGCAATCCAAACAAATCTACACAAATAATTGAAGACAGCGACATTAGCTATTCATGTAAGAAAATATTTCGAGAGAAGAAAGATGATCCTTATTTGCTACATATGCTCCAACATTCACGATGAAAGAGGATCTCCCAAATCACAATCACGATACCACCACTAACAACAACTCCGAATGAGATTTGGATTTGGAGACCCAATTCGATCCATTTTGATTTATAATTCATTTATGAATTTATTTGGGAGAACAAAGGAAGATGGTGATGATGGGGGCTTTAATAACAGAAGGAGAATTGTGTTTTGTGTGTTCTATGGCAGAAGAATGGAGAGGTCTGATAATCGACGAATAAATCACAAACTACGTCAGAACAGGCAAGCACATAATGACATAAAACAACTTCATTAAGACTAAAGAGGAACCAACTCAACGTGAAAGAGAGTAAAATTAGCTGACAGTTTTACAAACACAAAACTTAACAGCAACGTCACGAAGTTAGTTCTATGATAGATCGAATAGCTAATGATTCAAACGATTTCCAGCAAAAAAAAAAGAAAGTTGGTTTGAGTCAATCACAAGAGTAGCAGAACATCAAAGGGAGCATGACTTATTGCATTTGAAGTGCGTATAGAACGAGTAGGTTAGCAGGTCAGGCAGGTATTTCAACAATGAAGTCTAGCGTCATGGCTCAAAACAACACATACACAAGCAGAACTAGCTCGAGGAATCACACTTGAATCATTGTCAACAAGGTAGACTAGGACAGTTTCAAATTCAAATCAGTAAGGAATGATTATCACTTAGCGAGAAACAACTAATGTTTAGTCAAATTAGCAGCATATCTCGACTGAAAACCAAAACTAATGAAGAGAGAACAAGAGAAGAAGTGGTGACAGTTAGAATCTGGGTAATAAGATGGTGTCCAATTCTAATCATTTCAAAGGTGACTTAAACACTCATTCTCGAACAAATGCAAAAGGGAAACAACCTTGACACTATATAAGGATACCAATCTAAAAAGTTTGCAACATCAGCAGGAGTCATGTTCGAAGCAGGTCTAAGCCGAAAGATGGTACAAAAAACTATCTACGAAGTCAGTGCAAACACAAATACGATGTTGAAACCAGACAAATTTAATCTTCGATTATGTAGAAACTGACTCACCAACACATGAACTCATGGAAAATGTTGAAAGCATAACAATAAATGATATCGAAGATAACAATAAAAGCCCCATCTATTATCATAACTAAATTCATTTGACAATCCATCCAAGGCCATCTAGGACTCACTTCATAATAGAAATAAAACAAGGAGCAGAGGTGAACCTGGAATGAAAAAATTTGAAGGAATCTCAACACTTGAAATCGACACTATGCAACAGCAGCCACAAATCAATGCCTCGATCAACAACCAATTCCAGTAACTTTGAAGACGGAATTCATGTATTTCGAGCGGGTAGATAGTGAACCTAACAACAACAGAATCATAGTAGATCGAACATTTTTTTATATGTTTGTAAATTAACACTACGAATGAAAACCAACAATAAATATAAAGAAGACTAATCTCTTGAATTTTATTTCCTCTCGAATCTTCCTCCAGATCCTCTCGTCCCAATAAACCCACCTCTTAAAATTTGATATCGTCCTTTACAGATACGAACTCTTGATGAAAATTGGGCTTGGATTGAACGAAGTCAATCCAACGACTCTTCCTCATCCAACGATTTATCTTTAGAACCTTCATAACGCGTGCTTCATCTCCGACTTGAGCGAGTGAAGGGGGAGCATCTGTAGGGTCAGAAATCGTTAGAAATGGTGAGATGATAGAAGGAGGGACACGTGAATTAGGGATTTGGGATTCACTCGATCATATCTGAACGGAATTTGGGGATTGGTTAATGTGTTCTTCGGAGAAGAAGAACAGTACGCGTTGATTTTAGGGGATCTTTGAGATTTTGGGTTATGTTAGAGTGGGTATTGAGATAGCGTCGGGTCCATAGGTTTCGGGCGTGGGTCTGCGTTTAGGGAGGTGCTGCGTTTGTGGGAATTGGGCTAAAGCATCCCAAAGGGATCTCTTTCCCCTTTTTCTCTTTTATTTTTATTTCTTTTTCCCGTTTTTTAAATTTTAAACTAAAAATACATATAAATTAATTCCTAAAATTATATTAACCCTATGAAACTAAATAAACACATATTATAATTATTGCAAAAAAAGTTTGAAAGAAACAGTACTAAAAATCGAAATTAATTAAAAATGCGTCCTAAAAGTTTTTTTATTTTATATTCATTTATGAAACGACTTAATTACCAAATAATAGTGAAATGCAAAGTAAATTCCTAAATTCCAAATGCAAATATATATTTGTATTTTATGTTTTTTTTTAAATTTAAATGCATGCAATTGACATAAAATGCCACGAAAAATCCACAACATTGAAAGTAATAAAAAGAAATTATTTTGTTTTGAATTATGGGAGTCCAAACATAGACAGACCTAAGCATACAGGAATCTTGGCAAATAGTGAGGACATTCACATCAATTAGGAGGGAATAGTTGTGCATAGGCAGCATGATCGAATCCATTTTGAGGAGATCTCGAAGAAGAAGTCTTCCACTAACATTGTTTGTTTTGTTGCAGGTTGCACTACTATTGCTATGTCTTATTCAATGGGAAACCTGTTATTGGTGGTATTAGTACTTGGCACTCAACCCAATGCAGGGGAACTATGGATGAGAACAAATATAGCAAGGTACACAGAGTATGTATGTAGAATTTTTTGGTTGACAGATAAGGGCAATTGTGATGCATTATGGTACATTAGCCATATACTGACGATTGATACGTACAACCAGGATGAAAAATACATGGAGTACTCATTGCATCGAATGTTCAATTTTCATAAAATGCAGCTCAAAATCATCATATTAGAGTTGATTTGCATAAAGCATTCCACATGCATTGTTTAGTTTCATTTTATGATTAATCTTAAAGCACATAGGGCTGGTATTTCATCATCACATTGTATAAAAACATACCAAAAGCACAGTCGAGGAAGGATTTCAGAGGAAATGAGGCTAAAGAGCAGCGGAATTGAAAACAAAAATAAGATAGTTGAGCATATATGGGCGGAAGTTGTAAAAGTTTGGAACCTTCATAGTATGAGATTTTGGTACAACGAGCAAATCTGGATTAATTAGTGGACAACATATGGCTTGATACATCAACAGGGAGGAGAGAAACATTTTAGGATCGCGAGAGCAGATTTTTATTTATGTATAATAGCATTAGTTCGAGATTAGTTAAATTTATTTATATTAATCATTATGTGATACCAATGTTGAATTCTTTTTTCAATATTGGTAATAGGTGTTATGTAGAGTTCAAGTTTTATGCTTTTCAATTTGTTAGGCCTACGGACAAAACAATGTATTTTTTAGTATTCTTCTATTATATATAAAAAACTAGCCCAAGGCTACTCCTATTGTATTGCTTAAAAAAATCATATATGGCAAAAATCATGTGCTCACATAGGAGTGTATCATAGTTCTTGAAAGAAAAAGGTCTAAGGCTCAAAATGGTTTACTAGGGATTACATCATTGGTGGGCTTTGAAATTGTTCAACTATCATTTGGATCATGGAGAGCCTATAATCACTTCTCAAGTCAACTTTCACTTATTTTGCCTCAACAAACATTCAGGGAAAGTTCTAGACCAATGGCTCATGACTTGGACTCGCAATTCGATCTCTCACCACACAAGCTAAGGATTGCTAAAGACATAGAGTGGGGGAACACAACGACCTTAGATACGACTTCAGCACACAATGTTCCCTAAAAACCACTTGATGATTGTTGGTCAACACAAGAGTCTCAAGGTCACGACTTTCACCATCTTAAACACAACATTTTGTCTTTGACCATGGGATCAAAGGCACATGTTCTAGGCCCAAGTGAAGATTTTCTTGAGGTACCCTTAACTATAAACTACCAAAAACAAAAACAAAAATAAACTCAAACCCTTAAGAAGGTTGTCACGCCATCCATCATTGGGAAGAGCCACCTGGTTCACACAATACTCCACCTTTGAAAAGAACCGTTGCATTAATAAAACCAAAGGCTTATTGAAAACGTCAAAAATGAAACAAAAAAGCTACAAACATTAATATGAAGCTAAAAATTAATATTTTTTTGCGAAAATAGAAAGAATATATACAATAGGGGATTTGACTATACAATAGGGGATTTGACTATACAACGGGGAATGAATATATACAACGATGTAACTTTATATATAGACCAAGTGAAAGATAAAAAGTACGATAAAAGTAACTAATGTAAAATTATATACAAACCAAATAAAAATCAAGAAAGCATAAATTAGTATATATACAATAGTCCAAGGATATAGGGCGCACCCCGTAAAATAAAAGTTGGCATTGTCCACAATGCCAACTAAACAAAAAAAGCACCAAAAATATGAAGAGAAAGGATATGAAGACTCCCTAATCCATGTCCGTCTGCATAGGATAATGTGCGGTCCTTGGGTCCTCTGTGTGCTCGGGAACCTCAGACTCATTCTCGGTATCCTATTGCCCACTTGTTGGGACTTGGGACTGGACCGGGACAGGCTATAGATCTGGTAAATCCTATGGCTGAGTAGAGGAGGCCTCTGGTAGGTCCGGCATTTGGATGATGGCGTCATCTACTCTCGAGATCATGCTCTTCCTCTCGGCTGCTGGAACTGGGTCATCAAATAACAAATCTAAAGGCATTGGTCTGCCTTTATCTTCTCAACCTCCACCCTCAACTCCTTCACGAACTAAATGGAGGCTTGTGTCTTGCATAACTTGTTATGCTCCTTGGCAAGCTCCTTCACATCCTTGCCATCTGAATCTACTGCCTTCACCAAAGCATCCTGGGTAGTAAGGATTTTCTTCTGGTTCTCAAAAATATCTTTCAATTCATCCTCAAAGATTGTGGGACCTGTGCTGGCCGGGGTGCCAACTATTCAACTATGGTGGTCAATGCGGACAACTTGGATGAAGCAGTATACATCTAGTTGTTTAGACTCGTAAGTGTCTAGCTCAATTGGTGGGTAGTAATAAGATTGGCCAGGGTAGATGGAATCTCCAAGCCTGCTGATATGGAGGGGCCTTGAGGAATGTATAAAGTAAAGGGTATGGGAGGCCTCACAGCAAAAGTGGAGGCTGGCTTAGTAGAGGTCTCTACTACTATAGGCTCTTTGGACTAGCGAGTTGGGGTAGAAGCTAATGCCTTGTAGTTCTTGTCCTTGGGGTTGTTTGACCCCTTCAAACTATACAATGAGAACGGAGCATTTTCCTTGTCCTTGATGTCAAATGGCCTCTTTTCCACCTTCAAATTCCAGAAGTACATGGCCAGGGTGTTGGGGAAATGATAGTTTCGATTAGTCTCAGCACCACAGGGGAAATGATGCAGGACATCACATTCTTCATATTGATACGGTACCCTGCCATGATGGAAGCAACTAAGATAGCCTGGTGGAGATGAAGAGTTTGATCATGGGAAGTAGGGTCTAATAGATTACATACAAATGTCTCCCAAAACCTCACGTCAAAGTTGAGGGTCCTTCAAAGTATCTTGACCCTAGCGGTCAACTAATCAGGAATTGTCCTTGAGATTTCCATGAACTGAGCTAGCCATGGGCGAACCTCCTCGCCCATCTCCAGCTTTTCCATGCAGAGGGTATCTTCTTCTTCATTGAAACAAAAATACTCATTCAACAACTTCCCGTCAAAAAACAACTTTTTGTTCCGAACCTTGGTCACTTTGGAACCCTTGACAATGTGGGCTACATTACAGTAAAACACTTTGACCAAGTGTTCATTTTCCTTCAAACAGTCATCTAAAAAGTGTTCCCACCACACTCTCGTTCTAAAATATCTATGGATATTTGGGTTAAGAGGCAGAAGATCTCGGTCTATGAAACTCCTCTAATAAATTAGTTTTCTCACCGGCCACCACTCCCTGAATTTATGGTATGCCACCTGGCTTACCAACCTATCTTCAAAAAATTCTGGTTTTCTAGTTCGGGCAATCCCCCTAACATGAGGTTCACCCCCTTCAAATATTTACTTATCCCCTTGTACCTCCTCCTCACCTCCGTCTGCACTGTCACTAGATAATGAAGCTGTGGGGGAGGTTGAGTACTCACTACTGCCGGCTGGTGAGCTCTCAAATGACCTAGTGGGAACATGGTCTTGTATTGGGAAGTGGGTGTGGTTGGAGGAGTATCATCTGTAAATATCATTCTCCTAGGCCAGTGAGGGACATATTCAGGCACAGAGTCGGAGGAAATATCCTTGGAGGGCACGTACTAACTCCTCGACTGGTCACAAGCTCTATTAACAACCTTAATTGCTTTCCACATCTTTTTATTCTTTCTCTCAATTGAGGAATAACTTGAATAATCTTTTTGCCCTTGCCTCCCCATGAGGATACACCTCTCCCCGGTTGTTTTGATCCCCTACCTCTTTTTTTAACCATTGTCTGCAAACACAAGCATTATACATTATTAGCATCAATAGAAGCAGTGCAAGCATTGGCGTAGGAAGAATTCTAATATAGAAATAGAAAGTTGTAGAATCAGTTGCAGAAACAGTGCAGTGCGGACCACACAAAATGTTGTGTGTCCATATTGGGACCACCATAGACCACACAAACACGACCACGGAGGGGTGGTCTCAGAATATCCACCCTCTAAATCTGACCAGTGCGGACCGCACAAAAAGTAATGCAGCTGCACTGGGCAAAATTTACCTTTCAAAAATTCATCAATGCGGTCCGCACAAAATGTTACTGTGGGTAATACTAGGGAACTGCGGACCGCACAAACACGACCGCGGTCCGTAGAGGATGCCAGTTATGGCACAGAGTTAGGTTTCCTAATTTTTGCTTATAAGTCCAAATTCGTCCCTAAATTATGTTCCTACAAGTTTAACTAGTTCATTGCACTACTTAAGTAGCTAAGAAACAAGAACTTAATTAAACCTAAAAAATTAAGAAATTAGGGGAGAAGAAAAAAATAAAGGCCAAATTAAATAAAATTATCAAAATTAAATAAGTAAAGGAAAGATTCATGTACAAGATTATGATATGAATTAAATCAAATGAGTGAAAATAAGCAATTTTCGTGCAAGTGAGAAGATGGACAGTAATTTAGTACTTTGAGTTTCAAATTCACGAAAAGGGTAAAAGGGAGTTCTTGGGGTCTATTTACAGAGTCTGAGAAAATGGACCGCGGTCCACAATTCTTTGTTTAGACAAAGTCTGAGAAGGCAACCTTTGTGGTCCGCACAAAATAGGCCGCGGCCACAGAGGTCCAACGCGGTCCGCACAAAATGCAGTGCGGATGCGATGGCAAACATTAGAGAATCCTCACATTTGTCACACCAGTGCGGACCGCACAATGTGTAGTGCGGTCGCACTGGCAACTTTAAAGACTTGTTCTATTTTTCCATCATGTATGGCAATGCATCAATTCAAACCTGTGACATCTCACAACCAGCCAGCAAAAAAATCAATCCTATACTACGAAGAAAATCAAAGAAAACAAGAAGAAAAAGACATGGGTTTCCTCCTATGAAATGCCTGATTCAACGTCACAGCATGATGCATGCTACCATATCACTTGAGATGAAGAAGCGCCACCACGTGGTTGTCTTCAATCTTTCCAAGATAATTCTTAACCTGGTGCCTGTTAACTCTGAAAACTGTACCCTTTTTGTTCATGAGATCATGAGCACCTAACAAGGTCACAAACAGAACTTTGAATGGCCTACTCCACTTTAATTTAAGCTTTCCCAGAAATAGATGTAACCGGGAATTGAACAAGAGAACCATGAGCATATCTGTCATGAAGGTAATTCATATTGTCCTTATACAAGGACAAACAATAGTAGGCATGGAATCTAAATTCTTCAAGTTTATTGAGTTGTTCAACACGAAGATTGGCTGCAACATCCCATTCCAAATTCAACTTTATCAAAGCCCACATAGCCTTTATGGTGTAACTCAATCCGTAGATGGAAAGATTTCCTAAACACCAACCAACCTATATGGAGACGTACCAATCTGAGTCTTGTAAGCCGTCTGATAAGCCCATAGAGCATCATCCAACTTCTTCGACCAATGAGTCCTATTGGCATTGTGTGTCTTTAAAAAGATACTCTTGATTTCACTGTTAGAGACTTCCACTTGACCACTAGCTTGAGGGTGATAAGGGGTAGAAACCTTATAATTGACACTGTACTTGGAAAGCAACGTGTCGAAAGCTTTGCTGCAAATGTGAGACCCCCCCCCCCCCCACTAATAAATGTACGAGGAGTGCCAACCATTGTGAAAATGCTCTTTATAAGAAATGCAACAACACTCTGGGCTTCATTGTTAGGCAAAGCCACGACTTCAACCCACTTTGAGACATAATCAACTGCAACTAGAATGTAAGTGTTTCCATAAGATCTAACTAATGGACCAATGAAATAGATGCCCTAAACATCAAAGATATCCACCTCGAGAATTGTATTGAGAGGCATCTCATCCCTTTTTTGAAATTCCACCCGCTCTTTGGCATTTATCATATCTTTTTACAAAATCACCTGCATCTTTGAACAAGGTTGACCAAAACAATCCACAACTAAGCACATTAGAAGTCGTCCTCGCCCCGCCATGATGGCTACCGTAGGGCGAGGAATGACAAGCCTCCACGATACCCAATTGTTCTTCTACCGGGACACATCTACAAATCATACCATGTATTCATATCTTGAAAAAATATGGCTCGTCCCAATATAAATCCAAGCTATCCTGCTTGAGCTTCTTCCTTTGGTTAGAATAGAATTCATACGGGATTATTCCGGTCAGAATGTAATTGGAAATATCGGCAAAGCATGGAATCCCATTAATCACCACAAGGAGTAGTTCATCGGGAAATGAATCATATATCTCAAGCCCATCAC
The DNA here is from genome assembly GCA_034376525.1 of Nicotiana benthamiana. Taxonomy (NCBI): domain Eukaryota; kingdom Viridiplantae; phylum Streptophyta; class Magnoliopsida; order Solanales; family Solanaceae; genus Nicotiana; species Nicotiana benthamiana. Next base: position 35,838,923 of record CM067326.1, read on the forward strand.
AAGGCCTCCCCTCATCCTCCAAACGGGACAAGTTGTCGGCCACTTGATTTTCACTACCTTTCTGGTTCATAATTTCTAGATAAAACTCTTTAAATAGTAGCACCCATATCATCAGTCTTGCCTTGGAGTCTTTCCTTGTCATCAAATACCTGAGGGGGGCATGACCGGTGTGCACTATAACTTTGGCCCCCATAAGATAAGGTCGAAACTCTTCCATTGCAACAACTCTTTCTCGGTGACTGTATAGTTCCTATGAGCTTCATTCATGGTTTTTCTAGCGTAGTACACCGGATGAAACATCTTGTTAATCCTTTGACCCAAAACAACTCCAACCGCAACGTCAATTGCATCACACATGACCTGGAAAGGTAGGCTCCAATTTGGTGCGGTGTTGATAGGGGTAGTTATCAACTTGAGATTGAGAAGGTTGAGTACTTGCATACAACACTCATCGAACATAAACTTTTCATCCTTTTCTAGCAACTTGCAAAAAGGGTGTACCCTTTTCGAAAAATCTTTTATAAACCTCAGATGAAAACATGCGTGCCCAAGAAAACTTTTCACCCCTTTGACAGAAATAGGGGAGGATGCCTCGAAATCACCTCTATCTTGGTTTTATCTATTTCAATTCCTCGCTTTAATATTTTGTGACCCAACACTATCCTCTTCAACCATGAAATAGAATTTTACCTAATTGATTACAAGGTTTGTCTCTTCACACCGGGCCAACACTCTACCCAAATTACTCAAACACTCATCAAAGGAATCCCCAACCACACAGAAATCACCCATGAAGACCTCAAAGATATCTTCAACCATGTTCGTGAAATAGCCATTATGCATCGTTGGAAGGTCGTCGGAGCATTACACAATCCAAACGACATTCGAGACAAAGCGAATGTGCCATACGGACAAGTAAATGTTGTCTTCTCTTGATCCTCCGGGAAAATTAAAATTTGATTGTAACCCGAGTAACCATCAAAAAAGAAATAAAGCACGCCCTTGAAGGCGATCCAGCATTTGGTCAAGGAATGGCAATATAAAATGATCCTTTTAGGTCAACTTGTTTAGCTTTCGGTAATCCATACATAATCTCCACCCCGTGAATGTGCGAGTAGGAAAAAGTTCATTGTTAACATGGGTTACTATAGTCATAACACCCTTCTTCGGCACACATTTCACCGGAGAAGTCCACGAGCTATCAGAAATAGGGTACACAACCCCGACATCCAACCTTTTGATCACCTCTTTCTTCACAATTTCTTGTATAGCCTCGTTCAATCTCCTTTGATTCTCAAAGGAAGACTTTTCATCATCCTCCAAGATAATTTTGCACTTGCAAAGTATGGGGTTTATTCCTTGAATGTCAGCTAAAGTCCATTTAATTACCCTTTTCTGCTTTTGAAGCATCGCCAAAGTGGCATCAACCTGCATGTTGGTAAGGCAAGAGGAACGAATAACCAATAAAGTAGAATTTGAGCCCAAGAATTCGTACCTGAGGTGTGGAGGAAGAGGTTTAAACTCCAACACCGGTGGCTCTTTAATTGATGGATTTGTTGGTAGAGTTTCCCGATTTTCAAGATCCAAAGACAAATTTCTCGCCTCATACAAATAAGAGCCCATCACGATTTTCACTACCGTGTCACTTGATAGAGAACCCTTTGGGCAAGTGTTCGAAGCTGTAGAGGTTTCGCCTAATTGCACCTCCAAATTCCGGATTGAGGTAGCTAATTGAGCATTGGAATCTTAGTTCTTTTTCATCATTTGCTTAATCATGCTTTCAATTCTTCCCATATCACCTCAACAAGAACTAGGACTTAAGAAGGGAAAGGGGAGGGATTGGTCGATTGTTGGTACATTGGGGAACTTTGAATGCCTTGCCCTCGGTTCCCCTGGTTCCCATTGTTGTTCCACCCACCTTGATTGTTGTTGTTGCTCCAATTATTGTAATTTCCAGTCCAATTGCATTGGTTGTTGTTTTGGTTACCCCAATTGTTGTTTTGGTGGTTGTTGTTTCAATTGCCACCACCTTGTTGTTGATTGTTGCTGTTCCAATTGCCACCACCTTGTTGTTTATTTTTGTAGTTCTAATTGCCACCACCTTGTTGTTTTGGGGTCGCCATTATTAGTTTAAAAAGTTGCCTCGATTGCCTTTATAGTTGTTAATATATTGAACCTCTTTACTTTGTTCATCATAACACTTATTTGAAATACCACACCATCATTGTCATGTTGCTTACAATTCCCTTGAGATTGTTGCCCTATTTGTCTTTTTTTAAGCATAGTGAAATCTTCCATGGAATTAACTTGACGCTGATTTTGGACTTGTTGCAACTGTGCCTTTGCCAATTGGTGCATAGTAGTAGTTAGCTCGACAATAGATTGACCATGGTCATGCAATTCCTTGTACAAATAGATGATCGTAGGGTCACCTTGGGGTACATTTTCTATATTCTGCCATGCTAAAGAAGTGTCAGCCATCTCATCAAGTACAACACATGCCTCGTCAGAAGAAAGCATCATAAAATTTTCCCTAGCCAATTGATTTGTGGTGTTGATGCCCCGATAAAAAGTTTTGTTGAATCATTGCCTCGTTCATATAATTATTGGGGCACTCTTTCACAATATTTCTATATCGTTCCCAAATTTCACGCAGTGGTTTCGTTGGCTCTTGCTTGAAGGATAAAATTTCATCTCGAAGTTCCCCGATATAACTCGGCAAGAAGAACTTGCCAATAAATTTGTCCGCCAACTCATCCCAAGTTGTGATGGAATTGTAGGGGAGTCTCTCAAGCCAGTCTAATTCCTTTCCCCGAAGTGAGAATGGGAAAAGTCTCAATCTAAGCGCATCCTCGTAAACATTCATCTGCTTGCTCGCCCATCATGTATCGATAAACTCCTTTAGATGTTTGTAGGCATTTTGATACGTAGCACCTATGAAGTACCCACGCTGCTCAATTAAGGTCAACATCACATTGGTTATCATAAAATTTCCCACCCGGATTCGGGGTGGGACAATAGCACTTGCGTAGCCCTGGTTCGGTAATACTTTATGAACCACTCTTAGAGGTGGCGGAGGAGGGTGTTGAATATTATCATTTGAAATAGCATTTGTGTTTGCATTCCGGCCTCTCTATTATCCTTGAGGTGCAAGAGGCACCTCATCTTGCTCAAGATCATCTACCTCCTCCCCCCTATCATTTTCCAAGAGGGTCATTAGTGTTTTTTAAAGCGATGTTGGTACCTGAGTAATATCACAAACAAGTACGTAAAAGAGAAGGAAAGAAGAACAAAATACAAAACTAACTAAACAGATATCCAAAACTATTAGCTCTCTGACAACGGCACCAAAAAGTTGATCACTACCAATTCCACACAACTAAAGAGTAGCATGATAGGGTCGCAATAGCTTTTACCCAATTTTGGGTCGGTATCGAATCCATAGAGATCTAGAGTTGTTGTTAAGTATCTATATAACTTAGAATTGCGAGTGTTTGGTTAATTGATCTTCTCATCATATTTAGTTTTTCTTAAAAAATCTACTATTATCAACTACTAATTACAAATTGCAACTAGATTATGCTAGGCAAATTTTACTAAGAGTTGTATCTAATAAATAGAAGTGCGCTAGGGTAGTGAATTTCACCTAGGTGGCTAATTGCTTCTATGGAACACTTGACATGATTGGAGAAATATGCTATAATCGTTTCACGACGTTACCCACTCTCACACCTCTCGGTAGATAGAGTGATTTTTCCCAATTGACTTTCTCAAAACCAAATGGGTAGACAAATCTGCTCAAGTAACTAGGGTTCAAGTAGGGTAATTAGTGCCTAGAGGTTTAACCCTTTAATTGGGACTATAATTTCTTTTGAGTCCATCCCAATTTCTTATTGGGTCTATTTTGGAGACTTAGGCGCTCTTTCTCTAGAAAGGCCAAGTTAACATAGCACAAACCAGTGTTTTCAACAGCCAAATCATAATTTAAGCAATAAATTGACCCAAATAACAAACACCCATAGTCAATCTACCCTTAAATTACAACACCCATCAATTATCCACACTAGGGTTGAGCCACAACCATAGCTAATGGTTAAGCGACTTATTCTTGAAGGAAAGAGAAATAAATAAAGATAGAGACATATTAATTAATCGCTAAAGTAAATATAAAGATTCAATGATAACTACTAAGTAAAACTACCAAAAATGGCTGTAAAAGGTCTTCTCACGAGCGCAACTGAAGTTCAAAAAGATCTGATACCCTGAATATGGAAAAAGGTTCTATTTGTACTAATCTGGAAAAACTTGAAAAAAATACCTCTACTGGGTCAGCGCGGACTGCACGAAATGGTGTGCAAACGCACTAGGCTCTGAACGCTTCAATTTCATCTCTGTGAATCAGGCTTCGCGGTCCATGCAGAATGTACCGCGGTCGTGAAGTCTTCTAATGCGGCCGGCACAAATACGACCACGAACTGCACAGCTTGAACCTTTAAAATTTTATATCTGTTATCTTCGACTCTGCGGACAGCACATAATGGTACTGCAGTCGTGGAGCCTTTAATGTGACCGCACAATCTCCATTGTAGCCGCATTTCTCTAAACCTTGATTTGCTAGTTCTTTAAATCTCTCTATTCTGGACAACACTAAATGTAGTGCGGTCACACTAGGATCCTGAGTTTGCTTTGTCTTTGGTACTTTTGCAAGTTTCACTCCTTTTTTGATCCGATCATTGACATCTCGTCACTTTATCGATGAAACCTGAAATCAAGCACAACTTATGAGCCTTTTGGGACTATTTTGTAACAATTTATAATCAAAGCGTAAGCAAGAAGGAGCATGAATCATGACAAAATCCCTAGTTATCACTCCTCACATTGGGGTTGTGAGGTAGCAAGTCTCCATCTATAAAACTCCTCTCTAGGATCAATTTCCTCACCGGGCACAATTCGCGAAATTTATTGTATGCTACTTCACTAATGAACCGGTCTTGCCATACCTCCGACTTCCTAGTTCTAGCAATACCCCCCCCCCCCCTTGTGGTTCACCTCCTTCTCCTACTTCTTCGTCTCCCCCTGCTTCATCCTTAGCACCTACTTCTCCCTCTCTGGATAATGAAGTTGTAGGAGAGGTGAAGTATTCCCCACTACCTTCACCTTAGCCCTCACACGACATAGGAGAAATATTCACTGACGCTTGGGTAGTGGGGGATGCTGGTGATGTGTCTCCAGCCTATTCCTCTTCGGCCAGTCAGGGATGTACTCTGGCACGGAGTTTTTGGAGATCTCCTAGGAGGGATCGTACTCACTCCCCGACATGTCTATGGTTCAATAAACTCCTTTTATCATCTTTCTTGTCTTTTTAATATTTTCCCGGACTTGAGGAGTGAGTATTATCATCTTCTATTCCCTCCATGGGAGGATTCTCCTCTAGCTAGTTGTTTATAGACTTTACCTCCTCGTTGTTTCACCATTGTCTGCAAACACAGTCCAAATAAATTTGTTAGTATCAGTGGCAACATCTAATAAAAAAATTAGCAGAAAAAAATGCAGAAGGTCAGCAGTGCGCACTGCACAAAATTTGTATACGGCCACACAAGGTGTCACGCCCCAAAACCGAGGGGCGTGACCGGCGCCCGACCGGGTAGCCCCAGTCAAGCAGACCTGGGTGCCTTTCTTATCCCACGTGCTACCCCGTAATTTCATTGCTCATTAATCAAATGGATTAGCCCTTTATAAATAAAACACCATTTTACAAATATACATGGTTACTTAAAGAGTTTTACAACCTACATCACCCAACATACAAAATACATATTTACATAAGTTTGCAACCCACGTTTACTGTCCACGGAGCCTCTATAAATACAAAATAAGTATATAATACTTGTCGGTAACAAGGCTCAGGCTATACCTTACACCAAATACCAGAACAAGACTCTGAATAAATAAGTGGTGTGAACCACGTAGGGCCTCGAGAAGAAAGGGGCTCACCAATACAGCTGACAGAAGGTGAAGGGGAGCTACGGCCGGTGGACTGGAGTACCTGCTACGGATCCACCTACAATCATAACACGAATGTAGCTCCCCCGGCAAAGCGGACGTCAATACATTTGAATTGTACTGGTATGTATGAACAAACATTGCCATAAGTAAACTCGAACAATACAGAAGCAGCAAGTGGTACTGGAATCAAGAATCAAATACACATGAAAGGAAACAATCAAGCTCAACAAAGTTATAACTCTTCATTTCCCCTTCATCATTTTCACATCAATGATTTCGCGGCTTTTTCATATTTTTATTTCAGCAATGATTTCGATCACTTTCCACCCTTATTACCTTGGCCACCCTTATTACCTCGGTGACCCTTATCACCACAAACCACACCTTATTACTTCGAGTTGTGGCGCACAACCCGATCCCACCGAAACAATCACAATTCACTAACGACATAACATCAACAATAATTCACAATGAACAACAACACCAATCCTCAAGAACAACCACAACAATTCACAAAGGACTTCCACACTCAATACCTCTTCCATCATATTCAACAGTTCATATGCAATTTTGGTTGCCACAATAATTTCCCACAACAGGCCAAACATGTTATTACCTCTGTTGTTTCGATCGCAACAATTACAATTTCATTCCGTCAATTGTTTTTTGACTCTTACCACATAACACATTCACAACCACACATTCAATTAATGCCAATTACTTACACCATTATTTCAGGAGACTTAACCACGGACACTTAAAGCATACCAATCACACGAATTTCACAAATATTCCACATAGATATCACATACCAAATAGTCGTACACAAAACAAAGTGACTTTATAAGGTCATCGTTAGCCATACATACCTGGAGACGAATTCCCTTTTGACTTGTACTTTGAATTGACCAAACCGTCTAGAAAAATCGATCTAGTGTACAAATTAGCACATATTTCATAAAATCAAAGTCCACAATTGCTACTCGGACACATTTGGTTATCAACCCTCCTTTGGATAATGCTTTACTTCAACCCAATCCCTCTTACCAAATCTTAGGTTCTAAAAGACATGCATGAACGTTTCAACCTTTGTTATCAAGAATCATTGCATGTGATCCTCCCCCTTAATTAAACTTGAAACTTAATGAAGAGGTTTAGGGATCTTACCTGCAACGATGGGGATGAAGACACTTACTTGAAATTTTCTGACCAGGATAGTTTTAAAGGATTAACTTGAAGAAGATGACTTTCTCTCTCAAAAATCCTCCTCCCTCTCTCTTATTTTTCTATATAAAGTGAGTAAAAATAGGGGTTGGGTTGTTTTACTAAAAAGGGGTTGGGTTTAAAATTTAAAAAATTTGGAGTCCGAGTCTGGTTTGCAGTCGCACTTCGCGATCGCAGAAATGAAATGAGGTCCGCATAATGGACCGCAAAAAGTGTTCTAAAACATGTCCCCACTGTTTGGGTATGCAGTCTGCATCCTCCGTTTGAGGTCGCAGAAGGGACCGTATTTTTTACCTCAAAGTGACTGACTTATTGACTTACTTTGCAGTGCAAAATACAGTTCGCATATCAGTGATGCGGTCGCATGATGGACAGCATCTAGGCCTCAATTTTGTCCAACCCACTGACTTAGTATGCCGCATGAATGTGGTCCGCAAACTAGATTTGTGACCGCATTGCAGACCACAAAATGGCACTTTTCGGAAAAACTCGATTCTTTGATTTTTTGAAAAGCTTAGATTAATACAAAGGGTTTGAACCGTAGCGAGTATATTCGGATCTCGACACCACAAGCTACTATTTTTGGGAGCATAAACTTTTACGGGGACTTACATAGCTGTTAACGCTGATCTCACAAAATTGACCGCAATTCGCACAGAGATGGGGTCCAAACTACTGACTTTTTGTGTCTAGGCAGTGCAAACCGCACAAAATGTAGTCCGGCCGCACTAGGACCAATGCAGACCGCACAAAATGTAGTTGGGCCATAGTCCCTAAGGTTCAGCTTTCATAACTTTCATTAATGCGGTCCGCACAAAATGGTACGGCAAACCATACAGGGGCATCGCGGGCTACACAAAATTTACCACATTTCGCATTGAGTGCCCAGCTGTGGCACTAACTTAAGGTTACATGAATTTATGATTTTAAACCAAAATTTTCCTCTAATTGGTGTCCCTACATATTGCCAGTTTATTTTAACTAATAAAGTCTATTTTAATCAAAATATTAGCTACCCTAACCTAATCTATGATAGAAGTACACGAAGAAGAGAAATAAAAGCTAAGTAAAAAAAAAGAAAAGAAAATAACAAAATTAAAATTGATCAAATAGAAGTAAAGTTACCAGATGTGAGAATTACATGTGATTAATGAGTCCTAGCAGGTAGTTACGAACAGATGATATGATGAACATTGTTTATATGAGGTTTGAGTGTCAGAGGATCAAACCATTTGAATGTATGGCCTCAGGCACTATTTATAGAAAAATCTGTGGGGCCTGGCCTACCTACCCCAGTGCGGACCTCACAAATGGATCGCGGTTCGCACTGCACAATAGTTTACAAGCTTGAGGAGGCAACACACTGCGGTCCGTACAAAACGGACTGCAGCTGCAATGGTCCACTGCGGACCACACAAAATATCGTACGGCCATAGTAGCAAACTTCAGAGAGGTCACATTTCACCTTTCATCAGTATGGTCCTCACTAAATGTAGCACGACCGTATTGCAAAGTTAAGAGACCTGAACATATTTACTACCATGCCCTGCACTGTACCAACACAATCTTGTAACATCTCGCGACCAGTTAGCCTACAAATCAATCCTATACTACAAATGAAAATCAAATAAAAACAAAAAGAGAAACACATGGTTTGCCTTCGAAGAAGCGCTTGATGTAACGTTGTTGCACGAGGTAGGTTATCATCACATCATTTGAAATTTAGGAGTTCCACCACATGGTTGTCTTAAATTTTTCCGAAGTAATGCTTGACCCTATGCCTATTCACTATAAAAACTTCACCAATTTTGTTCTTTCAATCAAGAGCACCAAATGGGGTTACACACACTACTTCAATAGCTCCGCTCTATTTTGACTGGATCTTTCCCGGGAACAACCGGAACCATGAGTTGAATAAGAGCACCAAGTCAATCCACCTCTAACTCCTTGCCCGGAGTATACCTGCGTGAATGTATTTCATTTTATCCTTATAAAGGGACAAACTATAGTAGGCATGGAACCTAAATTCATCAAGTTCATTGAGTTACTCCACCCGAAGATTAGCAGCTACATCCCACTCAAGGTTCAACTTCTTCAAGGCCCATATGGCCATGTGCTCTAACTCAACTGGTAGATGGCAAGCATTCCCAAACACCGACCGATATGGACACATACAAATAAGAGTCATGTAAGCAGTCCTATTAGCCCAGAGGGCATCATCCAACTTCATTGACAATTCGGTCATATTTGCATTGTCCATCTTTGACAATATGCATTGATTTCCTTGTTGGAGACTTCAACTTGACCACTTTGTTAAGGATGATAGGGTGTAGAAACTTTGTGATTGACAAAACACTTTGGAAGCAAAGTATCAAAGGATCCATCTAAATAATGAGACACCTCATCACTTATGTTTCCACGAGGAGTGCCAAAACTTGTAAAAATTCTATTTTTTGAGAAATGCAACAACACTCTGGGCCTCATTGTTGGGCAAAGAAACGGCTTCAACCCATATTAAAACATAGTCCACTGCCACAAAAATGTATGTGTTCCCACATGAGCTAACAAACTTGTACATAAAATCAATGCCCCCATACATCAAAAATATCAACCTCAAAGATGATGTTGAGAGGCATCTCATCTTTCTTCGAAACTCCACCCTCTCTTTGACATTCATCGGACCTCGTTACAAGATCACTAGCATCTTTGTACAAAGTTGGCCAATGGAATCCGCAACTAAGGACTTTCGAAGCAATCCTTACCCCGCCATGATGACCACAATAAGGAGGGGCTGACAAGTCTGAAAGATACTCATTTGCTCTTCCTCTGGGACACACCTTTGGATCACACCATTCGTGGAAATCATGAACAAATATGGCTCATCCTATAGAAATTCAAACTATCCCAGTTGAGATTCTTCCTTTGGTTAGAAGAGAGCTCACACGAATAATTTCAGTCACAAGGTAATTAGCAACATCTGCAAACCACGTCATACCACTCATTTACACAGAAAGTAGTTGCTCATCGAGAAATGCATCATTGATCTGTAGGCCATCACATGGCCTTCCTTCCTCCTCCAAGAGGGACAAGTGGTCCGCCACATGGTTTTCACTACCCTTCAGTCTACAATTTCCAAATAAAAATCTTCAAGTAATAGTGCCAATCGCATCAACGTTTCCTTGGAGTCATTCTTTGTTATCAAGTACCTAAGGGCTGCATGATTAGTGTGCACTATGACCTTGGCCCCCATAAGATACGGCCGAAACTTTTCTATTGCAAACACTATGGCCAACAACTCTTTCTCAGTTACCGTGTAGTTCATTTGAGCCTCATTCATGGTCTTGATTGCGTAGTACACCTGATGAAACATTTTGTTATCTTTTTTTACCCAAAACTGCCCAAACCGCAACGTCACTCAAGTCACACATGAGCTCGAATGGCAAACTCCAATTTGGAGCGGTAATGATAGGGATGGTGGTCAACTTAAGCTTTAGAAGTTCAAATGCTTGCATACATCCCTCATTGAACACAAACATGGCATCCTCTTCTAGTAGCTTGCACAAAGGGTTTACCACCTTCGGAAAATCTTTTATAAACCTCCGATAAAACCACGTGTGCCCAAGGAAACTCCTCACGCCTTGACATAAATGGCGGGAGGAAGCCTTGAAATCACCTCTATTCTTGTTTTTTCAACTTCGATGCCGTGCTTTGAGATTTTATGACCCAACACTATGACCTCCTCAACTATGAAGTGTCATTTTTCCAAATTGAGTACAACATTTGTGTCTTCACAACGGGCCAACACGCGATCTAGATTTCTCAAACACTCGTCAAATAAATCACCCACCACACTAAAATCATCTATGAACACCTCCAAGTTATCTTCCAAAATATCGGTGAAAATGGCCATCATGCATCGTTTGAATGTCGCCAGGCATTACTCAACTCGAACAGCATCCGAGAGAAAGCAAAGGTGCCATATGGACAAGTAAATGTGGTCTGCTCCTGATTTTTGGGAGCGATTAAGATTTGGTCATTCCAAGAATATCCATCAAAAAAGCAATAGAAGGCACACCTAGCAAGGCAATCAAGAATTAGGTTAAGGAACGATAATGGGAAGTGATCCTTGCATGCCACATTGTTCAATTCCGGTAGTCCATGCATTCCCTTAATCCGGTAACTATCTTTGTGGGAATTAGTTCATTGTTATCATTGGTCACCACAGACATACCACCCTTCTTCGGCATACATTGGACTGGAGAAGTCCATGAGCTATCACAAATAGGGCATACAACCCCGTCATATAACCATTTTATCACCTCTTTCTTCATAATTTCATGCGTTGCTTTGTTCAACCTCTTTTGATGGTCCAATGAAGGTTTTGCGTCATCTTCAAGAATAATCTTCTGCATAAACAATTTGGGGCTTATTCCCCAAATATCAGCTAAAGTAGAGCACCGCCAAAGTGGCATCTACCTGCATGTTCGCAAGACAAAAGGAAAGAATAATTGGTAAGAATTCATGCCTAAGGTATGGAGGCAATTGCTTTAACTCCAAAGCTGTAGGTTCCTCAATTGAAGTCTTTGTTGGAGGAGTCTTTATATTTTCAAGGTCGAAGGATAGTTTCCTAGGCTCATAAGAATACGAGCCCATTCCATGTAAAGTATTCACACACTCCACTCAGCATTCATCATCATAGACATCAAGCTTTAACAACACGACCTCCAGAGGGTCTTCCACATTGGTCATTGCACTAGTATCATCAATTACCACATCTGTGACTAGATCAACGAAATGAGCACACTTTGGTACAATTGGGTTGCTTCATTGACTTGCAGACATGAAAAACTACCTTTTCATCACCCACACAAAAATTGAGTTCCCCTACTTCAATATTAACTAGAGCCTTCCCCATAGAAAGGAAAGGTCTCCCCAATATGACCGGGACTTTGTGAGCAGCTGATTTTCCCCTACATGAAAATAACCCCTAAAAATAGACCAAAATAATTTTAATTGATTTTAGGTGTTTTTCTTTATTTAGTTGCATTTCATGCATTTTTAATATTTTTAAAAAATCATAGAAAAGCCATAAAAAGTTTCACACTTTAATTTTATGCCACCTTAGGTTCAATTTTCATTTAGGAATTAATTATATTGAGTTAATTGTGTTAAAAATAATTAAAAATTGTTAATTTTTGAACTTTTAATTTTAACCTTTCAAATTTTGTAGTTTTCCGTTTAATTTGGTTTTAATTAGTTGCAGTAAGTATTATTTATAGTAATTAGGTTAATTTGAAAATAATTTGACTAGGAATTAATTTAGGTGTTATTTTTAGTTTTAATTTAAAAGAAATTACAAAAACATAAAAACAAAAGATGTGAATCATATTTTTGGGATGATCTTTACTTCCTTTTTTAAGCCAAATGCAATTTCCCTTTAAAACCCAACCCAAATCAGAGATTCTCTCTCTAAAAAAAATCCTCTGCCTTCTCTCTGCACATGAACAGTAACTCAGCTTCACTGTAGCGTGCGTGAACAATGCATTTCCGTCACTATTCTCACCGGAATCTGGTGGCGGATTCTTACAATTTTGGTGTCTCGAAACTCTCCTTCGTGAGGTGAACACCTTCCTCTTATTGTTTTTTCTAAAATCATAATCCAAACGCAACAGATCTTAAATTTTTCGTTTCTTACTGTTCATTCAAATTTTGGTTCGTTCTGTTGAATATCTCGGCTTGCTAACTAATTTTTTGGATTCAAATCTATATACATCTACAATCATACGACCTCCAGATCGTTTGTTCACAACATTTATTTCGTTTGTCCAAAATGATGTCGTGTCTCATTGGTAGTATCTTGAAGAGTTCACGCGATTTTGGCAGCCATGTCTGCGCAGATCACACGACCAAAAGAATTTGTAAAACCATCATATGCATCTGTTACTCAAACTAAACAGAGAGTTTCGAGAAAGATCAAGCTTTGTGCAGTCAACTTCGAACATGAGCATCCTGTAATCCAATTCACAATAGAAGCTATTAACACTTTCACCAGAGAAGAAGGTTTGCATCAAGCAATTGTGATAAAATTTTCTTATGGCAAACCTGATGTATCGGAAGTGCGATGAATTTTTTCATCGCAATTTGATGTTAAAAGTCGTTGTAATGTTGGACAATTGGATTATAGGCACCTTCTGGTCAGGTTTGATCTGTTCGACAATTATGCTCACTTCCTTGGTATGTCGATAGGTTATCTTAAATCCAAAGGCGAAGAATATTTCTTCCGAACATTTCCATGGACTTTCAGATTTAATCCAAAGGAGGAGACATCGATGGCAGTTGTATGGATCTCTATGCCAGGTCTGCCACCATACTTATTTGCGAAAAGGTCTCTGTTGTAAATTGCGTCTGCTTTTGGAAAACCGATTGCTGTTGACAAGGCGATGCAGGATAGAACGAGGCCTAGCGCAGCAATAGTCTAGGTTATTGTGAACCTATTAGATAAGCACCCAAAAAAGGTCTTATTAGAGTTTGTAGATTCTATTTCCGGGAAAACTGTTGAGTTCCAGCAAAACATTGTATACGACAACCTTCCTAAGTATTGCGCTTTTTGCAAACACCAAGGACATGATGAGAAGGTTTGTAGGTTTAATAAAAAGACTGATACAGAGAAGGATAATCTGGACAGCCACACGACTAGTAATGGGGTTGTTGTTGACAAATTACAAGGGGATGCAAGGGATTTTCTAAATGGGAAAAAAGCGTTACAAAGAATGGTTGTGCAAAATAATCCAGTATTGAATGAGGGTCAAGGTGTTTCTGTTTATGCTGTTCAACATGAAAATGATGTTTTGAAACAGAATGTCGATCCAAAAAACATCCAATCTGCTGTGACTGAAAATGGAAATGCAGTGCAGCAAGAAAAGGTTAAGAATTCTGTGATTATTAATGGATCAGATTTGTCACAGTCAACAGCTTTAGTGAAGGCTAGGGATGAGGTATTCAAAGTACACAATGCAGTTTCAAACGTGCACAAGGCTGGGACAATTCAGACATCTACAGAGAAGATCAAATGTGGTGCACAGTCTAGACAGTTGCTTGACCTTCAAGGACAGCATCAAAAAAGCAATGGCTCTTATATGACAGAATCGAACATGATTGACAACATAAAGAGTGCAATATGGAGGCTACTGAATCCATCTCAAATATGACTGAGCAGGTGTTGGATCATGATAGAAAGCAGTTCAGCAGCAAGCCTAAGCAATCACATTTTCAGTCGAAGGCAGTAACTGATCACATCTCAGAACAGTCCTTTCTGAATTGTGCAACTAAATCACATATAGAAAATGTACTGTCCAACGTGGCACAACTCGATGCATATCACTGTCTAGCAGATGAAAAGGAAAAAAGGGCAGTCTTGGCCTTGACAGCATCAAATGCAATGGATAATGTTCAGAATAACTCAGTAATCGTAACAGATGTGTTACCGGAAAAGAGTGATCAGATGGATGCTGAAATTTCATACTGTTCTAAAGGTCGAATTGGATGCGCTCAACAGAATAAAGTCATTGAATTGCAGCAAATAAGTCCAGATGAAGATATGATCCAATTAGATTGTAATATGTCTTCAACTAAGGTAGTTTTTGCAGTGTTTAAGTTGGAGTCCAATGCAACAGTGCAGTCACCTTGTGAGATCTCAGTGTCAAAGGAACTTGGTGGTCAAATTGTTTCGGCTGAACATCACTTTGTGGTAAATATAGACAAACAGAATGGTGATCAAACTGTCCAAGCTCTTAAGATGGATAAGGGAAATGCAGACCAACACCTAAGTTCACAGACTCCTATGATCTGTCATGCATCAGTTGTCGCACAGGTAGCAGCACCAGTGAAGCCTATTGATGAGGTAATGATTTTGGACAATCTGTCTCCTAAACTGCCTAGGGATGTTCCTCCACCTTATGTGGAGAGTGCTGGGACAATTCATACATCAACAGCTCATAGGGCATCAAGTGCACGTATAGGACAGTTCACTGATCTAGATGGATAGCCTGGTAAGGAGAAAATCATTGAGCAGCAGACCTTGACATAGAATAGTAATCACATTTCTGATCCTTCCAATTTATCATTTCATTTAGATGCCTCAAAAAAAGAGAGGTCAATTTTGGTTTAGTCAACTCCAACTTCGGATGCAATGAAAATTCCTGATACTAAAGACAACAACAGTTCCAAATGCACATTACACAATGCAACAGTTCAAGCAGCTTGTTCACTGCCAAAGTCAGACTCTGCAGTTCCATTGCAAAGTCTTGCAGATCGACCAATAACTGAGACTGATGAAGCTGTCATTCAAATAATAGAAATTCCATCAAACAAAGACATGATGGGAATCTCATCTCGTCAGGGCATAAATCACATGGCAGAAATGGTTCAATATCAACATCCTTTAGATGACTCGCAGCTGCTAAAGAAAATTGGACAATATAATGCAAGGAACAATCAATCATCCAGATCTAACAGAAATGAAAGTCTCCAAAATAAGAATTAACAGAAGGAAGAGGTGAGTAAAGCAATAACAACAAGCTCCAATTCATGTGCCGTGCTCGCAAATATCGTTAAAGATGATGAAAAAATGGCTGGAGGGGTGATACGGAAGGTTCAAAGCTATACTCCCA
This sequence comes from Nicotiana benthamiana, assembly GCA_034376525.1. Classification (NCBI taxonomy): domain Eukaryota; kingdom Viridiplantae; phylum Streptophyta; class Magnoliopsida; order Solanales; family Solanaceae; genus Nicotiana; species Nicotiana benthamiana. The sequence goes on from CM067326.1 coordinate 35,854,822, forward strand.
TCTCTATATCCAGTATATACGCCGAGCAAGGCATCAATGATAGTGGGGAAATCTCAAGCCTCAATGAAAATAACAAACAACTAGTTCTAGCAAACATGAGAGATATGGCTACTAAATCGAAACTCTGTGACCAACAACATGTTGATGACGATGAGAGTTGGGACGAAGATTCTAAGGGCTGGTCATCTGCTGAAGAAGGCCAGATAGATGATTGCAATAGCTCGAGAGAAGACAGTCAGGCTATGATCAAGCCAACAATTCAAGAGAAACTGACAAATAGGAATGGGAATGTAAAACTTTCATCTACAACAAGTAAGTTGAACCATAGTGCTCCAGTTTTCTTTCCAAAAAAGGATATAACAGTAGGTACCTCTAGTCATCCATCAAAGGAATGCATTGCTATGAATAACAAACTAGTTGCAATTTCACATGCGGGACAACACCAGCAAACATCGTCAGCGCTGATAATATCCTCCGTTCAAAGTTATGTCCAGAAAGATTTGGAAGGAAGTCACATACTTGAAGAAGGAGGGGAAGAGGATATCATAACGCAATGCCGGAAAAATTCTGCAAGAATGGGGGATTTATCACCAAAACACAGTAAAACAAATAAAAAAAATCATCAAAGGGATAGAAGCTGAGACGGCAGAATGGCTGAAGACGCAAACAAAAGAAAGCTCCCAATGAGAATTGCAAAACTAAACCGGGTCAACCAATCTACTTTCACAAAGTCCAGTAAAATAAAGAGCAAAACATGAATCTTTTTGGGACACCTAAGATTCCCTCATAACTTCACCTTTGGAAGTGACAAATATTACACTAGCACCAGCTCCTGCATGAAAAGTAGCACCGTCAAAGTACTTCTTCCTTGGAGGTTGAACTTCAGTGGTCATTGCGTCCTTAACATGTAGTTTATCATTTAGCTCCCACTCATCAGGTATCGGATAATTCTGCCAAGAAGTCTACCAATTCTTGTCCTTTTACAGCCTTACAAGGGTTGTATAAAATCTCGAATTATTGAAATTGAAGGTACCATCTCGCTAGTCAATCACTAAAAATAGATTTTGACATCACGAACTTAATAGGATTTGCTTTTGAAACAAGACGGACACCATGAGCTTGAAATTAGTGCTTTAACTTTTGAATTGAGTAGACTAGCTCCAAACACAACTTTTGAATTGGGTAGATTCTTCTTCCACCAAGATTCACACAATATCTGTTAGCTTGTCGATTCTAGCATCTTGATTTTGCATGCACTTGGAGAAGATATCGATTGTTTTGTCAAGTTCGCCAATTGCTAGACCACATATGAAGTATTTGTCACCGTGGGTTGCATGATTGTCGTGGATGATGCAGACTAGCATGAATATTCACATAGATTGATCCTTGATTGGCTCGCGCTATTTAGTATAAGTGGGAAGGATCCATCATTAAATGTGAGCACGTGACTCTTATATAATTCATTAAAATTATAATTTTTCTTTTAGTATTTGAATTTATAGGAATTAATTATATGATTTTGTATTTGTTTGCATTTTGTGCATTTTTAATTGATATAATCCATAAAACAAAATACAAACAAAATAGTATATTTGCATTTAGTATCCAATTTTACATTTTTCTTAGGTTTATTAGTTAATTGACATTGCAAAAAATAAGACAAAATACCAAAAATAAGCTCTTTTACATTTTTACTTTTAATTCTCGGGTTTGTCATAGTTTTGTCTTAAAATTAGATTTAAATTTTTTGAAAAAGTAATTATCTTAGTTTTAGATTAGAACCTAGTATTTTTATTTTTAACTGTGTATTTAACAAAAATATAAAAAAAAAAGAGAAAAAGAGAAAAATAAATAAAAGCAAAAGAATTAATTGAATTGAAAAATGCAAGAGAATATAAAAGAAAGAAATCTGAAATTTGAGGACCAAATCTAGGCCAATTTTCAGCCGAAAGCCCCCCCAAACCCATTCAAAAATGACATGCCCGCCCCAAAATTGCACCCCAAGACCAGTCCTGCTTCCCAGCCATCGAAACGACATCGTTTTAATCAGACGAATCTCAGCCGGCTAAGATTATTCATCCAACGGTTGATAAGTCCCCTCTTCGTAATATATAAATGTCTGAATCCACCCCTACACCTCATTCACAATCTCAGACCACCCTAATATCGTTGGCGTAATGCCACTGCCAGCCGCCGTCCCTCCGTCGTTCGCTGATGGCCGAAAATCGCCTCTACAGGCGGCGATGCAATGATCAGCACTGAATTTGCACCTCTAGTCCTCCTTAACCTTCCCATGCCGATTCTAACCTTATTTTCCCTGAAATGTCAACCCATCGTCTCGAATTTCAAATCTTAATTCTGGCCAAAAACTCTACTTTATAAAAACCTTGCCAAATTAACACTAAACCAGCTCCTCACCCTCGTCTCCTTCAACCTCTACTTATATTCCTTCGAACCTTCTTCCACAGGCTCGAATTTTTAATCAAATTTCGAGCAGAACCCTAATTAGGGGTTGGTTGGATTCTGGGCTATAATAGCCTTTAATTACATGTTTTCCCATGAAAACGCATAATTAGAGAAAGTTATGGTCGGATTAAATTTAAGGAATCGTGCCGGCATTCGAACCCAAATCTGATTTCAAGGTCTTTCATCGTCCTTTTTCTCCTCATTTCATTTTTTTTTTGTTTTCTTTCATGCTTACTCTGATTTTTCTGTATATTTCTTGGTTGATTTAGAGTTATTAAGGTCATGTTCATGTTGAAACTTTTCCAGTTTGGATCTATGGTTACGATTCTGATTGTTTCTATTTTTATGTTTCTTTCGGTTGAACAAATTGGTGTTTCTAGATTAATTTAATTTTCAATTTTTTGTTTGCTTTAATTACTGATAGTTAGAGTTAATCGCCTGCTTAGAATTTGTGTGTTGTTAGCTGGTTGTTCTGTTTAGAATATGTTAGCTTAACCATAGTTACAAAACTAGGGTTAGCAGACTAGGGTAAAAAGGGTAAACTTAGTTAGTAATTTTCAAAAGTAAAAGGGGTAATATGGGTAATCCAATGGGGAAATCTTGCAGTAACAGATTAGGAACAACCTAGGACCTTCTAGATAAGGTGTTAATTTGAAATTTGAACAAGTAAACGCAGTAACTTGAGAAAAAAGCTAAAAGTTTAGGGAATAATATATAAAAAACTTAAAATAAAATAGGGGGCAAGGGTGCAAGGAAATTTGAAAACTTCCCTAGCTCTTTCCTAAAAAAGGGAAGCACCCTTGCCTTGCAAGACAATGAGAGAGGATTCCAAGCATTAGAAAGCATTAAAATAAACTAGAAAAAAGCTCTGCGACTACAGTTCAAAAGCAAAAACTCCAGATTATCTAAGGAAAAAAATGACTCAAGTTTCCTAGTGATCTTAGTAGCTGAGATTCAGAGGCTCCTATTGTGATTTTCGAGTTGAATTTGGTTCATTCAAACTGATTTTGGGTTATTTACTAGTGATACTTGCCTGAAATCATTTCCAGGGTTATTTGATATCACCCCATGGGTTTAAAAGTGATTTATTGGTGCTATTTTTTGCTCTTAGCTAATCTTCAACCTTCTCATTTGTTCTAATTTCCAGGTACATTTTGGCCTCAAATGATACATGAAGGTTGAATCCAAATATATGTTCCAATTTGAAGATACATGGTGAAATATCATATGTTGCATTTTAGAAATTTTCTTCATGTTGTTTAATTCGATTTGGTTGTCTAGTATGTTTACGTATATTTTTAATTTGTTTATAATATCATTAGGATTTAAGAGCTACATAGCTGAATCCTTTAAGGAATGTAATAATTAACATATGGACTATACCGGACTGTTTGGACTACTTTCGGCGTATTATGAGTTCTCTATCTAGTATTTTACTGCTTTATGGCTAACTGTCATGTAAAATGTTAGTAGGGCAAATATCATGTTAGTTTGAAGGATAAAATTTTAATGTAAAGCTGGTTTTAGAACCAGAATTAGTATTCAGCAAGAAAACGAATATGCAAATTGATCCATGCTTAAGTTTTAGTTCCAGCTGTTTGGCTTCGAAACCAGAAAAATAACACTTTAGTATATTAAGTTTTCTGAATTTAATGTTTTAGTATAAGTGTTGATCACTTTAGTTATATCATTGAATTCTATAAATGTTGTAGTAATTCATTAGCTTAGATATGATCTGAATGTAAAAATTTGAATGATAAACTAGCAGTTATTGATTTTAATATATCAAAATTGCTCCTTTGTTACCCAAATCATTGAGTTTTAATTTTGAAATAAATTCAGTGGCTTTGAAATCCCATTAAGGTCCATTGTTGGTTTGGGCTTGCTGGTAGGTGAGGCTTGATAGCTCGATCGATTGATTTGGGCCCTAGCTTCGATGATGCATGGCCCAGTTCCAATTCCATCTTGCCTCCAATTGGGCTTGTGCTACGGCCCTATGCTGGACAGCTTCTTATAAAAGCTGACTAAGCTTACCTTTCTTCTTGGGCAAATTTCATTGCCGAATATGCCGAAGGCTTGAATTCATATTTAAAATTTTTGTTTAATTTTGCAATGTAGGCTTGGGTTTTCGAGTTAGGTAGTAGGTTCAAATTAAGAGGGTCTTTCCTTTTGTTTGAATCCAGACTTGAACTCGAAATCTGAATTTCATAATAATAATTAATTAGGCCCTATTAGAGACAAATTCAATAGAAAATAATAGTTTGCTCTAGGTTGGCCTTTTAAAAAATGAGGTGCGCTGCCACAAATAAAACTCATTAATTATGTGGCCCTCTTTAAAGGTTTAAATTAAATACGTAGAACTTGGGACGAGTCGCTTAGCGAATTTCCACGGTCTCCCACAAAGTTAATAACACGTTAGTCATTGTGTACGTGCTTTCTAATAATTTTACCTTCCTATATTCGGGTGAACATTTCATGTGACACAAATCCAACTCCCAAAATGTTAAATAAAATGTGTCAAGGATCCTGGTGCATTTCATGTGACGTGATTCAAATATATGTTTTAAACGACGTTCAATTTCCTAAAATTAGTAAGTGGTAAATAATCCTATAAATGGCACCGTAGGATTCCTTGTATTAAAATAAGATATTTAGCCAATTATAATGGTCCAAGCGACCGGGCTAGAACTACGGGATCCGAGAGTGCGTAACACCTTCCCTTGGGTCAAATGAATTCCTTACTTAGTATTTCCGGTTCGCAGACTCCATTTGGTAAGTCGAAAATTTCCTCGATTTGGGATGCAAAACAAACCGGTGACTTGGGACACCAAAATCCAAGCCTATCCCAAGTGGCGACCCTAAATAAATAAATCATCCCATTTCGAATAATGTCACTTTAAATGGAAAAACTCCCTTATATATTTATCCTTCGAGGTAGCCATGTAAAAAGGAGGTGTGACAGTTCTAGCAACTCTGCTAGGGATACGAACCCAAAATCTGTGGTTCAGGGTTCAACAATTCGAGCTTAGTATAACAATTATTTTTGGCTTTATCTGATTTTATTACATGTTCCGTGCTATACGTGATAAATTTTTTACCTCTTTGATATTGGATCAATTATATATATAAACTGTTACGAAACCCTTTCTCCCTCTGAGTCTTCTACATCATGGAGAAGGGTGCACTTTGTGTGACTTCTCTTCTATTTAGATTTTGTTCCCAGTTAGAATGAGGTTCGGATAAGCTGCTAAGTCGATGGAGCTTCTGCATCCCCGGTATGGTGCGCCTTGGCTCTTGTTGTCCGCTAAGGTAAGCCAGGTCTAGAATAATAAAATCAGGGTTTAAGTCTAGTATAACAAAACCTATGTCGGATCCCTAGCAGGAACGTTTGTTTGCATCACGTGCATTTGGCATAGGGGACTCAACACAGGGGTTGGGTCCATCTAGGTCAAGTGACCCAAAACAGGAAGACCATCGCGATGCATCTTACGTGCTACTTGTGTATTTATTTGCTTTATATTTGCATGTTGACCGCCTTGAAAATAAGGAGAGAAAATTGAGAAAATAGTAGTGTTAGGGATAGATGAGAGGAACCACTTCTTTTGGAAAATCAATGTTCAAATAGCACCGAAATGCTGCCGGATTTTTGAAAAAACATAAGAAAAGAAAAAGTGTCTTTTTAACAAATTTGGTTTTGACAAAACATGTTGCCCGAACTACGCTGGTTTGATTCTCACCGGATGTGAGATACGTAGAAAAACCCCCATCGGGTCCAACTTTCTTTTGAATTATTTAAACCAAAATAATCTACAACAAAATTCTGTGTTTTTAGCCTCAATTAAGATAGGTGTTGCCATTCTTGTCCAGAATAAACTGAATGTCCCTAAAAGGACGTCGGAAGGCTGTTTTTTCAAGAACAGCCACCCTAAGTCATTTTTAAATAGTTTGTGGGCATAACCTTAAAATCTTCTGTCCATAAGTAATGAAAGGCCGTATTGGCAACAAAGTCCTTGTTTTCCTAAATGGAGAAACTTTTGCTAAAATAGCCATTTTTCTTTTTTAGGACAAAATAAATCAATAAATCCCCTTTAAATAAATGTGCAGGATAAATACCAGAGACATCGAACCCTTCTCATTCCTCAGTGAGATCCCTTTAAAGCTCCACATTTGGTGCAATGACTTGGGGAAATGTAGCAGAGAAACCATGGTCAAAATTTTGGGTGGTCTCGTCGGATTGTTAAATATCAAACCAAGAATAGATATTATTGAATCACTGATACCACTCTGGGACCCAACTCGTATTGTATTCCGGTTCTCGAATTTTGAGCTTACACCACACTAGAGGAGATTGAGGGATATGCGGGTTTCATTGGGAACCCCAGGAGTAGATATCCACTGGCACCGAGTGTGAGCACGTGATTTTTTCCTCCCTAAAATTACTCCTACGAAATTCTTAGAATTAGAATTTTCCTCTTCTTATTCAATATTTAGGAGTTAATTGTGTATTTTTTGGTGTATTTTTATTTGTGCGTGCATGATAAGTCATAAAATACAAAAACTTTCATGAGTATTTAAGATGTAATTTTTACATTGTTTTTTAGACAAATTAGTAATTAGGCTTTTACAAAATATAAAAATCCTAAAGAAGCTTTGATTTGTTTAATTGTAATTTAATTACGTAGGTTGAATAAATTTTTAGATTTAATTTTAGTTTGATTTTTGCAATTGAGACACTAAATAAACAAAAGATAAATGAAAAAGAATTAAAGAAGAAGAGGTATAAATCACGCTGGGCTGATATTGGGCCAAAGCTGATTGTGGCCCAAACAATCCCCACCCGTCCAAATCATCCATATACCATCCCGAACCCGTCGTCAACCCGGTCCCTCATTAGAGACACCCTAAAACGACATCGTTTTGGGGCACATGATCTCATTCGTTCATATATTATCATCCAACGACCCTGTTTTGATCGTTTTGGGGTTCATACAACCATCAGATAGGCTGATAACACTGCTCGTGTGATTAAAACTCAAAGATAGGATTGGAACCAATAAGCCTTATTCTTAATTTTTCTTTCTATCTGTTCTTCGTTTCTTGGTCATCATGATTGCTGTTCGATTCTTTTCAATTTTGTTTGTAGTTACTCAGATATGACTCCTTGTTTCTTTTGATGTTTAGTTTTAATGAAACCCCGGCATGTTTTAGGATTAATTTAGAGTTTTGATTGATTGTGATTAAGTTTTGATTATAACTATACGACTCCTATTCAATATTTAGTTTAATAGGATTAGTATTGAGTTCTTCAATTTGGTCTCCATTAATCACTTTATTTGTGATAATTTTGCTTGTTGATCTCGGGTAAAAGAAATGGTGTAGTTTCAGTCTCTTTTAAATATAGTGTTTAGTTTATTCCAACATTTAAGCTCAGGTTAATTAGGATGTATTCCCAAATACTAATTAGATTGGATTTTATTATGGTTTAATCGTTTCTATTTCCTTGATTAATCAACTATAGTCAGTTTCTGACCCGAATGACAAGAACTAGAGTATAATTGGTTATGTTAGGTAATTGAGGGGAAAGGATAAGGGAAATATTGGTATTTGGACAATGGAATCTTGTAGTAAACCCCTGGAACCTTCTAGTTGGAGGTTCAAAATATAGAATTCTGGTAATATGATGATAAGACTTTAAGCACAAGTCAGAAAATAAGGGACGGAATGAATATTTTGAAAAAATAAGAAGAGGGACTAAAGGGTAAACACAAAAGAAATGGGTTGCCTTAAGTTTGGGTTATAAATAGGCAAGTTAGTGTCTTTATTCACAAGTCTGAAATTACGGGAAAAATCCCAAGTTTATCTTTATTCTAAAAATCCTAGAAAAACTTCCTAAAAACTTCTAGAAGTTCTAGGTTTGAAAATCCTGAAATTTCAGAGGTTTTTACTGTTCCATTAGGCCATTTTCTTCATGAGTACTCCGAATTCTCCGCTTTTAATTAGAATTTTAGCCATATAAGATGAAAAAAACTTCAAATATGTTTGTTTAAAGTGTTAAAACTTTCAGAAACTATTCTGGGTTTAATCTCAAGTTGGAATTAATTTTATTCAAGCTATTTGGGTTGGATTACTGATTATGTTTGTGTTAATACTTTCATGGGCTTTCTGATACTATTTGTGGGTTTACAAATTATCATGAGTTGCTGATTCCTGTTACTATATTGTTGTTTGAATTTGCTGGCTCTCATTTCCATTTATAGTCGCATTCCAGGTACACTTTCGATATCCAGTGATGTATGAAGCTTAAACTAAGTGTGTTCTCAATTTTGAAGAAAAATGCTACTTATTCCTCCACGAATCCTTATTTTTTATTTATTTTTTATGCTTATTATAATTTAGGCAGTTGCTTTGTAATAATTGGACATTTGGACTCTTATTTTAGGCTTATACAAGTAATTAGCAGCAATGTTAGACGGTAATATAGTTAATGCAAATTCTGCCGTTACGATCATTTGAGAATTGAATTTAGAATGAGATGTTGGTACGAAATAGCACGACATTTTACTCATGAAAATCAGTATCTCTAGTAAGATTAAAATAGTTAATTGCGTTAATTTATTCATCATGTGTTCATTAAAAATAGGATTCAATGTAGTGTATTTATCTTTTCAAATAGTTTGATATTTCATATTCATGTTTCAATACGTATTAGTTTGGGAACCCCAGTTAAATGGCTAATTAAGTTTCAAAGCATCCAGTGTACCAATGAGTTTAAGTGAATTGAATTAATTAGGTGTTTGAGATTTAGTGTTGAATAAGTTGTGCCTCTGTGGATAAACATGCTAATAGGCCCCAAATTAAAAATCAATATTCAACTTCTAGGCCTATCATGAGCCCGGGTAGTCCAACTCTCGTGCAAGTGAAATTTGGGCTAGTGATTGAGGCCCAGATTTTCCAAACAGAATTGAAGTGTAGCCTTTTTCTCATGGGTTGCTTTAAGGCTGAATCCGCTGGAAGCTTCATTTATGTAGTAGAGTTAGTGAGATTTCGATAATTTAAAATTGAATCATAGGTTTGGACCTTTCAAGTAATGCATTATTAGTTGGGTCTTATTAGAGACAAACCTAATAGAAAATTCTAGTTTACTTTATATATTGAAGTTTAAAATAAAAACGAGGTATGCCGCGCCAAACGGAACCCATAAATCGTGTGGCCCTCGTGAATTCTTTATATTAAAATACTTAGAGATTCGGGACATGCCGTTTAGCAAACTTCATGGCTTCTTGCAAAGATAAGAACACGTTAGTCGCTTTTAGGCGCGTCTCTAATAATTTTATCTTCCCAAGTATGGATGCGCATTTATGTGACCCAAAACCAAATCCCGATGAAGTTGAAATATGTCAAAAAATACGTGCGCATTTATGCGACGTGGTTAGCGACAAGTTTTAGCGGCATCGCAAATTTCCTTAAAAATATTTAAAGTAGCATAAGTAATCAAAATTACATTTTTAGGATGAACATGTGTAAAATCAGGATTTTAGCTATTTATATTAGTTTAAGCGACTGTGCTAGAACCACGGGATCCGGGGATGCCTAAGAACTTCCCTTGGGTAAACAAAATTCCTTAGAATTTTTGATTTGCAGACTCCATTTGGGCAGTCGAAAATTTTTTACGCGATTTGGTATTTTAAATAAACCAGTGACTTGGGACACCAAAAGCTAAACCTATCCTAAGTGGCGACTCTAATAAATGAATAATCCCATTTTGAATAATTTCACTTTAATTGGAAAAACTCCCTTATGCATTTTTATCCTTCAGGGTAGCCGTGTAAAAAAGGAAGAGTGACAGCTCTGGCAACTCTGCTCGAGACAGAACCCATAATATCTGGTTCAGGGTTCAAAAACTCGAGCTTATAATAACTATTTTATTTGGATTCTTCTAATTTGCTTACATGTTCTATGCTAAGCGCTAAATTCTTTACCGCTTCGATATTATCTGAACTGTACATATAAACTGCTATGAAAACCATCACTTCTCACCTCTGTGGATGTACTTACTGGTTGAGACTCCCTATTATGTTAGTGTCATACATGACTATAAGAAATAGGCAGGACAAGTTACTAGGCCGGATGGCCTTTTGGTTCCCGGTACGTAGTCCCCTCCTCAACTCGAGTTGTCCGCTCGGGTGTAACTTCTAGACCCTATACAAAGGTTTTTAACTTAGAATATCTTGACCTCATGCCAGATACCTCGTAGGAAAGCTTATTTGCATCATGCATTCGACCTAAGGGGTCTCAACACAGGGATTGGGTCCGTCTAGGACTGGTGATCCGAAATAAATGACCATCCTGATGCATTTTATGTGCTACTTGCACATTTGTTTGCTTTGGATTCGCATGTTGACCGGCTTGTAAATAATGAGAGAAAATTGAGAAAATAGCAGTATTAAGGCTAACCACTTGTCTTGTAAAACAAATGCTCAAATAGCACCGAAATGCTGCCGGATTTTTCAAAAAAACAAACAAACAAAAAAAGAAGAAGGGATTTTTCAATAATGTTTTAGTTTTGATAAATTGTTTTGCCCAAACCACACCGGTTTGATTCTCGTTAGGTACAAGATGCGTAGGCAACCCCCACCGGGTTCAACCTCCCTTTTTGCGAAAATAACAAAAACAAATGTACATCTTTACTTATTTTCTTAAATAAATCGGGTGATGCCGTTACTGCTAGAAATAGTCGAATGTTTTTGAAATGGACGCCAGAAGGCTGGCTTTACAGAAATAGCCACCTCAAAGTCTTATTTTTGGCCGGTGAACAAGCACAACCTTAAAATCTTCCTTCGATGTGTTGAAAGGCCGTATTCACAAAGTTGGGCCCTAATTTCATAAATGAAATTTTTTAAAAGAAAGAGGTAAGTTTTAATGTTTTGTGGAGTCAAGTAGAACAAAATTTTGAAATACAAATTCACCCTAATAATGTGCAGAATGTGCACGAAGCAGTATTTACCGATGACATTCATGAACAAAATTCCTTTGGAGTTACACATGTGGTGGAAGGGTTTGGGGGAAGCAGGGCAAAACAGGGTCAACATTCATTTGTAAGACTTACTGGGATGCTAAAAATTAACCCGAGGGGAGACTTCATAAGGGCGTTAATCACATTATGGAACTTGGCTTACAATGTAATCCATTTCTTCGAATTTGAACTCATACTGACATTAGAAGAAACAACTGGATATATTGGGATGCCTAAGATTCCCCCAAGGTACCAATAACTAATGGTGCCAAGAGCCCTTGCCGTGCACAAGTTCCTGTATTCCTTAAAAATCAGTAGGAAGGTTCACAACCAAAACTTGTCAGCCGGCTGTTGTACCCCACAATTTATATATCAGAGGTACGGGCACATAGGGGGATTCAATAATCCGAAAAACCATATTTGTTGCAAAGGAAACCAACTCAAATGGGAGGAGCATCGATGTTTTTTTATTTATAGTTTTTTTCGCGGAAGGACGGAAATATTGATATACGGATAGCAGTGGTTGTCAGCGCTTTACTATTTCAGGCCAAGAGCACCCTAGCTCCTATGACCTTAGCCGAGACCTTCCATGCTCTCACTGCCTGTAAAGCAGGAGGAGAATTCTTTGAAGGATATAACCTATTTTTACAAATATGGATGATCGAGCATTCATGTCACCGGCCTCGGTACATGAATTGTGGGTCACCAACAAAGAGTTGCGTAGAAGAATTATACAACATGGTCGAAGGGTTTAGGCTACCCTAGGGTGTCACAGCATAGGTGTCGCATCTTTGGGTTGTCACTGCAAATCAGATAGAGTGGACATTCGGGTGGCTCCCCATGGATGAAATTGTGTATATGCCAGCCACCGAGCCTCATTATCTTCTGATGGGTCTCCAAAGTATCCAACCTTATGTGCGATACATAGTACTAAGGCAATTAGGTAGATGCCAAATAATTCACAGGGACAAGGATATTAGCCTCCATGCGGTTGAGATTAGCCTCAATGGTCAATTACCTGAAGCCGTTATGCGTTAAATCTGGGGCGAATTTCAATGCTTGACAGCGGATACCCGAGTACGTGACATATCTAAAGTCGAGGTTGCAACGGGATACATTTCTTGGTATAAAAAAGAAATATAGCCTGGAAGTCCAGCTAAAAGACCGCATCTCTAAGAATTTGTTGAAACGTGGCAGGAGCAATGTGATTGGAGTGCTAAGGAGAATGAATACATGGCCACCATAGGAAGATTGGAAAAGCAAGTCAAAGAGCTGCAATTTGAAAATTGTTTGCAAGCCGCAGCAGATGAGGAAGAAAAGAAAAGATTAACCAAAGAAAACGAAGAATTGTGAGCCCAAATCCAGAAAATGAAAGCAGCCGCAGAAAATCGCGCAGGAGCGCAAAGGATGAAAAACTCATATTAAATTTGCGGTAGAAAGTAATCGAGTATAGGTTTGACTTGAATAAGGTAGAATGAGAGCTATTAGGGTTCGGAAACAGTTAGCTAAAAGTACGGAGGAACGAGCCCACATCATTGAGCAATTAAAAGAATGGTATAATGAGGAGGTTGTTGGATTAAAACGGAGGGTCATCATGGCTGAGAACAGAGTGGCCAAGCAAGTCTGGGACTTCAACGCAGAGAGATAACATTGTTATGCAGCGATAGCAAGGTTGGAGATGGATTTGCGGCAATTCCAAGAACTTAGTCAGGTAGCGGAGCGAACTCTAGAGGTAAAGGCCGAGCAAATTTGGCGTTTGTTGCAAGAAAAGGGTGTTATTAGGGAAAGAGTACGGGCGATCGTAGACTACATCACCATAAAGTGCAACCATTGCGAGGATATGACAAGATCCATGTTCTTTGGCGCCACCATGACCTTTGTTCGGCAAGTGATGGAGGACCTCCACCACCTCCAAGGGAATTTAGCACGCAAGCATGTGGCAAGGCTGAATGATGCCCTGCGAGGCCTAGGAGCACATGAAGAATTAATGTATTCTTAAAGGTTACGCTTCCTTCTATAAAAACACATTGGTTCATCCGGGAGTCTATATTTCTCTTTGAATGTATCTTTAATTTTTTTTTCGAGTCAGTAATTCGCTTTTATCAAGGCTTTTTTGTTTCATGCTTAATTTGTCAGTCTTTCGAGTCCTTGTGACCGAAGTTCGTTATTATGAGGATGGAAATTTCCAAAATATTTTAATGCTTCGCTTTGTACTCGCAAGAACTATGCTTGGTCTGATTCATGCGGGGTCATGGTATGTAGGCAATCTACATAGGATTCGACCACAGTTAAATAAATAAGAAAGAACGTGAATGAAATAGAAAAGAGGGAGAGAATAAGGCGAAAGCAAAAGGGCTTCGCAAATAAAGAAATAAACGTCGGGATGACACATGTGACCATTGCAAGCATATAGACATCCGTTAACTATATAGGTGCATCACACCTGACGTGTGATTCTGTGTCTGTTATCTGTCTTGAATTAACAGTTTGTTTGATGTCATAATTCTAATCTCAGGCTTTAGAAATAGTTGTTGGTTTTTGGTAAACTGGAATCATATTGATATTTCACCATATCGAAAGGAAGTGCAGAAATGTCATCTGAAATGACTTTGCCAGCAGTTCCCATCTTATAGGATAGACCGATTGCAGGCATCCCGGCCTCAGAATCTGCAGCGGCTAAAGAAAATAGGATCTTACGACTTAGGGTGGTGGAGATGTGGAATAAATGGACAAACGGAAAAGAGCCTCAGGTTGCCATCCCGGATTTCGTGAGCTCTTCTCAATATCGAGAGTTAATTCCACTATTCCCATTAGCCACCCAAACATACTCTAGGGAAAGCCTACTATACCAGCCAACTTTGTCTAAGCACCTTCTGAAGTCTATCATGAAGTGTTCACCTCTAGCACAGTTCCTAATATTCTTATGGCTCCCCCATGTGCAACCACCACATAGCCCGTAATGCCGACACCCATGTTTGATCCGACACCTTTCACATTTCAAACTCCCAATTACCTAAAGGAGCCTTCATCATTCCCCACATACACTTATCCTCAATTAGCATATGAACTCACATCACTGCAGGATAAAACTCCTAAAATGCCTGAACAAGATGAGATAGCAAGAATGATTAAAATCCTGGAGCAAAGCTTGAGGAACATTTAGGGCTTGAGTGGGCAAATGAGTGTTTTCTTACACAGATATGTCCATGTTCCCGCATGTACATCTTCCCCTGGGATTTAAAATGCCGAAGTTTGAAAAGTTTGATGGTTATGGCGACCCCATTGCTCATCTCGAAAAGTATTGTAACCAATTGTGTAGGGTAGGTGGAAAAGAAGAATTGTTAATGGCGTACTTCAGAGTGAGTTTGGTAGGCATCGCTTTTGAATGGTACATGGACCAAGAAGTCACACGATGGCATATCTGGGATGATCTCGCCCGGGATTACGTAAGGCAATTCCAGTATAACATTGATATTGCACCAGACATGAATTCTTTGGACAACTTGAAAAAGAATCCTTCAGAAAATTTTAGAGAATATGCTATCAAGTGGCGTGAATAGGCATCGAGAGTAAATCCGCCCATGGACAAGAAAGAGATACTCACTGTCTTTCTCCAGGCCCAAAAAGCGGATTATTTTAAAAATATGATGTCAGCAATGGGCAAACCTTTCGCGGAAGCAGTCAAGATCGACGAGATGGTAGAAAATGGTTTGCAAACAAGATGAATTCTGAGTCATATAGCCATATGGGAAACCTCCCAGGCCATCTAAGGTGGGGCAGGAGGAGCCGCACGAAACAAAAAGAAAGAAGAAGCTTCAATAGCATCCTACAATTTGAGAAGACATCATGCTCATAGGCCTATGCTCTCAGAAATAACCTTTCAATACTACTATCACAATCAAGATATGCATTATGCTCCCCAACCTTACGCAGTTATGAATGCCCAACCATTCGCTTGACCACAACAACAGGTCAATAGAAACTAGGCCCTGAGAAATCAGCCTCCCCAAAACCATTACAATCCCCTCCCTCCCCAAAATAATTAGTAACCCAGAGAGCCGCCCAGGAGGCAAAACATTACTCTAATAGGGAGTCCTATTCCATCTTTTTCCCAATATTGCTCCAGACGGATCTCTTGCAGCCCATGCCTGCGAACAGACAAAACCCTGAGTCGCCTTCTTACCAGCGGGGTGTACGATGTGCTTATCATTCAGGATACGAAGGGCACGACAAAAATAATTGTTGGACTCTAATGTGATCTGTGTATGATCTAATAGAACAAATGAAAATAGTGTTGAGAGATGAAGATGTCTCGAATGTGACTAATAACCTGTTACCGGCTCACAACAACGGGTCAGTCATCTGGATATAAGTGAAGACAAACAGTTCGACCCGGCTTTGAAAGCCATAATAGCCATTGCTGATACAGATAGAAAGGCAAAGGTCACCCCCAAGAAGGTTGAAGAAAAGAAAATCAGTGAAGCCAAGAACACAAAGGCTGAGAAGAAGGTTGAGGCTAAATATGACTCGACACCCGCCAAAGAAACTGTCCTTTACATCCCACGAGGTCATAAAGAAAAACAGCTAACTCTGAGTCCCCCAAGACGATTTGAGTTGAACAGGACGATGTGCGTACCCAAATGAGCCTATGCGGTGTTGGGACCGATTAAACCGGCAAGGCTAAATGAGCCTGTGGTAATCGGTCGCGCACCTTAGAGAGTACTATCAAAAAAAAATAGTAACATACGAAGGCAACTAAATCACCGGGGAAACTCAAGAAGGCCACCCCGCAAAGAAATATTCATATCTGGAAGAGGTGAACGGTGCTAACAGAAGGCAATTCCCACCCAAAAAGCCCGTAAATGCTGAAGAGGCGGAGGCCGTCTTTCTAAAGATGAAAATGCCAGACTATAAAGTAGTGGACAAGATCCGGAAGTATCCTGAGAAAGTCTCATTACTATCATTGATGATGGATTCTCCGGAGCACCAGAAGGTGTTAGCCAAAACTTTAATATAGGCTTACGTGCCGGTTCAAACCTCCGTGGAATAATTGGAGAAAATGTCGGAAAGATTTTTCGTTGTTAATCATATTACATTTAGCAAGAATGATTTTCCTCAAGAGGGAGCCGCCCACAACAAAACCCTCCGTCAATTGCGAAGGCTATTACGTAAAAAGATGAATGGTAGATGGAGGCTTCGGGTGGACATATGCCCACTGTCAACATTGCAATGAATGGAAATCGGGACAGAGAGGATCCTCCCGAACAATGTGTGTGTCCGAGCTTTTGATGGAATTAAAAGTGACACCATATAAGAAGTTGATTTGGTATTGATCATAGGTCTGGTCGATTTTGAGGTAACATTTCAAGTATTAGATATGGACATATCCTACAAGTACCTCCTATGAAGACCATAGATTCACGCTGCAAGTGCTATTCCTTCTACTCTACACCAAATGTTTAAATTTGAATATGAGAAGCAAGAAATCCTGGTCCATGGAGAAGATGAACAGTCAATCTACCGTGATCCCTCCGTCCCCTGTCTTGAAGCTAAAGAAGGAAGTGAGTACATACTTTATCAGGCTTTCGAAATCATGGTAGCTGATCAATGCAAAGAAGGCCAACCATGTCCCCAGCCTTTCCTCTCCAATGCCTCGATCATGGTGGCAAGAGAAATAATTTGTCATGGATTTAAGCCATAATAACTAAGCTCTCTACAAGGGATAACTGAGCTCATTGCTATGCCTACTGCGGAAAAGTCTTTCGATTTAGGCTTCCACCCAACACCATAGGATACAGCAAGGGCAAATAGCAGAAAGCGTCAGAGCTGGGTTCTACCTCAACCTCTACCCCACTTGTACGGGACATTTGTGAAGCCAAATCACAATGAGGAAGAAGAAGATGATACCTTCACAGAGGAGGAATTGAAGAGATATGTGGGGCCATGATGAAATTATTGTATGAAGCCAACATGTTCTATCTTGGAGAAGGTTCGAGCACCACTGAGGTGATCTAGATGGGACCGGATGCCAAATTGCAATATTGGAAGGCTATGCCTTTACCAGTCAGGCAGGAGGCCCGATAGTCTTGCCTTGACATCTTTTCTTGCATCACGAGTTATTTCAGGGTGTAACTCGGGTGTTTTTAATTTAGTATTTTGTCCTTTAAATTTCAAATGTAAACCCTGTTATCTTACAATTCCAAGAAATGAAATCAATATTTCATTGTCTACACTCCTCTATTTTTTCTGATATTTGCTACTTTTCTTCTATTTAATCTTTTGTTTAAGTTCCAATAATGCGGCTTTAAATAATATGACATGCTCGCGGACTTCATGCCTCGATCCGAACATGCCTCCTATTTGTGAAATAAAGAACCAAGAACCGGAGTATGATGAAGAAGATGATTTTAGGGAAATCAACCGAGAGTTGGAACATTTTGAAAATAAACCTTTTCCGAATTTAAATGATATCATACCGGTTAACTTGGGTGGTCCCGGTGAAACCAGGGAACTAAAATAAGCATCCATGTGAATGAGTAAATCTGAGGCTCACTGGTTCAACTTCTTTTTGAATTCAAAGATGTGTTTGCTTGGTCTTACGACGATATGTCTGGATGAGTGTTTATTTGGTGGTTCATAAGTTTCCCACATACCCCGAATGGCTTCCAGTCCAACAAAAATAGAGAAAGTTCAAACCTGATATCAATGATAAGATCAAAGAGGAGACCATAGAGCAGTTGGAGGCGGAAGTAATCCGAGTGGTTCAATACACCACATTGTTGGCCAATGTGGTCCTAGTACCGAAGAAAGATGGGAAAACCCGAGTATGTGTATACTACAGATATTTAAACAAGTCGAGTCCCAAAGAAAACTTCCCTTTGCAAAGCACGAGATACAGTTCTTTGTAGATTGCTATGTAGGATACCACCAAGTATTTATAGATGATGAAGATGTTGAGAAAACTACTTTTACCACACCTTGAGGGACTTATTGCTGCAGGGTTATACCTTTTGGTTTAAAGAATGCTGGGGAAACATATATGCGGGCTATGGCCATTATTTTCCTTGACAAGATGTATCAAAATATAGAAGTATATGTGGACGGCGTGATTATCAAGTCCAAGACTCAGAGCGGTCATATACGGGACCTAAGAAAGTTCTTTGGAAGGCTTCACAAGTATGATTGGAAATTGAATCCAGCCAAGTGTGCATTTCGGATCCCGTCAGGAAAACTTCTCACGTTCATTATCAGCCGAAGAGGTATTGAGTTGGATCCAACCAAGATAAAATCCATCGGAGAGCTACCTCCTCCGAAAACTAAGAAGGATGTAATTTGTATGTTGGGAAGACTGAATTACATCTGCCGATTCATCACCCAGCTAACTTCTACATGTGATTCCATATTCAGAATATTGATGAAGGATGCAGCAATTAAATGGACCAATGAGTGTCAAGAAGCTTTCGACAAAATCAAAGATACATGTCCAACCCACCAGTCTTGATCCCGCCGGAACCGGGAAGGCTATTGTTTCTTTATATGATAGTCCTTGAGAACTCTTTTCATTGCACTCTCGGGCAGCATGATGCCACGGGTAAGAAGGAGCAAGCCATATATTACTTCAGCAAGAAGTTTACCAGTTACAAGGCCAAATACACGCTGCTAGAAAGAACCTGTTGTGCCTTGATCTCTGTAGCCCAAAAGCTGAGGCACTACTTGCAAGCCCACACCAAACAAGGCTGGACCCATTGAGTTATATATTTCAAAAATTAGTGCCCACAAGGCGATTGTCAAAAATGGCAAATCCTGCTCACCAAGTTTGACATAGACTATGTCACTCGTACCGAGGCTCAACCATTAGCGGATCAGCTAGCCGAATATCCAATTGATGATTAATATCAACCTTTGGATAACTATTTCCCTGATAAAGAAGTGAATTCGGTAGATGTAACATCTGAAGACATCCCTGCTTGGAAAATGTTTTTCGATGGAGCAATAAATGCGAAAGGCATAAGAATTTGGGCAATTTTAATCTCACCCACTGGTCAACATTACCCGGCTACAGCAAGGCTTCTGTTTTTCTGCACCAATAACATAGTTGAGTATGAGGCTTGCATCATGGGCATGAATATCGCCATTGACAAGGAAGTCGATGAATTGTTAATCATGGGGGATTCAGATTTAATCATCCAGCAGGCCCAAGGAGAGTGGGAGACAAGAGATGTCAAACTCATCCCATATCGACATCATGTGTAGGATCTCAGCAAACAGTTCAAGATGGTACAATTCAGGTACATTCCTCAATGTCATAATGAGTTTGCAGATGCACTCGCAGCTCTTGCTTCCATGTTGCCTTACCCTGGAAACGCCTACGTCGATCCTTTGGAAATCCAAATCAAGGAAAGGCATGGGTATTGTAATGCGACCGAGGCAGAATCTAGCACCCAGCCCTGGTATTATAACATCAAGACATTTCTGAAAACGCAAAAGTATCCCGAGCAGGCTACTGGGAGCAAAAGAAGACCATCTTACGGCACGCGAGTAGTTTCTTCTTGAGTGGTGATACCTTATACAAGAGGACCCTAGATCTCCACTTGCTAAGATGTGTCGACGCTAATGAAGCCGGGAGGATTATGCATGAATTACACGCAGGAGTGTGTGGGCCTCATATGAACTGGTATATACTGGCAAAGAAAATACTGCGGGAAGGGTATTAATGGATGACCATGGAGAAAGATTGTTTCAGCTTCGTTCGGAAATGTCATCAATGTCAGGTGCACAGTGATTTGATTCATGCACCGCCAACCGAATTGCATCCTATGTCAGCACCTTGGCTATTCGCTCCCTGGGAGATGGACGTCATTGGGCCCATTGAGCAAAAAGCCTCAAATGGATATAGATTCATATTGGTTTCAATTGACTACTTCACAATGTGGGTCGAAGCCATCACACTTAAGTTCGTTACCAAGAAACCTGTAGTAGACTTTTTGCATTCCAACATCATTTGTCACTTCGGTTTTCCCACAACCATCATTGTGGACAATGCGGCCAATCAGAGTAGTAGTCTTATGGGAGAAATATGCCAAAAAGTTAAGATAACACATAGAAACTCCACTCCATACCGGCCCAAAGACAATAGTGTCGTCGAAGCGGCTAACAAGAACATCAAGAAGATTTTAAGAAAAATGATTCAAAGCTCAAGACAATGGCATGAAAGGTTGCCTTTCGCATTGCTTGGATATCGCACCACAATGCGCACATCAGTAGGGGAAACTCCATATCTTGGTCTATGGGACTAAAGCTGTCATACCCGCAGAGGTAGAAATCCCTTCACTCCGGGTAATTGTCGAAACAGATATTGATGAAAGCGAGTGGGTTAAGACTCGGCTTGAGCAGTTACCATTAATTGATGAAAAAATGAATGGCCGTGGTTTGTCACGGATAGTTTTACCAACAAAGAATGGCTTGCGCTTACAACAAGAATGTGCGCCCCAAGAATTTCAAAGTCGGACAGCTTGTATTGAGGCGTATTCTCCCTAACCATCCGGAAGCTAAAGGAAAGTTTGCTCTGAACTGGAAAGGTCCATACATTATCATAAAGATACTGCTCAAAGGAGCATTGTACATGGGTGATGTTGAAGGAGACGAGCCCGAGACTGTAGTGAACGCAGATGTAGTAAAAAGGTATTACATTTGAACTCCCTATAGCAATGATTCTGGCCGGTTGAAATGACGAAGGCTTTTCTTTCCCGCTACTCTACACACTACCGATCCTTCGCAAACCCTTTGAGCTAATTACGTTTCTTTGTTCCCTGTTTGGAACCTATAATTTCTATTCAAAAATAAAGAGATGGAAAAATGAATGAAAAAAAGAAGAAAAAAAAGAAAAAAAGAGGAAAAAAGGAAAAAAAATGAATGAATGAAAACAAAAGGAAATAACAAACAAATTAGTTTAGGAAAGACTTCCTGTACTACGTCTGACTTGATTCCAAAAAGATATGTAGGCAGCCTCTCCCAGAAGTTCAGTCATATCAAAATAAAACCCAGTTCCCCAAAAATTAAACTAGGGCAGAGATGTAATGGTTCGGCCATAAACCCGCCAGAATGGTTCCAAAGGTTTAAGTTTACATCGAATTTCCTTTGCCCAATAACTTGGTCCGAGTCCTTCCGATACATTGGCCAAAGCATTATTATGACAAACACCATTGATGGGATTTGGCGCAATTCAAATTGAGAGAAATAAAATGAGAGACCTTATCGGTGAAAACCTTCGGGCACTATAAGGCGACAGTGAGTAGAGAAAATAAAAATGAGAGAGTTTGTTTAGTGAAAACTCGTAAAAGAGCACTATCAGGCAACGAGAGAAGAGAAATGAGAGAGGTCAATTGGCGAAAACCCGCAAAGTGCACAGCCGGCAGAAAAGAAGAAATATCACCATCCAAGCCCAAGCAAGCTTCCATGGTTTTTGAATGATTAAATTATGGGTCACAAGAGGCAGAAATGGATCCGGGTCGGGCATCTAATCCAACAAGAATTTCATCTCCATTTAAAGTCGGCACGCACCCCCAGATAAGTGCTTCCTTTTTCTCCGAAAGCAACACTTCTCTATAAATCCATATATTTCTCTTGTTGTTTCCCCTATTCCCTTTTGGCTTAACTTTGAATTCATGACCATTCCTCAAGAGATGGTGGTAAGACCGGTCTCACAGGGCTTCTCCCGGCAAGAACCAAATGAAATATCCAGTATCAACGAACGCATTTAGCCAATCCAGCCTGACCGTGACGACTGGCGTTCCAAAAAAAGGAAAGTGGAAAGAAGAAGTTTAAAGTCAAAAGTCCACAAAGGAAAATAAAGATTGGAAAGGTTAAGCCCGAGCGGGCTACTTGTCTCCACAAAATTTCTCAAAAAGGTAGGCCCTGAAATGGGAATCGGGGCAAAGAAATCATAATTAAGGGCATATAAAGGAGAAAAAATTTTGAAAGATGAGGTCCCCTGACCAAACTACGAGGCGAAGTCTTGAGAGTCAAAAGTCTTCCCAACAGAAATGAGGTCGGGATTAAGCAAATCAAGGCCACAAACCAATCACTGTTCGAGCTAACAAATCGTGTTTTGTTTGAAATTTTGAAATAGGTGTAATCTAATGCAATAAGGGACAAATGGCAAATGAAACCAAAGGAACGGCACAAGGTCTAAGAATAGCGTTGCACCAATGATCAACAAAAAGGGAAGTTCTCTTTACATCTTTTCCTGCAGTTTTATGAACAAAAAGACGGAAGGGATAATCATAAAACATGATAGCATATGACTCTGATCCTTGACTCTTTTCCAAGATTTAGGGCCACATCTCTAGTCTTCCCTAGCACAACTTGTGGACCTCCTCGGCATAACCCAAGGATCACACTCCATTCTCCCCAGCATAGACTGAGAGATTTCTTTCTTTCATTCCCCGGCATAACCCGAGGGCTCCTCTCTCCATCCCCAGCATAACCTGAGGAACCTTTTCATCTCTCCGTCCCCAGCATAACCTGAGGGCCCCTCTTTTTCCTTTATTCCCCAGCATAATCTGAAGGCTACATCACTTGTATCCCTAGCATAACCTAAGGGTCTTTCCTTTCTCTCTATCCCCAACATAGCTAGAAGGACTTATGTGGCCTTTCATTCCCCACCATTCCCCAGCATAACCTGAGGGTCTGTCTCATTTCCTCCCCAATAGGATTTTTTTCTTCCAATCCCGGCATAACACTTGGATTTACCTAGCATAACCTAGGAGCCTTTTCTTTCAAATCTCGACATAACCCGCAGATCCCCCTGACATAACCTAGGATTTCTTTCTTCCAATCCCGGCATATCCCGTGGATTTCCCCTAGAATCCCCAGGATTACTTTCTTCTAACCCGGGCATAACTCGTGGATTTCCCATGGCATAACTCAGGATTTCTTTCTTCCAATCCCGGAAAAACCCGTGGACTTTCCCTAGAATAACCTAGGAGTTTTATTTTTCTAATCCCAGTATTACCCGTGGACTTTCCCTAGCATAACCTAAGAGTTTTCTTTTTCAAATCCCGGGATAACCTACGGATTTCCCTAGCATAACCTAGGAGTATTTTTCTTTCAAATCCCGGTATAACCTGCGGAGCCCCCTGGCATAACCTAGGAGTCTTTTCTTTTTCAATCCCGTCATAACCCGCAGATCTCCCTAGCATAACTTAGGAGTTTTCTTTCAAATACTAGCATAACCCGCGCATCTCCCTAGCATAACCTAGGATTTTTTTTTCAAATCCCGACATAACCCGCGGATCTCCCTAGAATAATCTAGGAGTTTTCTTTCCCATCCCTGCATGACCCGCGGATCTCTCTGGCATAACCCAGGAGTCTTTTCTTTTTCAATCCCGGCATAACCAAGGAAACTTTCTCATACGTCCCGGCACAACCCGTGGACTTTCTTCCCCTCCCTTAATAGGGACCGTTTACTTCTATCCCGGCATAACACACAGATTCTCTTCTTACCCCAGCAGGGACATGTCTTTTTTTTGCATAAACCGAGCATTCGCTAGCATAACATGGTTTTACCTCAGGGCACAAGATTTGACATGACTGGAAGAGTGAATATCATTTCAGGACAAAGGAAAAGAAGAAGAGAACAAAAGGAAACAAATCCAAAATGGTTGAAAAGAAGGCGTGGACTTTCCAAGTTTGATTCAAAATCACAAGCTGTGCATGTCCCAGTTGATTACAATACTGAAGAAAGAACTGAAACCTATAGCTTGCGAGCATCAAGATTCAGATCGAAGTTCGTAGCAAGACTTGCTAATACTCAAGATCAAGCCTTCAAGAGAATCATAGATAGGAATCTTGTAACTCATAGTTGATAGGCATAGATAGCTTAGTTATGATTTCTTTTTGGTGTAATAAAGGGTCAGCAAGCAGTAGCAGCAGCACCAGCAGTGAAATCACACCTCATGGTAGTCCCCGCTACCAAACACTCCAAAACTACACTGACATGATTCCTTTATAGCCAATGATATGTAGTCAACCTTTGAAGCAGGGTTCGGCCAGATAATTATAATAATGCTTCTCCTGGAGTGTTGAGCAAGCAAAAATCCCTAATGTTGCTCATTTATCTTTGACAAACCTATGGTGGTCATTAAAGCAACATATGTTTGTCACCGAACTGGGTACATGAACTATGATTTGACTGGGTTGACTTGCAATGAAGAATTTGAGACCCGAGTAACAGGTATTGAGTTCCCCGAGGGAACTGAAGCTTGGTTGTCATGCTTGAGATCTTTGACTGCGGATAAAATTGAATGGGCTTTCGGATGGCTTCTCGATACTGAGGTTGTGGACACATCAGTAGAACTGCCTTATATTTTTTTGATGAGAGTTCGGAGCATCCAACCCTACACTCCCTATCAAGTCGTGCGGTAGCTAGGAATATTCCAAACCATCAACAGTGACGAAGATCTTAGTAAACAAGTCATCGAATTACTCCCAAAAGTTGCATTACCCAGAAGGAAAGATTCGCTAAATATGGAATGAATGCAGATACCTGGAGCCTAAAACCATAGTGCGAGATCAGGCTAAGGGCAAAGTAGACCCCAAATACTTTGTGTGGTTTGGAAAAATATTTCAAATTCCTAAGAGACCCGCCAAGAGGCCTCATGTCCAACACTTCACTGATGGGGCTCATGTGCAATGGGATTGGTTAGCTAAAGAGAAGGAATACATGGCTCAAATAGGAGCATTGGAAAAACATGTTCAGGATCTCCGGCTTGAAAACAACTTGCAAGCCTCGGCCGATGAAGGTGCCAAAAAGAAGCTTACCAAAGAGAATAAAGCCCTCAAGGCCAAAATCCAACAAATAAAAATAGACGCTAAAAATAAAGAAAGAAGCCGGTCTGATGAGAGACTAAAAAAGGGCTGAAGACGCATGTCATGTAATGCCAGGAAGAATTGGAGAAATATGAAGGGAACATGGCAAAACTTCGGGCACAATGGGCATGGAAGACAGAGGAAAGAGCCCAGTGATTACAACAAATGAAAAGCAATTACGAGGGAACCATTGCTAATATGAAAATAAAAATGAACGCCTTTGATGATAAGGCAGCCTGACACGACAAAGAATTTCAGGTTGAGAGGGAACAATGCTATGGGTTAATCACCGAAGTGGAGAAGGAAATAAAATTGTTGCAATGACATCACTTCCATGACTCCCAATTGCTAGAAGCACGTATCCAACAGATAAGCCGACTACTCCAAGAAAAGGGCCGAATCAGGGAAAGAATCAGGTGCATTGCAGATATTTTGTCATCACATGTCAGACTAGTGAATGAATGGGTCGTACCACTTTCTTTGCTACAGTGATGATATTTTTTGGTTAATCTATGAATGATTTTGAGCAGTTACAAAGGGGTCTTGTACGTAGTCAGCAACGATGTCGAATGATGCTCCGTGGGCCCCAGGATTTGAAGCTTTAATGTACTCTTGACCTAGTTTTAGTCATCACGTCTGTATTTTGTCATTTCAAGTTTTTTTTGTAATTTTCCTTTCAAGAAAAACAAATAGTCTAGCATCTTTGTAATCGGATTTTTATTAATGAAAAATTAAAAATCCCGAAAAAAGTTGTTTCCTTATTTTTGCATTTATTTGCATGAACTACACTCGGTCTGATGCGGGGTCATGATAGGTATGCAATCTTCATAGGATTCGACCGTAACCCTAAAAACAAAAAAAAAGAAGAGAGAAAAAGAAAAGAAAATAAAAAACCTAAAAAAACAAAGTAGTGAAGAAAAATAAAAGAAGAACAAGAGAGGAGAATAAATAAGAGAGAGAAAAAGCAAGAAAAACAAATAGTGGAAATCAAAAGAAAAAACGGAATTAAAAAGCTGGGATGACACATGCAACATCGCAAACATGTAGACATCCATTTAATTGTATAGGGCATCACACCCCAATGTGTGATTTCCTATCTATTACTTGTCTCAAACTAACTGTTTGTTGCTGTTAATCCCAGCTTAGGTTTTTAGAAATGGTGGTTGGTTTTTGGTAAGCTGGCATAACATTATTATTTTACCAGATCAAAAGGAAGTACAGAAATGTCGTCTAAAATGACCTTGCCAGCAATTCCCATCTCGAAAAATAGCCCAGTTTCAGTCATCCCGGCCTCAGAGTCTTCAGCAGCCGAGGAAAATAGGTTCCTACGCCTTAGCGTCATAGAGATGTGGGACGCATGGACGAATGGAAAGGAGCCTTCGAGCGCCATCCCTGGATTCCCCGAGCTCTTCCCTAGATCAAGGAGTACCACCAGTATTCCCATTAGTCATCCAAACATCATATTGGGACACCCCACCATACCAGCCAATTTTGTTGGAGCACCTTCAGAGGTCTGCCCCCAGATGCTCACATCCGACACAGTCCCTAATATCATTACGGCTCCCCCATGTGCTGTCACCACACAGCCCGCGTTGCCTAGACGCATGTTTGATCCATCAGCCTTCACATTCCAAACACCCACTTAACAAACTGAGCATCCTCAATACCCTACCTACATTTATCCTCAACCACTATATGAGCTTACACCAGCACAAGATAAAATTGCCGAAGCTCCTGAACAAGATGAGATGGCGAAAAGAATGAGGAGCCTTGAGCAGAGTTTAATGAATATACAAGGTTTTCATGGGCAAAAAAGTGTTTCTTACACAGACGTGTGCATGTTCCCTCACATTCACCTACCCATGGAAATTAAGCGCCAAAGTTCGAAAAGTATGAAGGGCATGGCGATCCCATTGCTCACCTAAAGAAGTATTGCAACCAATTGCACAGAGCCAGTGGAAAAGAATAGTTGTTGATGGCGTACTTCGGAGAATTCTTAGTAGGCATTTCCTTAGAGTGGTATATGGACCAAGACGTCTCATGATGGAACATTGGGGAGATCTTGCCAGAGATTTTATAAGGCAGTTTCAATACAACATCGACATTGCTCCAGACAGAAACTCCTTGGCAAATTTGAAGAAGAAGCATTCAGAGGGTTTTAGAGAATATGCTTTTAAGTGGCGCGAACAAGCATCAAGTGTGAAGCCTCCCATAGATGAAACAGGAATGGTCACTTTTTTCCTCTAGGACCAGAAATCAGATTACTTTCAAAAAAAGATGTCGGCCATGGGAAAGCCTTTTGTAGAGGCAATTAAGATTGGTGAAATGGTAGAAAACAGTTTGAAAATAGGAAGGATTTTGAGTTAGTCGGCCGTTAGAGCAACCTCCCATACCATCCAAGGCAGGGCTAGAGGAGTCATAAAGGGCAAAAAGAAAGAAGAAATCTCGATGGCAGCATTGGGTACGAGAAGGCATCATGCTCCTAGGCCCATGTTCTCATGAAGAACCCCTCAACATTATTATTCTCACAAGGACATGCCTTATTCTCCTGAGCCATATGAGGCTATGAATGCTAGAAAATTTTCACGACCGTAGCAGAAGGCCTACAGGAACCAAGCTTCGAGAAACCAGCCTCCCCATCAAAATCACAATAACCATCGCCCTCCTCAAGATAATTTCCATCCCCGTGAGCCTCCCAAAAGGCAAAATTTTATGCCAATCGAGGAGCCCTATTCCAGTCTGTTCCTAAAACTTGTCCAGTTGGGTTTATTGCAGCTCGTACCTCCTAAAAAACAAAACCATGAACCGCATTCCTACCAACGCGGTGCCCGGTGTTCTTATCACACGGGGCCTGAGGGGCATGACATAGAGAATTGCTGGACTTTGAAGCGAGATGTGGAAGATTTGATACAGCAAAGGAAAATAGGGTTGAGGGGTGAGGATGTCCCTAATGTTACAAACAACCCATCGCCGGCACACAACAACGGACCGTTAATCATGATGATCTGTGAAGACAAAGAATTCGACCCGGCTTGAAGGCTATAATTTCCACTACTGATGCGGTTAGAAAGACAAGAGCTTCCCCCAAGGAAGATAAAGGGGAAAAGAAGAACAAAACCACCCACCCTGAAATTTAAAAGAAAGTTGAGGTTAAAACTTAGGAGACACCCGTTAAAAAGTTGTCCTTTGTGTCCCACGAGGTCGTCGGGAAAATTAGTTGACACTTAGTCCCCCAAAGAGATTCAGGTTGAATAGGACTACTCAGATGTATGTGCCCAAAGGAACCTATGTTTTGCGGGGGCCAACTAATCCACCAAAGCGGAGTGAGCCTGTGGTTGTTGGCCACACACCTCAGAGGCCTATGACAGACCCCACTACAGTCCCTTGGATTTATCATGAAACGGTGGTGACATATATAGGCAAAGAGTTCTCTGGAGAAACTCAAGGAAGTTACCTGGTGAAGAAATAATCTGACTTGGAAGAAGTGAACAGCACCACCAAGAGGCGATTCCCACCCAAGAATCTAGTGCGCACCGAAGAAGCAGAAGTTTTCTTTCGAAAGATGAAAATGGTAGAAAATGAAGTAATGGGCCAGCTTCGAAAATCCCTTGAACGTGTCTCCTTGCTATCCTTGCTGATGGAATCTCATGAGCACCAGAAGGTACTAACCAAAACACTCAATGAGGCCTACGTGGTCCCTCAAACCTCTGTGTAACAATTAGAAAGGATGGAAGAAAGATTCTTCGCTGTCAATCAGATCACATTCAGGCAAAATGACTTGACCTCAAAGGAGCTGCCCACAACAAAGCCCTGCATTTAACTATCAAATGCGAAGGTTATTATGTCAAAAGGGTAATGGTATACGGAGGCTCTAGGGTGGATATATTCCCACTTTCAACATTACAGCGAATGGAAATCGGGTTGGAGAGGATTCGTCCCAACATTGTATGTGTCCGAGCCTTCAATGGAATCAAAAGAGACACAATCAGAGAGATTGATCTGGTCTTAACCACTGGACCAGTTGATTTCAAGGTAACATTTCAAGTGTTAGATATGGACACATCTTTATAATTACCTCCTGGGAAGGCCATAGATCTACATAGCAGGGGCTCAACCTTCCACTCTTCATCGGATGATAAACTTTGAACATGAAGATCAAGAAATTTTGGTCCATGGGAAAGATGAACAGTCAATTTATCGGGATCCCTCCGTCCCTTGCCTCGAAGCTAGACAAGGTAGTGAACATATAGTCTATCAGGCCTTCAAAATTGTTGTGGCTGATTAGCATGAAGAGGGAAAAACTCAAGCTTCCATGACATGATGCATCAGGAAATATAAATATATGTGGACGACGTGATAATCAAGTCCAAAACTCAAGATAATCATGTGTGGTACCTATGAAAGTTCTTTGAAAAGCTGCGCAAGTACGATTTGAAATTAAACCCAGCCAAATACGCATTCCGGGTGCCGTCGGGAAAACTTCTAGGGTTCATAGTCAGATGGAAGGGTATTGAGTTAGATCCAACAAAGATAAAGTCTATTCGAGATCTACCTCCTCCCAAAATCAATAAGGATGTAATGAGCCTGTTGGAAAGATTGAATTATATTAGTCGATTCATCACTCAGCTGACTTCGACATACGAGCCCATATTTAAATTTCTAAAGAAAGATGCATCAATCAAATGGATGGATAAGTATAAAGAGGCTTTTGATAAGATAAAAGATTATCTATCCAATCCACCAATCTTGGTTCTGCCGGAACCAGGGAGGCCATTATTTCTATACCTGATAGTCTTGGAGAGCTCCATTGGTTGCATTCTCGGGTAGCATGATATCACTGGAAAGAAAGAACATGCCATATACTACCTGAGCAAGAAATTTACCAGCTACGAGGCCAAATACACCTTTTTAGAAAGAACTTGTCGTGCCTTAACTTGGGTGGCTCAGAAATTGAGACATTACTGACAAGCTCACACAACCTACCTCATAACCAAGCTGGATCCTTTGAAGCACATATTTCAAAAACTGATGCCTCAGGGAGGTTGGCAAAATGGCAAATCTTGCTCACCGAATTCAATATAGTCTATGTATCTCGCACATCAATGAAGGCCCAGGCGTTAGCGGATCATTAAGACAAGAACAAGGTTGATGATGAATACAACCCCTGATACTTATTTCCCGGGCGAAGAGGTAAATTCGGTGGAGGTAACGTCCGAAGACGTCACTGCTTTGGAAAATGTTCTTCGATTGAGCGCTAAATGCAAAAGGTGTAGGAATTTGGAAAATCTTAATTTCACCCACTGGTCAACTCTACCCAACCATAGCTCGGCTTCGGTTTTTCTCCACAAACAACACAGCCAAGTATGAAGCCTGCATCTTGGGCATGAATGTGGCTATCGACCAAGACGTCGAGGAACTATTGATCATGGGTGATTCAGACTAATCATCTGACAAGCTCATGGGGAGTGGGAAACACAAGATGTCAAATTCATCCCTTATTGGAAGCATGTGGAAGATCTCATCAAACAGTTCATGTCGATAGAGTCCAGGTACATCCCTCGCTGTCATAATGAGCTAGCCGACGCGATGCCGCCTTATCCAGGAAACGCCTACATCAATCCTTTGGAAATATAAATAAAGGAAAAGCATAGGTACTGTAATGCGACCGTGGCAGAACCCAACACTCAGCCGTGGTATCATGATATCAACAGATTTCTAAAAATAAAACAATATCCTAAGGAAGCCACTGAAGATCAAAAGAGAACTATTAGACGACATGAGAGTGGTTTCTTCTTGAGTGGTGATGTCTTGTATATAAGGACCCCGAATATCAACATGCTAATGTGTGTTGATGTCGAGTAAGTAGGAAGGATTATGCGGGCCCCATATAAACGGGTATGTGCTGGCGAAGAAAATACTTCGTGCGGGGTATTACTGGATAACCATGGAGAAAAACTGCTTCAGCTTTGTTCGAAAATGTCATCAATGTCACGTGCACGGTGATTTGATTCATGCACCACCAACTGAACTGCATCCTTTGTCAGCACCTTCGCCATTCGTCGCCTGGTGCATGGATGTCATTGGGCCAATTGAGCCAAAAACGTCACATGGACATAGATTCATATTGGTTGCTATTGACTACTTTACGAAGTGGGTTGAAGCCGTCACACTTAAGTCAGTCACCAAGAAAGCTATGGTGGACTTTGTGCAGTCTAACCTCATTTGTTGTTTCGGCATTGCTGCAACTATCATCACGGACAACGCTACAAACTTGAATAGCTGATTAATTGGGATGTTTTGCGAACAATTCAAAATAACACATAGAAACTTCACTCCCTACCAGCCCAAAGCCAATGGTGACGTCGAAGTAGCTAACAAGAACATCAAGAAGATTATGAGAAAAATAATTTAAAGCTCCAGACAATGGCATGAAAAGATGGCTTTTGCATTACTTGGATATCGCACCACAGTGCGCACGACGGTAGAAGCAACTCCATACTTAATGGTCTATGGAATTGAAGCTGTTATAAACGCAGAGATAGAAATCCCTTCACTTCAGCTAATCATTGAAGCAGAAATATAGGGTAATGAGTGGGTCAAGAATCGATTGGAACAATTGTCATCAAACGATGAAAAACGAATAGCCGCGGTGTCACGGGCATTTGTAACAACAAAGAATGGCCCGCGCTTATAACAAGAAAGTGCGCCCCAGAAACTTTGAGGCTGGACAGCTTGTATTAAGGCGCATTCTCCCTCACCATCAGGAAGCAAATGGAAAATTTGCTCCTAACTGAACAAGCCCATACATTATTAGAAAGATATTGCCGAAAGAAGCATTTTACTTAGGCGACATAGAAGGGGATGATCCCGAGGCAGCAGTGAATGCAAACGTAGTAAAAAGGTACTACATCTAGGCTCCCTGCAGTAGTGATTCAGTCCGGTTGAGATGATGAAGGCTTCTTCCTTCCTACTACCCCAAACACTATCAATATTTCACAAACCCTTTGAGTCGGTTATGTTTCTTTGACCACCCTCTTTGGAACCTGGAAATGTTATTCAAAAAAATTAAAGAAAAGAAAACAAACAAAATAAAAAAAACGGTGATGAAAATTTTTAAAAAAAAATTAGTTTAGGAAAAACTTCTTGAAGTACGTTTGACTTGATTCTGAAAGGATGAGTAGGTAGCCTCTCGCTGAGGTTCAGTCACATCATCACTAAAACCCCAATACCCTAAAAATTGAAAGCTGGGGCAGATGATATAGTGGTTCAGCCATGAACCCGCCAAAACGGTTCCAAAGTTGTAGTTCCACCCAAAATCCTTTTACATAAGAGATTGTCCGAGTCCTTCCGATCGATTGGCAAAGGTAGGGAAGCGAAAAACATCATTGTTGCGATTTGTTATAATTCAAATTGAGACAAATAAAATGAGAGAGCCTTATCGTTGAAAACCTTCAGGCATCATAAGGCGATAGTAAGTAGAGAAATTTAAAATCAGAGATTCCGCTTAGTGAAAACTCATAGATAGCACTATCGGGCGACGGTGAGAAGAGAAATCAGAGAGGTCGATTGGCGAAAACCTGCAAAGGGCGTTGTCGATTGAAAAAAAAATATATCTCAAAGAGTCCTGGAAAAGTTCCCTGATATCAATAGGTGGAAATTCACGAGAAGTTGGAAATTTGTGTGGATCGGGCATCAAGTCCGAGAAGCATGTCATGTTCATTTGAAGTCAGCATGCACCCCCAGATAAGTTCTCTTTTCGCTGAAAGGGGTGCTTCTCTTTAAACCCATATGATTGCTTTTGAAGTCCGCACTTCCAATAGTACAAGGGATAGTAAAAGCTCCGAGGTCTTCAAGCTTTGGTGCCATGGAATGCACTGTCACTTGGTGAATCATCTTTATCGTTTCAGAATCCATAAACATCTTCCTTGTCACTAAATTCTTCATGAACATAGCATATCCCAGCCTTTGTTCAAGGGCCTCAACCAAAGGCACATTTGTGGAAAAGCTCTTTATAATATCAATGAACTTCTTAAATTGGTTATCATTTATTTTGCGAGCCTTTGGATTAAGGTGGAGGTGACCTAGGAAAGGGTGCCTTGGCTTTTGGCACAATCGGCTCGGGCATGTCAATCATGTGTTCCCTAGACTGGTTCACGACATCTTGATTTTCTACCTCGGTTTTATCCATATCGATCCTCACATCATTGTTCACACCATCTTCAACCATATCTTCAAAAATCAAAGGTAAATCATTATCTCGCAACTTAACTTCGTCATCTAAAACTTGCTTTTCTCTTGAGGCATTCACATTACCGCCTCTCCCACTTCTTGTTGTAACCGCCATCGCATGATTGTTGTTCCCACCCTTCGGGTTCACTACTGTGTCACTTGATAGAGCACCCTTTAGGCGAGTGTTCAAAGCTTGAGAGGTTTTGCCTAATTTCACCTGTGAGCATGTGATTTTTGCATTGCTTGACATGTTCCTTTAAGTTAGGATTTGTTCTTTTATTGTGTGAATTTTTAGGAATTATTTGAATGATTTCGTGTTTATTTTCACTTTTCTTTTATAATTGAATTTTTAGGATTTATTTGTGTGCTTTTGTGTTTATTTGCATTTTTCTCTGAATTTTAGGAATTAATTGCATAATTTGTGTTTATTTGCATGTTGCACATCTAATTTACATAATTCATAAAAATATTTAAAAAATGGCATATTTGCATCTAGGATTTAAGTTTTACATTTTTAGGTTATTATTTAGTTAATATTGAATATGAAGAAATAACAAATTGGTTCATTCTCTTTGAAATTTAGAATTTAGGAGTTTATTTAGTTTATTTTTTGTTAAGAATCTTTTTGGCTACTTTTATTTTATTTTTTTATTTATTATAAATCTATAAAAATAATAATAAAGCAATATACAAAAGGAGTAATTGTTTGGACTGTGGTTTTGGGCCATTTGTTGGTCATTAAATTAGCCCAAAGCCCCAAACCACCAAACAGACCCAAACCCAGCCCCCTTGCTCGGTCCAAAAGCCACAGCTGCCTTAAACGACATCGTTTTGGCCCAGGCGTCTGAGCCGTTGATCATCTTGATCAAACGGTCTAGATGCAAAGGGCCTTACCCTATTTAAGTGCGAAATAACCCCCCCCCCCAATCAACCTAACCTCGTACACTGTCCAAATAAACCCTAAATTAGCCGGTGTAACACCGGTGTACCTCCACTCTACCTCCGCCGTACCACCACCGCTGGCGATAAATTGCCACCGGCGGCGGGATAACTCCAATGGCTTCCAAAATTACACCCCGGAATCCCCAGACTCCCCTCTTTCCAATCCCCCTAAGATCACCCCTCGAAACCCACCAAAATTTGTCAAATATCCATTTGAAGCTGGGCCGCTCCGCCATCCACGGAGGCGACCGGTTGCCAATGACTTCCCAAATAACACCATACACTCCCCTCGCTCCCCTCTTTCCAACTCCGTCATAGGGAACCCTCGAAAATAGCCCTAGCTGGTTGAGTTTTTGTTTGAACTGGCAGCTCCTCTATGCACGGTGGTGACCGGATGCCAATGGCTTCCAAGTCAACACCACCCACTCCCCTTGGCCTCCTCTACCCCAAAATAAATCCAATTACTCCAAAATAACTCCCAAACCCCTAAAATTTCCAAATTTAGCCTGACCTAATTTTGAGTTTAATCTTTAAAGGCGTATGAGTTTCAAATAGAGTCGCATGTTTTTGAGTTTCAAACAGAGTCGCATGTTTGTTTGGGCCAAAAAAACAAACCTGTGACTCCTATTGGACCGAGTCTACTCGAAGATTAATCAGTAAGTTCGTGCTAATTTTTCATTCTTTCTTCTATTTTTCTTCTGTATTGTGTGGACGACTCGTACGGTTTAATTGTTAGTTCTAAGAGCCCTTAATATTCATACACTTTGGTTGTGAATTCTAGTTAGCCACTACATTTCTAATTGTTTTGGTTGCTCTAAGATTTTAATGTTGTTAGTCCAGCGTAATAGCCTCCATGTTTTTCTTTTAATTTCAGTAGTGTCTTGATTTCAAAGTTTGATTGTTGTCTATTCTTGATTAATAGTTCACATGTAATTGGTTGCTTTTAGTTTTTAATTTTGTTGGTCCAGCATAGTAGCTTAAATTTTTCAATTCTGACTCGCTACAATTTTGTTAATAGCATGATAACTATAGCCTTCCATGTTTTTCTTTTAATTTCAATCTTTGATTTGAATTCTCAATTGAGTAGTATCTAGATTTATGAGTTTGATGGTTGTTTATTCCTGATTAATAGTTCATATATAATTAGGAGTTGGTTATAGCTATTGATTAGCTAGCAGTTAATTGAGAGTTTTAGTTGAATGAAATAGTAATTTCAACAGTAAAAGGGTAACATTGGGTTTCCACCAAGTTCTGGTAATTTTAGAATAAAATAGGAGTAATATAGAATTTTAACTTAGTTTTGGTAGTTTTGGAATAAAACAAGGGTAGAATAGGTATCTTAAAAGTAAAGAACAATGCTAGAATCTTTTAGACCCTTCTAGAAGGGTGGTTTAGTTCCAAAATCAGTAGTCTAGTGAGTAACTTGGGATACAAGGAAAAACCTAAAGGACCAAGTAGTTAAAATCTGAAAATTAAAAAGGAGGGACTAATAGTTATGTTGTAATAAGGGGGTTACCCAAGACTTTGGCTATAAAAAGGACCCCAAGTCATTCAAAAAGGGGGTTGGAGAGAGTCTGAAAACTTTTGTGAAAATTTCCAGCAATAGCCAGAAAATAAACCTTTCGATTCCTGCAGTGATGACAAAAATCACAAATGTTTGTTAGCTGGACTTGAGATTCCTTCCTTCAAAACCTGGGCATTAGAACTTTTCAAACTTACTGAAAATCAACAAAAGTATTGTTTCATTAGAAGTCCAGCTGTTCTAAGGTTTATTTTGAGCTTTGTTTCTGGGTCTTGTGTTAATTAATTTGGTTGTGAGTTATCTTGGAGTTTCTTGGCATGGTTTCAAGTTGTATGGAGGCTGTGATGGTTCATTTTGATTTGGTGTAAATATAGGCTCCTAGATTGGTCTTTTGCTGGCTGCTGATCTACTTATTGCTCAGTGCTGACCCCTATTTCTTCATATTTGGTTTCATTCCAAGTATTTGCTCCATTTATAATGGCCAAAGGCCAAGGAACTTACAATTTGAAGCTTGTAAATTAACATGTGCTTGAAATTTGAGGATTCAACTGTCCAGATTCATGAATGCACAAGGATTACTGTTATTGTTTTTTTTTACATAATGGTTTATTTTGAATACTTTAAATATATTGTAGATATTATTCAGACTTGTATGATTGGACTGTGTAGGAAAGTACATTCTAGTTTGTTAGTTGGGATTGATTTTTCATGTGTTTACTTTTAAAAAATGAACTCCAAGGACTATGTATTTCAAATGGATTTTTGTTTACGCTGTCGTTAACTTAGAGTTTCTGTAGTTATTGTAATCAGGGTCAACTGGAACTAGGTGAATTTCTGAGTTTAAATGTTGTGATCAAATCTAATTGTTTCTATTGGCTTTCTCGAAGGCTTTGAATTAAAGCTTGGTCTCATTTAGGAGCCCATCAGGTTTCGTGTATGTTTCACCAGCTTATTTAGGCCATTGATATCTGCTGTAAGCCCAGTCAGTCCTTTCTTTGGAGAATGAAGTCTTGGGCTTATGGTTAGGCCCAGATTTTGAAGTATAGTAAAAAAAAATTGGAATACTTCATAGTAGACTTGTTTGGGAATTTTGACCTTATAAATAACGTATTACCCATGCCTTTGGTCCGAGTAGAGATGAGTCTGATAAGAGACATTAGTAGCTCTCTTTAGGAATGGCCCTTTAAAATAAGAACGAGGTGTGCCATGCTAAGAGAAACCTATAACCCGCGTGGCCCTCGTGAAATGTTTGTATTAAAATACTTAGAGATTTGGGACATGTCGTTTAGAGAATTCAACGGTTGCCCGCAAAGATAATAACGTGTTAGTCGCTTTAGGAACGTCTTTAATAAATTTATCTTCTTAAACGCGGTTGCAAATTTATGTGACCTAAATCCAAATCCCAACAAAGTTAGAATGTGACAAGAACCAGGTGTGCATTTATGTGACGGGGTTCGAGGCATGTTTTAACGTCGTTGCAATTCTCTTTAAAAATAATAATAATAAAAGTGGTTAAAAGATTCAAAATGCACATAGGTTCATAATCAGATAACGTAAGCCAAATATAAAAATTTAGTGACCATGCTAGAACCACGAAATTCGGGAGTGCCTAACACCTTCTCCTGGGTTTACATAAGTCCTTACCCCGATTTCTGATTCGCAGACTATAATAACAAAGTCATTTTTCATGGATTCGGGAGTTTAAACCGGTGACTTAGGACACCATAAATTATCCCTCATTTTTAATAATTAATCTCGTTTCGATTATCACTTAAATTGGATAAAACTCCCTTTATTATACCCTTTCTGGGGTGTAGTAGTGGAAAAAGGAGGTGTGACAGCTTTGGCGACTCTGCTAGAGAACGAACCCAGAATCTTTAGTTCAGGGTTCAAGAATTCGAGCTTAAAATAATTGTTGTATGTGGCTTTGTTTATTATTGGATTTTAGATGTTGGCTTAATGTGCAAAATGATGCTTTTACCGCTTTGATATCTGCTATGAAACCCTTCTCTTTCATCTCCGAGGATGTTCTTACTGGTTAGGGCTTCCTATTCTGTCAGTGTCATACCATAAAATAAGAAAGAGGCCAGGATAAGTTACTAAGACGGACGATCTTTCCGGTCCCCGTTATGCATCCCCCTCCTCGACTCGAGTTTTCCACTCGGGTACACAATCTATAACATATACCTAGGTGCTAAACTTAGTACAACTTAACTTTATGCAGGATCCCTAGTAGGAACACTTATCTGCATCATCCATTTGACTTAGGAGACTCAACACAGGGGTTGGGTCCATCTAGGACAGGTGACCTGAAATAAAAAAGACCATCCTGATGCATATTACGTGCCACTTGTGCGTTTAGTTGGTTTGGATTTGCATGTTGACCGGATTGCAAGTAAGAGAATTGAGAAAATAAAGTTGTACTTGGGCTGGTTGAGATTAATAATTTGTTTTGTTAAACCAATACTCAAATAAGTGTCGAAATGCTGTCTGATTTTTTAAATGAAAAGGAAAAAAAGGAAAAACGAAAAACAAAAAAGGGCCTTTTCAACCGAAGTTGTGGTTTTGAAAAATTGTTTTGTTCGAACTACGTCGGTTTAATTCTCACCAAGTGTTTGATATGTAGGCAACGCCCATCGGGTCAAACCTCCCTTTTGCAAAAATAGTCAAGATAGTTTTCAAAATTTATTTATTATCCTAAATAAATCGGGTGATGATATTATTGTCAAGAATAGCCAATTGTTCCCGAAAGGGACGCAGTAAGGCTGATTTTGCAGAAACGGCCACCTTTGGATCTTTATTATATTATTGGCCGGCTAGCAGGCCCAACATTAAAAACTTCTTCCGGGAGTGCTAAAAGGTTGTATTCGCAAAACTGCGCATTTGGTTTTAGAAAATAAATTTCATAAAAGAAAGCATTCTATTTTGAAGTCAAACCGGAATAAAGTCACAAGTCAGTAATTCACCTTAATAAATGTGCAGGATGAGCACAATTCAAACCGAACCTTTTTCATTTGTGAGCTGAATTCGTTTGGAGCTGCGATTATGGTGGAATGGTCTAGGCAAAGAAGGGAAAGATGAGATAAATAAGTATTTGGGGGGGCTCTCCGGGTAATTGGAGATTGTACCCCGAGGAGACATCATAAGAGCGTTGCTCATGAGCTGGGACCTGGCGCAGAACGTGTTCCACTTCTCAGATTTCGAACTTACCCCAATGTTGGAAGAAATAGCAAGATACATTGGAAATGCTGAGCTTCCTTTGAGACACAAGTATTTGGTTTCTCCTAGAGTGGTTGCGGTGCATAAATTCTTAGATACCTTGAAAATAATCAGAGTGGTACAAGATTTGAACTTGGCGGCAGGGTTTTGCACCTTTACATTCCTGTATACCAGATATGGTCACATAAGGGGGTTCAACAATCCAGAAAAC
Organism: Nicotiana benthamiana; assembly: GCA_034376525.1. Taxonomy (NCBI): domain Eukaryota; kingdom Viridiplantae; phylum Streptophyta; class Magnoliopsida; order Solanales; family Solanaceae; genus Nicotiana; species Nicotiana benthamiana. Next base: position 35,894,293 of record CM067326.1, read on the forward strand.
CAAATCTGCAGCAAGGGAAACCGTGTAAAATGGGAAGAACATAGACGTTCCGCTTTTATGGTAGCTTTTATAGGGATTCTAGTGATTCCAAGAAAGTATGGAAACATTGACATAAAGATAGATGGGGTTGTCAGCACACTACGCACACAGGCCAAGTGCACACTCGCGCCTATGATAGTAGCCGAGATCCTTCGCGCTTTCACAGCTTGCAAGGCCCGGAAATATTTCTTTGAGGGGTGCAATCGATTATTGTAAATGTGGATGACTGAGAATCTATGCCATCGTCCCCAATGCATGTGTTATGGGTTCACAGAGAAAACTTGCATAAAGGAGTATTACACGAGAATTGAAAGGCTCAGCTTATCTGAAGGTGCAGCAAGGTGGATATCCTACTTTCAGTCCCTCGGTGCCAGTCAAATAGAATGGACATTGGGATGGTTGTCGGTGGATGATATCATATACATGCCGGCAACATAATCTTATTTTCTTCTGATGGGTCATAGGAGCATATAGCCTTATGCCCCGCATCGGGTCTTGAGACAACTCGGCATATGCCAGATAGTGCCGAAAGACGAGGATCTTAGTATCCGGGTAGTCGAGATTGGGCTTGATGGTCAGTTCCCTGAAGAAACAGTCCGCAAGATTTGGAATACCAATACCTAACCGAAAACACTTGCCTACAGGATCAGACTAGAGCCGAGTGTCACCACGATACCTTGCTTGGTACAGGACAGAAATTGAGTTGGAGAGACCACCCAAAAGGTTTGATCTCCAGGAATTAATTGAAATTTCACGGGAACAATGGGACTGTTAGCCAAGGAAATGAGTACAGGGCCACCATAGGAAAATTAGAAAAACAAGTCAAAGTGCTTCAATTCGAAAATGGTTTGCAAGCCGCTGCAGATGAGGGGGAAAAGAAAAGATTAACCAAAGAAAACGAAGCGTTGCGAGCCCAAATCCAGAAAATGAAAACAACCACAGAATCCCTCCAGGAGCGCAATGGATGAAAAGCTCATATATATTAAGGCGAAAAGTAACAGAGTATGGTTTTAACTTGGATAAAGCAGAAGGTGAGCTATCCAAGGTTCAGAAACTATTAGCTAAAAGTGCGGAGGAACGAGCCCGCATCATTGAGAAATTAAAAGAAAGGAATGATGAATGAGGTCGCCGGGTTAAAAAGGATGTTCATCATTGTCACACCTCCTTTTGGCTACTACAACCCCACAAAGGGCGTAGATAAGGGAGTATTTCAAATTAAAGGACAATCGAAATGGGATTCAATTATTTAAGAGAGTTTCAGAGTCCCCACTCGGGAGATTTATGGTGTCCCAAGTAACCGTTTAGAATCCCGAATCGAGGAAAGAATGACTCTATTTAACAATCCGGGAACCAGAAATCTAGGTAAGGAATCCTATTAACCTAGGAGAAGGTGTTAGGCATTCCCTGGTTCCGTGGTTCTAGCAAGGTCGCTCAACTGTTATATTTTGCTTAAGTTATCTGATTTGTTATACATGTTCAAACCTATAATGCAATTTTAAATTATTAACCGCATTTAATATATTTTTTAAGGAAATTTACAATGTCATTAAAACACATCGCGATCATGTCACATCAATGCGCACGCAATTTTGGACATATTCTAACTCCATAAAGATTTGGATTTGGATGCGCACCAAAATTTAGTAAGTTATTTCATTAATAAATTGGTGCCTATAGCAACTATGTCTTTAGAAATTCGTGAAAGGCCGTGAAATTTGCTAATCGACACTTCCAATTTTCTAAGTGTTTTATTAAATTAAGGAGCCTCGCGTGGTGCTTGATTTAGTAAACAAGGCTCGCTTTATTTTATAAGGACGTCCTAAAGCATTTAAGTTCTCTATTGTTCTTGTATCTACAATATCATAGTCATTTATACATGGGTAATATATTCTGAGAAGACAATCAATACTTGTATTTTTTGGGCCTCGTTCGTGGCTGATTTGGGCTTCATTTTTGGTCAACCCAGGAAAGTGTTATGCAATACTACCACTGACAGGTATTGGGCCTTCCAGTCGGGCCCAGTGACATTGAACTAATGAGTCCATCGTAAGTTAGTCACAACATTTCTTCTTTCAATTGTGCCCTGATTATTAAAAACTATATATATGACCACTATGAAATGTATCAACAATATTTTATAAAGAATATACCGAGAATGACTTTGTATCAGATTTCAATCTTAAGTTTGAAGAAATAATGGAAGATTAATTATTCAGAGTATTACACATCGAGTCGTTAAAACCTTACCATAACTTCAAGTGCAAATACTAAACAAGTGCGACCAGACTATCTCTAAGATATACTGAAATTTAAACGAATAAACATATAACCTCAACACAGTCCTTAGTTAATACATATCAATGTTCATTACAGTACAAGAGACGCTACCGGAATAAACAACAGTCCTTATGTAGAATTAAAACAAAATGTTATTGCCTTCATAATCATCTAAACATTCAAATTACAGAGGCGTCATCTCTCAGCTTTCGAGTGAAGATGGGTACCTGGAGTTCCTCAAGAAAGGAAACCTATAAGTAAAATTGAACCAACTAGCAAGCACAGAGCAGCCAATCGACCAATAAACACCCAGAATTCAGGAAGACTTTTGAGACTAGTAAAATTCAACAGGAATAGAACAACACTAATGATTTTTGAAGAATGTAGAAGAAACTAATATGTATTTTTTTGTATTCTAATTCACTACAAAGCTAAAAAATTTGCTCGAAAAATATCCAAAAGCCCCTCTAAAAAACCTCTCCTAAAATGTTCAGATTGCCCCATTTTATAGTTGAAGCCTTAGGGCAACGCCCATTACCTTGTTTTCCTATTAGTCCCTTACTCAAATTTCAATTTAACCCAAATAGTCCTTACTTTTCTGACTTGCGCCTCAAGTTTGCGGCTGAAATTATGTTTACACCCCTCACTAGAATGTTCTAGGGGTTGTTACTGGATTCATTAGGTTCAAATACCCTCTGTACCCCTTTCTTTTTTCTTAATTAACTAATTTAAGGTTTTTACCCTAGGTTTCCATTTGGTTTGGTCAAATCTAACCCTGGTCAATTGCATTCAAGTTATGGGCAAAATTCATGGTCTGGACTAATGGCTTGAATCAATGCAACCCAAGTTCCAATTAAGAATCTTAATGTTGCATTATTCAGTAACAAAGGGTGGGAACATTTGTCACAACCTCCGGACTATATGAATATTAACGAATACGTTAAGATGAACCAAAACAAGCAAAACCCAATTGACTATGCAGGAACAATGGCCAAACTATAACACTTAGCAACAACTTACAAGTAAAAATTAGTAAACTAAAACAAAGCTACCGTCAGTAGTCACAATATTCAGAAAAGCAATTTATCCTAACATGAGCAAATGCTGAAGATCACAATCAATAGGAAAGAAATATGACTAGTATGAAACTCTTAATAGAAGACACCCACTTAGAATCATGATATAACACATGTAGGATCCACAAGGATAAACATCGAACAAAGCCATTCAGAACCTCTGAGGTAAAACAAATGCAGAATCAAGAAACAAGGATCAGCAAACCCTGTAAAAGTTCAGAAGTGAAACTACTGAAGAGTCAAAAGGCAAAGATCAACAAGCCATGTAAAATTTCAGAGTCAGGAGTCTAAGATCAACATGATATCAGACCACTCAAAAGATGAATGAATTCAAACAAGTGATACCCAACGAATCATAGAATAAAAAAAGCAAAGAAGACTACTTATCATACTTTAGGATGAGATCGTGGAAAATAACTAAAATTTAAAAGAAGCAATGCAATTAAATAAATACAAGCAACGACAGTAATTAAAACATAGAATAATTAGCTTCTGCATGCAGCTCTAGCTCAAAATTTCCTATTCCACGACTCTATGACCTCTTTTGAGAGGTCTAGCAATCCTCTAAGGCTTTTTCCTTGGGTATTGAATAGGCTCAGAGTGGAGTTCACTTATTCTGAAACCAAGTGAGGTCTCAGATCTGATTTTCTTTTGTGGTTAGTTGGGTTCAATGGTTGTGGGTGGTATGGTTTGGGAGAGGGACTGAAGGGGGTCGTCTGAGGCCAGTTTGAACAAATTCTGGTGGGTTTTAGGATTTAGGGTAAACATAGATTTAATATTCGAGCAATTTCATTTGGATTTGAAGGACACGGCTTGCATGGTCGGAAAGGGTAAGGGGAGGTGGTTTAGGGGTGTAGTTTTAGGTTGGTTTGGGATTGTGTCACCAGAGACGGTTGTTCCGGCGGCCAGTCTTTTGAATATTCGAAGAGATGGGGATTTGTTCGAAGGAAACCAACCACCTGACGGGAATGAGGAGATTGTGGTGGTTTGGTGGTGTAAACTTGGGGAGGTTTAGTGACCAGCCACCGCCGTGAGGCAATTTCCGGCGGAGGTATTAGGGTGGCTGATGGGTGGTCAACGTCAGTCATATGGTGAAGACAGGGTAGTGTTACAATCGACGTGTTTGTATGAGGAAGGAGAAGGTATGTCTTTGAATCTATAGAGATATTTGAACATATTTATGGGGATTTTGGGAATGATCCAGGGCCGTTGGATGGCCAGAGATCAATGGCTGTGATGGCTTGTCCTTGAAATGGTGTCGTCTTGGAGCGGTTGTGTGTGGACTGGGTCGGGGACTTATCTTGGGCTAGGCATGGGTGTTTTACAGGTTTAAGGGTTTGGGCCACCCAGTTCTTGCCAAATTGTGGCCAGCCTAGATGGTTATATATATATATATATATATATCTTGTTTTTTTTGTTTTTGTTTATCTTCTCTTTTTTGTTTTATTAAATTCCTAATTTCACTGTAAAACTCCTAATGAACTTAATTCAACCTAATAATTGTCTATTTATGCAACACAAAATAAAAGTGCTACAAATTAAAACACAAAAATTCGATGCCGGAAACACTAATCAATTTTTATTTTATTTTTGTATTTGCAAAAATAAACCTAATTACCAATTAATCTAGCAAAAAATACGAATATTAAGTCCTAAATGCCTATGCAATTTTTATGTAATTTGTGATTTTATGCATGCATTAGTGAAAAAACATTCTGACATGCGCAATAAAATCTTAAAATTAAATCCTAAAAATAAATATTTAAAGGAAAATCCTAAACTTTGACAGTCCTGTGGGAGTTGTCTTAACAGGGAAAAAATCATATGCTCACAGTTGCCCCTATTTGCGCGGAAACAGGAAGAGTTTTCGTGCAAAGACAAGTGAGCAAACATGAGCGATTTTCGTCCGACTGAATAATTCGTTTGAAGCATTTTTGATAAATTTCTGACCAAACCTCGCTTCAAAGGTTGCCTACATATCCTTGTTGATAAAGGAATCAGGTCAGTGTAGTTCTGGAGTGTTTTGTAGCTGAGACTACTGAGGCTGTTGACTTTACTGTTGCTGATATTGTTACTGCTGCTAAACCCTCTTATTACACCACTGTGAAAAGTAAGGAGGCTATCCTAAACCATGAACTATAGACTAAACCTATCTATATCTTCCGACTTGTTCTGAATCCTTGTCGCCTTATTGTCTTGCATTTCTTCCTGTGGAACTTCTTTTGCTTTATTAACCGCTGTTTCCTCCTGTGGAACTTCTTGTTGACTTGTTGTATGGCATTTCTCTTCCTCTATTTGATGCCGAATTTCTAGGTTTAAGATGTACCCTTTTAAATGCATTCCTTCGTTCTACAGATGGGCGCCTGGTTGCTTGAACTCGCGATTTGAAAGATCTTCCCTTGTTCTACGCACCTGATCATCGAAACTTGACTTCCGAGAACTATTCCCTTGTTCTCCAGGTGGGTGCCTGATTGCGGAACTCGAATTGTGTTCCTTTGTTCTCTAGGTGGGTGCCTGATTATCAAAATTGAATAAAACTAAATTGTATTCCCTTGTTCTCCAGGTGGGTACCTGATTACAAAATCTTGGATTTTTGAAAGATACCCCCTTGTTCTACAGGTGGTCACCTGACTACCAAAACTTAAATTTTTTAAAGTATTCCCATGTTTTACAGGTGGGTGCCTGATTTTGAAATTTTGAAATATATTCCCTTGTTTTACAAGTGGCTGCCTGAAGCTTAAAATTTAAAATTTTGAAAAATACTCCCTTGTTCTATAGGTGGGTGCTTGATTATCAGCACTTAAAATTTTGAAAATTATTCCTTTGTTCTACAGGTGGGTGTCTGATTGCAAAAACATAAAATTGAAAAATATTCCCTTGTTCTACATGTCCTGATTACAAAACATGGAATTTTGAAAAATATTCCCTTGTTCAACAGGTGGGCGCCTGATTATCGACAACTCGATAATTGAAAAATATTCCCTTGTTCTACAGGTGGGCGCCTGATTTCGAAATTTGAAATTTGGAAAATATTCTCTTTTTCTACAAATGGGCACCTGATTATCAAAAACTTGAAAATTGAAAAATATTCCCTTTTTCTACATGTGGGCGCCTGATAACCAAAACTGGTCCTAACAATTCTCAACTGCTGAGAATTTCAAGACTATGTTGTGTTTTTAAAAGGGTATTAGTTTCCACTATGTATTGCGATGAGTAATATCTGTTGGAGACCTGCTGGTGACTAGTTATTAAAACTACCTCCCATTATCCAGGCGGGTCCTGACAACTCTTAATTTGATGACGAAATATGACTGCTGGGGGTTAGTATATAGAGCTACGTCCCATTATCTTTGGGGGTTTTGAAAACTCTTGTTGACTATTCTTGGGGCAGTATCTAATCCAAGTCCCATTTTCAAGAGGGTCCTGTTGACTCAGCTGGGGAAATTTGAAATTTCCCTTCTAAATCCCATTTTATGGAGGGTCCTAATGACTGTTATTGACTCTTATTCCTGATGACTCTTATCGACTCTTGTTGACTCTGGCTGGTGAGATTTTGGCTTTTATTCCCATTTTTCAGGAGGGTCCTGATGACTCTTGCCGACTCAGCTGGGGGAAATTTGAATTTTTCCTTCTAAATCCCATTTTTCAGGAGGGTCCTGATAATTTTTCTTGACTATGATTAAGGAAGTATTTGGGTTTGACCATGCCACCCAGCTGTTTGTGTTCTAAGCGAAGTATCATTTTTCAGGAGGGTCCTGACAACTCTAACTGTATCCTACTTCGACATGCAAGTCATTTTATGTCATTTGTTATCCATGGTTAGCTTTAACCTTAAAATGAGTCCCATTTTACAGAAGGGTCCTAAGGATTCCTGCTTAAATTCCAGCCCTAACTTCTGGTGTTTCGGCTAGTGATAATTGTCCAGGAGGGTTTCTGTGACTCTTACTAGGGAAGGTGTTGGAGCTTTCCTATGATACACACACCCGTTTGAGTTTCTGACTACATTCCATATCAACTTCCATGCCTCTTTTAACCTTTAGTTTTCTCTATTGGGTTTTGCCAGTTAAAGTTTGTCCCATTGTGCTCTTTGATGGGAAGGGTGTTTATGACGGACTATGTCTCTTTTGAGTTTTAACTGAGTCCCACTTCAAAACGGGCCCTGAGATTTCAATCATACTTGTCGTGTGCTTGCCTTCTCCTGTGGTTGGCCTCCCTTTGGCTCTTCCAGAACTTTCTGCCCCTGTGTCAATCAAAGGAAACTTGTCAGTTTAAAAAGTGGTGGTTGGCACCCAGCGTTCTTGTTGGAAGCGGCTTCCTTGTTGTCATGTTCTGTTGTTTTTGAATTTGCATGTTGATGATGAGTTACCTGGGTTGGTTGGATGATCCCTCGAACCTTTCCGACTTTACTTTGCTCCTCATAATTGTATTAAATGTCTAGCCTTTTTTGCCAGAACCCTTGCACCTTTCTCAAGATTGCCAAGTCAATGTATTATGCTTGGTTGACCCTGTGACCCCTGTGTCTACACTCTGCTCCTCGTCTTTGTGTTGCATTTCTGACCTTCTTCCATAATTCTCTTTTTCCTCTTCCCGACGATTGGCGAATTGATATATCACGCTGGGTCAACTCTCATGGCCATTTCCATCTTTGTGTTGCACTTTTTCCTCTTTTTCTAGAAGCCTTCTACCCTTCTTTAACGATTTCTAAGTTAAAGTGTAATGCTTTAACCTTTGTGGCTTTGTCTTGTTTCTCATCCTGGTGTTATATTTTCCAACCGTTGCCAGAAATCATTATTCCTTTCCTGGACTACCCGGCCCATTTGGGATGCTCGGCTGACTCTTGACCTTTATGCCCTCTCCTTTGCTTCTTACCCTATGTTGCACTCTCTATCGTTTACCGGAACTCTTTATGTCTTTCCCTGATGACTGACGTATTACGTTTGGTCAAACCTTGTGACATTTTCCATTTTCGTGTTGTGCCTACTATACGTTCCATCCGAATCTTTGTGGTTTCATTTGCATACCTTTTTCTGTGTTGTATTCCTTCGCTTTGCTGATTCTTGTTTTTTCCATCAATTACAATTTGTTATCTTTGTTAAGCCTTTGGGCATCGTGTACTTTTTCCCTTTGGGAGGTGATAACCGGCTTTGAAATTCCTCCCGCTTGCTTAAACAAAAAACTCTATAGATTCGAGTGATAGATGAAGTACAAAGACTATAAATTGTATTTAGGGTAAAGAATTCAAGACTCGCTGACTATTGAAAAGAAAAGAAAGAAGACTTATCTTAAGAAGAACAATTGGTTTTTATGATCATGACATGCACTTCGGCTTGGTCGACCCAATCCGTTTCGATGACTGACCCTCCGTTACCGTGCTTTTGTTGTCGTGACCCTTCTAAGCCACTTCTTTCGACCAAACCCTAGCTCGACCTGCTCTACAGTGTTCATCCATCAATAACCCATTTCTAAGGTTTTCTTTATCCTTTCCTTCGCCTCAGGTGGCTGTGTAGTTTTTCACCGATAAGACTCTCTCATTTTATTTTCTCTCAAACTCTCGTCACCTTATGGTGCCTGTGAGGGTTTTCCCCGATAAGGCTATCTCATTTTATTATCTCTCCTGCTTGGCTTAGAGTGTTGTCCCTGACATGAATACCCTCTACCTGCTCGGCTCGGCATTTTAGAAGACTAATCAGAAGGTCTTTCTTTGGACCATAATGTAGGCTTTTGGATAGGGCTAGAAAGAAAGGGTATCAAAGGCTCGAAATAACTCAAATGGGTTCGTTTACAACGTTCAGAATCACATTCCTATGACAAACACAACTTCTGCCCCATATTCTTGCTTGGGGACTTTTGGATTTTTATTTTGATGAGACTGAACCATGAGGCTTCCTACGTATCCTTTTAAAAGGAATCAGGTCAAATGTAGTTCATACCGACTCCTTATTTTTGTTGTTCTTTTTCTTCTCCCTTTTTTCTTTCTATTTTTTTTCTTCCTTTTCTTTCCTTTGTTTTTTTTCTTTCTTTTCTTTTCCCTCCTCTTTTTTCTCCTTTCTCTTTTCTTTTCTTATTTTTCTTTTCGTTTCTTTTCTTTTGTTTTCATTTTTTTTCATTCTTTCTGTTCTTTTCCTTTCACTGCCTTCTCGCACTTGCGTTTCTGACTTCAGTTACCAATTCTGAAGGAGGGGTATGAAAGAATATAATTAAAGATCAAAAGGGTTTGCAAAGGATAAAGAGTTTGGATAGCTGAATAAAATGTCTTCGTCATTTCAATCTTCCAAATGTGCCAAGTACAAACAAATGTCAAGTATAAACCATTTCTATAGCAAATCATACATAATATATTTTGACAGCGTTTCCATTGATAGCCATTTCCGCACATTTACCTTCCACGTCCGTCAGATAGAAGGCCCCATTGGACAATACTCTTGATACGATGAATGACCCGTGCCAGTTCTGAGCAAACTTGCCTTTCGCCTCGGCCTGGTTAGGATGGATGCGCTTTAGTACCAGTTGATCTACTTCAAACTTTCAGGGGCGCACCTTCTTATATATGCCCTGGGCATTCTTTGTTTATACAACTGGCATGACAGACCGCCGCCAATCTTTTCTCGTCAATCAGACTTAATTGTTCCAAACGAGCTTTGACCCATTCTTCGTCATCGATTCCTGCTTCGGCCACGATCCGAAGATGGGTATTTCAACCTCGGCCGAGATCACCGCCTCTATGACATATACCAATAAGTATGGAGTAGCCCCCACTGAAGTGCGGACAATGGGAGATAACCTAACAATGCAAAAGACAGCTTCTCATGCCACTGCCTGGATCCTTACATTATTTTACGAAGTATCTTCTTTATGTTCTTATTTGCTATTTCGACCGCTCCATTAGCCTTGGGGCTGTACGGGGTAGAGTTTTAATATGCAATCTTGAACTGCTGACATACCTCTCTCATTAGGTGACTGTTGAGATTTGCCCCATTATGGGTGATGAGCGTCTTGGGGATCCCGAACCGACAAATAATATTTGTGTGCACTAAAACAACCACGGCCTTGTTGGTCACTGCCTTGAAAGTTTTGACTTTAACCCACTTGGTGAAATAGTCAATAGCGACCAGGATAAATGTGTGTCCATTGGAAGCTGCTGGCTTGATGAGTCCGATCACATCCATTCCCCAAGCAACGAAAGGCCAAGGTTATAACATTGTGTGCAGTTCAGACGGGGGAGACTGAATTAGGTCTCCGTGTACCTGACACTAGTGGCATTTGCGCAAAAAGCTTATATAATCTCATTCCATGATGAGCCAATAATACCCTTCCCGGAGAATCTTCTTTTCCAAAACATATCCACTCATGTGCGGCCCGCAATCGCCAGCATGCACCTCATTCATGATGATCGTCGCCTACCGAGCATCTATGCATCATAACAAACCCAGATCTGAATTTCTCTTGTATAATACCCCTTCACTGAGCAAGAACCCACTTGACAAATGACGGATTGTTCTCTTCTGTTCACTCGTGGCTTGCATCGGGTACACACCTTTTCTTGATATATTCCTAGATGTCATGGAACCAAGGCTTACCGTTGAGATCTTCTTCCACCATCTTGCAATAAGCATGTTGATCATGGACCCGAATATGTATTGGCTCAATATAAGCCTAGTCCGGGTGATGTAACATAAATGCCTAAGTAGCCAGTGTTAGAATATACGCTTAACGCTAGAGGGGGGGTGAATAGCGACATAATAAAAAATAGCGTAAACTTGAGGAATTTAAAAATTGCAGGAATGACATAAGTGCGATAAGTAAATAATAAAGAACGAACGCACCGATGTATCCTGGTTCACCACAACCGTGGCTAGTCCAGTCCCCGAGAGACTCTCACGAGATTTCCACTAACATTGTTAAGCTTACGGGTGCTCAACAAACCGTTACAACCTGAGAACTTGAGTCACACAAGTCTCAACAACCTTTGCTCGAAGATACAACGCTTCAAGACTTCAACCAAAGGAATCACAACGTTCCTTCTTACAATACAAGGGAACAACTTTCCCTTCAAGTGTATAAAAACACTTTGCACTCAAAACAAGACTCTCCTTAAGAGTAGATATGAGTAAAATAAATACGCTCAAGAACGCAACAACTTTCGTCAACAATTTGGCTCTCAAAACTTATGTAATGAATAGAAAATGATGAATAAGAGAGTATGCAAGCTTTAGCAATAATATTGTCAGTTGTTGTGTTTGTAAGACTGATTTGAAGATGTATTTATAGTGTCAAAAGCATGCATAACCGTTGCCTAATTGCCAATTAAGAATTGCTGATTTTGTGCTACGACAATCGATTGTCAGGTTGGCAGAATCGATTGTTTTCCAATCGTTCCAAAAATCATTCCCAGATTTTACGCAGCATAATCGATTATCGAAGACATATAATCGATTACTGGCAACGTTCAAAAAATCCTTTCCAGGTTTTACTTAAAACAATCGATTGTCAGACATATACAATCAATTACTTGGCAACGTTCAAAAAATCTTTTTCAGATTTTACTTCAAACAACCGATTATCAGAAATATACAATCGTTACTTGACGGAGTTTGAAAATATTTTGGCAACGGTCATTTACATAATCGATTATGCTATATGGACAATCGATTATTTATCAATCTTTGAAAAATCTAATAGACACTGTCTCAACACAATCGATCGTCATAGGGTCACAATCGATTATTTTGTAGCTTTGAAAAATCATATGGACACTGCCTCAACACAATCGATTGTCATTAGGTACACAATCGATTGTCATGCAGATTTCAAAAATCTGATGGACACTACCTTAACACAATCGATTTTCATAAGGTACACAATCGATTGTCATGCAGCTGACTTAACATAATCGATTATCATAAGTACATAATCGATTATCTTAGTCCAAATTTTTAAAAATCATTTTGCTAAAATAAATATGCATGATTTTAAATTATTTTGCTCTAAATTAAATATGCATGATTTGATAAAAATGATTTTACGAGAGAAGCCAAGTCTTGAGTTAAGTCGTCGAATCAAGATCACAATTAAAGAACGACTCATGTATAACTTTGTTTAGTCTTGATCTTGTTTGTCTTGTGCTTGAACTTCTTTGCGTGACATTTACGCGCTTGTGCTTGGACCTCGTCATATGTCAATTTCGCATCCTTTGTCATTTATCAAAAACCTACAAATATGAACACACGTTTAGTTTAGTGCCTTGAGAACGTGTTTCAACAATTTCCTCCTTTTTGATAATGGCAAACTTAATCGGGATATGCATATTAGATAATTCATAATGACGATCCAAGACAAGTATAGATATGCACCACGTATATAGATATGTAATTAGTTCCCCCTCAACATACGAATTCCCCCTCAATTTATGCCAATAAATATTAAGTGCATAGCCCTTATTCTTCCCCCTTTTGACATTAGCAAAAACAAAATACGTAATAGCATGTTTATTGATCAACAAAAAGGTGTTTACATAAACGAGATAATAAAACATAGAACAATAAGCAAATAAAGAAATTATTCATTATTATCATTTCCCGCCTCGTCATCCGGCACTGCGTCATAAGGAACAAGTCCAGCATATGGATAGTGAATATGATCAAAATATTCATGGATCTCATAAGTCAATCTATTGACGGAGGTGGACAAAGAAGCAAGTTGGTCGGAAATAGTTTGGAGTGTAGGAGCTTGAGGCTGACGCTTTTGACGAGTTGGAGGAGGAGCAGGAGCTGCATGTTCGCCGTCATGGGGAAAGGAGGAATTGGAAATTTCCCATTTCTTGGTGCTCTTTTTGAGCGGACCGTTGGAGGTGTTGAACCCTGAGGCTTCAAGAAAATTCATTATAAGAAGGGCATAGGGAAGTGGTCTATCGTCCCCGATGGCATCAAGCATGTGGATTTTGATGAACTTACACCAATTGATGTGAGCCCCGGTAATAATGGCATGCATTAGCTTTGCGTCCTCTTGGGAAAGAGTGGTATGATTATGCTTGCGTGGTTTGAGGACTCGGTTTATGAAGTAGAAAATGAAACGATATTCGGGGAGCATGCCCGTGATTGTAGGACGGCGATTGGACAGATTAGGATCATAAGCTCCAAGTCCAATTTGGTTTAGGAGAATTCGTTCATCAAATAAGGCGGCGGCTTCTCTAATGTAGAGAGAAATGTTTTCCCCACTTCGAGGCAGGTGACAAATAGAATGTAAGTTTTCGTTGGTTAAAAGAATTTCAACACCATTAATGTTTGTCACAAGCTCACCCTCGTCTTCCTCATGAAGATTAGAGTAGAAGGCTTGAATCAGGAGAGGATTAATGTGAGGATAGGATAGATATAGGAAATCAAGAAGTTGGCATTCCCTAAGCATGTTTGCAGCTGCAGCGGGGGCGCTTGATTCAAGATATTTGCTGGTGGAAAAGCGAGGAGGAAGAATTTCACGCTTTTCAAATTTTGTCATGAATCGAGTTAATTTGGATTCAGTGTTGAACTGTAGGACAGAGCCATCTTGGTAAGGAAAATTGGGAGGAGGAGGAGCAGCAGAAGAAGATGCACCATGTCTTCCAGAGCGGGAACGTTTTGTGTGTCTGCTCGTCATTTTCAATAAGTAGTAATAGCCTTTGTAAGAATTTTTGAGAGATTTTTGAAAGATTGGGAGATAAGATTGATGCTTGAGTGAAGAAATTGAAGACATATGATACCTATTTATAATGAGAAGAATGGCATTTCATTTGTGGTGAAAATCTGCAGAAATTTAAGAGCAAAAACGGTCAGAAACGGTAAAAGAAATTTGCACTATCCGTTACACAATCGATTGTGGAATCGAAACAATCGATTGTTATGGAGTTTTTGAATTGTACTCGGAAATGACAAAAATATCGATTGTGGGAATCTTGCAGGACCCAAACGGTAACAAATATTTGAATTACTGACAAAAATAATCGATTGTTGAATTATGGTAATCGATTGTTATGACACAGTGTGCACAGTGATTTTCTGACTCGGAAAATAATCGATTATACTTTTGTGACAATCGATTTTGTTTTAGGAAAGCAGTGCTGAATGGCCGAGACGGTCAAGAAAAATTTAAGCAATATACTGATTTCTGTCATAATAAGCATAAGACGTAAATAATCGATTAGTGATACTTGCTAATTGATTTTTCCGGCACAGTGAGCATGATAATCGATTATTGATTGAAATAATCGATTGTTCTACACCACTGCCTTATAATTCCCCCTGCCTTTAGGGCAATACCTGCAAAAGAGAATTAGACGTCTCCGACGCTCAAGTTAGTAATTTGTAAAGAAATAATGACTTAAATCAATGTGAAGTCAAGAATTCCGAGTTTACTATAAATTCGGCAAATATTTTTTCTCTAAAAGGCCTTGTGAAGATGTTGGCCAATTGAGAACGTGATCTCCTAAGAAGTGTGTCCTAAGGTGTTCGTAAGAGTGTTTCGAGTACTTACCTGTTGTTTAATGTCGCCAATTACCTGCTCGAGAGGATGGTCTTTGATTGTCCTCCATGCGTTTGGCAGTTTTGTTTCTTTTTCTAGTTGTGGCGCTTCCTCCGATAATTGCTCCAAAATTTCATATTGAATTTCCTTAGGAGTTTTCTCTTGTACCTTGTCTTGAGGACTTATTGAGTTTAAGATACCAGCAGGATCAAAACCAGAATCCTTTCTCGCCAAGCGAGCATTATTTTCGGAAAATACAATATGAGGGGATTCCTCCACAGTTTCGGTTCTATAATTGAATACTCTATATGCTTTGCTACGTGATGAATAACCAATAAAAATTCCTTCATCGGATTTGGCATCAAACTTTCCCAAATTGTCTTTTCCATTGTTATGAATAAAGCATTGACAACCGAATACTCTAAGATGGGAGATGTTTGGTTTCCTTCCCTTATAGAGTTCATAGGGAGTTTTCATGAGTATTGGCCTCATGACTACTCTATTTAAAACGTAGCATGCGGTACTCACGGCATCCGCCCAAAAATGTTTGGGAATCTTAGCCTCATCAAGCATGGTTCTAGCCATCTCTTCGAGACACCTATTTTTCCTTTCCATCACTCCATTTTGTTGTGTGTGCGTGGAGCAGAGAAGGTGTGCTCGATACCGAGTTCGTCACAAAAGTCCGCGAAGAGATTGTGATTGAACTCTCCCCCATGATCACTTCTTATTGAAGTGACGGTTGTGTCCTTTTCATTTTGAACACGTTTAAGAAAATATTTAAAATTATGAAAAGCTTCACTTTTATGAGCAAGAAATAGAGTCCATGTAAATCTAGAATAATCATCAACAATAACAAAAGCATAACGATTTCTACCAAGACTTTCAATGTGAGATGGTCCAAAAAGGTCCATATGAAGAAGTTGCAATGGTCTAGTAGTTGAAACAATATTTTTCGATTTAAAAGAAGCTTTTGTTTGCTTTCCTTTTTGACAAGAATCGCAAATGGAGTCTTTTTCAAATTTCAAATTTGGAAGACCAATAACTAAATTTTGTGAAACCAATTTGTTTAAAAGATGCATGTTGATGTGAGCTACTCTACGATGCCATAACCACATATCATCTTCTTTGCTCATAAGACAATTCACATACTCAGATGAAGAATTTTCGAGATCAACCATATAGATGTTATCCATTCTAAAACCACGAAGAATAATTTTAAAATCGCTACGGCGAAAAACTAAGCATTCATTTGAATCAAATAAAACAAGATTTCCCTTGTCACATAATTGACTTATGCTCAAGAGATTATGTTTTAGACCCTTAACTAGCAATATATGCTTAATGGAAGAAAGTTCATCCCTACCGGCCGATCCAATGCCGATAATTTTTCCCTTGTTGTTATCTCCAAAGATAACGCTTCCTCCTTCCTTGTGTTCTAGTTGAAGGAACTTGGATTGGTCTCCCGTCATGTGTTTGGAGCATCCACTATCAAGGTACCAAAGTACACTTGATCCCTTCAAACATACCTACAAGACAAATTAATGAGTCTTTGGTGCCCAAGATGTTTTGGGTCCTTGAGAGTTAGGTGTAACATGCTGTTGTGCTTGACATGCATTTAAGTGTCTATGTCTAGTGAAACAAGAAGGAGCAATATGTCCAATTCGATTGCAATAATGACAAATGACATTTGTATTATGCATTCGTCTAGGTTGATAGTAATTGGACAGACGAAAATTGTTTACTCTACTTTCGACAATTTGACTATTACGCATTTCATCAAAATCATTTCTCCTACTACTTGTTCTAGGATATGCAGCATTTCTAGAATAATTATTTCTAGGTTGAAAGCCATTTCTAGGAGTCCTAAAATGTTCAAAGTTTCTTCTAGTGTTTGGTCTAGCATGCATGTTAATTCTAGGATTGTTATTTCTAGGATGAACATTTGTTTTATTTATCCTAGGTTGAGCCTTAGGTGGTTGGGGTTTGGCTTCAACTTTTTCTTTAGGCTCGTTTTTAAAACCTATCCTATGTTTGGTCGATTTCAAATTAACAAGAACCTCATTCAAATTTTTATGAGAAGAATTGAACTTATCTAAGGTGCCCTTAAGTCTTTCTACCTCAACTTTTAGATGCATGCAAGAAGTACAATTTTTACTAGAACTCTCGGGTTTGTCGGCGCTTCTCTTGCCGACAAAATTGTTTTCTTCTTTCAACTTCTCATTTTCTAAAATCAGTTTTTCCACATCCTTTTCTTTCAAAGAGAGTTGTTTTTCAAAATCTTTTTCTTTCAAAGAGGCATTCTCCTTAATGCTTTTAACAGATTTGGAAGCTTTAATGAATTCACTATACAACTCATCAAAGGCATTTTGCATTTCCTCAAGAGAATAGAAGTTTTTGGAAGAAATTTGACATACCTCTTCTTGATTGTTTTCGTGAGCCATGAGACAAAGATTTGCGGCTTCGTCTTCTTCTTCCACACTTGACTCGTCTCCGGAGTCGCCTCCCCAAGATATGTATGCTCGTTGTTTCTTGAAGGGTTTCTTTTCCTTCTTGGCATTTGGGCAATTTGATTTAATATGCCCGGATTCTCCGCACCCATAGCACTTTATTTGATCTCCTTGTTGTTTGCCTTTTTGTTCATACTCTTTTCGCATGAACTTTTGAAATCTCTTAATAACGAGTCCGAACTCGTTATCTCCGTCCTCATCATTTTGAGGTTGGCTTGTGCTTGCCTTGAGGGCGATTCTTTGTTTCCTTTGATCATTAACAAGAGGGTTAAGTATAGAAGATTCATAAGTTTTAAGATTACCTCTTAATCCGTAGATGGTGACATTTGAAGCACCAACAGACTCTTGAATCGCGTCGTCCTTTGAGCGCCATTCCGGAGTGAGACTTCGGAGGATTTTTCGGACAAGTTCTTTATCCGTGAAGGTCTTCTTGAGAGCATGTAAGTCATTTACGATTTTTGAAAATAGTTCGAACATGTCATCGACCCTTTCGCCTTCCTTCATATGAAACAGTTCATATGCATGGGTTAGAAAATCAACCTTAGCCTCTCTTACCTGGTCCGTACCTTCGTACGTGATTTCCAGCTTATCCCACATTTTCTTCGCCGTTGTGCAACATGATAATTTTCTGTAATCATCAGCGTTTACAGCGCAATATAATAGGTTGATGGCTTTAGCATTGTTCTGCACTTCTCGGATACCATGTGCGTCGTATTCATCTTCGGATTTTGGAACCCATTCATTTTCAACCTTTTTGGTTGGAGTTTGTTCTCCCTTCATTATAACCTTCCACAAATGAAAGCTATTCGATTGAACGAATATTCTAATCCTCTCCTTCCAGTACGTATAATTTGTGCCATCGAATAGTGGTGGTCGGGTGGAGCATTGTCCTTCACCTATTCCTGCAAAAGAGTCATGAGTAGAATCCACGGATTGTTTCTCTCAAACGGTTAAGTTTTTCAGAGAGTTGGGCTTTGATACCAATTGTTAGAATATACGCTTAACGCTAGAGGGGGGGGGTGTGAATAGCGTTATAATAAAAAATAGCGTAAACTTGCGGAATTTAAAAATTGCAGGAATGAAATAAGTGCGATAAGTAAATAATAAAGAACGAATGCACCGATGTATCCTGGTTCACCACAACCCGTGGCTAGTCCAGTCCCCGAGAGACTCTCTCGAGATTTCCACTAACACTGTTAAGCTTACGGGTGCTCAACAAACCGTTACAACCTGAGAACTTGAGTCACACAAGTCTCAACAACCTTTGCTCGAAGATACAACACTTCAAGACTTCAACCAAAGGAATCACAACGTTCCTTCTTACAATACAAAGGAACAACTTTCCCTTCAAGTGTATAAAAACACTTTGCACTCAAAACAAGACTCTCCTCAAGAGTAGATATGAGTAAAATAAATACGCTCAAGAACGCAACAACTTTCGTCAACAATTTGGCTCTCAAAACTTATGTAATGAATAGAAAATGATGAATAAGAGAGTATGCAAGCTTTAGCAATAATATTGTCAGTTGTTGTGTTTGTAAGACTTATTTGAAGATGTATTTATAGTGTCAAAAGCATGCATAACCGTTGCCTAATTGCCAATTAAGAATTGCTGATTTTGTGCTACTACAATCGATTGTCAGGTTGGCACAGTCGATTGTTTTCCAATCGTTCCAAAAATCATTCCCAGATTTTACGCAGCATTATCAATTATCGAAGACATATAATCGATTACTGGCAACGTTCAAAAAATCCTTTCCTGATTTTACTTAGAACAATCGATTGTCAGACATATACAATCGATTACTTGGCAACGTTCAAAAAATCTTTTTCAGATTTTACTTCAAACAATCGATTATTAGAAATATACAATCGATTACTTGACGGAGTTTGAAAATATTTTGGCAATGGTCATTTACATAATCGATTATGCTATATGGACAATCGATTATTTATCAGTCTTTGAAAAATCTAATAGGCACTGTCTCAACACAATCGATTGTCATAGGGTTCACAATCGATTATTTTGTAGCTTTGAAAAATCTTATGGACACTGCCTCAACACAATCGATTGTCATAAGGTACACAATCGATTGTCATGCAGATTTCAAAAATCTGATGGACACTGCCTTAACACAATCGATTGTCATAAGGTACACAATCGATTGTCATGCAACTGACGTAACATAATCGATTATCATAAGTACATAATCGATTATCTTAGTCCAAATGTTCAAAAATCATTTTGCTAAAATAAATATGCATGATTTAAAATCATTTTGCTCTAAATTAAATATGCATGATTTGATAAAAATGACTTTACGAGAGAAGCCAAGTCTTGAGTTAAGTCGTCGGATCAAGATCACAATTAAAGAACGACTCATGTATAAATTTGTTTAGTCATGATCTTGTTTGTCTTGTGCTTGAACTTCTTTGCGTGACATTTACGCGCTTGTGCTTGGACCTCGTCATATGTCAATTTCGCATCGTTTATCATTTATCAAAAACCAACAAATATGAACACACGTTTAGTTTAGTGCCTTGAGAACGTGTTTCAACAGCCAGGGCAACGGCAACCTCATTGTCATTTATGGGAATGTGCTTGAGCTCTACTCTCCGTAATCGCTGACAAAGATCATGTAAGTATTGCCGATAAGGTATGAGTTTGAAGTCTCTCGTCTCCCATTCCCCTTGGATCTGGTGTACCAGAAGGTCCAAGTCCCCCAAGACCAAGATTTCCTAGATACCCATGTCGTCTGCTAATCTCAAACCCAAAATGCATGCCTCAAACTCAGCCATATCATTGGTGCAATAGAAACAGAGTTGAGCTTTGACCGGGTAATGATGCCCTTCTTCGGAAATGAGTACCGCTCCTATCCCGACGCTTTTCATATTGGCAGCCCCATCGAAGAACAATTTCCATCACGACTTCTCATCCTGTTCCACTTCACTTCCTCGTCTGAAAAGTATGTGTTCAAGGGTTCATATTTTTCATCTATGGGATTCTCTGCTAAATGGTCTGCCAATGCCTACGCCTTCATGGCAGTCCTAGTTATGTAGATGATATCGAACTCAGTGAGCAAGATTTGCCACTTCGCGAGCGTCCCTATAGGCATGGGCTTCAGGAAAATGTATTTTAATGGGTCCAGTCGTGAAATGAGATAAGTGGTGTATGATGACAAATAATGCTTCAACTTCTGGGCTACCCATTTCAAAGATCCGCATGTCCTTTTAAGATGAGTGTACTCAAACTCATAGTCCGTAAATTTCTGGCTGAGGTAATATATGGCTTGCTCTTTTTTCCCAGTAACATCGTACGGACCCAACACGCACCCAAATGAATAGCCCACGACTGTCAAATGTAAAATCAAAGGCCTTTCTGGTTCCGGCGGGACCAGTACTGGTGGGTTTTACAAATATCCCTTTATCTTGTCATAAGCTTCTGGGTACTCTCTTGTCCATTTCACCGCAGCATCATTCTTTAGCAGCTTAAAAATGGGCTCTCAGATAGTTGTGAGCTGGGCGATGAATTGACTGATGTAATTCAGCCTTCCCAATAGACTCATTACTTCTGTTTTTTTTTTCTGGGAGGTGGAAACCCCTGTATAGCTTGGATTTTTAATGGGTCCACCTCGATGCCTCGGCGGCTGACTATGAACCCTAACAACTTTCCCGAGGGAAACCCAAATGCACAATTTGTCGGGATGAGTTTGAGATCATACCTGCTGATCCTCTGGAAGAATTTCCTCAGATCTTTAACATGATCGGATTTCTTTCTGGACTTCACAATCACATCGTTTACATGGACCTCGATTTCTTTATGCATCATATCGTGGAAAATGGTTGTAATTGCCCTCATGTATGGTACCCAAGCGTTTTTCAAACAAAAAGGCATGACCCTATAGCAGTATGTGCCCACGGTGTGATAAATGTTATTTTCTCCGCATCGTCTTCATCCACTATGATCTGGTAGTAGCCTGCATAACAATCCACGAATGACCCGATATCATGCTTCGCACAATTGTCAATCAATATGTGGATATTTGGCAGGGGGAAGTTTTCTTTTGGACTTGGTTTGTTGAGGTCACAAAATCAACACACACTCTAGTTTTACCATCCTTCTTTGGTACAGGCACGACATTAGCTAACTAGGTGGGATAACGTGTGACTCAGATAACTTTTGCCTCAAACAGCTTGGTCACCAATTCTTTGATTTTCACGCTCATATCACTTTTAAACTTTCTCAACTTTTGTTTGACGGGAATGCAGATTGTGTCAGTAGGTAATTTGTGGAGTTCCAAATCAGTGCTCAATCCAAGCATGTCATTGTAGGACCATGCAAAGACATCCTTGTACTTCTGCAATACCTCGATTATTTCCTTCCTAAGTTATGGCTCCAGATGGATATTTATTTTTGTTTCTCTGATATTATCCGCGCTTCCTAGATTGATTGCCTCTGTATCATTCAGGTTTGATTTGGGTTTCTCTTCGAATTGGGTAATCTCTTTACTATTCTCATCCCATGCCCCTTCCTTATCGTACCTTGGTTCATCGTCGTGTTCTATTTCCTGAATTATTATTTCTGGACTAGGTTTACTGCAAAGATTGGGCCGAGGAGTCCTTATGCATGTAAGACCACTGGAACCAGCATAAAAATAATTGTACCAAAAGAGAAAAGAAAGAAAATTAAAGAGAAAATGGAAACTATCAGCATTGCTAAAAATGAAATTGCCTTTTATTAGAATCAAAGATAACAGAGTTTGCACATCCAAATGGACGGAAATAACAACTAAGTGACGCAAATACAAACTAGACTGAAAGCAAAATCAAAGACGACTACCACGACTCCCTCCGGGTGGGAAGAGGAGTGGCTTCCCAGTTATTTATTTTTGCGCGTGCTCCCACGAACGACACATCTGCCCTGCTCCATCCTTCTCATGCCTCTACCATATTCACCTCATTGAACAGAATTTCTAACCCCATATCAAGATCTTCGTTCGCATCGATCAGTGGGCCGAAAATCTTTGGTATGGGGCCATTACTGGATTTGAGAAATTACTTGGACAACCTTGGGATATGCTTCGTGAGAGCCCAAGACTTCAGTCTCAGCTTTCTGGCTTGCCTTATGTCTGCAGCTGTGGGTTTGAACCCTAGACCAAAAGTGTCTAGATTCTTGGGAAGGGACACTGGTTGCGAGATGCCTTGTAGAGAAGCTCCCAACCCTTTGCCGGGTATAAAGCCATTTCTCAACATTTTTGAAGCTACCATGACGGATGCAGTTGTTATCTTTGGGGTTATAATACTCTCACCTTCTGGGATCTTCTGGACTGACACTATATCAAATACTTGGTATACCCATGGCCCTTTGTTGTCCTTAGATTCAATGAGAGGCACGATCGCATCACCCAAGGCACACTCATTATCTTCTCCATGCACGACAATCTCTTGCCTGTCCCACTCAAATTTGACCATCTGGTGTAGTGTAGATGGTATTGTTTTGGCTGCACAAATCCAGGGTCTGCCCAATAACAGATTATAGGGGACTGATACATCCAACACTTGGAATTCTATAATGAACTCGATGGGCCCTATAGTTACTTCATGCATTATATCCCCTACGGTTTCTTTACCTCCGTCGTCGAAACCTTGAACACAGATGTTATTTTTGTAGACCTTTCCATTTTCCACCTTCAGCTTGGTCAATGTGGATAGTGGACAAATGTTTGCACTGGACCGTTTGTCGACCAAAACTTGGGTGACCACGGCATCTTCATAGTTCAACGTTAGATAAAGAGCCCAGTTGTTCTCCATTCCCTCCATAGGCAATTCATCGACAGAGAATGTGACCTGATTTACCTCGAATTTCTTGTTTGCAATCTTTTTCAAGTGGTTCATCGTTATCTTATCTGGGACATGTGCTTCATTTGAAGTTTTCATAAGCGCCTGGCGGTGATCATCCGAGTGAATTAGTAAGGATGACAAAGAGATCTGGGCTAGTGTTTTCCTCAACTGTTCTATGATAGAGTAGTCTTGCATTTTCATTTTCTTCAGGAATTCTTCTGCCTCTTCTTCTGATACAGCTTTGTTCGCTGGTTCCGAGTTATCTTTAGAGGTTCTACCGTTTCTCAGCTCTTCTGGGGCAAAGTACCTTCCTGATCGAGTTAAGCCTCGTGCCTCACATACTTCCTCCCTAAATTCTTTCCCTTTGTACTTCACAATAGGTTGTTCATATCTCCAAGGAACGGCACTATTGTCTATGATTGGTGGCTGGATTACTGGTTTCACAATAAAAAGCTCTATGCGGACACCTTCCACAACCACGACGGGTTCCCTAGACTGTACTGTTACCTTTTTCTATTCCTTTTTTGGCATGACCGCACATGCTGAGCTTCCCTGTACAACAATAATTTCAATCATGTTGGTTTCCTGATGGGTTGGCAGTGGGTTCTGGGTAATATTGGGTACTTTCGGAGTCTGCACCTCAATCTTGCGAGAGTCAATAAGTTCTTCAATGGTGTTCTTTATGCCAACATTTTTCCGTGTCATGCCCTGGTGCACCGGAACAGTATTCAAAACTGACCGAATAATCTAAATTCTTTGGGGGAGGATTTGGTAGCTTCGCCTCAATTGGTCTTAAAATATCCAGTTGTCTCAGGCTAGTGTAAAATTCTCCCAGCGGAGTGAAAGTCTTCTTTTTCTGCACCCTCTTATTCCTCGTGGCTGGATTGCCTCTGAAGGCGGGCCTCGGGGTTTGGTGGTAAGATCTTGGAGGCGGGTATTGATTTTGTATACTTGGGTAAGTGTTTTGAGTGGGTGGTGCACGCCATTGTGTGGGGGGTTGTATATATTCCTGTGCATAATGGACTGAGAAACGAGGTTCTAGTGGTGGATAGTAATGTTGCGATGGGTCATATGGAGGGTGTGGGTATGTCTGGTGATAAGGACGGGGCTGACTGTAATGAGATGGTGCCAGAGGTCTGACCAAGGTTCCCCACTCCACTATTGCTACTTCCTCTTTCTTCTTTTTCCCGAAAGCTCCCCCAGCTCCACCCTGGATGACTTGTGTAGTCGCCTTAATTTCCGAGTAGCTCATGATTTTATTGGATTTGAGGCCTTCCTCAACCATACTTCCCATCTTGACCACTTCATTAAAAGACTTCCCTACTGCCGACACCAAATACCATAAGTAGGTAGGTTCCAAAGCTTGCAGAAAATAGTTAACCATCTCACTCTCCTTCATGGAAGGATCAACTCTAGTTGCTTGTTCCCTCTACCGGAAATCGTATTCCCTGAAACACTCATTGTGTTTCTTCTCCAGATTTTTCAGAGATAGGTGATCCAGGACAATCTCAAGATTATATTGAAAGTGGCATGCAAATGCTTGTGCTAAGTCCTCCCCAGTATACCACCGATTGGGATCCTGTCGAGTATACCACTACAATGTCGATCCACTCAAACTCTTGCTAAATTACTCCATTAGCAGTTTGTCTTATCCTCCTGCTCCCCTCATTTTACTGCAAAACCCTCTCAAAAGTGCGATTGGATCGCCCTGACCGTCGTAGAAGTCAAATTTGGGCATTTTGAAACCTGGAGGTAACTGTACTTCAGGGAATAAGCAAATATATTTGAAGGCCATGCTTACTTGGCCACCTAATCCCCGCATGTCCCTGAATGATTGTTCAAAAATCCGGACCTTTCTGAGCATTTCCTCATATTCAGAATCTTTGATCGGCTTTTCAACTCTCATTGGGATTTCAGGACGAGGAGCATAAGAGTGAGGCTCTTAGGATTTGTAGGCAAGTTCTGCGGGATAGTATTGAGGGTCATAGGCTTGAAACAGCAGTTCACTGGACGACCTATGCAACGCACGAGGCGGGGGTGCCACATAGATAGGTGCGATTGGCGGGGGAGGGTGAAGAGTGACATTGAGTAATGGGGATGGTGGCTGAGAGGTAGCACCCTGATGCTGTGGGTATGTAGGAAAACTTGGGGGCGGATCAGTGACGGATTGGTCAGGTGCCTGGGCCAGTGGCGGGATGAAGCTGGGTTTGCAGGATAAGTCGGGGGTGGTTGTCCTCTTTCCCATGCCTGGTACATCTTGGCCATTTGGTGTTTAAGCTTATACATTTCCTCCTTCATAGCGTTAACATCCAATTCCTCTGCCTCCTTCGAGGGCTCAATAATGCTGACATCAGCTTCTTGATTGGCCATGACTTGTTTGCTTTTTGACCGCGTGTTGTAGGAGTGAGTTGCCAGAATGCCTGCGAGTACCAATCACCTGTATAAATTGGAACTGGAAACACAACAATGAATACTCGTTAGTGGTTATGTCGTTGACACACATGTGGCCACACATTTGGTATGTATGCACATAAATGGTAATTTGTTACTACATGCGTTGGTTTCTTTTGTCATCCCGGCTTTTGTTTGCGAAACTCTCTTTTGTTTTTGCCCTATTCTCTCCCTCTTCCTATATTTATTCAATTTCCAATTTTATTCAATTATGGTCAAATCCTATGTAGATTGCCTACTTATCATGACCCCACATGAATCAGACCGAGCGTAGTTCTTGCGAAATAAGTTATCAAAATAAAAACTTTAAATGACCTTATTTTGTTTTATGTTATTTTTCTTTTTTTTTTAAAAAAAAAAAAATATTGCGGCATTTCGGCGTTATAAGAATAACCTCAAACAACCCTAATTGCTACAATTTTCTCAATTTCTTTCCTTGTTCGCAGCCTGGTCAACAGGACAATCCCAGGCAATTAAATGCATACAGAGTCATGCATTAGGATGGTCTTTTCGGGTTACCTGTCCTAGATGGACCCAACCCCTGTGTTGAGCCTCCTAAGTCAAATGCATAATGCAAATAATTGTTCCTTCTAGGGATCCGGCATGAGGCTAGGTTCATCTAAGTTAAAAGCCTTGGTATAGGGTCTACACTCTGTACCCGAGCGCACAACTCGAGTCGAGGAGGGGGCTACGTACCGGGAACCAAAAGGCTATCCGGCTTTGTAACTTGTACGGCCCCTTTCTTATTTCAGGGTATGACACTAACATAATAGGGAATCTCAACCAGTACGCACATCCCCGGGGTGAGAAAAAAGAAGGGTTTCGTAGCAGTTTATATGTACAGTTCAGATAATATCAAAGCTGTAAAAAAATCATTTCCACATTATGCCAACATGTAAAATCAGATAATAAACAAAGCGAAATACAACAACTATTCTAAACTCGAATTCTTGAACCCTGAACTAGAGATTGTGGGTTATGTCTCCAGCAGAGTTACCAGAGCTGTCACACCTCCTTTTGGCTACTACAACCCACAAAGGGCGTAGATAAGTGATTTTTCCAATTAAAGGAAAATCAAAACGGGATTAAATTATTTAAGATAGTTTTAGAGTCTCCACTTGGGAGATTTATGGTGTCCCAAGTCACCGTTTAGAATCCCGAATCGAGGAAAGAATGACTCTTTTTAATAGTCCACGAACTAGAAGTCCGGGTAAGAAATTCTGTTAACCCCGGAGAAGGTCTTAGGCATTCCCGGGTTCCATGGTTCTTGCACATTCGCTCAACTGTTATATTTTGCTTAAGTTATCTGATTTTATACATGTTCAAACCTATAATGCAATTTTAAATTATTAACCTCTTTTAATATATATTTTTTTAGGAAATTTACAATGTCATTCAAAGACATCGTGAATCACGTGACATAAATGTGCACGCAATTTTAGACATATTCTAACTCCATTAAGATTTAATTTTTGGTCACATAAATGCGCACCGGAATTTAGGAAAGTATTTTATTAATAAATTCATGCCTATAGCATCTACGTCTTCAGAAATTGTGAATGGCCGTGAAATTCCGTAATCACCACTTCCAGTTTTCAGAACTTCGCGTGGTGCTTGAATTAGTTAACAAGGTTCGCTTTATTTAATACGGACGTCCTAAAACATTTAAGTTCTCTATTGTTCTTGTATCTACAATATCCTAGTCATTTATACATGGGTAATATAATCTAAGCGAACAATCAATACTTCCATTTTTGGGCCTCGTTCGTGGCTGATTTGGGCTTCATTTTCAGTTCGATGAACGTGTATTGCTATACTACCATTGACAGGTATTGGGCCTTCCAGTCGGGCCCAGGGACATTGGACTAATGAGTCCATCGTAAGTAAGTCACAACATTTCCTCTTTCAATTGTGACCTAATTATTAAAAACTATATATATGACCACTATTAAATGTATCAACAATATTTTATAAAAGGATACTGAGAATGACTTTGTATCAGATCTCAATCTAAGATTGAAGAAATAATTTGGAATACTCATCATTCAGAGTATTACACATTCAGTTGTTAAAACCTTACCATAACTTCAAGTGTAAATACTAAACAAGTGCAACCAGACTATCTCTAAGATATACTTAAATTTAAACAAATAAAAATATAACCTCAACAGAGTCCCTAGTTAATACATATCAATGTTCATTACAATACAAGAGACACTACCGGAATAAACAACAGTCCTTATGTAGAATTAAAACAAAATGCTATTGCCTTCATAATCAGCTAAACATTCAAATTACACAGGCATTATCTCTCATCTTTCGAGTGAAGATGGGTACCTGGAGTTCAGCAAGAAAGAAAACCTATGAGTAAAATTGAACCAACTAGCAAGCACACAGCAGCCAATCGACCAGTAAACACCCAGAATTCAGGAAGACTTTTGAGACAAGTAAAATTAAATAGGAATAGAACAACACTAATGATTTTTGAAGAATATAGAAGAAACTAATATGTACTCTTTTGTATTTTAATTCACTACCAAGCTTTAAAGAAACATTATGCTCGAAAAATATCCAAAAGTCCCCCCAAAAATCCTCTCCTAAAATGTTCAGATTGGCCCCCTTTTATAGTTGAAGCCTTAGGACAACACCCATTTTCTTGTTTTCCTATTAGTTCCTTATATAAATTTCAATTTTACCCAAATAGTCCTTAGTTTTCTGACGTATGCCTCAAGTTTGAGGATGAAATTATGCTTACACCCCTCACTAGAATGTTCTAAGGTTTATTACAGGATTCTTTAGGTTCAAATACCCTCTATACCCCTGTCCCTTTTCCTAATTAACTAACCTAAGGTTTTTACCCTTGGTTTCCTTTTGGTTTGGTCAAATCTCACTCTGGTCAATTGCATTCAAGTTAAGGGCCAAATTCATGGTCTGGACTACAGGCTTGAATCAATGCAACCCAAGTTCCAATTAAGCATCTTAATGTGACCTTATTCAGTTACAAAGGGTGGGAACAATTATCACAACTTCAGGACAATATTAATATTCACGAATATGTTAAGATGAACAAAAACAAACAAAAAAGAGACCCAATTGACTATGTAGGAACAATGGCCAAACAAAAACACTTAGCAAAAACTTATAAGTAAAAATCAATAAATTGAAACAAAGCTATCATCAGTAGTCACAATATTCAGAAAAGCAATTTATCTTAACATGAGTAAATATTGAAGATCATAATCATTAGGAAAGAAATATGACTGGTATGAAACTCTTAGAAGAAGAAACCCACTTAGAATCATGGTATAACACAAGTAGGATCCACAAGGATAAACATCTAACAAAGGCATTCAGTACCTCTAAGGTGAAACAAATGCAGAATCAAGAAACAAGGATCAGCAAACCCTATTAAATTTCAGAAGTGAAACTATTGAAAAGTCAAAAGTCAAAGATCAACAAGCCATGTAAAATTTCAGAGTCGGGAGTCTAAGATCAACATGATATCAAACCACTCAAAAGATGAATGAATTCAAACCAGTGATACCCAAGGAATCATAGAATATAACAAGCAAAGAAGACTACTAATCATACTTCAGGATGAGATCGTGGAAAATAACTAAAATTTAAAAGAAACAAAGCAATTAAATATATACATGCAACGACAATAATTAAAACATAGAATACTTAGCTTTTGCATGCAGTTCTAACTCGAAATTTCCTATTCTGCGACTCTATGACCTCTTTTGAGAGGTCTTGCACTCCTCTAAGGCTTTTGCCTTGGGTATTGAAAAGGCTCAGAGTGGAGTTCATTGACTCTGAGACCAAGTGAGGTCTCATATCTGATTTTCTTTTGTGGTTAGTTGGGCTTGAGGGTTGTGGTGGTATGGTTTTGGAGAGGGACAGAAGGGGGTCATCTGAGACCAATTTGAACAAATCCCGGTGGGTTTTAGGATTTAGGGTAAACTTAGATTTAATATTCAAGCAATCTCATTTGGATTTGAAGGACACGGCTTGGAAGGTTGGAAGGGGAAGGGGAGGTGGTTCACGGGTGTAGTTTTAGGTTGATTTGGGGTTGGGTCGCCGGAGATGGTGGTTCCGGCGGCCCTTCTTTTGAATATTCGAATAGATGGGGATTTGTTCGAAGGACACCAACCACAGGACGTGAATGAGGGGATCCTGGTGGTTTGGTAGTGTACACTTGGGGCGGTTTGGTGATCGGTCGGCGCCGTGAGGTGATTTCCAGCGACGGTATTAGGGTGGCTGATGGGTGGTCAACGGCGGTCATATGGCGGAGACGGGGAGGCGTTACAATCGGCGTGTTTATACGAGGAAGGAGAAGGTATGTCTCTGAATCTATGGAGACATTTGGACATATTTATGGGGATTTAAAGAACGATCCAGGGCCGTCTGATGGCCTGGAATTAATGGTTGTGATGGCTTATCCTTGAAACGGTGTCGTCTTAGGGAGGTTGTGTGTGGACTGGGTCGCGGACTTATCTTGGCCTGGGCATGGGTGTTTTACAGGTTTAAGGGTTTGGGCCACCCAGGTCTGGCCTAATTGTGGCTAGCCTGGGTGGTTATATATATATATATATATATATATATATATATATATATATATATATATATATATATATATATATATATATTTCTTGTTTTGTTTTTTTATCTTCTCTTTTTTATTTTATTAAATTCCTTATTACATTTTAAAACTCCTAATTAACTTAAATCAACCTAATAATTGTCTGTTTATGCAACACAAAATAAAAATGCAACATATTAAAACACAAAAATGCGACGTAATTAAAATTGCGTAAACACTAATCAATTTTTTTATTTTTGTATTTGAAAAAATAAACCTAATTACCAATTTATCTAGCAAAAAATATGAAAATTATATCCTAAATGGCAATGCAATTTTTGTGTACTTTGTGATTTTATGCATGCATTAATGAAAACACACTGACATGCGCAATTAAATCCTAAAAATACATATTAAAAGAAAAATCATAAACTTTGAAAGTCCTATAGGAGTCGTCCAAACAGGACAAAAATCATATGCTCACAATCATGGCTGAGAACAAAGTGGCCAAGCAAACCAAGGATTTTAAAGCCAAGAGAGAACACTTTATGCAGCGATAGCAAGGATGGAGATTGATTTGTGGAGATTCCAAGAACTGAATCAAGTAGACGAGCAAACTTTAGAGGCAAGGGTCGAGCAAATTGGGCGGCTATTGCAAGAAAGAGTGTTATCATGGAGAGAGTACGGACGATCGCAGACTACATCACCACGAAATGCAACCACTGCGAGGATATGACAAGATCAATGTTCTTTGCCACCACCATGACCTTTGTTCGGCAAGTAATGGAAGACCTCCATCACATCCAAGGGAGTCTAGCACGCAAGCCTGCAGCAAGGCCGAACGATGCATCGCGTGGCCCAGGAGCACTTGAAGCATTAATGTATTCATGAAGATTGAATTTCCTTTTATCAAAAAAATACATATAAAGTCTACCAGTTTAACCTAGATTGTGTATTTTCTTTTATGCATAGTAAGTTTTTCTTCGAGTTTGTACTTTGTCAGTTGTCAGAGTTAGTTAGTTTAATTTTGTCAGTCTTTCGAGTCCTTGTAACCGGAGTTTGTTATTATGAGAATGGAAAATTCCCAATATATTTTATGCTTCACTTTTTTTTTGCAAGAACAACACTCGGTCTAATTCATGCGAGGTCATGATACGGAGGCAATCTACATAGGATTCGACCATAATTGAATAAAAATAGGAGACAATAAGGCTAAGACAAATGGGCTTGTCAAGAAAATAAATAAGAGTCGGGATGATGCAAGCAGCCAATGCATGTAGTGACCAACTGTTTTCTAGGTGCATTCATACCCAATATATGGCCGCTTATGTGTTAGAACCTATCCATTAACGAGTATTTGGTATTGTTCCATTTTCAGACTACATTGGTGATTAATATTTGCGGCATTTTGGCAACCCAATCCTACAACACGCGGTCTAAGAGCAAGCAAGTCATGGCTAATCAGCAAATCAATGTCAGCACTATTGACCCCTCAAAACAAGCAGAGGAATTGGACGTTAATGCCATAAAGGAGGAAATGTATAAGCTAAAGCACCAAATGGCTGACATGTACCAGGCATGTGCAAGAGGATAGCCACCCCCGACCTATCCGGCTAATCCAACCTTCATCTCTCCACTATCCCAAGCACCTGAGTGGTCCACCACAGATCCACCCTCAAGTTTTCCTATCTATTCACAACATCAGGGTACTACCTCTAAACCACCACCAGCTCCACTACCCAAAGTCGCTCATTACCCTCATCCGCCAATTGCCCCCCATCTATGTGGCACCTCCGCCTCCCGCACTCTATATGTCGTCAAGTGAACCCGTGCTTCAAGCTTATGACACTCAATACTATCCATCATTACCTGCTTACAAGATCCATGAGCCTTATTCCTATGCTCGTCGTCCCGAAATCCTGGCGGGAGTTGAAAACCCGATAAAGAATCTTGAGCAGGAAGATATGCTAGAAAGGTCCGGAGTATGGTACAATCATTCAGGGATATGTGTGGATTAGGTGGCCAGGAGAGTGGTGGCGTTCAAGGATCTTTGCCTATTTCCAGACGTGCAGTTGCCTCCAGGATTCAAGATGCCTAAATTTGACTAATATGATGGGCATAGGGATCCGGTCACACATCTAAGGGGGTTTTGAAGCAAAATGAGAGGAGTAGAGGGAAAAGATGAGTTTCTAATGGTGTACTTTAGCCAGAGTTTGAGTGGGTCAGCGCTAGAGTGGTATACTCGGAAAGATCACAATAGGTGGTATACTTGGGATTACCTAGCAAAAGCGTTTTCTTGGAACTTTCAATATAATCTCGAGATTGTATCAGATCGTCTATCTCTGACAAAGCTGGAGAATAAACACCACGAGAGTTTCAGGGATTACGATTTTCGGTGGAGGGAACTACCAGCTATAGTTGATCCTCCCATGAAGGAGAGTGAGATAGTTGATTATTTTCTACATGCTCTGGAACCTACCTATTTTGGACATTTGGTGTCAGCAGTGGGAAAGTCTTTCAACGAAGTAGTCAAGATGGGAAGTATGGTTGAGAAAGGCCTCAAATACAATAAAATCATGACCTACTCTGCAATTAAGGAAACTACTCAGCCATCCAGGGTGGAGCCGGGGGAATATTCGGAAAGAAGAAGAAGGAGGAAGTAGCGACAGTGGAGTCGGGAACTTGGTTCATACCTCGGGTGCCATCTCAATACGCGCAACCTCTTCCCTCCAAACATACTCGCACACTCCATATGACCCACCAAAACATTACTATCCACCACCAAAACCTCGCTTCTCAGTCCGTCACGCGCAAGCGTATATCCAACCTCCCGATTACGTACTCCGATTACATACAATGGCGTGCGCCAGCTCCACATATCACCTACCCAACACAACAAAATCATTACCCACCTCCAAGAGCCTACCAACAACCCCCAAAGCCTACCTTTCGAGTCAATCCAGACTTGAGAATTGAAAGTGTGCTGAAGAAGAACACTTTCACTCCGCTGGGAGAATCCTAAACTAGCTTATTCCACGGGCTGCAACAACTGGATATGTTGAGACCAGTCGAAGTAAAGCTGCCAAATCCTCCCCCGAAGAATCTAAATTATTCTGTCAGCTGTGAGTATTGTTCTAGTGCACCGGGGCATGAAACCGAGAAGTGTTGGAATTTAAAATATGTTATCCAGGAAATATTGACTCCCTCCGAATTGAGGTGCAGATTCCAGAGGCGCCCAACATTAACCAAAACACGTTGCCAGCCGATTAGGAGACCAACATGATTGATATTGTGGAGAAAAGGGGAGAGTACAAAAGTCCCTCACTAACAGTAATGATGATCAAAGACAGTGAGGTTAAGCAGACTAAAAATGCAAGCGGTGAGAAGCTAGTAACCGAGGCAAAAGAAAAAGGCAGCAAGGATGTCATATTTCAAGGGGCCCCAGCATGCGCGGTTACGCCAAAGCAGGAAAAATCAAAAGTAACAGTACTCGGGGCAGCCAAAGAACTTGTCGTGGTCGTGGAAGGCGATCGCATAGAGCCATTTATTGTAAAACCACTCATCCAGCCACCAATCATCAACAACAAAGCCATTTCTTGGAGATATGAGCAAGCAATAGTGATGTACAAAGGAAAAGAAGTTAGGGAGGAAGTGTGTGAGGCCCGGGGTTTAACTCGATCAGGAAGGTACATTGCCCCAGAAGAATTGAGAAAG
This sequence comes from Nicotiana benthamiana, assembly GCA_034376525.1. NCBI lineage: Eukaryota > Viridiplantae > Streptophyta > Magnoliopsida > Solanales > Solanaceae > Nicotiana > Nicotiana benthamiana. The sequence continues at coordinate 35,928,270 of CM067326.1, forward strand.
GGCAGAGTCTCTAAAGATAAACCAGAACTAGTGAAGAAAGGTGTGTTGGTAGAAGAGGCGGAAGAATTCTTGAAGAAAATTAAAATGCAGGACTACTCCATCATAGAGCAGTTGAGGAAGACACCAGCTCAGATTTCTTTATTATCCTTGCTAATCCACTCAGATGAACATCGTCGGGCATTGATAAAGATTTTAAATGAAGGTGATGTCCTAGACAAAATAATGGTGAATCATTTGGAAAAGATTGCAAACAAGATATTCGAGGTAAACCGGGTCACATTCTCTTATGATGAATTGCCCATGGAGGTCACGGAGCACAACCGGGCTATTTATCTGACTGTGAAATCTGAAGATCCTGTGGTCACCTAAGTTTTGGTTGACAGCAGGTCCAGCGCAAATATTTGTCCACTCTCTACATTGGCCAAGCTGAAGGTGGAGAATGAAATGGTCCACAAGAATAACATCTCTGTTCGAGGTTTTGATGGCAAAGGCAAAGACACTACGGGAGACATAGTGCTGGAAGTGACAATAGGGCCCGTTGAGTTCACCATGGAATTCTAAGTGCTGGACATAGTAGTCTCTTATAACCTGTTGTTGGGTAGGTCCTGGATTCATGCAGCCAAAGAAGTACCATCTACACTACATCAGATGGTCATATTTGAATGGGACAGCCAAGAGATTGTGGTGCACGGTGAAGAAAGTCAGTTAGTTTCAGGCTACGCAATCATACCTTTTATTAAATCTGAGGAAAGCAAGGGGTCATGGGTCTACCAGGTGTTTGATACTATGTTTGTTCATAAAATCCCAGAAGGTGAAGTTGTCATGACCCCGAAGATAGCAACCGCGTCCATCATTGTAGCTCCAGAAATGTTGAAGAATGGTTTTATGCCTGCCAAGGGGTTGGGTGCTTCGATACAAGGCATTGTGCAACCAGTGTCCCTCCCCAAAAATTTGGACACTTTCGGCCTAGGGTTCAAGCCTATAGCCGCAGACATAAAGCAAGCCAAGAAGCTAAGGCAGAAGTCTTGGTCTCTCCCGAAGCCCATCTCAAGGTTGTCCAAATCATTCATCAAGCCTAGCACTAGCAATAGCCCCACACTGAAGATTTACGGCCCACTGATCGACACGAACGGGTATATTGATAATGGGTTAAAAAGGCTATTCAATGAGGCAAATATGGTCGAAGCGGGATAAGGATCAAGTAGGGCATATGTGCAGTTTATTGGAGCATGCGCAAAAATAAATAACTGGGAAGCCACTCCTCTTCCCACTCAGAGGGAGTCGTGGTAGTCGGCTTTGATTTTCCTTTAAGTCTAGTTTGGATTAGCTTCAGAGTTGTTAATTCAGTCGTTATTTGCGTTCGTTTGGATGTGTAGACTCTGTTATCTTTGATTCTAATAAAATGCAATTATCCTTTCAGCAGTGCTGATAGTTTCCATTTCTCTTTTCTTTTCTTTCTTTTCACTTTTGTACAGTTATTTTTATGCTGGTTCCAGTGAATGACATGCATAAGGACTCCTCATTCCAGTCTTCAAAACCGGTCTAGGTAGAAATAATAATCCAGGAAATAGAACATGAGGATTAACCAGAATATGATGAGGAAGTTGCATGGGATGAGATTAGCAAAGAGCTAAACCAATTAGAAGAGAAACCCAAACAAAAGCTGAATGATATAGAGGCAGTCAATTTAGGAAGCCCGGATAGTGTCAGAGAAACAAAAATAAGTGTTAATCTAAAGTCACAACTTAGGAAAGATATAATTGAAGTATTGCTTGAATACAAAGATGTCTTGGCATGGTCCTACGACGACATGCCCGGATTGAGCACTGACTTGGTTGTTCACAAGTTACCCACTGACCCAGCCTTCTCTCCTGTCAAGCAGAAGTTGAGAAAGTTCAAAACTGATGTGAGCGTGAAAATTAAAGAGAAAGTTCCAAAGTAGTTTGAGGTAAAAGTCATCCGAGTCACACGATATCCCACCTAACTAGCTAATGTTGTGCATGTACCAAAGAAGGATGGTAAAACCAGAGTGTGTGTCAATTAGCGTGACCTCAATTAAGCAAGTCCAAAGGACAACCTTCCCCTTCCGAACATTCACACACTAATTGAAAATTGCACGAAGCATGATATTCGGTTATTCGTGGATTGTTACGCATGCTACCACTATATCTTAATTTACGAAGAATATGCAGAGAAAATAGCGTTAATCACACTGTGGGGGACATATTGCTATAGATTCATGCCTTTTGGTTTGAAAAATGCCGGGGCAACAAACATGAGGGCCATGACAACCATTTCTAATGATATGATACATAAGGAAATTGAGGCCTATGTGGGTGATGTGATAGTCAAGTCCAGAAAGAAATCTGATCATATCAGAGACCTAAGGAAATTCTTTCAAAGGCTCCGTAGGTATGACCTCAAACTCAACCCAGCGAAATGTGCATTTGGGGTCCCCTTAGGGAAGTTTTTAGGGTTCATAATCAGCCGCCGAGGCATCGAACTAGACCCATCAAAGATCAAAGCTATACAGGAGTTGGCGCCGCCGAGGAATAAAACCGAAGTGATGAGTCTACTGGGAAGACTAAATTGCATCTGTCGGTTCATTGCTCAGCTCACAACCATCAGTGAGCCCATTTTTTAAGCTGTTGAAATAGGATGTTGCGGTGAAGTGGACAGGAGAGTGCCAAGAAGCTTTTGACAAGATAAAGGAGTATTTGTCGAACCCGCCGGCATTGGTCCCGTCGGAACCAGGAAGGGCCTTGATCTTATATTTGACAGTCTTGGACAACTCATTTAGATTCGTGTTGGGTCTGCCCGATGTTACCGGGAGAAAAGATCAGGTCATATACTACCTCAGTAAGAAATTTACAGCCTATGAGGTTAAGTATACTCTTCTTGAAAGGACATGTTGTGCCTTGACGTAGGTAGCCCAGAAGTTAAAACATTACTTGTCACCATATACCACTTATCTAATCTCACGTCTGGACCTATTGAAATACATTTTCCAGAAGCCCATGCCCACAGGAAGGCTTCCGAAACGGAAAGTCTTGCTCACTGAGTTTGACATTATCTACGTGACTAGGACTGCCATGAAAGCACAAGCATTGGCAGAACATTTAGCCGAGAATCCGATAGATAAAGAATATGAGCCCTTGAACACATATTTCCCAGACGAGGAAGTGATGCATTTCAATGAAATGGAACGGGATGAGAGATCGGGATGGAAATTGTTCTTCGATAGGGCTGCCAACATGAAAGGCGTTGGGATAGGAGCGGTGCTCATTTCTGGAGAAGGGCATCGTTGCCCAGTCACAGCTCAACTCCGCTTATATTGCAGCAATAACATGGCAGAATTGAGTCATACATTTTGGGTCTAAGATTAGCAGCAGACATGGGTATCGAGGAAGTCTTGCTCTTGGGAGACTCGGACCTTTTGGTACACCAGATTTAAGGGGAGCGGGAAACAAGAGATTTAAAACTCATACCACACCGTCAATGCTTGCATGATCTCTGTTAACTATTCAAGTCAATAGAGTTCAGGAACATCCCCAGAATTCACAACGAGGTTGTTGATGCCTTGGCTAATGTGGCGTTAATGTTACATCATCCGTACAAGGCTTATGTTGACCCGATACATATCAGGGTCCATGACCAACATGCTTATTGAAACATGGTGGAACAAGAGCTTGATGGTTAGCCTTGGTTCCACGATATTGTTGGAAACACGTTCTCAAGGCCTTATACTAAAACGTGTGTTCTTATGTGTAGGTTTTGATGAATGAAAAACGAAGCGCAAAGTGATATATGACGAAGTCAATTACAAGTGCATAATTGATGCATAACGAGATTCAAGCACAAGACAAAGTTTAATAGTTTAAATGAGTCGCTCTTAATTGTGATCTTGATCCGATAACTTGACTCATGACATGGCTTCTCTCGTAAAATTACTTTTACAAAATCATGCATATTTAATTTAATGCCTAATGATTTTAAATCATGCATATTTACTTCAGTCAAAATGATTTTTAAACATGCCTCTAAAATCTGGACTAAGATAATCGATTATGTACTTATGATAATCGATTATGTTAAGCCAAGACTGCATGACAATTGATTGTGAACAAATGACAATCGATTGTGTTAAGGCAGTGAGCATCAGGTTTTTCATACCTGCATGACAATCGATTGTGAACCTTATGAAAATCGATTGTGATGAGGCAGTGTCCATCAAAGTTTCTCAAAACTCAGAATAATCGATTGTGAAGCTAATGACAATCGATTGTGAAGAGACAGCGTCCTTCAGATTTTTCAAAGTCACAAAATAATCGATTGTGAATTTATGACAATCGATTGTGTTGAGGCAGTGACTTCCAGACTTTTTCAAAGTTATTAAATAATCGATTGTGAGTATATAACAATTGATTGTCACGAGGCAGTGTCTAAAATGATTTTCAAAATCTGATAAATAATCGATTGTTAACTTTGCACAATCGATTGTGAAGCTGACCGTTGTCGTAAAAGTTTTCAAATACCGTCAGGTAATCGATTGTTGATTTTGTAAATCGATTGTTGATATTAAAATCTGGAAAAGATTTTTTGAACATTGCTGAATAATCGATTGTTGATTTTGTACAATCGATTTTTGAAATTAAAATCTGGAAAAGAATTTTTTGAACGCTGCTGAATAATCGATTATTGATTTGGTATAATCGATTATTGATTTGGTATAATCGATTGTTTTACGTAAAATCTGGAAATGATTTTTTGAACGTTGCCAATAATCGATTGTTGATCTTGGACAATCGATTGTTAAGCGTAAAATCTGGGATTGATTTTTGGAACGATTGGCAAACAATCGATTGTGGCTTCCTGACAATCGATTGTCACAGAGTAAAATCAGCAACTCTTAATTGGCAATTAGGCAACGGTAATGCCAAGTTTTTCAACAATAAATACAGCTTCATTTCAGTGTTTTAAACACAACAACATACAACAACTGATCATTCTATTGCTATAAGCTTGCATACTATTGTTTATCATTCTATATTCATTTCATAAAGCTTTTGAGAGCCAAAGTCTTGTCCATAGTTGTTGTGATCTTGAGCTTACTTCTTTTACTCATATCTACTCATTAAGGAGTGTTTTGTTTGAGTGTTTAGTGTTTTGTACACTTGTAAGAGAATTGTGATTCTCTTGTTGTAAGGAACTTGTGTTTCCTTGGTTGAAGTCTTGGAGTGTTGTATCTCCGAGCAAAGGTGTTAAGGCTTGTGTCCTTAAGTTGTAAAGGTTTGTTGAGCACCCGTAAGCTTGAAAAATTAGTGAAAAATCTCGAGAGAGTCTCTCGGGGACTGGACTAGCCACGTGTTGTGGTGAACCAGAATACATCGGTGCGTTCTTTCCTTTTGTTTATTTAACGCACTTAATTATTTCCTGCAAATTTTAATTTCCGCAAGTTTACGCTAAATTTTATTATAACGCTATTCACCCCCCCCCCCTCTAGCGTTAAGCGTATTATCTATCAATTGGTATCAGAGCCCAACTCTCTGAAGACTTAACAGTTTGAGAGAACCATCCATGGCTTCTACTCGTGACTCTTTTTGCAGGAATTGATGAAGGACAATGCTCCACACGACCACCTCTATTCAACGGTACAAACTACACGTACTGGAAGGAGAGGATGAAAATTTTCGTTCAAGCAAACAACTTTCATCTCTGGAAGGTGATAACAAAGGGAAATCAAATTCCAACCAAAAAGGTTGAAAACGAATGGGTTCCCAAGTCCGAAGAAGAATATGACGCGGATGATATCCGAAAGGTTCAAAATAAGGCTAAAGCAATTAATTTATTATATTGTGCTGTAAATGCTGACGATTACAGGAAAATATCGTGTTGCACAACGGCAAAGGAAATGTGGGACAAGCTGGAAATTACGTACGAAGGTACGGACCAGGTAAGGGAAGCTAAAATTGATTTCCTAACCCATGCTTATGAATTATTTCACATGAAGGAAGGTGAAAAGCTGAATGAAATGTTCGAACGAATATCAATAATCATAAATGACCTACATGCCCTCAAGAAGACATTCACGGACAAAGAACTGGTTCGAAAAATTCTTAGAAGTCTCACTCCGGCATGGCGATCAAAGGCCGACGCAATTCAAGAATCCATTGGCGTCTCAAATGCCACAATCGACGCATTAAGAGGTAACCTTAAGACTTATGAATCTACAATACTTAACCCTCTTGTTGATGATCAAAGGAGGCAAAGAATAGCGCTTAAGGCAAGCACAAGTCAACCTCAAGTTGATGAGGACGGAGACAATGAGTTTGGACTCGTTATCAAAAGATTTCAAAAGTTCATGCGAAAGGAGTATGAACGAAAGGGCAAAAAGCAAGGCGAGCAAATAAAGTGCTATGAATGCGGTGAAACCGGGCACATCAAATCAAATAGCCCAAACATCAAAAAGGAGAAGAAACCTTTTAAGAAGCAACGTGCATACATTTCTTGGGGAGGAGACTCCGGAGATGAGTCAAGCGAAGAAGAAGAAGACGAAGCCGCAAACCTTTGTCTTATGGCGCAAGAAGACAAGCAAAATGAGGTATGTCAAATCTCTTCTAAAAATTTCTTTACTCTTGAAGAAATGCGAACTGCTTTTGATGAGCTATATACTGAATTTATTAAAGCTTCAAAAACTGTCAAGAGCATAAAAGAAAATGCTTCTATAAAAGAAAAAGATTTTCAAAAACAACTTTCTTTGAAAGAAAAGGAGTTAGAAAAACTGGTTTTAGAAAATGAGAAGCTGAAAGAGGAAAACAAATTTTTCGGAAAAAGAAGCGCCGACAAGCCCGAAAGTTCTATTAAAAATTGCTCTTCTTGCATGCATCTCGAAAATGAGGTAGATAGACTTAAAGGTACCTTAGATAAGTTTAATTCTTCCCACAAAAACTTGAATGAGGTCCTTGTTAATTTGAAGTCAACCAAGCATGGCATAGGTTTTAAGAATGAGCCCAAAGAAAAGGTTGAAGCCAAACCCCAACCACCTAAGGCTCAACCTAGGATTAATAAAACAAATGCTTATCGTAGAAATAGCAATCCTAGAACAAATATGCATGCTAGAACAAATGTTGAACATCTTAGAAGACCTAGAAATTACTTACCACCTAGAAATGACTACCCTAGAAATGATGCATATTCTAGGCCTAACACTAGAAGGAGTTTTGAACCTCCTAGAACATCTAGACATGACCATTACTCTAGAAACGCTGCTCATTTTAGAACTAATAGTAGGAGAAATGGTTCTCATGAAATGTGCAATAGTCATAATGAAAATAGAGTAATTCATTTTCGTCCATCAAGTTACTATGAACCTAGAAGGATGCATAACCCCAACGTGACTTGTCATTATTGTAGACGCATTGGTCATATTGCCCCTGCATGTTTTACACGACATAGACATATCACTCAATCGCATCATTATGATATGCCTAACCCTCAGGGACCCAAAATGGCATGGGTACCTAAAACGCATTAATTTGTTTTGTAGGTGGGTTTGAAGGGATCAAGTGTACTATGGTACCTTGATAGTGGATGCTCCAAACATATGACGGGAGACGAATCCAAATTCCTTCAACTAGAACACAAAGAAGGAGGAAGTGTGATTTTTGGGGATAACAATAAAGGAAAGATTATTGGCATCGGATCGGTCGGTAAGGATGAAAATTCCTCTATTAAGCATATATTACTTGTTAAAGGTTTAAAGCATAATCTCTTGAGCATAAGTCAATTATGTGACAAGGGAAATCTTGCCTTATTTGATTCGGATGAATGCTTAGTGTTTAGACGTAGTGATTTGAAAATTATCCTTCGTGGTTTTAGAGTGGATAATATTTATATGGTTTATCTTGCTAATTCCTCACCCGAATATGTTGATTGTCTTATGAGCAAAGAGGATGATACTTGGCTATGGCATCGTAGAGTTGCTCATATAAACATGCATCTTTTGAACAAATTGATTTCACAAAACTTAGTTATTGGTCTTCCCAATTTGAAATTTGAAAATGACTCTATTTGTGATTCTTGTCAAAAAGGGAAGCAAACAAAAGCATCTTTCAAATCCAAAAATATTATTTCAACTTCTAGACCATTGCAATTGCTTCACATGGATTTATTTGGACCATCTCGCATTGAAAGTCTAGGAAGAAATCGTTATGCTTTTGTGATTGTTGATGATTATTCTAGATTTATTTGGACTTTATTTCTTGCCAATAAAAGTGATGCTTTTCAGAATTTTAAATATTTTCTTAAGCGTGTTCAAAACGAGAAGGAAACAACCGTCACTTCAATTAGAAGTGATCATGGGGGAGAGTTTGATCACAATCTCTTTGCGGACTTTTGTGACGAACTCGGTATCGAGCATACCTTTTCCGCTCCACGTACACAACAACAAAATGGGGTGGTGGAAAGGAAAAATAGGTGTCTCGAAGAGATGGCTAGAACCATGCTCGAAGTGGCTAAGATTCCCAAACTTTTTTGGGCAGATGCCGTGAGTACCGCATGCTACATCTTAAATAAAGTAGTCATAAGGCCTATACTCATGAAAACTCCCTATGAACTCTATAAGGGAAGGAAACAAAATATCTCCCATTTTAGAGTATTCGGTTGTAAATGTTTTATTCATAACAATGGCAAAGATCAATTGGGAAAATTTGATGCTAAGTCCGATGAGGGAATTTTCATTGGTTATTCTTCACGTAGCAAAGCATATAGGGTCTTTAATAAAAGAATCAAAACTGTGGAGGAATCCCCTCATGTTGTATTTGCCAAAAATAATACTCGCTTGGCGAGAAAGGATACTGGTTTTGATCTTGCAGGTATCTTAGACAGCTTGAAAGACAAAATACAAGAGGAAACGCCTAAAGAAAATCAAGACGAATCTTTGAAACAACCAACGGAGGAAGCGCCACAATTGGAGAATGAAACGAAAACGCCTAACGAGTGGAGGACAATCAAAGATCACCCTCTCGAACAGGTAATTGGCGACGTCGGAGAAAAGGTAAGTACCCGAAACACTCTTAAGAACACCCTAGGACACACTTCTTAAGAGACCACGCTCTCACTCGGCCACGCTAGTTTAAGTTACTATTTCTTTACAAATTACTAACTTGAGCGTCGGCCACGCTAACGAATTTTTGCAGGTATCGCCCTAAAAGTAGGGGGAATTATAAAGCATGACGCGCAATAATGAAGTCTTGTTCAGAAAAATCGGTTTCTGTCGTCTAATAATCGATTATCTCGTATCAATAATCGATTGTTCTGCTATTACTTGAGTTATTGTTCTCTCTTTAAGTAATCACGTTTTCTTTCCAATAAATAAACAAGTTTTATTTACATCTTTGGCAATCTTCTTATATCATTTTTGCTAATGGCAAAAGGGGGAAGATAACGGTTTGCACTCTCAATAGTTATAAGCTTAAATTGAGGGGGAATTCATATATTAAGGGGGAACTAATCGCATACTTATTGCATATCTTTACTTGTCTTGAATCGTCATTATAAATTGTTTAAGTTGCATATCCCGCTTAAAGTTTGCCATTATCAAAAAGGGGGAAATTGTTGGAAACACGTTCTCAAGGCCTTATACTAAAACGTGTGTTCTTATGTGTAGGTTTTGATGAATGACAAACGAAGCGCGAAGTGATATATGACGAAGTTCAAGTACAAGCGCATAATTGATGCAGAACGAGATTCAAGCACAAGACAAAGTGTTATAGTTTAAATGAGTCGCTCTTAATTGTGATCTTGATCCGACAACTTGACTCATGACATGGCTTCTCTCGTAAAATTACTTTTACAAAATCATGCATATTTAATTTAATGCTAAATGATTTTAAATCATGCATATTTACTTCAGTCAAAATGATTTTAAACATGCCTCTAAAATCTGGACTAAGATAATCGATTATGTACTTATGATAATCGATTTTGTTAAGCCAAGACTGCATGACAATTGATTGTGAACAGATAACAATCGATTGTGTTAAGGCAGTGAGCATCATGTTTTTCAAACCTGCATGACAATCGATTGTGAACCTTATGACAATCGATTGTGATGAGGCAGTGTCCATCAAAGTTTTTCAAAACTCAGAATAATTGATTGTGAAGCTAATGACAATCGATTGTGAAGAGACAGTGTCCTTCAGATTTTTCAAAGTCACAAAATAATCGATTGTGAACTTATGACAATCGATTGTGTTGAGGCAGTGACTTCCAGACTTTTTCAAAGTTATTAAATAATCGATTGTCACGAGGCAGTGTCTAAAATGATTTTCAAAATCTGAAAAATAATCGATTGTTAACTTTGCACAATCGATTGTGAAGCTGACCGTTGTCGTAAAGTTTTCAAATACCGTAAGGTAATCGATTGTTGATTTTGTAAAATCGATTGTTGATATTAAAATCTGGAAAAGATTTTTTGAACGTTGCTGAATAATCGATTGTTGATTTTGTACAATCGATTGTTGAAATTAAAATCTGGAAAGGATTTTTTGAACGTTGCTGAAAAATCGATTATTGATTTGGTATAATCGATTGTTTTACAAAAAATCTGGAAATGATTTTTTTAGCATTGCCAATAATCGATTGTTGATCTTGGACAATCGATTGTTAAGCGTAAAATCTGGGATTGATTTTTTGAACGATTGGCAAACAATCGATTGTTGCTTCCTGACAATCGATTGTCACAGAGTAAAATCAGCAACTCTTAATTGGCAATTAGGCAACGGTAATGCCAAGTTTTTCAACTATAAATACAGCTTCATTTCAGTGTTTTAAACACAACAACATACAACAACTGATCATTCTATTGCTATAAGCTTGCATACTATTGTTTATCATTCTATATTCATTTCATAAAGCTTTTGAGAGCCAAAGTCTTGTCCATAGTTGTTGTGATCTTGAGCTTACTTCTTTTACTCATATCTACTCATTAAGGAGTGTTTTGTTTGAGTGTTTAGTGTTTTGTACATTTGTAAGAGAATTGTGATTCTCTTGTTGTAAGGAACTTGTGTTTCCTTGGTTGAAGTCTTGGAGTGTTGTATCTCCGAGCAAAGGTGTTAAGGCTTGTGTCCTTAAGTTGTAAAGGTTTTTTGAGCACCCGTAAGCTTGACAAGTTAGTGGAAAATCTCGAGAGAGTCTCTCGGGGACTGGACTAGCCACGTGTTGTGGTGAACCAGAATACATCGGTGCGTTCTTTCCGTTTGTTTATTTAACGCACTTAATTATTTCCTGCAAATTTTAATTTCCGCAAGTTTACGCTAAATTTTATTATAACGCTATTCGCCCCCCCTCTAGCATTAAGCGTATTATCTAACAGATATCAAGGAATATATCAGGAGAGGTATGTACCCAGTAGAAGCCACGAGTGACTAGAAGAGAACAATCTGTCGTTTGTCAAGTGGGTTTTTCATTAGTGGAGAAATATTATACAAAAGAACGCCAGATCTTCATTTAGTAAGATGCGTAGATGTTGGGCAGGGGACAGCCATTATGAATGAGGTGCGTGCAGGTATATGCGGGGCACATATGAGGGGATATATTTTGGTAATGAAGATTAGCTGGGTAGGATATTATTGGCTGACCATGGAACGTGACTGTATCAGCTTTGTGTGCAAATGCCACTAATGTTAGGTGCATGGAGACTTAATTCACTCTCTGCCGTCTATTGCATCTGATGTCTGCACCATGGCCTTTCGTTGCTTGGGGCATGGACGTCGTCGGACCCGTTGATCCAGCAGCTTCGAACGGGCACAGATTTATCCTGGTTGCTATTGACTATTTCACCAAATAGGTTGAGGCCAAAACCTTCAAGCCAGTGACCAAGAAGGCCGTGGTCAATTTTGTGCATGCAAATATCATTTGTCGCTTCGAAATTCCCAAGACGCTCATCACGGACAATGGTGCAAATCTCAACAGTCACTTAATGAGGGAAGTGTGTCCTCATACCGCCCCAAGGAAAACTGAGCGGTTGAGGAGGCCAATAAGAACATAAAGAAGATACTTCAAAAAATGGTGGAAGGGTGCAGGAAGTGGCATGAGAAGCTACCATTTGCATTGTTAGGCTATCGCACCACCGTCTGGACTTCAGTAGGGACAACCCCATACTTGTTGGTATATGGCACAGAGGCGGTAATCCCGGCCGAAATTGAAATCCCCTTCTTTTGAATCATGGCCGAAGCTGGAATCGATGACGATGAATGGGTCAAAGCTCGCTTGGAGCAATTGAGTTTGATCGATGAGAAAAGAATTGGCGGTGGTATATCACGACTAGTTGTATCAACAAAGGATGGCTAGGGCATATAATAAGAAAGTGCGTCCCAGAAAGGTCGAAGTAGGTCAATTGGTATTGAGCATCCACCATCACCAGGCCGAGGCAAAGGGCAAGTTCGCTCCAAGCTGGCAAAGACCATTCGTCGTATCAAGAGTGTTGTCTAATGGGGCATTGTATCTGACAGATGTGGAAGGGAAATCCGTGGAATTGGCAATCAATTCGGATGCTGTCAAAAGATATTTTGTATGATTTTCTTCTAGATCATTATTTATACTCGGAATTTGTTTGTACTTGACATGTTTTGAAAATTTGAATGACGAAGGTATTTTATTCTGCAATCTAAGCACTTTATCCTTTGCTAACCCTTTTGAGCTTTAGTTATTTCCTTTCATACCCCTTTTTCAGAATCGACAACGAAGTCAGAAATGGAAGTGTGAGAAGCCAGTGAAAGGAGAAGAATGGAAGGGAGAAAAAAAGTAAAATAAAGGAAGAAAAGAAAAATAAAAAAAGAAAGAAAAAGAAAGAAAGAAAAAAGAAAATAAAAAAGAAAGGAAAGAAAATAGAGAAAAAACAAATGAAAAAAAAAATGGAAGAAGAAAAGTGAAAACAAATAGCAAACAAAAAAGGGAGAAAACAAGAATAGTGAAGAAAGGAATCATTACGAATTACGTTTGACCTGATTCCTTCTAAGGATACGTGACAGCCTCATGATTCGGTCTCATCAAAATGAATAGCCAAAAGTTTTCAAGAAAGAAACTAAGGGAAGTTGTGGATGTTGTAAGAATTTGATTCCGAATGTTGTAATTTTGAACCCATTTTAATTTCTTTATGTATTGATATCCTCTCTTTCTAGGGTGCACCTATACCATGAGCTCCACCCCTAACTGCACCACGCCCTGCTGAGTCTGGATGATGCACAGATGATGTGGCGGCTGAAGATCCGGATGGCTGAGAAAATCCCCCACCCATGCCTTGACTGGGCGCACGACTGCCCCGCTGAATGTGACCTCTCAGTCCGCATCTAAAACACATCGGGATATTCAAATAACAAATCTCTCAAACTTGGGGCATGGAGCCCTCCCCCGCTACTGTGATCTCCCACCCGAACGACCAGATTGCTGGGTTCTTCTACTATCTGAACCTGGTCTCACGTGGTTGCTCCGCTGATAAATGCGTACAGATGGTGGTGCGCTCGCTTAGGACTAAGAATATGACTAGGATGACCCTAATGGCCATTTCCGCTGAACTGGCCTCCGTGAAAGACCTGCTGATCGGGCCCTGCTGCTATTCTCCATTTTTGCCTGTACCCTTACCTTTCTAGCCTATGTGGCCTGAGCGAAACCATGGTCTTCCCATAATTCATATCTGAGTGTAAGGCCAATGTAGTAGCCTCATTCACCACCAAGGGACTAAGGCTCTGAATGAATCACCGAACTCGAGCATCAATGGTCGATACTAACTGAGGAGCATACTTGGACCATCTCACAAACTCCATGGGGTACTCCCAAAGACTCATACTTCCCTGCATAAGGACGTCAAACTCGGTAGCACGGGCTGCCATTATGTCGGCTGGCAAGAAATAGTCCATAAATGCATTTACAAACCCATCCCATCGAGCTTGAGGTCTTCCTTCCTCAAGAGAATCCTCCCACATCTCAAACCACGAGTACACTGCTCCCCTCGACCTGTATGAAGCCAAATCAACTCCATCCATCTCTGAAGCCTTCACTACTCGAAGGGTCTTGTACATTCCATCAAGGAAATCCTGCGGATCCACCTCTGGATCTATGCCTAAGAACACTGGGGAGCCAACCACACAAATTGGTTAACTCTGGAGCTGGCGGAATCTCCTTGTCTGCTGGAAGACGCAGGGGAATCATGAGATCTCTGGGCCTAAGTGGACACTAACCGAGTCAACATATGGATGGCTCCTCTAAGGTTCCCATCAGATACCCCGGGATTGGAAGCTGGATTTGCATCAAAGTTAGGAATATCGGCGAAAGGGATGGTAGCACCCTCTGTCGCAACTGGAACCGGAATACTTTGATCTGGAATGGATAAGTCAGGTAGATTCAAGATCGAGGAGTCATTCTATCCCACGGCATGAAGTGCATAATTCATAGCCCCACTTGGGGTGGCATGGGCCCCAAGGCCTAGTCCAGCTCTCTTCTTAGGTGCCCTCATTGGAAAATTCGAAATAGTGCACGAGCTAGGCATGAATACTTTCAGTTTTCACTTCGCCACACGATATAGAATAACAAAGAAGAGGGTAGTTTCCCAAATATCCATGCAGCTCCCTACTTATAGATGCGGTCGACAACACAGCGATAAGAAAGGCTCTACTAGAAACAGCTCTGAGGCATCCTAGGACTCTTTTAAAACCTTAGGCTCTGATACCAAGTTTATCACGCCCCAATACCGAGGGGCACAATCGGCGTCTGACCGGGTAGCCCCAGTTAAGAGGACCTGGGTGCCTTTCCGATCCCATGTGCTACCCAGTAAATTTCATTGCTCATTAATCAAATGGATTAGCCCTTTATAAATAAAACACAATTTTACAAACATACATGGTTACTTAAAAAAATTTACAACTTACATCGCCCAACATACAAAATACATACTTACATAAGTTTGCAACACATGCTTACAATCCACGAAGCCACTAACGATACAATAGAATGATATAATATTTGCCGGTAACAAGGATCCGGCTATACATTACACCAAAAAGCAAAAACAAGACTCTGAAATAATAAGTGGCGTGAACCACGCAAGGCCCGAGAAAAAAAGGAGCTCACCAATGCAGTTGACGGAAGGTGAAGAGGAGCTACGGCCAGTGGACTGGAGTACCTTCTACGGATCCACCTACAATAATAACACAAATGTAGCACACATTTGAATTGTACTGATATGTATGAACAAACCTTTCCCTAAGTAAGCTCGAAACATACACAAGTAGCAAGTTGTAATGGAATAAACAATCAAATACACATGAAAGGAAACAATGAAGCTCAACAAGGTTACAAACTCTCCATTTCCCCATCAAAACTTTCACATCAATGATTTCACAACTTTTTCATATTTTCATTTCAGCAATGATTTCGATCACTCTCCACCGTTATTACCTCGGACACCCTTATCACCACAACCCATAACTTATTATTTTGTGTTGCGGCATGCAACCTGATCCCACCGTAACAATCACAGTTCACAAACAGCACAACAGCAAAAAAAGCAACAACAATTCACAAGGAACAACAACGCCAATTCTCAAGGGCAACCACAACAATTCACAAAGGATTTCCACAATCATCAATACCTCTTCCATCATATTCAAAAGTTCATAGGCAATTTAGGTCGCAACAATAATAACCCACAACAGGCCAAACATGTTATACCTCAGTTTTTTTTATCGCATCAACTACAATTTCTTTCCATCTTTTTTTATTTTTTGACTCTTACCACAAAACACATTCACAACCACACATTTGGTTTATTGCCAATTACTTACACCATTATTTCTAGAGACTTAACCACGTACACTCAAAGCATACCTTTCACAATAATTTCACAATTAGTCCATATAGATATCACATTCCAAATAGTCGTATACCAAACCAAGCAACTTTACAAGGTCAAAGCTAGCCATACATACCAGGAGCCGAATTCCCTTTTTACTTCTACTTTCAATTCACCAAACAGTCTAGCTACGTCGATCTAGTGTACAAATTAACACATATTTCTTAGAATCAAAGTTCTCAATCACTACTCAAACACATTTAGGTTATCAACCCTCTTTTGAACAATGCTTTACTTCTACCCAATCCGTCTTACAAAATCTTAGGTTCTAAAAGACATGCATGAATGTTTCAACCTTTATTATCAAGAATCAATGCATGAGACTCCCACCCCCCCCCCCTTAATTAAACTTAAAAGTTAATAAAGAGGTTTAGAGATCTTACCTGCAAGGAATGGGATGATGACACTCACTTGAAATTTCTCGACCCGGATCGTTTTAAAACATTAACTTGAAGAAGATGACTTTCTCTCTCATGAGTCCTCCTCCCTCTCTCTAATTTACACAATAAAGTGCTTAAAAAGAGGGGTTGGGGCGTTTTATTTAAGCGGGGGTCAGGTTTAAAATTTAGAAAATTCGAAGTGCGAATCGAGTTTGCGCTCGCACTTTGCGATTGCAGACAAAAAATGTGGTCCGCATAATGGACCGCGAAAAGTGTACCAAAACATGTCTCCACTGTTTGGGTATGCGATGGGAATGCGGTCCGCATACGCGTTTTGCGGTTGCAAAATGGATTGCATATTTTACCTCAAATTGACTAAGTCATTGACTCAGTTTGTGCTGCAAATGCGGTCCGGATATCAGTTATGCGGTCGCATAATGGACCGTATCTAGGCCTCAATTTTAGCCAAACCACTGACTAAGTATGCGGCAGGAATGCAGTCCGCATACTAGATTTGTGACCGCATTCCGGGCCACAAAATGGCACTTTCCTGGAAAACTCAATTATTTAGTTTTTTAAAAGCTTAGATCAATACAAAGGGTCCGAACGCATATTCGGATCTGGACACCACAAGCTACTATGTTTTGGAGCACAAGTTTTATGGGGCCTTATATCCTCATCCACTTAAAATCATTCATCCTCGAATGAGGACCTTGACAATTAGTTTGTTCTGAAAACAGGATATGCAAATTTCCAATTTTTCACTAACTCCCATATTTTTAGAAACTTTCGCCAGAGTTTCCTTTGTAATTTAGACATATCTACCTGACAGAGGACCCTAAAACAAAATTTCAAGAACCATTACACAATTACAACCATCCCTATAGTTGGTATACAATTCATTACCACAACAATGGCACATATTCGATTACTTGCTACCCTTTGCACATAAATTAGCCATTTCAATGAGTTCTGCATAATTTAACCACTTCAACATTCTACTTGCATACAAGTAGTTCATTACCAATCTATACTACCATTTGTTGTTTACTTATCACAAGAGTCTATATAAAACTTTCATTTACGCATGAGAGGTTCACATGACTTAAAAAAATTACAACATATACAATTCTTGCACAACTTGAGGAGTTACAATAATAAAGCATTTAGGAAGAAAAGATGGGGTGCCTTTACACCAGTTTGGGCACAATATCAATTTGTTTAGGGATAAGAGTTCTCATGATTAGTACTAGACTTGCTCAAATAGGTGGGGATATTTTTATTTCATCTCATCTTCCGCTAGACATAGCTTCTTCAACTCGTTGACTTCACCATAATACTTTAACTGAAGTGACTTCCTTATTTCTCAATATATGGACTTGCCTATCAAGAATAGCAACTGGGGTTTCTTCATACGACAACTCTTCATTAACCTCTATAGACTCAACTGGCACGATGGTTGATGGATCTCCAACCACTTTCCTTAACATGGAAATGTGGAACAACGGGTGCACTGATGACATTTCAAGAACTAATTCCAGCCTATAAGCCACTTACCCTATCCTTTCAGCGATTTGATACGGCCCCACATACCTAGGACTCAACTTCCCTTTCTTCCCTTTCTTCCCGAATCGCATGACTCCCTTCATAGGAGATACCCTCAAGAATATCCAATCATCAACATGAAATCCTAATTCCATTCGACGAACGTCTGCATAGGATTTGTGGTGACTGTGAGCAATTTTCATCTGTTTCTGAATAACTTTAATTTTTTCCATAGCATGGTGCATGAGGTCTGGACATAACAATTATACTTCACCTACTTCGATCCACCCAATCGGAGACATACACCTCCTTCCATACAATCCCTCAAATGGGGCCATCTGAATGTTGGCATGAAAGCTGTTATTGTAAGCAAACTCTATGAGTGGAATGTATTCATCCCAATTGCCTTTGAAATCTAAAACACAAGCCCGCAACTTATCCTCAAGCATCTGAATAGTCCGCTCCGCCTGACCATCAGTTTGTGGGTGGAAAGTTGTGCTGAGATTCACCTGAGTACCTAAACCTTGCTGAAATTTCTTCCAACAATTAGCTGTGAACTGGGCCCCTCGATATGAGATGATAGAAAGTGGAGTTCCATGAAGCCTTACTATTTCCTTAATATACAATTGAGCATACTGTTCTGCCGTTTCAGTGGAATTGAAGGCAAGAAGTGAGTTGACTTGGTGAGTCGATCCACCACTACCCCAATTGAGTCGAATTTGTTCTGAGTGCGAGGTAACCCCACCACGAAATCCATGTTGATCACCTCCAATTTCCACTTTGGTATTTCCATAAGTTGAGTCAACCCATGGGGCCGCTGATGTTCAGCTTTTACCTGTTGACAATTCGGACATTTAGACGCAAAATCCGCCATGCCCCTCTTCATACCGTTCCACCAATAAATTTTCTTGAGATCATGATATATTTTCGTAGAGCCTAGGTGCAAAGAATACCTAGAGTTATGAGCCTCCTTCATTATCCTTTGCTGAAGATTATCTACCTCTGGAACACATGGCCTACCCTGGCATCGCGATACACCATCGCCGCACAGTGAAAAGGCCAAAGTCTTGTTATTCAGAACTGCTTCCTTCATCTGATCTAATGCTGGATCAACAAACCAATTTTCCTTGACTTCCACTACAAGTGACGATTCTACTCCATTATGCACCATAACATCCCCCTTGTCTGAGGCCAAAATGCATACCCCTAGACTGGCCAATTGATAAACCTCCCGAGCCATATGCCTTTGATCCGCTCTCAAATGAGCCAAACTACCCAAAGACTTCTGATTGAGTGCGTCGTCCACCACATTCCCCTTCCCTAGATGGTACAAAATGTTCATATCATAATCCTTGAGCAATTCTAACCACCGTCGTTGCCTTAAATTCAAGTCCCTCTACTTGAACAAGTATTGGAGACTCTTGTGGTCCAAGAACGCGTCCACATGGACCCCATAGAGATAATGCCGCCATATTTTTGACACAAACACAACTGTCGTAAGCTCCAAATCATGCATCGGATAACTCTTCTCGTGATTCTTGAGCTACCTTGAAGCATATGCTACAACCTTCCCATGTTGCATCAACATACACCCCAACCAACCCTAGATGCATCGCAATAAACTACAAATCCTTCCGTGCCTTTTGGCAAGGTCAATATTGATGTTGAGGCCAACCTTGACTTCAATTCGTGAAAACTCTTTTCACAGGCGTTGGACCACTGGAACTTCACTCCTTTCTGCATCAATTTAGTCAATGGGGAGGCGAGGGTAGAGAATCTCTCCAGAAATCATCGATAATACCCTGCTAATCCGAATATGCTGCAAATCTCTGTCAGGGTCATGGGTGTAGGTTAATTTCACTACTGCAATCTTCTGGAGGTCAACCTGAATCCCTTCACTAGAAACAACATGACCCAAAAAGGTAACAGACCCCAACAAAAATTCACATTTCGAGAACTAACCGTACAACCGGCGCTGATGAAGTGTCTACAAAACTGCCTTGAGGTGATGGACATGATCCTCCTTGCTCCTTGAATAAACGAGGATGTCATCAATGAAAACAATCACGAAGGAATCTAGAAATGTCTTCAAGACCCGATTCACAAGATCCTTGAAAGTTATTTTTGCGTTGGTTCACCCAAACGACATGGCCGTGAATTAAAAGTGACCATAGTGAGTTCTGAAAGCGGTCTTAGGAATATCATGTTCTATGATCGTCTATTGGTGATACCCAGACTATAGATCAATTTTTGAGAAGAACCTTGCACCTTGAAATTGGTCGAACAAATCATCTATCCGAGGCAAAGGATATTTATTTTTGATTGTGACTTTGTTGAGCTACCGATAAGCAACACACGTCCAAAGCGACCCATCCTTCTTTCTGACAAAAAGAAGTGGAGCACCCCACAGCGACACACTCGGCCAAATGAATCCCTTTTCTAATAAATTCTTTGGCTACTCCTTTAACTCCATTAACTCTGCTGGAGCCATTTTGTATGGTAGAATTGATATTGGCTGCATATCTGGCTATATATCAATCCCGAACTCAATCTCCCTACCTGGCGGAATCCCTGGAAGCTCGCCCGAAAACATTTCAAGAAACTCATTCACGATTGGCACGGACTCAGGAGAAAACACTTCTGAAGTGGTGTCCCCCACACAAAACAAATGATAGATACATCCATTTTTGATCATTTTTGAAGCCTTAAGGTAAGAAATAAAATCCCCTATTGCACCACACCATTCCACTTCCACTCAATAACCGGCTCACTAGGGAACTCGAGCCTCATGACCCTCATTCGGGAGTCAAGTCTAGAAAAACATTAATAAAGTTAATCCATTCATATAATTACATCAAAATCTACCATTCCAAGCTTGATAAGATCGGTCATGGTAACACAAACACATATCGTGTCAACACAATCCCTATTAACTCGTGCATTTGTAATAGAATCACCAACCGGAGTCGATACAGAGAACGGCTCATAAAGTTGTTCAGGTTCTATCCCAAAGCTTGAAGCAATGAATGGGGTGACATAAGACAAGAAGCACCGTGAATCAATAAGAGCATAACAATCAATAGTCTTAACGGACAATATACCTGTAACTACATCTGGAGACGCCTCTGCACTCTGGCGACTACTCAAAGTATAAAACCGGATGGGTCCACCTCTACCACGAGGTCCACCCCTAACTGCACAATGCCCTGCTGAGGCTGGAGGACGCACAGATGATGTGGCGACTAAAGATCTGGATGACTGAGAAAATCCCTCACCCATGCCTTTACTAGGAGCACGACTGTCCCACTGGATATTACCTCTCACTCCGCATATAAAACACATCGGGATATCAAAATAACAAATCTTTGTATGGAATCTCCCACATGGAGCCCTCACCCGCTACTATGATCTCCCTGATGAACGATCGGAAAGCTAGGGTAGCCTATTGTCTAAACATGGTATCACGTGGCTTCTCCGCTGATAACTATGTACAGACTGGTGCGCTCATTGAGGACTAATCATATGACTGGGATGACCCTGATAGCCTTCTCCCCTGAACTGGCCTCCCTAAATGACCCGCTGATCAGGCCCTACTGCTATTCTCCCTTTTCACCTGTACCCTTAACTTTCCAGAAGCGAAACCCACGATCTTCCCATAATTCATATCTGAGTGTAAGGCCGCTATAGCAGCTTCATTCACCACCAAGGGACTAAGGCCCTAAATGAATCACCAAAGTTGAGCATCCATGGTTGCCACTAATTGAGGAGCATACTTGGACAATCTCACAAACTCCAAGTGGTACTCCTAAACACTCACACTGCCCTGCTTGAGGACCTCAAACTCAGTGGAACGGGCTGCCATTGTGTCGACTGGCAAGAAATGGTCCATAAATACATCTACAAACTCATCCCATCGAGCTGGAGGTCTTCCCTCCTCACGAGAATCCTCCCATATCTCAAACCACGAGTATGCTGCTCCCCTCAACCTGTATGAAGCCAACTCAACTCCCTCCGACTCTGAAGTCTTCATTACTCGAATGGTCTAGTACATTTCATTAAGGAAATCATATGGATCGGCCTATGGGTATGTGCCTGAAAACTCTGGAGGGGCCAACCGTGGAAATTGGTAGACTCTGGAACTGGCAGAATCTCCTTGTCCGCTGGATGACGAAGCGGCATCATGGGATCTCTAGGCCTGAGCATTCAGTTAACATATGGATGGCTCCTCCAAGGTCCCCATCAGATACCCCAGGACTGGAAGCTGGAACTACATCAAAGTTAGGAATATCAGAGGGAGGGGTGGTAGCACCCTCCGCCGCAATTGGAATAGTTATTCTTTGATCTGGAATGGATGGGTCAGTCACTCTCGCCCAAGGCATCAGGTAACTGATTCATAGCCCCACTCGGGGTTGCATGGGCCTCAAGGCCTAGTCTAGCTCTATTCTTAGGTGCCATCACTAGAAAATTTGAAAAAGAGCACGAGTTAGGCATGAATACTATCACTTTACACTTCACCACACGATATAGAATAACTAAGAAGTAGGTAGTTTCCTAAATGTCCATGTAGCCCCCTACTTATTGATGTGGTCGACAACACACCGATAAAAAAGGCTCTACTAGGCACGGCTCTGAGACATCCTAGGACTCTTTTAAAACCTTAGGCTCTGACACCAGGTTTGTCATGCCCCAAAACCGAGGGACGCGACCGGTGCCCCACTGAGTATCCCCACTCAAGCAAAATTGGGGTCCTTTGCTATCCCACTCGTTACCCCGTAATTTCATTGCTCATTAATCAAATGGATTAGCCATTTATAAATAAAACACTACTTTACCAACCTACATTGTTACTTAAGGAGTTTTACAACTTACATCGCCCAACATACAAAATACATATTTACATCAGTTTGCAACCCATGTTTACTATCCACGAAGCTTCTAACGATACAAAAGAATGATATAATACTTGCTGGTAACAAGGCTCTGGCTATACCTTATACCAAAACAAAAACAAGACTCAGAGATAATAAGTGGCGTGAACCACGCAGGGCCCCGAGAGGAAAGGGGATCACGAATGCAGCTAACGGAATGTGAAGGGGAGCTACGGCCAGTGGGCTGGAGTACCTGCTACGGATCCACCTACAATCATAACATGAATGTAGCGCCCCCGGCAAAAGGGGCGTTAGTACATTTCAATAGTACTGGTATGTATGAACAAAACTTGCCTTAAGTAATCTCTAACCATACACAACTAGCAAGTGGCAATGGAATCAACAATCAATTACACATGAAAGGAAACAATAAAGCTCAACAAGGTTACAAACTCTCCATTTCCCCTTCAACATTTTCACATCAATGATTTCACAACTTTTTCATATTTTCATTTCAGTTGTGATTTCAATCACTTTCTACCTTTATTAGCTCGGCCTCCCCTATCACAACAACCCACACTTTATTACTTCATGTTGCGGCGCGCAAATCGATCCCACTAAAACAATCACAATTCACAAACAGCACAACAGCAACAACAATTCACTAAGAACAACAACACCAATCTTCAAGGACAACCACAACAACTCACAAAGGATTTCCACAACCATCAATACCTCTTCCATCATACTTAAAAGTTCACATGCAATTTAGTTCGCCACAATAATTTCACACAACAGGCCAATCATGTTATTACCACAATTATTTAGATCGCATCAATTACAGTTTCTTTCCATCATTTGTTTTTCGACTCTTACTACATAACACATTCACAACCACACATTCGGTTTATTGCCAATTACTTACACTATTATTTCGTGAGACTTAACCACGGACACTCAAAGCATACCAATCACAAGAATTTCACAAATATTCCATATAGATATCACACTTCAATTAGTTGTACACCAAACAAAGTGACTTTACAAGGTCAAAGTTAGCCATACATACCTTGAGCCGAATTTCCTTTTATCTTCTACTTTGAATTCACCAAACCGTCTAGCTATGTCGATCTAGTGTACAAATTAACACATATTTCATAGAATCAACATTCACAATCTTGTTAGACCGGTTGTTATATGGGTACCAACTCCGGCGATATTGACTCCCTTTTCGTAATTCACCTATTTAAGGTAATTTTGTTTGCTTTTTTCTTTATGTCTTCTGTTGTACTTTTCATTTATTAATAAAATCTAACCCCAGGCTATGCCTAGTGGATTGCCTAAAAAACATTCACAATCTCTAATCGAACACGTTTAGGTTATCAACCCTCCTTTGAAGAATGCTTTACTTCTACCAAATCCCTCTTACCAAATCTTAGGTTTTGAAAGACATGTATGAATGTTTCAACCTTTATTATCAAGAATCAATGCATGAGACTCTCCCCCCCCCCCTACTTAAACTTGAAAGTTAATGAAGAGGTTTCGGGATCTTACCTGCAGGGATGGGGATGAAGACACTCACTTGAAATTTCCCGACCTGGATCGCTTTAAAGGATTAACTAGAAGAAGATGACTTTCTCTCTTAGGAATCCTCCTACCTCTCTCTTATTTTTCTCAGTAAAGTGATTAAAAAGAGGGGTTGGGGTGTTTTATTAAAAAGGGGGTCCGATTTAAAAATTAGAAAATTTGGAGTCTGGGTCGGGTTGGTCCGCATAATGGACTGCAAAAAGTGTTCCAAAACCAGTCTCCACTTTTTGGGTATGTGGCGGGAAAGCGTTCCGCATATGCGGTGTGCGGTCACAAAATAGACCACATTTTTTACCTCAAATTGACTGACTCATTGACTCACTTAGCGATGCAAAATGCGGTCCGCATATCAGTTATGTGGTCGCATAATGGACCGGATCTAGGCCTCAATTTTAGCCAAACCACTGACTCAGTATGCGGCAGGAATGCGGTTTACATACTAGAGTTCCAGACCGTAAAAGGGCACTTTTCTGGAAAACTCAATTGTTTGATTTCTTTAAAATCTTAGATCAATACAAAGGGTCCGAACCGCGGTGAGCATATTCGGATCTAGAAACCACAAGCTACTATGTTTTGGAGCACAAATGTTTACGGGGCCTTACACATGGGTCAATTTAGACCGCACAAAATTGATCGCGATCCACACAGAGGTGGGGTCCAGAATACCCACTCTCTGTATCTAGGCGGTGTGGATCGCAAAAATTATAGTGCGGCTGCACTAGGACCAATGCATACCGCACAAAATGTGGTTGGGCCGCAGTCTCTAAGGTTGAACTTTCATAACTTTCATCAATATGGTGCACACAAAATGGTATTGTGGACCGTCCAGGGGAACCGCAGATTGCACAAAATTTACCGTGCACCACAATGAGTACCCAGCTACGGAACTAAGTTAGGGTTCCATGAATTTATCATTTTAAACCAAAATTTGCACCTAATTAGTGTCCCTACATATTGTCGAGTGTATTTTAACTAAAAAAGTCTATTTTAATCAAAAGATTAACTACCCTAACCTAATCTATGATAGAAGATATGGGAAGAAGAGAAATAAAAGCTAAGTAAACAAAAAAGAAAAGAAAATAACAATACTAAAAGCGATAAAACAGAAGTAGAGTTACCATATGTGAGATCTATAGGTGATTAATGAGTCCTAGCAGGTAGTTACGAGCAGCTGATATGATGAACAGTGTTTATATGAGGTTTGAGAGTCAGAGGATCAAAAATTTTTAATGTAGGGCCTCAGGCAATATTTATAGAAAAAGACATGGGGCTCAGCTTACCTACCCCAGTGAGGACCACACAAATGGATCGCGGTCTACACTGCACAATAGTTTTCAAGCTTGAAGAGGCAACACACTGCGATTCGCACAAAACGGGTTGCAGCTGCAATGGTCCACTGTGGACCTCACAAAATTTCATGCATCCGTAGTAGTGAACATCAGAGAGGTCACATTTCACCCTTCATCAGTACGGTTCGCACTAAATATAGTATGGTCATATTGCAAAGTTTAGAGACTCGAACACTACCATGTCTTGCATTGTACCAACACAATCATGTAACATCTCACAACCAGTTAGCCCAGAAATCAATCCTATACTATGAATGAAAACCAAATAAAAAAAAAAGAGAAACACATGGTTTGCCTCCCAAGAAGCTCCTAATGTAAAACTGCAGCATGAGGCAAGTTACTGTCACATCATTTGAAATGAATGAATGCCACCACGTGGCTGTCGTCAATTTTTTCCCATGTATTGCTTGACCATATGCCTATTCACTCTAAAAACTTCACCATTTTTGTTTTTTAAATAAAGAGCACCAAACGGGGTCACACACGATACTTCAAACGGTCCTATCCATTTTGACTGGAGCTTTCCCGGGAACAACCGTAGCCGAGATATGAATAAGAGAACCAAGTCCCCCACCTTGAACGCCTTGCCCCGAGTATACTTGTCGTGAAGGTTATTCATTTTATCCTTATACAGGGATGAACTAGAGTAGTCATGGCACCTAAATTTGTAAAGTTCATTGAGTTCCTCCACACGAAGATTAGCAGCTACATCCCACTCAAGGTTGAACTTCCTGAAGGCCCACATGGCCATGTGCTATAACTCTACTAGTAGATGGCAAGTTTTTCCAAACACCGGCCGACATGGAGACATACCAATCAGAGCCTTGCATGCAGTCATATAATCCCATAGAGCGCCATCCAACTTCTATGACCAATTGGTCATATTTACATTGGCCATCTTTGAAAATATGCTTTTGATTTCCCTGTTGGAGACTTCAACTTGACCACTTTCTTGAGGATGATAGGGAGTAGAAACTTTGTTATTGACACCATACTTTGAAAGCAAACTGTCAGATGCTCTATTGCAAAAATGAGACCCCCATCACTTGTGATTGCACGAGGAGTGCCAAACGTTGTGAAAATGCTCTTTTGAGAAATGCAACAACACTCTAGGCCTCACTGTTGGGAAAAGCCACGGCTTCAACCCACTTTGACACATAGTCCACTGCCTTAAAAATGTATGTATTCCCACACGAGCTAACAAACGGGTCCTTAAAATCAATGCCCCCATACATCAAAAATATCAACCTCAAAAATGGTGTTGAGAGGCATCTCATCTTTCTTCAAAATTCCACCCGCTCATTGACATTCATCACACCTCTTCACAAGATCACTTGCATCTTTGTACAAAGTTGGCCAATGGAATCCATAACTAAGAGCTTTCGAAGCAATCCTCGCCCCACCATGATAGCCACCATAGGGAGAGGAATGACAAGCCTCGAAGATACTTAATTGATCTTCCTCTGGGACACACCTTAGGATCACACCATCCGCACAAATCTTGAACAAATATGTCTCATCCTAATAGAAATCCAGACTATCCCATTTGAGCTTCTTCCTTTGGTTAGAGGAGAGCTCACACAGAAAAATTCCAATCACAAGGTAATTAGCAATATCCGCAAACCACGGCATATCACTCATTGACACAAAAAGTAGTTTCTCATCGGGAAATGCATCATTGATCTCTAGGCCATCATATAGCCTTCCTTCCTCTTCCAAGCGGGACAAGTGATCCACCACTTGGTTTTCACTGCTCTTTCGGTCCACATTTTCTGAATCTATCTCTTGAAGTAATAATACTCATCGCATCAACCTTGCCTTGGAGTCTTTCTTTGTTATCAAGTACCTAAGGGTTGCATGATCGGTCTGCACTATGACCTTGGCCCCCACAAGATACGGCCAAAACTTTTCCATTGCAAACCATATGGCTAACAACTCTTTCTAAGCTGTCGTGAAGTTTCTTTGAGCCTCATTCATGGTCTTGCTTGTGTAATACACCGGATGAAACCTTTTGTAAACTTTTTTACCCAAAATTGCCCAAACTTCAATGTCACTCACGTCGCACATGAGCTTGAATGGGAAATTCCAATTTGGAGCGGTAAAGATAGGGGTGGTTGTCAACTTAAGCTTTAGAATCTCAAATGATTGCATGCATCCCTCATCGAACACAAACTTGGCATCCTTTTCAAGTAGCTTGCACAAAGGGTTTACCACCTTTGAAAAATATTATATAAACCTCCAGTACAACCCTGCGTGCCCAAGAAAACTCCTCACCCTCTTGACATAAATAGGGGGAGGAAGCCTTGAAATCACCTCTATTCTAGATTTTTCAACTTCGATGACATGCTTTTAAATTTTATGACCCAACACTATGCCCTCCTCACTTATGAAGTGGCATTTTTCCTAATTGAGTACAAGATTTGTGTCTTCACAACGGGCCGACCTGCGATCTAGACTTTTCAAACACTCATCAAATAAATCACCCACCACACTGAAATCGTCCATGAACACCTCCAAGATATCTTCCACAATATCACTGAAGATGGCCATCATGCATCGTTGGAATGTCGCTAGGGCATTACATAACTCGAACAGCATCTGAGAAAAAGAAAAGGTTCCATATGGACAAGTAAATGTGGTCTTCTCCTAATCTTCGAGAGCGATTAAGATTTGGGCGTACCCAGAATATCCGTCCAAAAAGCAATAGAAGGAACCCCCATCAAGGCAATCAAGCATTTGGTCAAGGAATGGCAATGGGAAGTGATCCTTGCGCGTCACCTTGTTCATCTTCTGGTAGTCCATGCATACCCTCCATCCGATAACTGTCTGTGAGGGAATTAGTTCATTGTTATCATTGGTCACCACACTTCTTCAGCACACATTGCACTGGAGAAGTCCATGAGCTATCACAAATAGGGTACACAACCCCGACATCTAACCATTTTATCACTTATGTCTTCACAATTTCTTGCATTGCTTCGTTCAACCTCTTTTGGTGGTCCAAGGAAGGTTTTGCATCATCTTCTAGAATAATCTTGTGCATACAAAATTTGGGTCTTATTCCCCGAATATCAGCTAATATCCATCCAATTGCCTTCTCTCACTTTTTGAGCACCACCAAAGTGGCACCTACATGCATGTTAGTAAAACAAGAGGAAAGAATAACTGGTAAAGTTGAACTAGGGCCTGAGAATTCATACCTGAGGTGTGGAGGCAATGGCTTCAACTCCAACACCGTAGGTTCCTCAATTGAAGGCCTGGTTGGAAAAGTCTTTCTATTTTCAAGGTCGAAGGATAGTTTCCTAGGGTCATAAGAATACGAGCCCATTCTGTGTAAAGCATTCACACACTCCACTCAGCATTCATCATCATTGACATCAAGATTTAACAACAAGGCCTCTAGAAGGTCTTCCATATTGATCATTGCACTAGTATCATCAATTATCACAGTTCTAACAAGATCAACGAATGAGCACACTTCGGTAAAATTGGGTTGCTTTATTGACTTGCACACATGAAAAATGACCTTTTTATCACCCACACGAAAAGTGAGTTCTCATGCTTTCATATTAACTAGAGCCTTCCCTGTTGAAAGGAAAGGTCTTCCCAATATGATCGGGACTTCATAGTCCACCTCACAATCCAAGATCACAAAATCAGCTGGCAAGATAAATTTGTCCACCCGGACAAGCACATCATCAACAATACCCAATGGTCAGTTCATTGATATATCCGCAATTTTCAATCTCATGGAAGTTGGCCTCGGTCGCCCAATACCCGAAGTCTTGAAAACTGAGTAGGGCATCAAGTTGATACTTGCCCCTAAATCACATAAAGCTTTAGAAAACTTTGCACTTCCAATAGTGCACGGTATAGTGAAAGCATCGAGATCCTCCAACTTTGGAGCTATTGAATGTACTATAGCACTAACTTGGTGGGTCATCTTGATAGTTTCACAGTCCATGGATCTTTTCTTTGTCACCAAATATTTCATGAATTTAGCATAGCCAGCCATTTTCTCCAAAGCCTCCACCAAAGGCACAATGATGGATAAGCTTTTCATCAAGTCAATGAACTTTTTGAAATGATTCTCATTTTTCTACTTGGCTAGACTTTGAGGATAAGGTGGAGGTGGTCTAGGCAAGGGTGCCTTGCCTTTTGGCACAACCCGCTCCAACATGTCTATTACGTGTTCCCTAGACTGGTTCACGTCATTTTTTCTTTTCTAACTCGGCATCTTAAATATCAATCCCCACATCTTCATTCACATTTTCATCAACCACATTCTCAACCACCAAAGGAACTTCCTCTTCTTGCAACTCGGCTTCATCACCCATATCTTGCTTTTGTTTTGAGGCATTCACATCACCACCTCGTCCACTCCTGGTGGTTACCGCCATAACATGATTGTTCCCACCTTTCGGGTTCACTATCGTATCATTTGGTTGAGCACCCTTAGGGCGTGTATTCAAGGATTGAGAGATTTGACCTAGTTGCACCTTGAAATAGTGGAAGTATTGTGAGAAGCCAATTGAGCATCCGAATCTACATTCTTCTTCATCATTTGTTCGAACATCATTTCAATTATACTCATATCATTGCTAGAATAACTAGGACCCTGGGATAGAAAAGGTGGTGGATTGCCCGATTGTTGGTACATTGGGGGCCTTTGAAAACCTTGCCCTTAATTTCCCTGGTTGGTGTTCCATCCATCGTAGTAGTTGTTGTTTGCCCAGTTTCATTGATTGCTCCGATTGTTTTTGTGATTTCCCTCATTCGAATTTTAATTATTTTTCCCTCAAATTTTGTTCCATTGTTAGTGATTGTTCCATTTGTTGTTTCCTTGTTATTGATTGCCCTAATTACCTTAGGATCTCCATTCTTGTAGTTGGTTAGAAGAATTGCCTTTTTGACCTTGATAATTGTTCATATATTGTACCTCCTCATTTTGCCCATCATAGCCATCATCTTGAAATCCACCATCATCATTGTTAAATTGATCCGAATTCCCTTTGTTTTGGTGACCTCTTTGCCTTCTTTGGTTTACTAGAATGTTAACACCCTTCAAAGCATTCACTTGGCGAGAATTTTGGACTTGTTGCAACTTTTCCTTTGCTAGTTTGTTCATGGTTGTTGTCAACTCCACGATCACATGCCCATGATCATGTAATTCTTTGTGCCAATGAACGACCGTGGGGTCACCCTAGGGCACATTAGCTCTACTTTGCCAAGATGAGGATGTGTCAGCAATCTCGTCAAGAATGTCACAAGCTTAATCATACGTCAATTTCATGAAATTACCTTATCAAGTTGATTCACCATGCATTGATTTGTTGTATTGATGCCCTGGTAGAAAGTTTGTTGCAACATATTCTCTGTCATATCATTGTTGGGCCATTCCTCCACCATAGTTATATATATCTCTCCCAAATCTCATGCAAAGGTTCGATGGGATCCTGCTTGAAAGCCAAGATCCCATCCTACAATGAGGCCATATTTCCTAGTGAAAAGAACTTTGCATTGAACTTGCCCACCAACTCATCCCAAGTAGTGATGGAATGGTTGGGAAGACGCTCAAGCCAATCTAAAGCCTTCCATCAAAGTGAAAATGGGAAGAGTCTCAATCGGAGTGCATCTTCGGACACATTGGTTTTCTTGCCCCCCAACAAGTAACCACGAACCCCTTGAGATGTTTGTAAGCATTTTGAGTTGTAGCGCTCGTGAAGTATCCACGTTGCTCCAACAATGTCAGCATCACATTACTGATTTGGAAATTGCCCACCTAGAATCGGGGTGGGACAATAGCACTTGCATAGCCTTGGTTTGGAAGCACTCTAGGAACTGCTCTTAGAGGTGGCGGGGGAGGGTCTGGAACATCATCATTAACAATGGCATGGCAGACTCTTACTTGTCCTGGAGGTAGAATAGGTACCTCATCCTCTCCATTGTCATCAACCTCCTCCCCAGCTATCACGTATCCAAGAAGGTCATTAGCATTTAACGCCATTTTGTACCTAAAGTATTGACACACACAAATTAGTAACAAAGAAAGAAAGAAGACCAAAACACAAAACTACTTAGACAGAGATTCAAAACGATTAGCTCCCCAGCAACAGTGCCAAAAGGTTGATCGAGGCCTGCCCTGCACTACTATTGAGTAGCGAGAGAGGGTCGAAGCAGCTTTTATTCTATTAAGGTCGGGATCGATATCCACAAAGAGCTAGAAATTGGAGTTGAGTATCTACCTAATTTAGAGTTGTGTAATTGTTCCTAATTGCACTAATAAACATTTTTGGGTTTTTTTTACTTCTAAATTTATCAAGTACTATGCTAATTTAAACTAGAATAAGCTAAGAATAAGATATTACGGGTTGACCAAATTTTAGAAGGCACTAAGTTAGTGACTTTCGCCTATATGGTCAATTAACGTATACTTGAGTTTAAGATACGATTGACATTTTGGTAGTATGATATAACCTTTGTACGATTTTACTCACTCTATGCCTCTCGGCAATTCAAGTGATTTTGCCCGAATTGACTTTCTCAAGACCAATTGGATATGCAAATTTACAAAAGAAAATAGGGTTCAACTCAGGTATTATTATCTCTAGGTTTATCCCTTTAATTGGGGCTATCAATCTCTTGAGTACGGACCAATTCCTTGTTGGACTAATTTCAGAGACTTAGGCTCTCTTCTCTAGAAGAACCAAAATCAACTAAACACAAACTAGTGTCTACAACCACTAATTCAGCAATTAAATATGAAATTAGTCCAAATATCAAACACTCATTGTCAATCTAGCCTTAAAACCCAAGACCCATTAATTACCCATACGAGGGTTGAGCCACAACCCTAGCTTATGGGTCTAGCTACACATAATTGAAGAAGAAAACAAAGAAATAGATGAAGAACAACTATTATTAATTAATCACTAAGATAAATAACAAGATTCAATGTTGAAATGTAGATAAAATTACCGAAAATTACTAAATACTTCGAACCCACGAGTGCAGCTACAACATAAAACTATTTTCCTGACCTAAAAATGGAAAAGAATCTATTTATATTATGCGGACAATTCTGGACAAAAATAATCCTAGGGGGTTAGTGCGGACCGCTCAAAATGGTGTGTGGCCGCACTAGGTCTCTGAACTTGAAATCCCATCTCTCTGAACTCAGGTACTGCAGATCGTAGAGAATTGACGTAGCCACGTAGGCTCTACTGTGGTCCGCATAAAATGGAGCACGGGCCGCATTTGCTTGAAAACTCCAACTTGGCACTTCTCTGATTCTTGGCTCTGCTGACCACACAAAGTCGAGTTAGGCTGTATTGATCGCAGTTCGGACCGCACAAAACCTAATGCAATCACACTGCCTCTTTGCCTGGAAATCAAACTCTCTGAATCTCCTTGTGCGGACCATACAGAATAGTGTGCAGGCACATTAGGACTGTTCTGCTTAAGCTTTGTCTTTGTATTGATACTTGTGAAAGTTTTACTCCTTTTGAGTTGATCTTTGACATCTTGTCACTTTGTTGATCAAACCTACAATCAAGCACAACTTGTGAGTCTTTTGGGACTATTTTGTACGAATTTCCTATCAAAACATTAGGAAAAAAGCCTATAAAATGCATCAAAGTCCCTAGTTATGAAGGTTCGCAAATGCATGGATTATTATGCTACTGCATAAGGTAAGTTGAGGGGAAATCCATTGTTGTGCTTCGTGATGGCGAAGCAGATCCAGCAATTGTGGTGAAGGAGAAACACCTCGGCAGTAAGTTTAAACAGCCATCTTCCCGACGTTTCGGCTATTTCTCACCATTGTTGGCCGGATTTGGAGCTTTTTGAGAGGGATTGAAGAGGGAATCGAAGGGAAACACTTGGACGTAAGATTTTTTAACTCAATACTCAATTCTATGATGATTTCTACCCATTTAAACATGAAATTTGTGGAATTAAAAGCCTAAAATTGGGAAATTATGGTTTGAAATTGGAGACTTTGTTTTGATCATTTGAGAGGTCGGTTGTAGTTGGATTTTGATGTATTTACTATGTAAGAACTCGTTAGAGTGTAAGGATTCTATTTTAGTGATTTTTATTGGAATTTGAGACGTGTGATTAGGGGTCGAGTTTGATCAATTTAGGGATTTGTGATGTAAAGTGATTATTTTTGCATGGGCTTTGTTCCCTTAGGATATATTGGTTCTATTTGTTCGATTCGGGGTGTTTGGAGGCCGAATCAAGAGGAAAGGGCATCACGGGCTAGAGTTTGTCTTGTCTTGAGGTTATTAATGCTTTGAAACTTGGTTCTGAGGGTTCGAACACCCCCAACTATGTGATCTATGATTGTGATTAGTATTAAGGTGACCCAAATGGCAAGTGACGAGCGTGTGGGTGTGCATCGTGAGAATTGCGAACTGGATCATTCCACAGAACCTCTTAATGACTCTTTCTTGCTGATATCCATGTTGTATCTATGTGATTAAGTTAATGAATTGTAAGTCATGCCAATTATCATATTAGGGCTTCACGCCAATACCGTCAAGACCCGAGAGGTCACTTCTTGTTGTCATATCATTAGTTTCATTGATATTCTGTACTCAATCCTATTCATACATATTATATCATGCCTTAGTCTCGATAATTGTTATTTGACACATTATATCATTGTTGGGGCTAGTATCGTGACATTGTGATCCCGTGTGTGTGAGACTTGAGAGTGATGACTGAGTGAAGCCAAGAGCCTGATTATGGGTGACAGCTATGGTTCGGGTTTTAAGTCGTAACAGATTATTGATACATGCCTTCGCTGGCAATGTTATGGCATTTGGTACGTAGGAGCCCCTCCGGAGTCTGCACACTCACAATGGGCACAGCTGGTTATATTAAGGGATGGATTTTCCCTGAACATGGATCTTGTCTGAAGTACTCATATCTGGAGATGGATCTTCTCTTTGAAGCTGGATTGGCATGTTTCCTTGGTACCGGATGACTACTGTCAGTGATGTATATATAATCGGGGATAGATCTTCCGTAGACCTTGTGAGCCATATATAGTACCGAGTGGTTGCAAGGTTGTTATTGTTATTATCTGGAGATGGATCATCTCGATAGGCTGGAATGGCCTTTCTTAGTACTGCGTTATTGATGTCGGAGTTGTATATATTTCGTGATGGGTCTTCCATGGACCGTATGAGCCATATACAGTACTGAGTGGACGAGTATTTGAGATTGTGGGAACATGAGGCACTCAGCATGGTGCATTCCACCCAACATCTGCATTGACATGCAGATGTAGCAGAGTTATATTACTTTGCCTGGATCATACTTGCTCTGTTTTACTTTTCGAGGTCTTTATCTAACTGAATGCATGCCTACGTTTCTGTACATTATTTTTATTATCCTTGAGGAGGTTGAGTTTCTCACTAGCTATCAGTCCAAAGGTGGGACTTGTTACATACTGAGGTTGTGTACTCACGTTACCCCCTACACCTCGTGTGCAGATTCAGGTACTTTGGATCTAGTGGCAGATGTTCGATTGAGGCTTCTAACTTAGAATATTATTGAGGTGCCTGCACGGCGTTCGCAGTCCTTGTCTCTCCACCTTACTTTCTAGTTGTATTCCAGTTGTTCCCTTAGAAATTATATGAGACTGTTCCTTAGACGCCCATGCACTCAATGACACCCCAGTTTTGGGCTGGATTGTATCTATTCATGGAATTTCATATGTTTCAAATTGTTCTTTAACTATTTAAGCTTATATAAAAATCTTCAAACTTATATTTTTCGTGTTGATTGTTGAGTCAAGGCTGGCCTAGTTTCACAATTGGCGCCATCATGATGGGTCGAATTTTTGGGTCGTGATAGTATCTTTTGGACATATGCGATTGAACTCAGAATGAAACTCTAGGCTACCTACGTAACTCGGTGAAGAAGATCAAGTCATACCGTAGTTCAGAATGGATAATTTTTTTATGTCCTAACTTTTGCCTAAGCCGCCTCTTTCGAGGTTTTCAACCTAGCAAACCTTTTTTTGTGGTGGCCGTACCCATTTTAGACTGATATGGGCTAGTAATGTAGGAACATGTAGTTTAGGCTCATGCCTCAAGGAGCGTTGCAACTTCAAGAATAATACTTCTTCAAAAACTTGCCATTGATAGGATTGATTCTCATGCCATTTGCATCAACTAGCTTGTAAGCCCCACTTGAATAAGTTTCTTGCATGACATGTGGCCCATCCCATTTTGAAGTGAACTTTGCTATAGGTTTATGGGAAGTAATAATGAGTCTTCTTATGGCAAGGACTTTATCTCCTACTTGAAAGGATCTTGGGCGAACTCTTTTATTAAAGGCGCGAGACAATCGAGCTTGATACCATTCAAGACTCTGTTGAGCTTCCAACCTTTTCTCATCAAGAGCCTCCAACTCTAATAATCAAAGTCGAGTATTTATTCTTTAGTGATGCCTTCTTAAATAGCTAATTGTAATGAAGGTATTTAATGCTCGAGTGGCAAGATGATTTCAACTACATAAACTAGTGCGTAAGGGGTCGCTTGTTGGCGTGCAGTGAGTTGTCCTATATTCCCATAGAGCTTCCTCCATACGGTCATGCCAATCCCGTTTGGATATGGAGATAACTTTCTTTAAAAAGTTGCATAAAGTCTTGTTGAATGCCTCAGCTAGACCATTGATGGCAACATTGTACATAGAAGAGTTATGTTGCTTAAAGCCAAAGAGTTCACAAGTCTTGTTCATCAACCTATTGTTAAATGGCTTGCCATTATCCTTTATTACGTAATGAGGAATACCAAAGTGATATATAATGTTTACTTGAATGAAACTTACAACATTTTCCTTCTTTACTTCTTAAGAGAAACAGCTTCAGCCTATTTTGAGAAGTAGTTAGTGCAACCAAGATGTATAGGTACCCACCATAGGATTTTGGCAGTGATCCAACAACATCCAATCCCTAAGCATCAAAAGGCCAAGATACAACAGTCGGGTGTAACACTTTAGGAAGTTGATGAATAAAATTTTCATGGAATTAACAAGCCATGCATCTTCGAGCGTAGTCTAAGCAATCTTTTATAATCGTTGGCTAATAATTTCCCATCCTTTTTAAATGGAAGTGAAGCTTTGGTCCAGATTGGTATGACCCACATACCCCTAAAATGCACCTCTTGCAAAGCTTGGAGTGCTTCTTCTTCCCCTAAGCATCGCAGGAGTACTCCCTCGAATGATCTTCTATATAGTGTGTCTTTTTAGTAAAGGAAGCGAGGTGGACGATGATGGATTTCAGTCCTTCTCCTCAGATTTTCTAGAAGTATCCAATAGCATAAATAGTTGATAATGGGTTGCCGCCATTCTTCTTTCTCAACTTCAGAAATAGCAACAAGATGCTCAAGTTCATTTTCTTCATCTTTAGCCTCATTTGGCGGTGCTACTAACCATTTTTGGCAGACAGTAACTTGCGCTTGATCAGGCAGGGGGTTAATAATAAAGCTAGGGAAACAAAAGCATCAGCCTTCTTATTTTCTTTCCTTGGCACATGGTGAATAGTCACATCACTGAGCCATCCCATTAATTTTTTAGTATAATCATGATATGGCATAGTTTGGGCTTCTTGACCTTGTAAACCTAAAAGCTGATTGACCACTAATTGGGAGTCACCAAAGACTTGCAATTATAGTTGCTTCATATCAATGGCCATTTCAAGATCAAATATTAATGCTTGATACTCGGCCGCATTGTTGGAACAGAGTTGTGTTAAGGTGGAGGATTAGGGGAAGTCCAGCTCCTCTATGAAATGCAGCACCATCAAAGTACTTCTTCCTTGGACGTTGAACTTCAAAGGCCATTGAGTTCTTATCAGGTAGTTCATCATTTAGCTCCCAGCCACTAAGTATTGGATAAATTTTCCAAGAAGTCTACCAATGCTTGTCCTTTTACAGCATTTTAAGGGATGTATAAAATCTTGAATTATTGAAATTGGAGGTACCATCTCGCTAGTCTATCACTAAGAATTGATTTTGACATCACGAACTTAATAGGATTTGCTTTAGAAACAAGATGGACAACATGAGCTTGAAATTAGTGCTTCAACTTTTGAATTGAGAAGACTAGCTCCAAACACAACTTTTGAATTTGATAGATTCCTTCCACCAAGATTCCCACCCTATCTGTTAGCTTGTCAATTCTAGCATCTTGATTTTGCATGCACTTGGTCAAGCTAGCGACTATTTCTGTCAAGTTTGCCAACTGCAACTCCACAGATGAAGTATTTGTCACCATGGATTGCATGATTGTCGTGGACGATGGAGAGTAGCATAAATTTTCACACAGATTGATCCTTGATTTGCTCACGCTATATGGGGTAAGTAGGGAGGATCCATCATTTGAAGCATCATCATCTTCCTTCAAATCAGACTGATTGGATCCCCAGAGGTCAAGCAGAGCAAGAGTTTACTTGATCTTTTCAGCAACATTGTTTCCTCTTTCAGGTGCACTTGTGGAAGATCTTGCTCCATTTGAGGATGAAGATCATAAAATAGGGATTGATGAGGATGACACTTTGGGTGCTTGTTGTCCTAATGAGCTTGATTTGCTCCTCGTAACTGGTCTAAAGCTTCCAAAGGGAACATCAAGGATGCTTTTCACATCAGTATAGAACTTGAAATTAGCAGGCTTGGTGGAAGTTAAATTGAAGTTGATTTTCTTTAAAGCCATTTCAATATTCTTGAACATTGGTGCTTGAAAAGTTGAGAGGAGAGGTAGAGATTGTCCCACTGGCCATGCCAATTGTAGACAATAAAATTGCGTTGACAAAATAAAATCAAGATCGAAAAATACTAAAATAATCGTAGTATTTGATTTTAAATATTAAAGTGTATATTCTCTACGAATCCTCTGATTTTTCTTTTAAGTAAAAACATTCAAAGGCCTTTGAGCTTGATCTTGAATATATAGTTGTCACCATAAACGATGATCTTTCTCTTGAGCTTTCGCTTGATTGCTTGAACGTGACCTTGATTTGTTCTTCGTTCTTGAGTTTGAACTTGATTAGTTCTTTGCTCTTG
Source organism: Nicotiana benthamiana (assembly GCA_034376525.1). NCBI lineage: Eukaryota > Viridiplantae > Streptophyta > Magnoliopsida > Solanales > Solanaceae > Nicotiana > Nicotiana benthamiana. Next base: position 35,966,982 of record CM067326.1, read on the forward strand.
ACCTTGAACCTAATTGCTTGGAGCTTGAAACTTGTGGAGGAATTTTCAGTGTTTGATCCACGAGCTCTTTCTTGCTTCTTACTATAACTTTTTTTGGTCTTTTCTGAGTTATGAAGACCCCTATTTTCTAGTTGTAAAAGGGAGGAGTTGTGATAACAATAAATTCTTTCCGACCATTCAAATTAAAGTGTGACATGGCTGTATTTGATTAGCCAAATCATGTCACTTGCACATGTGACGCGGTTTCATTGGCCTTCTAATGTGATTTGGCATGCCTTGTCGTTTTGACATGTGGAATGATCCCATTGGCTCCTCCCTTTGACTTCACGTGCCACGCCATTTGACACATGGAACCAAACTGGGCCTCTAGGAAGATGACATCTTGGACCTAATGAAGTGGGCTCATCACTTCAGCCTAATTAAATGGGATAGCCCAATGAATTAAGACTTATTTATTTAATATATTTATATTTGGTTTATATAATTAACTCAATTATATTAGACCATAATATTTATTTGTACTAGTATATTTAAATATAATACAATAAATTTTACATGCTTACAAATCGCAAATTCATTTCCCTTTTAGAGGATTTGATCCTTATTTTTGCAACTATTTCAATCTTTTTCTTCCCCTTGTAAGACAGAAAAATTTGTCAACAAATGACATACTCATAGAATCACACTCATTGTATCAAGGAAGAAGCTGTTGATCTACATTGTAGTGCTCTACTGCTCTTATTCCCTCTAATACCTACTAAGTGTCATTGGTGTGTCAGTAGAAAAAACCCTCTAGTTAAGAAGACCACATTGCATATGGTTTAGAGGTTTTGGGCCTTATGGGCTTTAACTTATGTCTTTTCCAAGAGGAGACCTACAGTTCATTGTCACACCTCCTTTTTAACACTACAACGCCTGCGAAGGGCGTAGATAAGGGAGTTTTTCCAATTTAAGGACAATCAAAACGGGATTCATTTATTTAAATATCCGACTCACCACTTGGGATAATTAATGATGTCCCAAGTCACCGGTTTAAACCTCGAATTGAGGAAAGTTTGACTCTATATATAGTCTGCGAGCCAAAAATCCGGGTAAGAAATTCTTTTAACCCGGGAGAAGGTGTTAGGCACTCCCAAATTACGTGGTTCTAGCATGGTCGCTCAACTATTATATTTGGCTTAATTATCTGATTTTAATGCATTTTTATACCAATGTGCAAGGTTTGACTTTTAATCAGCTTTTATTTAATTTTAACAAGATTGCAATGTTATCAAAATACGCCTCGAACCACGTCACATAAATGCGCCCGTGGCTTTTGACATATTTCAACATCGTTGAGATTTGGATTTGGGTCACATAAATGCGCACCAGTAATTAGGAAGATACATTATTTAACTAATGTGCCTAAAGCAATTTCGTGTGTTTAAATTTGTGAGGGCCATGAAAATTTGCTAGATGTCTGCTCGAATTCTAAGGATAAAAGCTGATTAAACTAGCGTCCAAACCATTGTTCAATGTTAATTGACGATGGCACACTTTAATTCTAGATGAAATGGACTAGTTCAAGCTATATACGGGCGACTGTAAAACTAGTTTACTTGATATGGCATGCCATCAACCCAATTACTGAGCGTACTCTGCCTGAACTAAATATGAGCAAAGGTGTTTATCAAAATACCATCCACGCCTTATTGGTGAGCTGATATCAATAAAATTTAAACAAAGTTGTTTGGAATAATAAAGCCCAATCTCAAACGTTTATACAAATAGTCAGCCCTCACATCTTGGCCCATAATTTTTACTAATGGATGTAGGTCATCGGGCTGGCCCAATACTCTAAATAGTCGATCCAATCACTAGAGAGAGAAGGTAACCTAACTAGCTAATTTAATCGATCATATGGATCTGGATACAAACAGAGGTTTTAATGGAACATTATCTCTATAGGGCTTATAGCTATTGTTTTTTATTTCTGAATTCCTTCCTTTAAATTGATAAAATTGCAAAATATCTACAGTTTTTAATCTCTTTTTTGGTATTTCTTTAACTCTTTTCTCCTTCAAAAAAAACTTTTTCTTTGAAAGGCCAATTTTTGAATGCTTTATAGGCAAGCCAAGTAGGGTAAAACCAAGCCTTCAGCTTTGCAGCCCTTTTTTTAATTTTTATTTTTGCCTAGATAACCGTCATTTATTAGCTTGCTTGCCAAGCTAAACAACTACAATCTGAAATTTCACTAAGGTCATCTGCTAGAAGCTTCTCAATTCAATTATTTAAAAGATTCCCTTGGTTATATACCTAATCTACCCTCAAATATCTTATAAATTAATCTCTACTTTTTCCTTTGAAGTTCTTTTAGACTGTTGGACTGAATTCTGAGGCTTTTAACAAGTTTAGGTCAATAAAAATCCAAACTGAACAAACTATGAAGGCTATAAAGAAAAATAATACAGAAACTCAAGGAAAAATGGAAAACCAAATTGTTATATGGATCCAGCGTGCAACAATAATCTCAAGTCTTATCACGGAATTTAATTTAATACCTAGGACTAAACATGAAATCCAATCACAAAGATTTTTGTAAACTCAGGAACATAATACTAATGCATTCTTGATAATACTACCCTAATTAACTTAACTAACCTAATTCAAATAAAATAAAACTGATACTACCCTAACTAAACTTAAACTCAGGATTTTTAAAAAAATACAGATTAACGGAACAAAACATGAGGCGATGGTGAAATGAAATAGGACAAGCAAACATCGAAAACATAGCTTAGTTGAATCGGACCTGAATACGAGTCAAGGCCTTCATGCACTGTCAGAGAAACTAGAAAACTCCAGATATTGGTTTTGAGCGATTGTGGATGTATTTGAGTGAGATTGAGTATGGATTTGGCATGAGGGAGACATGGGAGTTGTTTGGTATCCATTTGGGGTAGAAAGAAGCGGCGCCGCCGTACACGGTGGAGGAGTCAAAACTTCCAGTTAATATTCGAGACGACGGGGTTGATTCGAGAGAAACCAAGCATGGACTTGGGTAGAGGAGGTTGAGGGGAGTCATCTGTGTTAATTTAGTGGCGATTGGTGTTTCACCACCGCCAGCGGCGATTTTTTGCCGGCGGCATATGGCAGAGGGAGGTGGCGTTATGGTTTCTATGAGTGAGGTTTGAGGCTGGATACGAGGCAATTTTTGGGGGGTGGGGTGTTTTGGACATACGTATACTAAACGAACCCTAGCTTCCCAACTATTCGATTAAACAAAACAGATGGCCCTGATTGACTAGATTCGAAATGATGTAGTTTGGTTGGGGCAGGGGATTGGATCGGGTTTGGGTTAGACTGGACCGGGTTATGGGATTTTGGGCTGCAATTTACTCTAAAAATGGCCCAATTTGGGTCCTCTTTTTATTTAATTGAATTAATTTTCAGATTTTCTTTCACTTGTTTGTTTTTTTTTCATTTTCCAAAATTATTAAAATCCAAAATTAAGTTATAAATACCAATAAAAATTCTAAACTAATCATGTATAATTATTATTAAAACACACTTAAAGGAAAAGTTACCTAAAACTCAAAATTAAAACTAAAAGAGCAAATTGAATCTCTTTTTGATTTTTTCTTTTATAAAATGACCAATTGCTAACTAATGGTTGAAACAAATGTCAAATCTACACCTAGATGCACATGCGACATATGTTTTTGTATTTTCACTAATTAAAATGCACAATAAAATGCAAGCAATTAATCAAAAAGGCCACAAAATAAACAAAATTACAAACCAATAAAAGAAATTGTTTTGTTTGAATTTATAGGAGTGACTCAGGTAGGGCCAAAATCACATGCTCACAGCTGCTCCTCTTTTCCTGGTAACACGAAGAGTTTTCTTGCAAAGACAAGTGAACGAGCGTGAGCGATTTTTGCTCGCTTCAATACTTCGTGAGAAGAATTTTGAAAAGTTTGACCGCACCCTGCTTCAGATATTGCCTACATATTCTCTGCTAAAGAGGAATCAGGTCAGTGTTGTTCAGGAGTGTTTGGTAGCTGGGACTGCCGAAATTGTGATCTCACTGTTGCTGCTGGTGGTGGTACTACTTGCTAGACCCCCTTATTACACCATGTAAAGATAAAAATAAGCTATGCTATGCTACAAACTATGAATTACAGAAGAACCTATCTATGTCTTCAAACTTTCTCTTGATCTTTGTTGCTTTGTTTCCTTGTGTATCTCCCTGTGAAACTTCTTGTTGTCTTGCTGTACTTCCTTCTATGAACCTTATTGTTGCCCTGTTGCTATGTTCCTCTTTCTCCATGTTGATCCTAGATTGTTTGGCTTTAGTTGTATTCCCTTGTTCTCCAGGTGGGCGCTTGATTACCAACTTTGAAACTTCAAATGTAATCCCTTGTTCTTCCATGTGGGCGTCTGATTACCCAAACATGAAGATTAAAATGTATTCTCTTGTTATGCAGGTGGGCACCAGATTACCAAAACTTGAAACTTGAAATGTATTTCCTTGTTCTCTAGGTGGGCGCCCGATTATCAAAAGTTGAAACTTGAAATATATTCTCGTGTTCTCCAACTGGGCCTCTGATTACCAAAAATTAAAACCTGAAATGTGTTCCCTTGTTCTCCAGGTGGGTGCCTGATTACCAAAATTTAAAACTTGAAATGTATTCCCTTGTTCTCTAGGTGGGCGTCTGATTACCAAAAGTTGAAACTTGAAATATATTCTCGTGTTCTCCAAGTGGACACCTGATTACCAAAAATTAAAACCTTAAATGTATTCCCTTGTTCGCCAGGTGGGCGCCTGATTACCAAAACTTGAAATGTATTCCCTATTTCTCCAGGTGGGCGCCTGATTACCAAAACTTGAAACTTGAAATATATTCCCCTATTCTCTAGGTGGGCGCCTGATTACCAAAACTTGAAACTTGAAAAGTATTCCCTTGTTCTCTAGGTGGGCGCCTGATTACCAAAACTTGAATTATATTCCCTTGTTCTCCAGGAGGGTGCCTGATTACCAAAACTTGAAACTTGAAATATATTCCCTTGTTCTCTAGGTGGGCGCCTGATTACCAAAACTTGAAACTTGAAAAGTATTCCTTTTGTTCTCCAGGTGGGCACCTTATTACCAAAACTTGAAACTTGAAAAGTGTTCCCTGGAACTACTGCCTTTAAACCTGATTACAACAAAACAAATAAAACAAAAGAAATTTTTTTGCCCCAGTTTGGTGTTGAGTGCATTTGTGAGTGTTAATCAAATCCAGTTACCGAGTACCTCTAAGAAATAAAACCTATTATCTAGGAGCGTCCTGACAACTCTTGATTAATGACAACGTTAAGATTAGGCTAAATTCTCCCAAGGTATTACTTCTATTGTGTCTAGTTATCCATGTTATCTGCTGGGGACCAGTAATCGAAGCTATATCCCATTATCCAGGAGGGTCTTGACAACTCTTAAATAAGACCAGTTTTGAATCCATATCACGTCTGATGGGGATTAGTGTTTAGAGCTACGTCATATTATCCCGGAGGGTCCTGACAACCTCTTAAAATTAAGTCTCATTATCCAAGAGGGTCCTAACGACTATGTTACCCATGCTTATTTGAGTTTTAAACCTAGTCCCATTTTCCAGGAGGGTTCTGACAACTCTTAATTGAAGCCTATTTCAATGTGCAAGTTACTTTATGCTTTTTGTTATTCATGATTATCTCAAACCTTTAAAAAGTCTCATTCTCCAGGAGGGTCTTGAGAATTTTCAAATTAAATGCTCGGATATTTCTATTGGAAATTACTAGTTAATGTCACGTCCTATTATTCAGGCGGGTCCTGATGACTCTTATTGGGGAATTATTTGTGCCAGATATGCTCCCCATTAAGTTTTAAACAGAGTCCCATTTTACAGGTGGGTCCTGAAGTTCACAGTCATACCTGCCAGGTGCTTTCTTTTTATGGAAGCTTTACCTGCGTCCCTTGGATCTTTCTGCCCCTGTTTCATTCAAATAAATCTTGTTGGTTTAAAAATGGTTGTTAGCTTGCGGAATTCTTGCTGAAAATTGCCTCCCCACTGTCATGTTCGATTGTGTGCAATTTTCCGTACTGATGATGAGCCACCTGATTTGCTCGGTTGATCCCTGAACCCTGTGCCTTTACTCTTGTTCCCCCATCATCGTGTTACACCCCTGGACCTTTTGCTAGAATTCTTACATCCCTCCTGAAATTACCGAGTGAGTACACTAACAAAACCTTCATTGATCCTTTACCTTGCCATTTCAACTTTTGCGGCCTTTGTTATGTTTGGATCAGCATGTGCCTTGCTATTTGGGAGTTGGTAGTAAGCTTTGAAATTCCTCTCCTGCTTGCTTAAACATAATGACTTTTGGAGACATCTTAGAATAAAAATAAAGACCCAAAAGAAAATGAAATGCAATGACTCTGAATTTTTTCAGAATAAAAGAATTCCGAATTTTGGCGACTATTGAGAGGAAAAGAGGAGAAACTTATCTGTAGAGGAACAACTGTTTCCCATAGTCATGATATGAACTTCGGCTTCATCGACCCAGTCTATCTAAATGATCAGCCTTCGGCTGTCGTGCTTTGTTGTTGTGACCTTCTTTAACCCTGTTCTTTAACCAAACCCTGACATTGCTTAACTAACGGTGTTCTGAACAGATTTCCACCGACATGCTTTTCCAGTTGTTAATTTCTTGCCTTACCCTCGCTTTATGGTGCCCGTGAGGGTTTTCACCGATAAGACTCTCTCATTTTCATTTCTCTCAGCTCTCATCGCCTTACAGTGCCCATGACGGTTTTCACCAATAAGATTCTCATTTTCATTTCTCTCAGCTCACATTGCCATACGGTGCCCGTGAGGGTTTTCACCAATAAGACTCTTATATTCATTTTTGTTGTTTGAACTAGAGTGTTGCCCTGGGGTATGGATCACCTCTTCTTATTTGACTCGACATTTCTTAAAGACTGATCAGAAGGTCTTTCTTTGGATCGTAATGCATGATTTTGGGTAAGGTTTGAAGAAAAGGTATATAAAGGCTCAAAACAATTCAAATGGGTTCAATAATTACAACTTTCAAAATCAAATTTTCTTACAACAACCACAACTTCTGCCCCGGTTTCTTGCTTGGGGACCTTTGAATTTATTTTAAAGTGACCGGGCCGTGAGGCTGCCTACGTATCCTTTAAAAGGAATCAAGTCAAACGTAGTTCATGCAGATTCCTTGTTTTTGTGGTCTTCTCTTTTCTTCTTTTCCTTCTTCTATTTCTTCATTTTTCTTTTGTTGTTTTGTGGGTATTTCCCTTCTCTCTTTTTCTCTTTTTTTTTATTTTTGTTTTTCTTCTTCTCTTTTTCTTTTATTTTCTTTTTCTTCTTTTCTTTTCTCCTATTTTTCTTTCTTTCCTTTTCTTTTCCTTTCATTGATTTCTTACACTTGCGTTTCTGACTTTTGTTACTGATCCCAAAAGAGATGTATGAAAGAAAATAATTAAAGCTTAAAAGGGTACCAAAGGATAGAGTGTTTAGATAGCCAAATAAAATGCTTTCGTCATTTCGATCTCTAAAACATGCTAAGTACAAACAAACATGCCAAGTATTGATAATTATTTGAACAAAGAATATATACATAGTATCTCTTAACTGCATCTGAATTTATAGCCATTTCCACACACTTGCCTTCCACACTTGTCAGATACAACGCCCCGTTGGACAACACTCTTGACACGATGAACGGCCCTTTGCAATTTGGGGGGAACTTGCCCTTTGCCTCTGCCTGTGGGGGAGGATGTGTTTCAATACCAGCTGATCCAATTCAAATCTTCTTGGACGCACTTTCTTGTTATACGCTCTGGCCATTCTCTGTTAATACAACTGGCTGTGACATACTGCTGCCAACCTTTTTTCATCAATCAGACTCAATTGCTCTAAATGGGCTTTTACCCATTCATGATCATCAGTTTCTACCTCAGCGACAATACAAAGGGACGGGATTTCAGTTTCAGCTGGTATCGCTTCTGCGCCATATACCAACAGATACGGAGTTTCCTCTACGGAGTTGTAGACAATGGTGCGATAGCCTAACAATGCGAAGGGTAGCTTCTCATGCCATTGCCTGGACCTTTCCTCCATTTTTTGAATTATCTTCTTTATATTCTTTTTGGCGGCCTCAACTGATCCATTTGCCTTGGGGAGGTATGGGGTGGAATTACGATGCGTAATATTAAACTGCTAACATACCTCTTTCGTCAAGTGACTATTGAGATTTGCTCTATTATCAGTGATGAGTGTCTTCGAGACTCCAAACCAACAAACGATATTTGAATGCACAAAGTCGACCAGGCTTTCTTGGTCACTGCCTTGAAAGGTTTAGCTTTGACCCACTTGGTAATGTATTCAATAGCACTAGGATGAACCAGTGTTCGTTATAAGCTGTTGGCTCAATGGGCCCGATGACATCCATGCCCCAGGCAACGAAGGGTCACGGTGCGACATTGTACGCAGTTCTGATGGCATGGAGTGAATCAAGTCTCCATTCACCTAAAATTGATGACACTACAATCTCACTCCATGTTAAGGCAATAATACCCTGCCTGGAGAATCTTCTTTGCCAAAACATATCCACTCATGTGCGGTCCGCAAACTCCATAATGTACCTCAGCTATGATGGTTGTGGCCTGTCCAGCATCTATGAATCTTAGCAACCCAAGGTACAACATTCTTTTGTATAGTACCCCTCCACTAAACAAAAACTCTCTTGAGAAATGACGGATTGCTCTCTTTTGGTCATTTGCGGCTTCTACTGGGTACACACCCATCCTGATATATTCCTTGATGTCATGAAACTAAGGCTCACCATTAAGCTCTTCCTCCACCACATTACAATAAGCATATTAGTTATGGATTTGGATATACAGTGGATCAACATAAGCCTTATCTGGATGATGTAACATTGACACCAAAGTGACCAAAGCATCAGCAACCTCATTGTGAATTCTTGGGATATGCCTCACTCAACTGACCAAAATCATTGACAAAGGTCATGCAAGAATTTCCGGTATGGTATGAGCTTCAGATCTCGCGTTTTCCACTCCCCTTGAATTTGGTGTACCAGAAAGTCTGAGTCTCCCAAGACCATGACTTCCTGGACACCCATGTCTACAGCTAACCTCAAACCCAAAATGCATGCCTCATATTCTGCCATGTTGTTGGTGCAATAGAAGCGATGTTGAGCTGTAACTGGGTAATGTTGCCTTTTTTCCAAAATGAGTACTGCTCCTATCCCAATGTCGTTCATGTTGGCGGCCCTATTTGAAAAATAATTTCCATCTTGGCTTCTCGCCCTGTTCCATTTCATCAATGTGCATTACCTCCTCGTCCAGGAAGTATGTCTTTAAAGGTTCATATTCTTTGTCTACCGTATTCTTGGCCAAATGATCGGCCAATGCATGTGTTTTCATAGCAGTCCTGGTCACGTAGACAATGTCAAATTCGGTGAGCAATATTTGCCATTTTGCAAGCCTCCTTGTGGGCATGGGCTTCTTAAAGATGTATTTCAACGGGTCTAGGCATGAGATGAGGTAAGTGGTATATGATGACAAGTAATGATTCAACTTTCGTGCTATCCAAGTGAGGGCACAACATGTCCTTTCGAGATGGGTATACTTAACCTCATAAGCTGTAAATTTCTTGCTAAGGTAATATATGGCATGTTCTTTCCTCCCGGTGACATCGTGCTGATCCAGCACACATCCAAATGAGTTGTCCAAGACTGTGAGATATAGGATCAAGGGCCTCCCTGGTTCCGATGGGACCAATACCGATGGGTTTGACAAGTATTCTTTTATTTTATCAAAAGCCTCCTGGCACTCTCCCGTCCATTTAACCGCAGCATCATTTTTGAATAGCTTAAAGATAGGCTTGTATGTTCTCATGAGCTGAGCAATGAATTGCCTGATATAATTCAATCTCCCCAACAGACTCATCACCTATGTTTTGTTCATGGGAGGCGGAAATTCTTATATGGCTTTGTTCTTTGATGGATCTAGTTCAATGCATCAGCGGTTGACTATGAACCCTAAACTTCCCTGAGGGGAACCCAAATACGCATTTCGCAGTATTGAGTTTGAGATTATACCTGCAGAGCCTTTGGAAGAATTTCCTCAGATCTCTTACATGGTCGGATTTCTTCCTAGATTTCACAATTACATCATCCACATAGACCTCAATCTTCTTATGTATCATATCATGGAAGATTGTTGTCATCCCCAGCATTCTTCAGGCAGAAGGGAATGACCCTATAGCAATATGTTCCCCTTGGTATGATGAATGTTGTCTTCTCTGCATCCTCCTCAACCATCAGAATCTCGTCGTAGCCTGCGTAACAATCTACGAAGGATCCAATCTCATGCTTTGCACATTTTTCAATCAATATATGGATGTTTGGTGGAGGGAAGTTGTCTTTTGGACTTGCTTTGTTGAGGTCACGATAGTCAACACATACCCTGGTTTTACCATCCTTCTTTGGCACAGGCATTACATTGGCTAACTATGTGGGATATCGTGTGACTCGGATGACCTTGGCCCCAAACTGCTTGGAGACTTCCTCTTTGATTTTCACGCTCACATCAGTTTTAAACTTCCTCCACTTTTGCTTAACAGGAGGGCAGGCCGGGTCGGTGGGCAATTTGTGACCACCAAGCCAGTGCTCAATCCTGGCATATCAACGTAAGACCATGCAAAAATATCTTTGTATTCAAGCAGTATTCGATTATTTCTTCCCTAAGTTGTGGCTGAATATGGACACTTATTTTGGTTTTTGTAATGTTATCTAGGTCTCCTAAATTGAATGCTTCTGTATCGCTCAGGTTTGGCTTGGGATTTTCATCATAATGGCTCAAATCTATACTAATTTCCTCCAATGCCATTTCCTTATCATATTCCGGTTTATCTTTATATTCTATCTCTTGAATTATTACTTCTGAATTAGATCGATTTTTAAGACTGGGCCGAAGAGTCCTTATGCATGTCAGATCATTGGAGCCAGCATAAAAATAATTGTACAAGAAGAAAAGAAAAGCAAAGAAAAATGAAAGCTATTAGCACTAAAGAAATGGGAAATTGCATTTCATTGAAATTGTAAAGATAGCAGGGTTTACACATCCAAATGGACGGAACACAACATCTGAAATACAACTCTGAAGATAATCCAGATTAAACTGAAAGAAAAATCAAAGCCGACTATCACGAGTCCTTCCGGGTGGGAAGAGGAGTATCTTCCCAGTTGTTGACTTTTGCACGGGGTCCTACAAATTGCACATCTGTCTTGCTTTATCCCTCTCCAGCCTCCACCATGTTCACATCTTCAAACAACGTTTCGAACCTTTCGATTAATTCCTTATCAAGACCAACCGTAGCACTGGCACTTGTTGTTTTCAGGAACTTCTTGGTGCCAGTCTTCACAAACGATTTGAAGAGATGAGGTATAGGGTTGGGGAGGGCCTATCGCTGCCAACTCAACGCTACACAAATGTAGGGAGAGCGGGTCACTACAGCTATTACCCGAATAGTGGTTCGGGGTCGAATTTCCGTAGGGAGCTTGGAATGGAGTTGTATTGTCTGTTTAGCCTAGACTTGCGTTTGAACTTCTAATTGCACTCCTAACATTTTTGGGTTTTCTTTGTATTAACAACTACTATTATGAACTAAAGTTTAAGACTAAATTATGCTAAGGAAATATTGGTTGAGTGTAACTAATAGGAAGAAAGGCACTAGGGTCATGGCATCACCTAGGTGGTTAACTAATGGGCAGAAACTACAAAGAATAGATTGTCATATTCGGGATTTATGCTATAACCATTGCACAGTTGTACCCACTCTCACACTTCTCAGTAGAGAAAGTGGTTTTGCCCGATTGAATCTCTCGGGACCAATTGGGTAGGCCAATTAGACCAAGAAACTAGGGTTCAAGTAGGGTGATTACACTCTCGAGATTTAACCCGTTAATTAGAACTACCATTTATCATAAGTCCATCCCAATTCCTTGTCGGGTCAATTTTAGGGTAATAGACTCTCTTTTTCAAGAAGAGTCAAAACCCACTAAGCTAGGATCAATGTTTGCAACCACCAATCCTTAATTTAAGCATAAAATTAACCCAAATAGCAAATACCCAATAACAATTTATCATTAGAAAGAACACCCATCAATTACCCACACTAGGGTTGAGCCACAACCCTAGCTAATGTGTTTAGCTAGACATAATTAAAGAATAAAGAGAAGAAATTGAAGGATAAAAAGACATAATAATTAATTACTAAGATTAAACTACAAGAATATATGGAGAAATTAATGTTAAAATGCAAAACTAGGCTAAAACTTTCGTCCTCATGAGCACAACTCCGTTCAATAAAATAAAACCTAAAAAAACTCCCTCTAAAATTGTAAAATATTCTATTTATACTGGGTTGGAAAAACTGGACAAAATTTCCCATCCAGGGTCAGTGCGGGCCATACAATTATGACCTCAGCTGTACTGGCTCTTTGGCTTAAATTTCTATCTTCTCTGAAGTGGCTGGCGCGGACCGCATAAAGGTGCGGCGCGTCCGTGTGAAGGTCTAGCGCAGACCATAAAATGGTGACCGTGTCCGCATGGCTTCCCTTTTCTAATATCTCCATCTCCTTTGAACCTTGTGACGCGGGCCGCATGCCATAATAGCGCGGCTGCGTGAGCTGGACGCGAGCCGCACATTTCTAACCGCGGATGCGTTATGTAAGACCTGATCATACTCATCTCTAAACCTTGTGATGCGGGCCGCACACCATAATAGCCCAGCCGCGTGAGCTGGACGCGGGCCGCACATTTCCAACTGCAACCGTGTTATGCAAGACTTGATCATACTTTTCTTTAAAACCCCTAGTGCGGCCACATGCACAATTGTGCGGACCGTACTAGGCTCTTGTTTCCACCACTTCACTTGGCATTTGATACCTGAGCGGATTTCACTCTTTTTTGAGTCAATCTTAGATATTTCATTACTTTGTCGCTCAAACCGTCAATCAAGCACAACCTGTAAGCATTTTGGGGCTATTTTGTAGCAAATTATACTCAAAGCATAAGCAAGTAGGGGCATAAAACACGTTAAATACGACTTATCAACTCCCCCAAACTTAAACATTTGCTTGTCCTCGAGCAAACAAAATAAGACCCACCCCTTAAAGAAAACATCCAAGTAATTCCAGCTATCCTAAGGTAACCTCAACAAGCATCAATTGGGACTAACAACTGCCCTCAATACAAATGCATCATTAACACATTTAGACTTTGAAAACTTGTGGATCAAGTGTGACACAAGAGCATCAAGAGTTGACACATTTCATCAAGGAACTTCTCTCAATAGATTTGGTCATTGTGGAACCCAAACTCACACGTCGTCAACTCACCCTAAGCAAAGCTCACCTTATAGAGTATTGACCCACAAATCGAGGTCAATGGACTTTCACTCATTTCTCTCAAGAAGAAAGTAACAAGTCCGGCTCCAAGTACCATAAGCTTGCCTCTTATGTAAGTATCCACTAATGTAGGTTTCCTCATATAAGGCTTTTGTGGAGTCATTGCGAAGGCATTTGGGTATAGGTAGGATATGTTCGTGTTCCAGTGAGTACAATCTTCCCTTAAGCCCTTATATTGATTTATTTTGGCACACTTTCTTATCTCATTTGAGTATTTCACATCACTTCAAAGGTTATAGGGACATTGTTGCTCTTTCTTATGCAATTCAAAGCATTTCTCCTTTTTCTACTTGTTTCAGCCTTTTTCACTTTTGTTTTTCTTAAATCCCCCTTTTTTCACATTGGATTTCCTTTTTCGTATTTTTCTTCTCTCTTTTTCATTTCCTTCCTTTTCTTTTTATTTGTATCTTTTCCACTTTGTTTCCTTTCTTGTCTCCCCCCCCCCCCCCCAAACTTAGACATTTGCCATTACTCAAGGGAAGATTTGGGTGCCAAGAGAGGCTACCATTAAGAACGGGTATAGGCGTGTAGCATTGGTTCTCGAAAGAAAAAGGTTCAAGGCTCAAAAACTAGGGATCATTTCTTTGGTAGGCGATGGAATTGTTTAACTTAGAATTTGGTTCGAGGAGAGCCTATAATCACTTCTCAAGTCAAATTTCACCAAGGATTTCGCCTCAACGAACATTCAGGGCAAGCTCTAGACCATCTGCTTGGGACTTGGACTCATAATTCGAGTTCTCACCACACACACACTCAAGGATTGCAAAAGACATCGAGTTGAGGTTCCACAACAACCTTAGCTTTGATTCAAGCGTACAATGGTCCAAAACGACAACATGATGATTGTTTGGTCAATACAAGAGTCTCAAGGCCACGACTTTCACCATCCTAATCACAACATTATGTCTTTGATCATGGGATCAAAGGCAAGTGTTTTAGGCCCAAGTGAAGCCTTGCCTGAGGTACCCTTAACTAAGAAATATCCAAATCAAAAGAAAAAATCAAAAATAGACTCAAATCCTTAGGAAGTTTTTCACGCCATCTATCATTGGGAAGAGCCACCCGGTTCGCACAACACTTCACCCTTGGAAAGAACCATGGCATTAGGAAAACCAAGGGCTTATTAAAAATTCCAAAATAAAACAAAAGGCTACAAGCCTATCTATGAAGTTAAGAATGAAATTTTTTTACGAAAATAGAAACCCGAATGAATATATACAATGGGGGAGTAGAATATACAATGAGGGATGAATATATACATAAAGTAACTTTATATACAGACCAAGATTAGAAGTATGAGAAAAATAACTGAAATGTAAAGTTATGTACAGACCAACTAGGAAATCAAATTTAAAACATAAAAGGAGTATCTAATATATACAATCATCCGAATAGATAAACAGTAGGGCGCACCCCCACGAATAAGATCTGGCATTGTCCCTAATGCCAACTACCAAAATAAGCATAAAGTATCAAAATAAAGGATATAGAGAGATCCTTAGGCCTGGTCCGTAGGCATGGGATCATCAGTGATCCCCTGATCCTCTGTATAGGTTGGAACCTCAGACTGGTCCCCGGCCTGCTGCTGCTCTGCTGTTCGGATAGGGTCCTACTACTGGACCGGCTGAATATCGGGTGTATCACTGGAGGGAGTCTCCTGAATCTCGGCAAGCTGAATCACTAGACTCTCAGTACTAAGAAGCTTCTTCTTCCTCAGAGGCTTGGATGCCTGCTCCTGCTGTGGCTCTAGCACTGGTGCTGGGCTGGGACTGAGGGGGCTTACCCTGAGTTAGCTGAGATGTTCTGAGAGGGCAAGTACTCACTCCCTGACTTGTCATCATCACTCACTACTTTCTTTCTTGTTTTAAGCTTTGGTCAGGGCGTGAGTTGTTTTTATTTTCCTTTTCCTCCCCGGGAGGAGTCCCCTCGGCCGGGTTGTTTGGTACCACGTCCTATTAGTTTAACCATTTTCTGCTAGCAAACACCTCTAACTTTGTTAGTTGAAGCATAAGCAGTGTTCAAAACAAGTGCAGAATAACAGCATGAACAATTACAGAACACATCTCAAAATAAGACACCGCGGACCGCACATTCTGGGGCGCGGCCATGCGCGAGGAACCGAGAGGTGCATGATCACGACCGCGGGACTCACTGACCAACCAACAAAAGCTTACCTTCTCTAAATCTCACTAATGCAGGCCGCGTGAAAAGAGGGTGCAGCTGCGTTGGTCCAGCGTGGACCGCACAAATACGGACACGGCCGCACTGGAAACAGATTGCTTTTTAAATCAAGGTCAATCGAGGACCGCGCCAATAGTAGTGCGGCTGCATCAAGGTCATGCAGACCGCATAAAAATAACCGCGGGCCGTACTGGTTGAAGAGTCCGGAACGAACTAGGATTTTACACATTTGGCCATTTTGTTCAAGTTTTGCATCCTAATTTGTCCCTACTCGATTACCCACCATTATAATCATGCCCGGCATCTAAAGCAACAAACAAACTAACCTAAATATTCAATTCAAAAAAAAACAAAAGAACAAAGAATCTACCCACTAGGAAATAAAAAAATTGAAATTAACAACTAATTAATGATCATTGTGAGAATTGGTTACCAGGAATATGGAGAATCTACTCTTGATGCAAGCACACAATTAGAGTCTTAGCGGTGAACACTAAAATTTTAGGGCTTTGGTATTAAATTTGGAAAAAGGTCTAAGCAGATGGCCTAAGTCCCTATTTATAGAAAACTTGTGGGACCCTGTACTTACCCTCCAGCGTGGCCCCGTAATACTGATCGCGGACCGCGCTGGGTCTTACCTTATGCATTTGCAGAAAGAAGCCCTCGCAGGCTGGAAAAAAATGGACGCGGCCATGCGAGACCACCGCGGACCTCTCAATCATGACTGCAGGCGCGTGGTAAGCTTTAGAGACCAATCACCTTCAGCTTATTCCGGTGCGGAACGCAAAAATCTTACTGCGGCCGCACTGACAATCTTCAAAGACTGTGCATTTTACACTTCACATGCTGCAAAAGATGTCCTGCAACATCTCACAAACAATTAGCTCAAAAATCCTAGTTTACAAAGAAAATCAAAGAGAAAGAAAAATACATGGGTTGCCTCCCAAGAAGCGCCTGATATAACATTGCGGCATGATGCATGTTACCACCACATCATTTAAAGTGAATAAGTGCCACTACGTGGCTCTCATCAAACTTCCCAAGTAATGCTTCACACGATGCCCATTGACCCAAAAAATTTCACCATTCTTGTTCTTTAGATCAAAAGCACCAAAAGAAGTCACACATACAACTTCGAATGGCCTAGTCCACTTTGACTCGAGCTTTCCTAGGAATAACATCAACTGAGAGTTGAAATGAAGAGCCATATCAAGAGCCTTGAATTCCTTCCCCCGAGCATATTTGTCGTGGAGATACTTCATCTTGTCTTTATACAAGGACAAACTGGAGTATGCACGAAATCTATACTCATCAAGCTCAAGAAGTTGCTCAACGTGGAGATTTACTGCGACATCCCATTCCAAGTTCAACTTCCTCAAAGCCCACATAGCTTTGTGCTCCAATTCCACCGGTAAGTGACATGCTTTTCCAAATACCAAACAGTACGAAGACATACCAATTGGGGTCTTGTACGCGGTCTGGTAGGCCCATAGAGCATCATCTAACTTTTGGAACCAATCGGTCCGATTTGTATTGACTATTTTAGATAAGATACTCTTTATTTCTCGGTAGATACTTCCACTTGGCCGCTGGCTTGAGGATGATAGGCAGTATTTACTTTGTGATTTACTCCATACTGGGCAAGCAATGAGTCAAAAGCTTTGTTGCAAAAGTGGGACCCCTATCACTAATGATAGCACGAGGAATGCCAAACCTTGTGAAGATACACTTTCTTAGTAATGAGACAACACTTCGGGCTTCATTGTTGGGTAAAGCCACGGCTTTAACCCACTTCGATACATAGTCTACCTCCACGAGGATGTATGTGTTCCCACAAGAGCTCATGAAAGGACCCATGAAATGGATACCCCAAACATCAAAAATATCTACCTCAAGAATCATTGTGAGGAGCATCTCATCCCTATTTGAGATTCCGTCGGCTCTTTGGCATGCATCACATACCTTTACTAAATCACTACCATCTTTCAACAACTTCGGCCAATAGAAACCGCAACTCAAGACCTTCGAAGTCGTTCTCACCCCTCCGGTACACATCTTCTAATCACACCATCCATGCAAATTTTAAAGAAGTACCGATCATCCCAATAAAAATCCAAACTATCCCGCTTGATTTTCTTCCTTTGGTTGGAAGAGAGCTCACATAGGAAAATTTCGGTAACAATGAAGTTTGCAATGTCCGCTAACCATGGCATGCCAACCATTGACAAGGAAAGAAGTTGCTCATCGAGGAATGTTTCATTTATTTCAAGACTCTCGCATGGTCTCCCTTCTTCCTCCAACCGAGACAAATGATTCGTAACTTGATTCTCACTTCCCTTCCGGTCCACTATTTCAAAATCAAATTCTTGGATATGTAATGCCCATCTCATCAATCTCTACTCGGAATGCTTCTTGGTCATTGAATGCCTCTACGCAGCATGGTTCGTGTGCACAATAACCTTGGCCCCCATAAGATATGGCCAAAATTTTTCCATGGCAAATACAATAGCCACTAGGTCCTTCTCTGTCATCGTGTAATTACGTTGAGCTTAATTTATCGTCTTGCTTGCATAGTACACGGGATGAAACAGTTTGCTAAGTCGTTGGCCCAATACTACATCCACTGTAACACCACTTGCATCGCATATTAATTCAAAGGGCAAACTCATATTGGGCACGGTGATGATAGGAGTTGTGGTCAACTTGTGCTTCAAGAGTTCAAAGGCCTCCATGTATTTTTTGCCAAAAACAAACTTGGAATCTTTCTCTAGAAACTTGCAAAGTGGATTCACAACCTGTGAGAAATCTTTGATGAATCGCTGGTAGAACCCGACATTCCAAAGAAAACTCCTACCCCTTTTACAGAAGTAGGAGAAGAAAGCCTCGAGATCACCTCAATTTTCGCCTTGTCTACCTTAATCCTATGCTTAGAAATCTTGTGACCCAATACTATGCCTTCCTTCACCATGAAGTGACACTTCTGCCAATTGAGAACAAGATTAGTTTCTTCACATCGGGCCAAGACACTATCCAAGTTTTCCAAGAATTCTTCAAATGAGTCACCAACCACACTAAAGACGTCCATAAAGACCTCAAATATGTCTTTTACCATGTCGGTGAAAATGTTCATCATGCAACTTTGGAAGGTCGCCGGAGCATTGCATTGCCCAAATGGCATCTGGGAAAAGGCGAATGTACCATATGGGCATGTGAAAGTGGTCTTTTCTTGGTCCTCCAGGGCAATTAGGATTTGGTTATAGCCCGAATACCCATCCAAAAAATAATAGAAAGCTCGTCCCGCAAGGGGATCAAGAATTTGGTCCAAGAACGACAGTGGGAAATGATCCTTCCGAGTTAACCTTTTTGAGTTTCCGGTAGTCCATACAAACTCTCCACCCTGTAATGGTTCGAGTGGGAATAAGCTCATTGTTGGGATTGGTTACCACCGTCATTCCTCCTTTCTTTGGCACACATTGGACTGCAGAGGTCCATGAGCTATCGTAGATTGGAAAAACAACACCGGCGTCAAGCAACTTGATCACCTCTTTCTTTACCACTTCTAGCAATGCTTCATTTAATCTTCTTTGATGTTCAATTGAAGGCCTTGCATCCTCCTCCAAGATGATCTTATGCATGCAAAATTCGGGGATTATTCCCCGAATATCGGCCAATGTCCACCCAATCGCCTTTTTGCGCTTTTGAAGAATCACCAAAGTGACTTCAACCTGCATGTTTGTTAAACAAGATGAACGAATAATAGGTAAAATAGAATTTGAACCCAAGAATTCATACATGAGATGTGGAGGAAGGGACTTCAACTCCAACACTTGTGGCTCCTCAAGCGATGGCTTTGTTAGGGGAGTTTTGCAGTTTTCAAGAGCAGAAAATTACTTTCTAGGATAATATGAATATGACTCCATGCCATGCAATGCATTCACGCACTCCACTCTACCTGCATCCTCATTAACATCCATGTAAAGAAGCGCAGCCTCAATAGGATCTTCAACATTTATCATGGAACTTGTGTCATCCACGATCACAGCGGTGACAATGTCCACAAATTAACACACCTCCGTGCTATTGGGTTGTCTCATTGTTTTGCAACATGGAATACCACATTCTCACCGCCACATGGAATGTCAACTCTCCCACTTCAACATCAACCAATGCCTTCCCTGTAGCTAGGAAAGGTCTTCCCAGAATAATCGGCACTTCAAAGTCCACCTAACAATCCAATATGACAAAGTCAGCCGGCAATATAAATTTATCAACACGAATAAGAACATCATCAATATGCCTAAAGGTCATTTCCTCGATCGATCCGCCATTTGAAGTCTCGTGAAAGTTGTTCTAGGATTCCTGATTCCCAAGGTCTTGAAAATCGAGTAAGGCATCAAATTAATACTATCCCCCAAATCACAAAGGGCTTTTGCAAAGTCGGCACTTTCAATGATACAAGGGATAGTAAATGCACCGGGGTCCTCAAGTGTTGGAGCCATAGAATGTAAAATTGCGCTCACTTGATGAGTCATCTTGATTGTCTTGCACTCTATTGACCTCTTTTTCATAACCAAATCCTTCATGAATTTGCGTATCCCGGCATTTTGCTCAGGTGCCTCCACCAAAGGCACATTGATAGTGATACTTTTCATCATCTCAATAAATTTCTTGAATTGGTTGTCACCCTTTTGGTTGGCCAGTCGTTGAGGATAGGGTGGAGGAGCCCTAGGCAAGGGTGCCTTGGGTTGGGGCACCACCGGCTCGGGCATATCAATCACGTGTTCCCTATACATGTTCACGGTCTCTTGTGTCTCCTCCTAAACCTCATTAATATCAATCCGCATATCATTGTTCACATTGGGTTCCACCACATCCTCAACCACCAAAGGCATATCATCATCTCGCAACTCATCCTCATGAACCATGACTTGCTTTTCTCTTAAGGTATGCACATCACTGCCTCTTCCACTTTGCATAGTAACCGCCATCACATGATTGTTGTTCCCGCCCTTAGGGTTTACTATCGTATCACTTGGTAGAGCAGCCTTCGGGCAAGTATTTAACGATTGAGAGATTTGGCCTAGTTGCATCTCTAAATTCCAAATAGAGGTATTGTGGGAGGCCAATTGAGCATCAGAGTCTTGGTTATTCTTCATCATTTGTTCGAACATCATTTCTATTCTCGCCATATCACTACCCGACGAACTAGACCCTTGCGATTGAAAATGGGGTGGATCGTTCGGTTATTGGCACAGGGGGCCTTTGCGAACCTTGCCCCCGGTTTCTTTGGTTTCCACTATTATTCCACCCTCCTTGATTGTTGTTATTGCTCCAATTATTGTTGTTCATATTCCAATTGCATTGATTGTTACCTTGATTACCTCAATTGTTGTTTTATTTGTTGTTGTTCCAATTTCCACCACCTTATTGTTGGTTGTTACTATTCCAATTTCTTCCACCTTGTTGGTTACCCCAATTGTTGTTTTGATTGTTGTTGTTCCAATTTACACCACCTTGTTGGCTGTTACTATTCAAATTTCCACCTCCTTGTTGATTTCCCCAATTTCCTTGTGGATTCCATTGTTGATTCCCTTGATTTCCTCTATGTCCTTGGTAGTTATTGACATATTGACATTCTTCACTTTGATCATCATAGCACTCATTCGAATAACAACCACCATCATTGTTGTTGTCAAATTATTTATAATTACCTTGAGGTTGTTGTTGCCCTCTTTGCCTCCTTTTTAACATAGAATCACCTTCCATTGCATTGACTTGGCGTAGGTTTTGGACTTGTTGCAATTGCGCCTTTTCCAATTGATTCATAGTTTTTGTAAGCTTGGCAATAGCTTGGCCATGATCGAGCAATTCCTTGTGCAAATGTAAGACATTAGGGTAACCCTGAGGAATGTTTGCTCGGCTTTGCCATGTTGATGAAGTATCGGCCATTTCATCTAAAACATCCCAAGCTTCATTATAAGGAAACTTCATAGAATTTCCTGCGGCCAATCGGTTCACAATAGATTGGTTGGTTGTGTTGATGCCCCAAAAGAATGTTTGTTGAATCATCGCCTCAGTTATGTCATTATTAGGGCATTCCTTCACCATTGTTCTATATCTCTCCCATATTTCATGCAAAGGTTCCATTGGCTCTTGCTTGAAGGCTAAAATTTCATCCCGCGGTTCCGCCATATGACTTGGTGAGAAAAACTTGTCAATGAATTTATCCACCAACTCATCCCAAGTTGTGATGGAATAATTGGGAAGCCTTTCTAACCAATCCAATGCTTTACCCCGAAGAGAGAATGGGAAAAGCCTCAATCTCAAATCATCCTCGGATACGTTTGTTTGCTTTCTACCCCAACATGTATCAACGAACCCCTTCAAGTGCTTGTATGCATTTTGATAGGAGGCGCCCGAAAAATACCCTCTTTGCTCTAGCTAGGTTAACATGACATTTGTAATTTGGAAGTTCCCCGCCTGGATTCGGAGAGGAACGATGGAACTTGCATATCCTTGATTCGGGAGTACTCTTGGAGCCATTCTTGGTGGTGGTGAAGGAGGGTCTGGAATATTCTTATTTATATTCACGTTTGGATTGGCATTTCTACCTCTATGTAAAGCTTGAGGTATAAGTTCATATTGATCAATATTCAACCTCCTCCCCCTCCATGGCATTGCCAAGAGGGTCATTTGCATTAAGAGCCATTTGTACCTGATTGATTGACACAACAAAATCAGTAAACAAGAAGGAAAGAGAAGCAAAACACAAAACTAACGAAATAGATAGTCAACATCGTAAGCTCAACGGCAATGGCACCAAAAAGTGATCGCTTCAAACTCAACACTACAAAAATTTAGGGAGAGCAGGTCGCTATAGCATTTATCCGAATAGTGGTTCGGGGTCGAATTTCCACCGGGAGCTTGGAATGGAGTTGTATTGTCTGTTTAACCTAGACTTGCGTTTGAACTTCTAATTGCACTCCTAACATTTTGGGGTCTTCTTTGTATTAACAACTACTGTTATGAACTAAAGTTGAAGACTAAATTATGCTAAGGAAATATTGCTTGGGTGTAACTAATAGGAAGAAAGTCACTAGGGCCATGGCATCACCTAGGTGGTTATCTAATAGGTAGAAACTACTAAGAATAGATTGACATATTTGGGATTTATGCTATAACCATTTCCTAATTGTACCCACTCTCACACACCTCAGTAGAGAGAGTGATATTTCCCGATTGACTCTTTCGAGACCAATTGGGTAGGCCAATTAGACCAGCAACTAGTGTTCAAGTATAGTGATTACTCCCTCAAGATTTAACCCGTTAATTGGAACTATCATTTCTCATGGGTCCATCCTAATTCCTTCTTGGGTCAATTTTAGGGGTCATAGACTCTCTTTCGTAAGAAGAGTCAAAATCCACTAAGCTAGGATCAATGTTTGCAACCACAAATCCTTAATTTAATCATAAAATTAACCCAAATAGAAAATACCCAATAACAATCTACCATTAGAAAGCAACACCCATCAATTACCCATACTAGGGTTGAGCTACAACCCTAGCTAATGGGTTTAGCTAGACATAATTAAAGAGGAAACATAAGAAATAGAAGGATAAATAGACATAATAATTAATTACAAAGATTAAACTACAAGAATCTATGGAAAATTAATGATAAAAGGGAAAAATAGGCTAAAACTCCCGTCCTCACGAGCGCAGCTCCGTTTAATAAAATAAAACCTTAAGAACTCCCTCTAAAAATGGCAAAATATTCTATTTATAGTGGGATGAAAAAACTGGACAAAATTGCCCCTGCAGGGTCAGTATTGGCTGCACATTTATGACCTTAGCCGCACTGGCTCTTTGGCTTCAATTTCTATCTTCTCTGAAGTTGCTGGCACAAACCGCATAAAGGTGTGGCGCGGCCACGTAAAGGTCTGGCGGGGACCGCGAAATGGTGATCGCGACCGCACGGCTTGCCTTTGCTAAAATCTCCATCTTCTCTGAACCTTGTGATGCGAGCCGTATGCCATAATAACATGGCCACGTGAGCTGAACGCGGGCCGCACATTTCCAACCGCGGTCGCGTTATGCAAGACCTAATCATACTCTTCTCTGAACCATGTGACGCGAGCCATATACCATAATAGCGCGGCCGCATGATCTGGACGCGGGCCACACATTTCTAATCGAGGACGCGTTATGCAAGACTTGATCATAATCTTCTCTAAAACCCCTAGAGGGGCCGTATGCACAATTGTGCGGTCCACACTAGGCTCCTCTTTCCACCACTTCACTTGGCCTTTGATACCTCAGTAGGTTTCACTCTGTTTTGAGCCAATCTTTAACATTTCATCACTTTGTCTCTCAAACCTGCAATCAAGCACAACCTGTAAGCATCTTGAAGATATTTTGTAGCAAATTATACTCAAAGCATAAGCAAGTAGGGGCATAAAACACGTTAAAATCTTACTTATCAAGGAACCATATTTTCTTCCTCAACCTTCTGGCTCTCTTGATGTTTGCACTTGTAGGCTTGAATCCCAACCCAAAAGTTTCTAAGTTCGTGGGGAAAGGCACCGGCTGTGTGATACCCTAATGTGAGGCCCCCAAACCCTTTCCGGGAACAAACACATTCTTCAACGTTTCCACGGCCACCATGACCGATGCAGCAGCTAACTTTGGTGTTGGAACATGCTCCCCTTCTGGAACCTTTTCCACTGATACCGAGTAATAAACATGATATACCCAAGGCCCCTTATCATCATCTGCCTCAATGAATTGTACGATTGCATTACTGTCCGCATACAGATGGTCCTCACCGTGCATAACGATTTCTCGTCGATCCCATTCAAATTTTACCATTTGACGTAAAGTAGCGAGGACTGCTCTGGCAGCAATGATCCAAGGTTGTCCCAACAGCAGATTATAAGAGACAGCCACATCAATCACCTGGAACTCCATTGTAAAATCAATCAGCCTGATTGTCAATTCGAGCACTATGTCACCGACCGAATCTTTCCGCTACCATAAAACCCTCGTACACAAATGTTTTTCTTGTGAATTCTTTCATTTTCCACCTTCAACTTGTTCAATGTGGAAAGAGGGAAAATATTTGTGCTTGAACCATTATCAACCAAAACTCGAGTGACCACAGAATCCTCGTATTTTACCGTGAGGTATAGTGCTCTGTTATGCTCGGTGCCTTCTACGTAAGTTGATCATTAGAAAACATGACTGTGTTCACCTAAAAATCTTAATTGCTATTTTCTCCAAATGGTTGACTGTGATTTATCAGGAACGTGGGCCTCGTTCAAGATCTTCATTAAAACCTGACGATGCTCGTCTGAATGAATAAACAATGACAACAATGAGATTTGAGCAGGCGTCTTTCTCAGTTGTTCCAAAATAGAATAATCCTGCATTTTTATCTTCTTTAGAAACTCTTCTGCCTCTTCTTCACTCACAGTTTTCTTTACCAGCGCTGAATTATCCTTAGTTGGTTTTGACTTTCTCAATTCCAGGGGGGAGGGGGCAAAGCACCTTCCCGATCGGGTCAATCCATGAGTCTCACAAACTTCTTGTCTAACTGTCTTCCCTTTGTAAGTCAGTGTTACTCGATCAAAATGCCAAGGTACTGCCTTGTTGCTGATTACTGGTAGCTGAGTTACAGGTTTAATAATGACAGGCTCTGAACGAGCGTTTTCCACGACAACCACATGCTTGATTTCTACCCTTGGTAGAACCACTTTTGCATTCTCTTGTTTCACCATATCATCTTTCGAGGATTCCTTCTTGACTGTAATAATAGGCTCACTACTTGCTACGCTCAACTTGAGCATGGACGGCTCGCTGATCAAATTCTCACCTATATTTCCTTCACTAGCTCGGATTATCATGACAGTTTGTGAAGGCTTTTTGGGCTCTCCCTCTTTGTGCACTATCTCGGTCATAATTTCCTCTTGATGAGCAGGCACTGGGTTTTGATTAATGTTGGGTGCTTCCGGGGCTTGCACCTCAATTTGATGGGAATCAATAATTTCTTGAATAGCACACTTCAAATGCCAACATTTCTCCATGTTGTGTCCTGGGGCACCAGAACAATACTCACAACTGACAGAATAATCTGGATTTCTTGGGGGTGAGTTTTGCAAGTTTGCTTCAATCGGCCTCAACATGTCTAGCTGCCTCAACCTATGGAATAAGCTGGTATATGATTCTCCTAATGGAGTGAAAGTTTTCTTCTTCTGCATCCTCTCGATTTTTAAAGCTTGGTTGGCCAGAAAAGCTAGTCTCAGGGGTTGTTGGTAGGCTCTTGGAGGATAGTTATTTTGGGGAGCTGGGTAACTAGTTTGTGGAGTTGGCGCACGCCATTGTGCATGGGCGGGAGGTTGGGTATATGTTTGTAAATGATGGACTGAGAAATGGAGGTCAGGAGGTGGGTAGAAATGTTGTGATGGGCTATATGGAGTGTGTGGGTAGATTTGGTGGTGAGGACAGGGTTGGCCGTAATGGGATGGACCCCGAGACCCGAACCAAGTCCCTGAGTCAATGGTTGCTACCTCCTTCTTCTTCTTCTTTCCAATTGCTCCTTCGGTCCCACTTTGGATTGCCTGGGTGGTTGCTTTGATTGCAGAGTAACTCGTGATCTTGTTAGATTTGAGTCTTTCCTCGACCATGCTTCCCATTTCACTACCTCATTGAAGGATTTACCCACCTCCAATACCAGGTGACCAAAATATGTAAGCTCCAAAGCTTGCAAGAAATAATCTACCATTTCACTTTCCTTCATTGGCGGGTCCACCCTCGCCGCCTGTTCCCTCCGACGGAAGCCATATTCTCTAAAGCTCTTATTGTGCTTCTTTTCAAGTTTCGTCAAAATAATTTCAAGGTTATACTGAAAATGAAAGGTGAATGCTTGCGCTAGATCGTCCCACGTGTACCATTGAGCATGATCCTGTCGGGTGTACCATTCCAACACCGAGCCACTCAAACTTTGGCTGAAGTATGCCATTAACAGTTCATCCTTTCCTCCTGTCCCTCTCATCTTGCTGCAGAAACCCCTTAAGTGTACCATCGGATCACCATGTCCATCATATAAGTCAAGCTTCGGCATTTTGAAGCCTGGAGGAAATTGTACATCTAGGAACAAACAAAGGTCTTTGTATGCCACTCTCACTTGACCACCTAACCCTCGCATATCTCTAAATAATTTCTCTAAACATATGACTTTCCTGAGCACCTCCTCTTGCTCGGGGTTTTTGACGGCTTTTCAGCCTCCATAGGGACTGTAAACGGGGAGCATAGGAGTAGGGTTCATGGGCTCTGTAAGCGGGTTCGGGTGGGTACCACTAGTTGTCGTGAGCTTGGAGCAAATGATAACTAGATGATATGTGGAGTATGGGGGAGGTGCCACATAAATGGGAGAAACCGGTGGAGAAGGGTGAGGAACAGCTTTGGGTGGTGGAGCTGTGGGTGCTTGAGAAGTTGTACCCTGGTATTATGGGTAGACGGAGAAACTTGGGGGTGGATCAGTGGTAGGATGGTCATATGACTGGGCTAGCAGTGGGACGAAGGCCGCATTAGCAGGATAAGTTGGTGTGGCTGCCCTCTCATCCATGCTTGATACATCTCAGCCATCTGATGTTTCAGTTTGTACATTTCCTCTTTCATTGCATTAACGTCCAACTCCTATACCTCTTTCGAGGGATCAATGATACTGGCATTATTTTCTTGATTGGCCATAATCAACTTGCTTTTGGACCGAGTTTTATAAGAATGGGTTGCCAGAATGCCACAAAAAACTAACCACCTGTCTGGATTGGGAAAGACAACACCAAAACTTATTAGTGGTTAGGTTTCAACACATAGGTAGCCACATGTTCGGGGATGAATGCACCTAAGCAGTTATTCGTTTCTATTATACACATGAAGTGATTTCTTGTGTTATCCGAGCTCTTGTCCTATGCCACCTTTCTTTTCTCTCTTGTTTTTTCTTTTTTTCTTCCCTCTCTTACTCAATTTGTTTTTGCCTACACCTTTCATTTTTTTATTCTCTCCTTTATTTTTACCACTGTTTCTCTCATTTTTTCTTCCCCTTTTTTCTTCCTTTTTTTTATTTTGGTTATGGTCGAATCCTATGGAGATTGCCTACGTATCATGACCCCGTATGAATCAGACTGGGAATAGTTCTACTGAATAAATACAAAAAATATTTTAGAAATCTTTCTTCAATTTTCACAAAGTAAAGCACTTGATTACAACTCACTAAAAAAATTAACAGACTTCAACTCAACTAAAAACAATAGACTCTAACTTAAATTGAAAACACCTAACTCGACAACCTACTACGAACTAAAATAGAAGAAAATACAGACTCTCAAATGGACCAACAGGTTTGAAGTTCATGAATACATTAAAACCTCTAATGCTCCTGGGGCCCGCCGCAAGCTTGAGTGCTAAATCCCCACGGAGGTGGTCGAGGTCTTCCATCACTTGACGAACAAAGGCCATTGCGGTGGCAAAGAACATAGATCTTGTCATATCTTCACAGTGGCTACACTTTACAGTGATGTAATCAGAGATCATGTGTACCCTCTCTCTTATAGCACCCTTTTCTTGCAACAATTGCGCAATTTGATGGGCCATTGCCTCCAAAGTTTGTTCGGCTACACGATTCAGTTCTTGGAATTGCTGAAAATCTCTTTCTAATCATGCTATTCATATGTAGCAATGCTCTTTCTCAGCCTTGAATTCCCTAGCTTGCTTGGCCATTTTGTTTTCAACCATGATGACTTTCCTCTTCAACTTAGTGACCTCGTTGTTATACCTTTCTTTTAATTGTTCAATCATGCATACTCGTTCCTCCGCATTTTTGGACAATTGTTTTCGGGTCCTAGACAACTCATGCTCTACTTTGCTCAAGTCAAAACCATATTCTCCTACTTTTCGCCTCAAAATGTCTATGAGCTTTTCATCCTTCGCACTTCTGGCGGGATTCTCTGCGGCTATTTTTATTTTCTGAATTTGGGGTCGCAAAGCTTAATTTTCTTTTGCTAGTCTTTTCTTTTTCCCCTCGTCTACCGTAGCTTGCAAACCATTTTCGAATTGAAGGTCTTTGACTTGCTTTTCTAATTTCCCAATCGTGGCCATGTATTTATTTTCCTTGGCTAACCAATTCCATTGTTCTTGTGACGCCTCAGAAAATTCCTAGAGATGTGGCCTCTTAGTCGGCCTTCCGAACTTTATTTCCTTTTTATTCCAAGCAAGGTACCCTGGTGCAACCTCACCTTTAGATAAGTCTCGTACTCAAGTGCCCGCCATCAAGTACTGACATTCGCTCCAAATTTGATGGGTTGTTGCTTCGGGAAACTGACAATTGGGACCAATCTCAACCACATAGAGATTAATGTCTTCATCCTTGGGAATTATTTGGCACCTCCCTAACAGTCTTAGCACTCTATATGGAGTATAAGGTTGGATACTCTGGAGACTCATTAGATGGAAATGAGGTTCGGTGGCTGGCATATGTATAACTTCATCAATGAGGATCCACCTAAATGTCCACTTTATTTGACCTGCGCTTATGACACGGAGATATGATACCCATTCTGTAGCCTCTTCGGTTAACCTGGACACATCAGCTCTGGTATGAAATTCCTCTATGCAGATCTTTCCTGATGACCCATAACTCATGAATTAAGGTCGGCGGCACAGGTGTTCAACCATCCACATTTGTTACAACAAATTGCATCCTTCAAGAAGTTTCCCCCGGCTTTACAGGCTGTGAGGACACGGAAAATTTCTGATAACACCATGGGTGCAAGGGTACTCTTGGCTTGAGTGAGCAAACTGTTGACAATCCCTGCTATCTGTTGTCAATATGTATGTCCTTCTGTGGAAACACAAAAAGGCCTAAGAAGAATACCATAAATATGAAATACGGTGTTCCTCCCATTTTTGTCGATTTCCCTGCAACAAATTTTGTTTTCTGGGTCATTAACCCCCCCCCCCCACTATATGCCCATATCTTTGGTATATAAACCATGGAATACAAAAACCGGCAGACAGATCTGGATTGTGAACCCCTCTGCTTATTTGCAATGAGTCTAAGAATTTGTGTACAGCAACGGCCCTTGGCGCAATCAAATATTGATGTCTTAGAGGAATTGTGGGAACCCCAATATATTCGAGTATTTCTTCCAGGGTCGGAGTGAATTCAAAGTCAGGAAAATGAAATACGTTGTGGGCCGGGTCCCTGAATGTAACCAATGCTTTTATGATATTCCTCTAGGATTAATTTTCAGCAACTCGGTAAGTCCTCCCAAGTGCGTGTTGACCTTGTTTTGCCCCAATTCACCTATATCATTCCACCACATGTGTACCTCCAAAGGGATCTTGTTCATGACTGAGATTGGCAAATTTTGATTCGTGCTCATTCTACACATTTATTAGGGTGATTAAGCAAAAATCATGATTTATCGAACTCAAAAACAAATTTTAATTTTTTTCCAAATTTTCATTTCAAAAATAAAATCATGGCCTTGTAGATATGGCATTTCAACACTTCTGAGGGAAGATTTTAATGCTGTGCCGACTAACGGCCAACATTTGGAAAATAATCCAAGGCGGTTGTTTTCTCAAAAATAGTCTTCCAGCGCCCTTATAAGGACATTCGGCTAATTATGACAAAAACTGCTTTATTTATTAATCACAAACAAAATATGGTTCTTTTTTGGCTATTTTCGTAAAAATACCAATAGGGGTTGCCTACGTATCCCACGCCCTGTGAGAATCAAACTGGTGTAGTTCGAGAAATTTTTTTACAGAATTAAAAAACAACTTCTTTTTTTCCTTTTTCTTTTTTTTTGTTTCAAAAAAAAATCCTTTTCTTGAAAACAGACTCCTCTTTTTTGGGGTTTTTTATGTTTTTTTCAAAATTTTGAGAGTATTTTAATATCAATTTTTTGATACGTCCTTTCTCACCCCCCCCACCCCCACACTGTCAAATTTTCCTCTATCTTGTTTTCTTTTTTTTCTCTTTTTGTCAAAAGTCGGTCAGCCTGCAAATCCGAAATGAATGCACAAGTAGCACACAAAATGCATCAGGATCGTCCTTTATTTTGGGTGCACCTGTTCTAGGGGGACCCAACCCCTGTGTTGAGTCCCCTTTAGTCAAATGCATAATACAGATAAGCGCTCCTACTAGGGCTCCGGCATGAGGTTAAGTTATTATAAGTTCAAAATCTTGGTATAGGGTCTAGACTGTGTACCGAGCGGACAACTCGAGTCGAGAAGGGGATACGTACCGGGAACCAAAAGGCCATCCGGCTTTGTAACTTGTCCAAGCCTCTTTCTTATTTGAGGGTATGACACTAACAGAATAGGGAGTCTCGACCAGCGAGCACATCCCCGAAGATGAGAAAAGAAGGGTTTTGACGGCAGTTTATGTACAGTCCAAATAATATAAAAGCGGTAAAAATAACATTTAGCACATTGGGCACAATTATACAATAAAATCAGGTAATAAAGCCGGATACAACAATTACTTAAATCTCGAATTCTTGAACCCTGAACTAGATATTCTGGGTTCGATCCCCGGCAGAATCGCCAAAGCTGTCACACCTCCTTTTTTTCACACTACAACCCTGACGAAGGGTATAGATAAGGGAGTTTTTCCAATTTAAGGACAATCGAAACGAGATTCATTTATTTAAAGATCATAGTTGCCACTTGAGATAACTAATGATCTCCCAAGTCACCGGTTTAAATCCCAAATCGAGGAATGTTTGACTCTGTATATAGTCTGCGAGCCACAAATTCGGGTAAGGAATTCTGTTAACCCGGGAGAAGGTATTAGGTACTCCCGAATTATATGGTTCTAGTATGGTCGCTCACCTGTTATAATTGCCTTAATTATCTAATTTTAATTTATTTTTGTACCTATGTGCAAAGTTTGACATTTAATCCGCTTTTATTTAATTTTAAGAAGATTGCAACTTTATATAAATACGCCTCAAACCACGTCACATAAATGCGCCCTTGGCTTTTGACAAATTTCAGCATCATTGGGATTTAAATTTGGGTCACATAAATGAGCACCTGTAATTAGGAAGATACATTATCTAACTAACGCGCCTAAAGAAATTGCGTGTGTTT
Source organism: Nicotiana benthamiana (assembly GCA_034376525.1). Classification (NCBI taxonomy): domain Eukaryota; kingdom Viridiplantae; phylum Streptophyta; class Magnoliopsida; order Solanales; family Solanaceae; genus Nicotiana; species Nicotiana benthamiana. The sequence continues at coordinate 35,998,842 of CM067326.1, forward strand.
AAATTTGCGAGGGCCATGAAAATTTACTAGATGGCTCCTCGAATTCTAAGGATATAAAACCGATAAAACTAGGATACAAACCATTGTTCAATGTTAATTGACGATGGCACACCTTAATTTTAGATGAAATGGACTAGTTCAAGCTATATACATGTGATCGTAAAACTAGTTTACTTGATATGATGTGACATCAACCCAATTACTAAGCTTACTCTGCCAGAACTAAATATGAGCAAAGGTGTTTATCAAATACCATCCATGCCTTATTGGTGCGCTGATATCAATAAAATTTAAACAAAGTGGTTTCGAATAAGAAAGCCCAATCTCAAACGTTTATACAAACAGTCAGTCGTCACATCTTGGATCATAAGTTCTAATAATGGATGTGGGTCATCTGGCTTGCCCTATACTCTAAACCGTCGATCCAATCACACGAGGGAGAAGGTAACCTAACTAGCTATTTTAATCGATCACATGGATCAAGATATAAACGGAACTTTTATGCATAGCAATTAAACAAACTTTCCACAACAACTAGACAAATTTCCTATAACAACTACTTAACTACACAAACTTAACTACTTGATAAAAGGGAAGCACGCTAAGGCATTATAACAACATAGGCATTATAACAACACACACGGACAAATCAGCGGAGGAGGTTTAAAAAAAGGGATGGAATTAAACTCGTACCTTTAGCTGATTACATATACTAGGCTAGTGTGGTTTAGGCTTTAATTACAACCCATATAATAATAAGTACATTAACCAAAATCTAAATAAGGCATGCTAATCACAAGACTGACATAACAAGTAAGAATTTCAATGAACATAACACTATGCTCCGTCTCGTTTCAGTCCAAAGTTCACATTACACATCAAGTGATGTCCATATGGCTAAGTAATACCTGGAAATTGAAAGAGAAACAGCAAATGAGATCAGTAGAGCAGCAATAGGAGTTAGCCTCAGCAAACTCGAGAAAATCAACTATAAACACTCCAAAACTTTAAGAAAATTGATGTGCAGACACCCAACAATCAACCAGCCCAGCAAATCTTAGGATTTGACCCCAACAACCGTTTTCCAAACCATTCTAATGCTCAAAACACTCAGAAACTAAACCAAGGGATGAATATTTCAAATCGTCCACTGACAACTTAATGGAGCAGTATCTCTGCAGGGCTTACAGCTATTGTTTTTTATTTCTGAATTCCTTCCTCTAAATTGATGAAATAGCAAAATATCTATAGTTTTTTATCTCTTTTTGGTTTTTCTTTAACTCTTTTCTCCTTCAAAAATTTTTTTCTTTGAAAGGCCAATATTCGAATGCTTTATTGGCAAGCCAAAGAGGGTAAAACCAAGGCTTCAGCTTTGCACTCTTGCCCTTTTTGAATTTTTGTTTTTGCCTAGATAACCCTCATTTATTGGCTTGTTTGCCAAGCTAAACAACTACAATTTGAAATTTCACTAAGGCCATCTGCTAGAAGCTTCTTAATTCAATTATTTAAAAGATTCCCTTGACTATATACCTAAACTACCCTCAAATATTCTGCAAATTACTCTCTACTTTTTCCTTTGAATTTATTTTAGACTGTTGGACTAAATTCTGAGGCTTTTAACAAGTTTAGGTCAAGAAAACTCCAAACTGATCAAACTATGTTGGCTCTAAAGAAAAAAATGCAGAAACTCAAGGAAAAATGGAAAACCAAATTGTTATATGGATCCAGCGTATAACAATGACCTCAGGTCTTATCACGGAATTTAATTCAATACTAAGAACTAAAGATGAAATCCAATCACAAAGATTTGAGATAATACAGGAACATAATACTGATGCATTCTTGATAATACGACCCTAATTAACTTAACTAACCCCATTCAACAAAAATAAAACTCATACTAACCTAACTAATCTTAAACTCAGTATTTTAAATAAAATAACCAGATTAACGGAACAAAAGATGAGACGAGGGGGAAATAAAATAGTACAAAGAAACATCAAAAACTTAGCTTAGTTGAATCGCACCCTGAATACGAGTCAAGGCCTTCATGCACTATCAGAGAAATTGGAAAACCCTAGGTTTGGGTTTTGAGCGATTGTGGAGGTGTTTGAGTGAGATTGAGTACGGATTTGGCATGAGGGATGCATGGGGGTTGTTTGGTACCCATTTGGGGTCGAAAGGAAGCGGCGCCACCGTACACGGTGGCGGAGTCAAAACTTAGAACTAATATTCGAGACGATGGGAGTGATTCGAGAGAAACCAAGCATGGATTTGGGTAGAGGAGGTTGAGGGGAGTCATCGATGTTAATTTGGTGGCAATTGGGTTTCCGCCGCCGATAGCGATTAATGGCCGGCGGTGCATGGCGGAGGGAGGTGGCATTAGGGTTTCTGTGAGTGAGTACAGAGACAGGGTACGAGGTTATTTTTGGGGGTGTGGGTGTTTTGGACATACTTATACTAAACGAACCCTAGCCTCTCAACTGTTTGATTAAACAAAATAGACGACCCTAATTGATTGGCTTCGAAACGATGCCGTTTGGTTGAGGTGGGGGACTGGACCGGGTTTGGGTTGGGATGGACCGGGTTATGGGATGCAATTTACTCTAAAAATGGCCCAATTTTTGTCCTTTTTTTATTTAATTGAATTAATTTTCAGATTTTCTTTCACTTGTTTGTTTTTTTCATTTTTCTTTTCATTTTCCAAAATTATTAAAATCCTAAATTAAGTTATAAATCCGTATAAAAATTCCAAACTAACCTTGTATAATTATTATTAAAACACACTTAATGGAAAAATTACGTAAAAACTCAAAAATTAAAACTAAAAGAGCGAACTGAAACTATTTTTGGTTTTTCCGTTTAAAAAATGACCAGCTGCTAATTAATGCTTGAAAATAATGTCAAATCTACTACTAAATGCACATGCGACATATTTTTTTATATTTTTTACTAATTAAAATGCAAAAAAAATGCAAACAATTAACAAAAAATGCCATAAAATTCACAAAATTGCAAACCAATAAAAGAAATAATTTTGTTTGAATTTATAGGAGCGATTCATGTGGGGAAAAAATCACATGCTCATATTCATGACGAGTAATTTGGGCCTAAAGGCATATTGGGATAGGAAGGCAATAATTAGATTCTTAATTATTATTTTTTGAGAAATTTATTTTTTTAGTCGTTCTAAAAAATAATAGTCCAAAATATTTATAGATGTGTATTATATACCAAAAAATATACATAATTTATATGCTTTTCAGCTAGCAAATGCATTTTATTTCAGTTGACCGACCAATTTGTTTTTTGCCCAATTTTTTCAGAGAAGTATTATGTTATAGAACTTAGAGCCTGAACTAAGCTCAGAATTAAATTGATCAGGTGTCTCCACAAATTCTAAAATTAATTTCACTCCCACTATTGTTTAAGTCAAGTTTCACTACTAGAAATTCGGGAAAAATCGTCCCAAAAAAATATCAAAGTAGGTCGGAGATGGCCAATGGCCGTCCAAAACGGGACCATTAACATGTGGTCGGTATTTTGATGGTCGGAAGGTCACACCAACCAAAGTTGGTCAGAAATTACCGACCAACTTTTGTTGATCAATTGAATTCAAAAAAAATTGTCGAAAAAATCGATCAAAGTCGGTCAATATTTTTTACCAAATTAGGTCGGTATTTTAATTATGTAATTATATAATTAAAAAATACACCATCTGGGAATCGAACCGAGGTTTGTACTGTGGAAGGATACTATTCTACCACTAGATCATTGGTGCATTTTGTTTTAAGACCGTCTTTTATTTTATTTCTACTCTTTAGTTATATTTTCACACAAAAATAACCGACCAATGTCGGTTGTTTTCTATTTAAAAATAGAATTACCGACCGAATTGGTCGATTTTTACTAATAATTTTAATTTGTTTTAAATGAAAAATCGACCTAAGTTTATCGATTTCTTGAAAAATAAATTTAGCGGGACTAAAAAATAGTTTCCCCCATTTTTTGCGCCAAAGAAACCGACCAGAGTTAGCAAGTTTTGTAAAACGTTTGGAGACATGCCTTTGAGTCTAAAGTTTCAAGTTGAGCAGGACGAAGACGTAATATCTCGAGTGAAAATTTGTGGTCGAGCAGACGGAAGCGGGAGTGGAAGTGAGGCTGGTATCTCAAGTCATTCCCAAGAGGGATAGTTTAAAGTACCTTGGGTCGGTTATTCAGGGGATCAGGGAGATTGATGAGGATGTCACACACCGTATAGGGTTGGGTGGATGAAGTAGAGGTTAGCGTCGGGAGTCCTGAGTGACAAGAAAGTGCCATCATTACTAAGGTAAGGTTTATTGACTGGTTGTTAGGTCGGCCATGTTGTATTGAACTGAGTGTTGGCCGGTTAAAAACTCACACGTTCAGAATATGAAAGCAGCTGAGATGAGGATATTAAGGTGGATGTACGAGCATACAAGGATGGAAAAGATTAGGAATGAAGATATTCAACAGAAGGTGGGCGTGGCTCCCATGGAGGACAAGATACGGGAAGCAAGACTTAGATGGTTTGGACACATTCAGAGGATGAGCATTGGTGCACCGGTGAGGAGGTGTGACTGACTAGCTGCGGTGGGCACGAGGAGAGGTAGAGGACGACCTAAGAAGTATTGGGGATAGGTGATCATATATGACTTGGCGCGACATAGGATTATTGAGGACATGGCCCTAGACAGGGAATTGTGGAGATCGACATAAAGGTTGTAGGTTAGAAAAAAGTTGTGAATATTTATACAGAGTGAGACTAGCCAATTAGGAGTTAGTCTTTGGCTGCTACTGGTGCTTTATCTGCTAGTTATTGTTATGGCATCCATCTATTTAGTATTTTTTATATTGCTGCTATTTTACCATGAGTCAATTGATGATAGTAATATATAGTCTCTTGTTGCTTTCTTAAGCCGAGGGTGTCCGGGAAAGAGCCTCTTTTCCCCTCGGGGTAGGGGAAAGCTCTCTGTACATATTATCCTCCCCAAATCCCACTTGTGGGATTATACTGGGACGTTGTTATTGTTGTTTTTTGATCGACCAAAATTGATCGGTTGACCTTGGTCGGTTTTTGCTGAATTTCTAGTAGTATCTACCATTTCCCTAAAATCTTCATCAATTAAAACTTGTGTGCAAATGCCAATGTGACGATTGACCCGTCTTCATGTGAGTTACCGCCCCGTTTTCCCCATTTTATGCTTCTTTATACTTCATTATCAGTGTTGGGTGTGAACTAGTTGATTTGGATTGGTTTTAGTAGGAAATGAGACACTTAGTCTCTTTAAGGAAGGTTTGTTTTGGAAAAGTCAACTGCGCATTAACTTATGTGATAGGAGGCTTGGATGTGAATTCCGATAATTTAGTTAACTTCGAGGGATGATTTCAGACTTAGGAGTGTGATCGGAAGTGATTTTGGAGGTCCAGTGTAGAATTAGGCTTGAATTGGCGAAGTTAGTATTTTGGCAAATTCCGGTTGATAGGTGAGATTTTGACCCGAGGGTCTAAACAAAATTCCGAGAGTAGATGTAGCTTCTAAAGATGATTTGGGATGTGTCTTGTAAAATTGCATGTCATTTGGAAGTGTTTTGGTTTGGTTTTTGATCGAATGCGTGTTTCGGAAGTATTAGAAGAACTTAAGCTTGAATCCGATGTAATTTGATTGTTTTGGCATTGATCAATTTGTTTTGATGATTGGATCAAGTTTTAATGATGTGTTACGACGCATTGATGCTTTTGGTTGAGGTCTCGGGGGCCTCGGGGTGATTTCGGATGGTTAACGGGAAGTTTTGGTTTGTGAACATAAGAAAAATTGTAGCTGCTACTGGTATTTTTGCTTCTGCAGAATTGGGACCGCAGAAGTGGTACCGCGGAAGCGAGAGGTATGCCGCAAAGGCAGCAAGTACTGCAGAAGCGGCAGGAACCGCAAAAGCGAAAGGTGAGCCGCAGAAGCGGCAGGTACCGTAGGTGCAGATTTGGTGACCGCATCTGCAGAGTCGCAGATGCGACAGGAGGACCGTTGATGTGGTATTCGAGATTTCATGGGGGATCTGCAAATGCAAAGATATTTCCGCATAAGCGGGAGTCGCAGATGCGCCTAAGGAGCCTTAGATGCGGAAATGATAGGTCAGTGTTATTTAATTTCTCCTTCGCGAAATTTTAAAGGGTTTCATCTTTTTCACTACGGACTTGGAGCATTTGGACGAGTTGGAAGAGAACAATCTACCGACTTCTTTGACGTAAGAATTTCTGAGTCTAAAACACAATTTTAAGGTGTTATTACATGAATTTAGACTGAAAACTAAGGAATTTAAGGAGTTAGAATGGGAGTTAGGGCTTGAACTAAAGAGAGTTAAGAATGGGGATTTGAGGGGTCAGTTAGACTCCGATTTTGGTAATCTTTATATGTATATATTTGTGGCGAGATAAGGAATCTGTTGATGTTAAATTTTTGGGAATTCGAGAAGTGGGCCTGGGGCTCGGGTTTGCTAATTTCGAGATTTTTGTTATTTTTCGATTGTTTTCGATTGGGTATTTTTCTATTGGCATATTATAAATCATTCGATGTGGTTTTGATTAGATTCAGCACGCGAGGAGGTCAACTTGAAAGTCAAAGGCATAGCGAGCTAGGATTTTGGCCAGCTTGAGGTGAGTAATAGATGTATTTGATGTCCCGAGGGTTTGAAAAACCGTATTTGCACATCGTAGTGCTATGACGAGGTGAATTGCACACCGGATAGCGGGCGTGGGTTAGAGCACCATTGGGGATTGTGACTTGGTCCGTCCTGGTAGATAAATATACTGTGTATTTAACTGAAATTCCTTATTATTATTATAATTTGAGCTAATTTATTGAACTCAGTTCTGGCATTTAATAGTATTTTTCAAACTGAGCCATCTTTTCTCAAACGTGAAACATAAATAATATTTCTAATGAAGTTTAGTTTGAACATATATATACTATTGTGCCCGAGATGATTATGTGATTCTGGACTGAGCATGGGATCAGGCTGCGCGCCACAGGAGTATTATTTTGATATTGATATGAGGCCAAGGGCCTAGTTGATTCCACGAGATGGATTATATAGCGCTTGGGCCGTAAGGGGCCCCTCCCAGATTTTGCGCACCCCTAGTTAGCGTCGTCGATGATAAATAAATGGAGCGGGCTGCACGCTGCAACGGGTACTAGAGAGTACCAAACTATGTGTTTCATTTCATATTTGCATTTCACCTACTTACTTATCTATTTTAGTATTTCCATAATTGTTGTTATTGGCTTACTGACTGAATGTTATTTGGTTCAGGTTGTTGTATTTATAAATTACTGTGTGCATATTCAGGATTTCTTATCTCAACCTTTATTTATGTTTATTACTCACTACGTCGAAGTACTCACATTACTCCCTACACCTTGCGTGCAGATCCAGGTACATCTGAGGCTGAGTGAGGATTTTTCTACCGAGTAGTTTATTCTGGAGCATCAATGTAGCTGCATGACGTCCGCAGTCCTGATCTTCCTTCTACCTTATTTTCATTATTTTTTCATTTCTTTAGAACAATATATAGTAGGTTGATACTCAGATATTATAGGCTCAGACTTGTGACACCGGATTCTTCGGGCTATGTAGTTGTTTTTTTACTTGGGATTCCATATGTTATAGTTTTATTACAGACTTTCAGTATTATAATTATGTAAATTATCTGTGTTAATTAACTCATGAACTGTATAAAATGGTTAAGGTTTTCGAATTTGTGTGGTTTGCCTAGTAGTGTGTTGGGCGCAATCATGATCGGGGTTGGGGTCGTGACAAGTTGGTATTAGAGTCTAGGTTACTTGGTCTCGTGAGTCATGAGCCGGTTTAGTAGAGTCTCATGGATCGGTACAGAGACGTCTGTACTTATCCTCGGGAGGCTGGAGAACCTTTAGGAAAACTTCACATTCTTGAAATTCTTGTCGTGCAGCTTTGTTGAACTGAGAACTGAACTTCTAATATTCTATTCTCACAGATGGTGAGGACACGAGCTACCGGATGTGGCAGATGACCACTAGTACCACCTACTGAAGCCACCAGAAGCTGTGGACGTGGTCGTGGTCGTGGCAGAGGCAAAGTAGCAGGGGCACCGCCTGCTGATCCACTAGCTGCCCTAGCTCAAGATTAGGCTCCAGCTGCAGACATACCAATAGCACCAGTTCCAGCACCAGCTGTGACTATCCTGATTCCGGGTATTCAAGAGACCTTGGACAGATATTATCAGTATGTACTAGCCTGGCTCAGGCAGTTTCAGTTACCACCACAGCAACAGCTACTTCACAGGCCGGGGAAGGCAATCAGACCCCCGCTGCTTGCACACCTGAGCAGGTGGTGCAGGGACTACAGACACCAGAGGCACCTCTAGCTCAGCAGGTTGCACCAGTTTAGGGCTTCGTGGTTCCAGCTATGCCGGACGATGATAAGCATGGTCTCGAGAGATTTAGTAGGCTCTTGCCTCCGGCATTCAGTAGTGTTGAGGGTGAGGATTCCCTGGGTTTTATTGACAGGTGTTAGCGTATGCTCCGGACGACAGGGATCCCTGCATCGAGTGGTGTGGCATTTACTACCTTACAGTTTACCGGGGCTGCTTTTACTTGGTGGGAGGGCTTTGAGAGGCGTAGGCCTGTCGATGTAGCACATATGAATTGTTCGCAGTTCTCTGCTCTTTTTCTGTAAAAGTATGTACCTCAGTCCCATAGAGAGGAGCCGCGTAGGCAGTTATGTTTGAGTGGTTGACGCGAGGGGATATGTGACTCAGCACGTGATAAGGTTTTCACAGTTGGACCGTCAGGCTAGTTGGATGGTTCCGTCAGATCATGAGATAATTAGGAGATTTGTGGATGGCGTTAACTACCATCTCCATATTTTGATGACTAGAGAGAGTATTGGGTGCTAAGTTTTAGGGGATGGTGGATATTGCTCGTGAGATCGAGTCAGTTCGCCTTAGAGAGTAAGAGAAGAGGGAGGCCTCGTGGATTGGGCAGTTACAGTGGTGCTCCTTCGAGGGGCCAGTTACAGCATGGTGGAGGTCTTTCTTTCAGGCCTGCTCAGTCGGTTCATCCAGAGTATCGTGGGGGATCTTCAGGTTGTGGCCATCATGGGTCCTAGCAGAGCCAGTCCTCACTCAACGCTCTCCCTACTCAGAGTTAATCTCATGCCACATCAGCTTAGGGTTCTTTTGTGCTAAGTGCATCTGATGGTCACTCTGGTGCGAGGGGTTCCCTTCGGTCCCCATCTCCAGCACCGGGCAGTTGTTATGAGAGCGAAGAGTTTGGTCACTTGAGGAGGTAGTGCCCTCGACTTGGTGGCAGACAGCATCAGTAGAGAGGTCATCCCTCGACTTCTGCTCCAGCTACTTCATCACCCGCCCAGCCAGCTAAAGGTGGAGATCATGTAGCTAAGGGTCGCCCTAGAGGTGGAGACCGATCAGGCGGTGGCCAGGCACGTTTCTATGCTATGCCGAGTAGGACAGATGCCATTGCTTCAAACGATGTCATCACAGATATTGTTTAAGTCTGCCATAAAGACGCCTTAGTATTATTTTGATCTCAGTTCTACCTATTCATATGTGTCTTCATATATTACTCGAGTATGCCCTAGGAGTCCCTATCATTATCTGTTCATGTGTCTACCTCGGTGGGTGATATTGTTATTGTGGACCGTGTGTACCGATCATGTGTTGTGATTATCGGGGGTCTGGAGACCCCAGTTGATTTATTGTTAGCATGGTGGACTTCGACGTTATCTTGGGCATGGATTTTTTATCTCCGTGTCATATTATTCTAGACTATCATGCTAATACAGTCACTTTGGCTATGTCGGGTGTACCGCGGATCGAGTGGCGTGTTGTGAATTATTATGTCCCTGGTATAGTTATTTCTTTCTTGAATTCCCATCATATGGTTGGGAAAGGTTGTCTTTCCTATTTGGCGTTTGTGAGGGATGTGGGAGTTGAGACTCCTAGCATTAACTCTGTTCCAATCGTGAGGGACTTTCCCGATGTACTTCCTGCAGACCTGTCGGGCATACCGCCGGACAGGGACATTGATTTTGGTATGGACCTGGTGCCGGGCACTCAGCCCATCCCTATTTCACCATATCGTATGGCACCAGTAGAGTTGAAAGAATTAAAGGAGCAGCTTCAGGAGCTCCTAGATAAGGGGTTCATTAGGCCTAGTGTGTCACATTGGGGTGCGTCAGCTCTATTTGTGAAGAAGAAAGATGGCACAATGAGAACGTGCATCGATTATAGGAAATTCAACAAAGTAACAGTGAAGAACAAGTATCTCCTGCCTCACATTGATGATTTATTTGACCAGCTTCAGAGAGAAAGGGTGTTCTACAAGATTGATCTCTGTTCGGGTTATCACCAGTTAAAGATTAGGGATTCAGATATTCATAAGACTACTTTCACGACTAGATATGGTCACGATGAGTTTCTTGTTATGTCTTTCAGGTTGACCAATGCCCCAGAAACGTTCCTGCATCTAATGAACAGTGTGTTTCGACCTTATCTGGATTCATGTGTCATCGTGTTCATTGATGATATCATGGTATACTTGCGCAGTCAGGAGGAGCACGTGCAGCATTTCTGAGTTATATTGCAAATATTTAGGGAGGAGAAGCTTTATGCAAAGTTCTCCAACTGTGAGTTTTGGCTCAACTTAGTGGCTTTCTTGGGACACGTGGTGTCAAGCGAGGGTATTCAGGTTGACCCAAAGAAGATAGAGGCAGTGCAGAATTGTCCAAGACCGTCCTCAGCTACGGAGATTCGTAATTTCCTTGGGTTGGCAGTCTATTATCGCCTGTTTGTTCAGGGTTTTTCCTCTATGACGTCGCCCTTGACCAAGTTGACTCAGAATGGTGTTTCATTTGTATGGCCGGACGAGTGTGAGGAGAGCTTCCAGAAACTCAAGAAAACTTTGGTCACAGCTTCAGTATTGGTTATGGCGTCAGCTTCAGGTTCTTATATGGTATACTGCGATGCTTCTTGAGTTGGGATAGGTTGTGTATTGATGCAATAGGGTAGATTTATCGTTTATGCTTCCCGTCAGTTGAAGCCACATAAGCAGAACTACCCTGTTCATGATTTGGAGTTAGCTGTTATAGTTCATGCCTTGAAGATTTGGAGGCACAAACTATATGGCGTATCTTGTGAGGTATTCACCGATAATCGCAGTCTTCAGCATCTGTTCAAGTAGAAGGATCTTAATTTGAGGCAGCGGAGATGGCTAGAGTTACTGAAGGATTATGATATTACCATTCTGCATCACCCGGGGAAGGCCAATGTAGTGGCCGATGCTTTGAGCCGAACGGCTGTGAGTATGGGGAGTTTGGCGTACATTCCAGTTGAGGAGAGGCTATTTACAGTTGATGTTCAGGCCTTGGCCAATTGATTTGTGGGACTGGATATTTCAGAGCCCAGTCAGGTATTGGCTTGTGTGGTTTCTCGGTCTTCCTTGTATGACAGCATCAGAGAGTATCAGTATGAGGATCTGCATTTGCTTGTCCTTAAGGATAAGGTTCAGTATGATGATGCTAGGAATGTAATTTGGAGATGATGGTGTGTTGAGGATGCAGGGTCGGATTTGCGGCCCAATGTAGATGGGCTTCGGGGGTTGATATTGGAGGAGGCCCATAGCTCGTGGTATTCCATCCATCCGGGCGCCACGAAGATGTATCAGGATCTTAGACAGCACTATTGGTGGCGGAGGATGAAGAGAGATATTGTGAAGTATGTAGCCCAGTGTCTCAATTGCCAGCAGATTAAATATGAGCATTAGAGACTGGGCGGCTTGCACCAGCAGATGGTTATTCCCGAGTGGAAGTGGGAGAGTATTGCTATGGATTTTGTTACTGGACTCCCACGAGCTTTGAAGAAATTTGATGCTATTTGGGTGATTGTAGACGGGCTGACAAAGTCCACGCACTTCATTCCAGTTTGTACTGCTCATTCTTCAGAGAGGTTGGCAAAACTTTATATTCTGGAGATTGTTCGGTTGCATGGTGTTCCAGTTTCTATCATATCAGATCGGGGCACTCAGTTTACCTCTCAGTTTAAGAGTTGGGTACGCAGGCACAGTTGAGCATAGCCTTTCACTCTCAGACGGACGGACAGTCCGAGCGCACCATTCAGATATTAGAGGATATGCTACGCACTTGTATTATTGATTTTAGAGGGTCATAGGATCGATTTCTACTGCTTGCAGAGTTTGCCTACAACAACAGCTATCACTCCAGCATTCAGATGGCACATTATGAGGCCTTGTATGGGAGACGGTGTAGATCTCCAGCTGGTTGGTTTGAGCTCGGTGAGGCTAGATTGTTGGGGACATATTTGGTTTAGGATGCATTACAGAAGGTGAAGGTGATTCAGGAGAGACTCCGTACAGCGCAGTTGAGGCACAACAGTTATACGGACAGGAAGGTCCGAGATGTATCCTATATGATTGGTGAGAAGGTCTTGCTGAAGGTTTCACCCACAAAAGGTGCTATGAGATTCGAAAAGAAAGGGAAGTTGAGTCTGCGGTTTATTGGACCTTTTGAGGTGCTTAGGAGGATTGGGGAGGTGGCTTATGAGCTTGCCTTTCCACCCACATTGTCGAGCGTGCATCCAGTTTTTCATGTTTTATGCTCTGAAAGTATGTTGGAGACCCATCCCATGTCTATGATTTCAAAACAGTTCAGTTGGAGGATGATTTCACTTATGATATAGAGCCAACATCCAATTTGGATCATCAGGTTCAGAGGTTGAGGTCAAAGGATGTTGCTTCGGTGAAGGTGTAGTGGAGAGGTCGGCCCGTGGAGGAGGCTACCTAGGAGACCGAGCGAAAGATCCGGAGCAGATATCCCCAAGTGTTTGAGACTTCAGGTATGTTTCTTAACTCGCTCGAGGACGATCTTTTGTTTAAGTTGGGGAGGATATGATGACCCGACCCGTCGTCACGTGAGTTATCGCCCCGTTTTCCCCATTTTCTGCTTCTTTATGCTTCATTATCGGTGTTGGGTGTGAACTAGTTGATTTGCATTGGTTTTAGTCGGAAATGAGACACTTAGTCTTTTTAAGGAAGGTTTGTTTTGGAAAAGTCAATCGGGCGTTGACTTAAGTGCTAGGAGGCTAGGGTGTGAATTTTGATGATTCGGTTAGCTTTGGGGGATGATTTGTGACTTAGGAGTGTGATCGGAAGTGATTTTGGAGGTCCGGTGTAGAACTAGGCTTGAATTGGCGAAGTTACTATTTTGGCAAATTCCGATTGATAGGTGAGATTTTGATTTGAGGATTGAAACAGAATTCCGAGAGTTGTCGTAGCTTCGTTAGGTGATTTGGGATGTGTGGAAAATTTTAGTTCATTCGGAAGTGTTTTGGTTGGATTTTTTATCGAATGCGTGTTTTGGAAGTTTTAAAAGAACTTAGCCTTGAATCTGATGTAATTTGGTAGTTTTGGTGTTGTTCGATGTGTTTTGATGATTGGAACAAGTTTGAATGATGTGTTAGGATGCATTGACGCTTTTGGTTGAGGTCCTGGGGGCCTCGAGGTTATTTCGGATGGTTAACGGGAAGTTTTGGTTTGTGAACTTAAGAAATATTGCAGCTAATTCTGGTATTTTCGCTTCTGCGGAATTGGGACCGTAGAAGCGGTACTGCGGAAACGAGAGGTAAGCTGCAGAAGCAGCAAGTACCACAGAAGTGAGAGGGGAGCCGTAGAAGCGGCAGGTACCGCAGAAGCGAGAGGTGAGCAGCAGAATCGGCAGGTACCGCATGTACAGATTTGGTAACCGCATCTGCGGAGTCGCAGATGCAACAGGAGGACCGCAGATGAGGTATTCAAGATTTCATAGGGAATCCACAAATGCGAAGATATTTCCGCATAAGCGGGAGTACAGATGCGGCTAAGGAGCCGCAGATGCGAAAATGACTGTTCAGTTTATTTAATTTCTCCTTCGCGAAATTTTAAAGGGTTTCATCTTTTCCACTACAGACTTGGAGAATTTGGGCGAGTTGGAAGAGAGTAATCAAGAGACTTCTTTGAGGTAAGTATTTCTGAGTCTAAAACATAATTCTAAGGTGTTATTACATGAATTTAGACTGAAAAACTAAGGAATTTAAGGAGTTAGAATGGGAGTTAGGGCTTGAACTTAAGAGAGTTAAGAATGGGGATTTGAGGGGTCACTTGGACTCTGATTTTGGTAATCATTATATGTATAGACTCGTGGAGAGATAAGTAATCTGTTGATGTTAAATTTTCTGGAAATCGAGAAGTGGGACCGGGGCTCAGGTTTTGCTAATTTCGATATTTTTGCTATTTTCGATTGTTTTCGATTGGGTATTGTCCCATTAGCATATTGTGACGCATTCATTGTGGTTTTGATCAAATTTGACACGCGAGGAGGTCGACTTGAAATGCAAAGGCATAGTGAGCTAGGATTTTGGCCGGCTTGAGGTGAGTAATAGATGTAACGATGTCCTGAGGGTTTGAAATCCCGTATTTGCACATTGTAGTGCTATAATGAGGTGACTTGCACGATGGATAGCGAGCATGGGGTAGAGAACCGTTAGGGATTGTGACTTGGTCCGTCCCGGTAGATGAATATACTGTGTATTTAACTGAAATTCCTTATTATTATTAATATAATTTGAGTTGATTGCTATATTTGAGCTTCGTTCCAACTGATTGAGTCCTTTAGGGATTGCTATTACTGGTTTCTTACCTTTTTTATGTATTATTGAACTCAGTTCTGGCATTTAATACTATTTCTCAAACTTAGCTATCTTTTCTCAAATGTGAAACCTAAATAATATTTCTAATGATGTTTGGGCTGAACATTTATATATTATTGTGTCCGATGGGCTTAGGTGATTCTGGATTGAACATGGGATCGGGTTGCGCTCCGCAGTAGTATTATATTGATATTGATATGAGGCCGAGGGCCTAATTGATGCCACGATATGGCTTATATTACGCTTGGGCCGTAAGGGGCCCCTCCCGGAGTCTGCACACCCCAGTGAGAGCGTACGACGATAAATAAATGGAGCAGGTTGCACGTCGCAGCGGGTACTAGAGAGTATCGGACTATGTGTTGCATTTCATATTTGCATGTCACCTACTTACTTATCTGTTGTAGTTTTTCCATAATTGTTATTATTGTCTTACTTTCTGAATACTATCTGGTTCAGGTTGTTGTATTTATAAAACTACTGTGTGCCTATTCAGGATTTCTTATTCTCAGAATTTATTTATGTTTATTACTCACTAGGTCGGAGTAATTACATTACTTCCCGCACATTGCGTGCAGATCCAGGTACATCTGAGGCTGAGTGGGGATTTCTCTACCGAGAAGTTTATTCGAGAGCATCAAGGTAGCTACATGGTGTCCGCAGTCCTGATCTTCCTTCTACCTTATTTGCTTTATTTCTGCATGTCTTTAGAACGATATTAGTAGATTGATACTCAGATTTTAGAATCTCAACCTTGTGACACCGAATTTTTCGGGATGTGTAGTTGTTTTTGTTACTCGGGATTCTGCATGTTTTTGTTTTATTGCAAACTTTCAGTATTACGATTTAGTAAATTATTTATGCTAATAAACTCATGAACTGCATAAAATGGTTAGGATTGGTGAATTGATCGGACTTGCCTAGCAGTGTGTTGAGCGTTATCACGACTGGAATTGGGTTCCTGACAGCCAATGTCATACAAATGGGAGTGATATCTTTAAACATAGAAGAATAACACGTGGTTGGTTATGGTGTTTTTGTGTTAAGCGAACCCCAAAGGAACCTTTCTAAGTTAATAGTCAAGCGCACAAACTAACGCTATCGAACAAGAAAACGAATGCCCTAGGCATAACCCTTGATGAAAAGCATACAGACAATTAATTATGGTAGACAAAATATAAAGAACCACAATCAGATTGCACTAGTGCTTTGAGATAGCCAAAGGAACCGCGAAGTTCATCATTACTTTTCCCAGGAATCATGTCCTTTCTATGAAGCCACAATCTCTTATATTTAATTAATGTACTTAAAATAAGTGACCAAATGCACTGACTAACAAAGAAAACTGCACTATCGGACCTAAAGGAAATCTATTTAAGTTAGTTTTAATTATGCTACTAATGATTCTCATTTTAAAAAATAATTAAAAAGGGTAAAGACTTGAGAGCTTGCTCATGGGATTGATCAAATGGGAGGGGACAAAATTATATGTAAAAAAAAAGGAGGATAAGAATAATGCTTGCAGTGAAAAGGTGGTGGGAGCATGTGATCTAAAGTTCCACATGGGTTGAAAAGATCAAAAGAGAAAAAAGGGGGGTGGGGTTTTTCTTTGGAATAAAGTTCCTAAAAACCACAAAACATTGCACAAATAGTGAGTAGTGTGAATTCTTTAAGTATGGGATTTAGTGAGAAAAAAAGGCAAACTCATTGGCTGTAAAATAAAAAAGAAAGGAAGAGGAGTATAAGATTGGGATCAATTATGTGGTTCACGTCCTCTTCGCCTAATGAGAATGTTGTGTTGGCTTTGCAGTAATTATAGAAGTGGCACTAAGAGATTGCCATAAAGCTGTAATCATGTTTGTGCCAACTAGAAAGGTGAAAAAAGAAAAAGGAAAAGGTTAAAAAGTAGCACTAATACACTATAAAATTAAGTTTTTACGGAACCGATTATTATATTGTGTTATATTATATGTCCTCTATAACAACACTTCACTATAACATCCAAAAAATATCGGAACAAAGAAGACTGTTATATAGTTGTTTGACTGTAAATGAACGAAAATATTAAATCATTAGTTCATATTTTATACTAATAGTTTCTGAAATAGCTATATCGTACCTCGATTATATGTCTTAATTTCTATTAGTATAAGTATCGAGTAATTTTATATATTAAAACTAAACAATAAAAACCCACTTACCTTATTTTTACTTTTAGATTAAGTTTAGTTTAACTCTTGAGTGTTTGACTACTATACCTTCGTCCTTAAAAACTTTGTATAATTAATTGAAATTTGTTTAAGTTGGATAGAATATGCACTTATGTAACTGTTTATTCGAATGTCATGTTAGGCTAATAACTTCTTGAATGCTACTTTTTAGACTTTGTGATTGGTCAATATATAGAAGGATGGAACAACTCAACCACCAAATGACCAAATTTTGGGACAAATTAAAGAGAAAACTAATTAAACTACAGATAAGATGACCAACCTAAAGGACGAAAAAAAGAAAGAAAACTTAAACGCCTCCCCCACCGTCCAACACGATTAGATACATGGAGAAAAAGCAAAGAATAGAAAGAACAGAACTTAAGGATTTGGTGTCCATGGAGAATTTAAGCTCTAGTAGGTGAGTTGAAAACAGCAGGATTTATAGCTTCTAACGATTATAACAATAATTTCAGCGTTCAATTAAAAATCTTTGGCTCTACGCCTTTGGCGTCTTTAGAAGATGCCAACAAACTTCCAACGGTAATAATATCCACTAAGCTGTACAGCTTGATATTGGCTCATGAATTCAAGCATGAATTAATTCACTTACATACATTAATATTCTTATTATCTTAATGTTGCTATTACATTGATTCTTTTTTTATTTTTATGATTTGTACATTATCTTATTTTATTCAATATTGTTGACATTTGAAATAATTTCTTTACCTTCACAATATAGAAGTAAGGCCTACATACATAGTACTCTTCTATAATTCACTTGTGAGATCATTAAGATTGTTGTTGTACACTAATAACGTACATAATTTTAACACAATAATAGTCAGTAATTTTAACTTGTTATAGCTGATAATTTAAAATTTGCATGTTACTAGTTTCACTTGTAATGAATTATTACTTGTAATTGTCTTTTCGGTAATCTAATAATGTATTTTGTGTGTTAGAAGATAAACTCATTCGAGAATGCTATTGAATTGCTCCGTTATGTACGAATTTTGAATTTTTAGCCAACATAAAATTTCTTAAGAAATGTAAAACAGAAGACAATTGATGGACATAATCTACCAAAACATATCATTTTAACCAAACTTCTAGTAGGTAAGTTTTTTCTTTTTCTTGAATTGAGGAAGATTTACTACCTTAAAGTAATTAACTTGAAATGGCGTGTTGATAGTTAGCTAATTAACAACCTGTTGTATGTGGTGTCATGATTTAATCTTGGTTAGGTAAATTAACTAGCACTAAACATATTTAACTACCAAAAATAGACACACACATTAGACAAAAGAGCATGATTGGTAATGTAAGATATAAAGTGGGACCAAAAAGGAAGGATCGGTTTTTAGGTAGTTGGTTAGTGTCCAAGTAACGGTAGGAATGGAGAAATCAAATGAGCAAAAAAAGTTAGGTTTGAGAAAAGGAAAGATGGGGTGAGAAATAAGAATTGGGTTCATTTCTGTCAGTTTTTATTTTTATTTTTTTAATTTTTGCTTTACAATTTTACAAATTCTTTCTTTTGGATGAAGATGTCGGAGAATAGAGACAGGTAATTTCTTGTTAGTGGGAATGGAGATGGAACATTGCTTTACTTCCATTCCACCTCTACTATAACAAGAAAAAGCCATAAACAACAAAAAAAGAAAGTAGAAGAAAAGTGAAAGGAGGATATTGAACATGGGACCTAATATGAAAGGCAACTTCAACCATTTTGGTCTTAAATTATTAGTCATTTCATCTCATCTCGGAAATATGATATCTGGAATAAACTTGGAACTACGAGTGAATTTACTAAGGGGATCATATATTAAATTGGGAAGTATCCCTACAAATTTCAAAATATAATGTACCACTATTTCTATAATATAAATAATTGAGAGTAGAAAACAGTTCGGTGTATAAAGTATCTCGTGTTCACGGGGAAGGGCCGCACACCGGCTTACAGGGACGTGACGTAGGCAGCCTACTCAAATGCAAGCATCAATGACTGATTTCACGGCTTGAACCCATGTCCTATCGGTCTTGCACAAACAATTTTATCATTGCTCCAAAGCTCTCCCAAGATAAACAATTGAGAGTGTACTGTTTCTTTTTTTCCCCTTGACTTTTGTATATACCGGTTTGTGTCTTTCTCTCTTCTTCTTTTTTGGGTATTATTTTTTATCAGAGTATTAAGCCATCAGAGTATCAAGCCATGGTACTACGACATCAGTATTTTTAATTTGTTTTACTGAGAAAATAAAAGATAAGAAATATGCATTTGTTTGGTCATATTAATTTTCATCTATAGTACGTAAGATGTGGGATAGTAATTAAGGTGAGGTGAGGTACTGGCATTGTGAAAACCAAATACCGACAATTGGCGAGGAAGTTTTGCCAAATGATCAATGAAAGCTTCACTTTAATTAAATATAGGGTTTGATGTCAATATCATGCATTTATCCATTAATCAGGTACTTAGAACTTGGTTAGTACGTGCTAATTAGGTCTAGAAAAGTCCTTTTAACTTTTAACCACGTTATGTGCACCACTAAACAGCCGCATTTTAAAAACAGCTAACATGTTAATCTTGTCAATGAAAATGCCTTGCATGGACCATCCTAATTGAGTTGTTTAATTAGGTAAGGGAGTCTTATGAAACTTTTTTTATATGATTTTTCAATGTTCATACATTCTTTACTCAAACGAGCTTGGTTACATCTCAGAGTAATCAGTTAAATACTTATTCAACTTTACTATTTTTGTGAGGTTTTGAGAAGCTACGGCTTATTTGGAGGATTTTTATGTATCGTTTTCTAATATATCGTACAGTATTGTATTGTATTGTATTGTATTATTTTGATATATATAATATTTAAATATTGTAAATATTATAAATGTAAATATTGGTCAATTACATTTATTGCTATATTCTACTACATTCGAAGCTCTTACATTTATGAATAATCATTTCATTTCGCTCACAAATTATGTATTTCTCCTTCAGAAATAGTGTACGCACTAGAGAAACTCGGTACAAATGTACAATGGCCGAAAAAGATGAGGCCCGACCCAGCAATTAGAAGTCGAACGCTTTCTATGAATTTCACCAAGAAAAGGGTCACAAAACGAATATTACATGGGATTGTGATAGGAGCTAGTGCGAATGCTAAATCAGGGACACCCTGAAAGAATTGTTGATCGAGGACGGGCTAACTTCGCCCGTGGACGCGAACAACCCCAAGGGTGTACAAAACCGCCTTCTCCCACTCACACCATACAGATGATCATCAAGGGGCGCGCACATCAATCAATCATGTTAAGTTCACCACCACACATAAACTCAAACGGTCGATCACTCATAAACAGTATGATGATCTTGAATATAGTATCATCTTCGATAAGTCAGATGCGGATGGTTTATCTTTACCTCACTACGATACTCTTGTTATCACTTTACATATTGCATATACTGATGTAAAAATAATATTGGTAGATGATAGGAGTGGAACGTGTATTATCCATCCTCGATTCCTCATACAGATGACATTCGAAGATAAAATAATACCACGTTGCATAATACTAACAGGTTTAATAATCCAGTCGAGCGGACTTCTGGAGAGATAATGCTACCCGTCCTAGCTGAAAGAGTCACCCTAGAAACAACATTTCACGTCATGACCAAGAAACGACTTATAATGCCATCATATGGCACTCGTGGATACATGTCATGTGAGCGGTCCTTTCTAGTGATCAAGTGATCAAGTTTCCTACCCTATGGAGATATTCAGCATTCAAGGTGAGCATCGCACCGCACAAGAATATTATCACATCACCCAGGATTGCACCCACACCCAACAACTCAAAGGGGCAAATGCTGAAATATAGCAATTAGCGATCTCGGGAGTCAAACTTGACGCAGGGACAGACGTTATCAAGGACCCTGACATTGTGGAAGCATCCGAGTCAACGATAGAGAATCTTGATTCCATCCTATTAGATGGCAACGAAAGCACAAAAAAGGCTTATATTGGGCATAACCTCTTGAAACCAAGTAAGTTTCCTAAAGTCTTGACTGACTATACCGATCTATTTGCCTTCTCCCATGCAAAGATGCCAAGGTATCCCAAAGGATATCGCCACGTGCAAACAAAATATCGACCCCTTATACCCGCCAGTACGGCAAATAAGAAGGAAGTTTAATGATACAATCAACGAAGTCGTCAGTGAAGAAGTTGATAAGCTGTTCGCTAATGGCTCCGTACGATAATCAAAATATTTTCAATGGGTCGTTGATGCGGTCATGATAAAAAAGAAAAATTAAAAGTGGCAGATGTCTGTATTTTTCACAGACCTAAATAACGCATGCCCAAAAGATTCTTTCCTACTACCACACATCGACCATCTCATCATGCAACATCAAGGACACGAGTGGTTGTGCTTCCTAGATGCCTACTTGGGCTACAAACATATCCTCATGGAAGAAGAAGACCAAGAGAAAACCACTTTCATCACTCACCAAGGAACATACTGCTATAAGGTCATACTGTTCGGGCTAAAGAATGCAGGGGAAACGTACGAGAGGTTTCTCACCAAGACGTTCAAATACCAACTCGATAATACAATGGAAGTCTACATTGATGACATGCTGGTTAAGTCAAAAAGTAAGAAAGATCATATCGATCACCTGAAGGAAGCCTTCGACATTTTGAGATAATACGGTATGAAAGTAAACCCCGATAAATGCGCCTTCGGTGTAACATCGGGTAAGTTCCTCGGTTTTCTGGTATCCCAAAGAGACATCGAGGTCAACCCAGATTAGATTAAAGCCATCGAAGGAATACCCAAAATAATGACAGCAAAAAGTACGTACAAAAATTGACAGGATGAATAGCGCCGTATCGAGGTTTATCTCATGGTCATCAGGTAGATGCCATAAATTTTTTAATATATGAAGGAAGGATGATGGACTTTAGTGGAATTCAAAATGTGTCAACGCCTTGAGAAAACTGAAAGCATGCTTGTCCTCACCACCATTACTCACCAAGGCAGATCCAGGCGACTGCCCCATAGTCTACCTAGTTGTCTTCGAAGTCGCGGTAAGTGCGATTCTAGTCGGAAAAAGCAAAGGTACTCAATCTCCAATTTACTACATTAGTAAAACCTTAATCGATGCCGAAACAAGGTACCCCCACCTTGAAAAACTGGCTCCAACACTAGCCGTAGCTTCAAGAAATGTTAGACCATATTTTCAGTGCCACCCCATAAAGGTGGTGACAACCTTTCCTCTCAAAAGCATCCTGCACAAACCCGAATTATCCGATAGGCTGGACATATGGGCCGTAGAATTGAGCGAGCACGATATAACATATCAATCGCGAACTACAATAAAGTCGCAAGTGCTCATCGATTTCGTCACTAACTTTAGTGCAGATATATTACCCGAAGTCGAGCAAGAAGCGCTCCACACTTCACCTGAACGGCTTGACCTCTAGGTCCTCTACACCGACAGCGCGTCCAACGCGTCGGGATCCGGACTGGGACTCATACTCGACGTCCCAATGGCGAAGTAATTCGCCAATCCATACGATGCCTTGAAATGACTAACAATGAGTCTGAGTATGAGGCCGTAATTACAGGACTGGAATTGGCCCTCAAGTATGGTGCTCGACACGTCATCCTCCGCTGGGACTCTCAGCTTGTCGTAAATCAAGTTACTGGGACTTTCCAGGTTAAGGAACAGAGGTTGCAGAAATACCAGACCAAAATCCACAAGCTGCTGCCAGAATTCGACGAATGCCTACTCGACCAAATACCGCGTGCACAATATATCGAAGCAGACGGTCTCGCTAAGCTGGCGGAAGCAACTAATAATATCTCCAAGAAGAATGTGGTCACCATCATCCACTCATAAATAGACCAAGTCGAGGTACATGGCATAAATTTAACTTGGGAGTGGTGCAATCGCGTCATGTCATATCTGCAGGAAGGAGCACTCTCACAAGACAAAAAAGAAGCCAAAAAACTTCAAATATAAACGGCCAGGTATAGCCTTATAAACCACGACCATTACAAAAGGACGTCCGGTAGCCCTTTGACCAAATGCCTTACACCAAATCAGACAAGGCAGATGCTCGAAGAGGTATACAAAGGCCACTGTGGTGCCCATACAGGCAACCGGGCCCTCATTAGATGTATTATCCATGCAGGATACTATTGGCCCACTATGAAAACGAGGCCGCGAATACGTCAAAAAATATGAGCAGTTCCAAAAATATGCCCGTATAATACACCAAGTGGAGTAACTCCTGCATTCCTTCACTTTTCCATGGTCATTTATAAAATGAGGGATGGATATCGTCGGACCCCTCCCAGCAGGGCAAGGTAAGATACACTTCCTTTTGGTTTAAACTGATTATTTTTTCAAATGGGTGGAAGCAGGTGTGTTCGCTCAAATACGCGAACAAGAAGTCACCACATTTATATCGAAAAACATCATATGCCCCTTCGGCATCCCTAAAGAATCAGTTGCTAAAGCGGACACCAATTCATCGGAAAAAAGGCGATTGAGTTCTTTGAAAAATGATACATCAAGCGGACACTCTCCACACCATGTCACCCTGCCAGCAATGGTCAAGAGGAAGCATCTAATAAAACAATGTGAACATATTAAAGAAAAAGCTCGAGGACGCCAAAGGGCTATGGCCGAAGCTGCTACCAGAGGTGTTATGGGCCTACCGCACAACGCCAAAAACCAGCTCGGGTGAGACACTGTATTCACTGGCCTATGGTAGTGACGCAATTATACCCGTTGAAGTCGGGGAACCTAGCTTGAGATACTCCAATGAGAGTGGACCGAGCAACGACGAAAGCAAATTACAAGACCTGGACGAGGTTGAAGAACAAAAGGATATGGCTTACGTAAGGATTATAGCCCAAAAAACAACAAGTAGAAAGGTACTATAACAAGAAGCCCAAAGTACGACCACTCAAAGTCAGGGACTACGTCCTTAAAGCCGAGACACAAGCAGTGAAAGACCCGAATGAAAGGAAATTGGGAACAAACTGGGACTGGCCATATAAAATCACAACAACATCAAACAAAAGAGCATTTCAATTAGAGACAATGGAAGGAAAACTACTACAAAATAACTGGAATGTCACCCACCTCAAGTTCTTCCACTTCTCAAAAGGGACTCCGCCTAACTTTTTTTTCTCGCCCGAATTTTATCCTAACCGGGTTTTCTCGGGAAAGTTTTTAATAAGGAAACAAGGGGGACATCTCAAGGTTCGGAATATTGTTCATTGCCCCACCTACTGATAACATCTTTAGGCCGAGCAATGAAGGGACTAGATATAAATAATCTCCATTGTATGCACGAAATCGACATGTACTTCTATTGTATGTATAAAGTAGACATGTATCTCGGACATACAAATAAAATCACTCCATTATGTATAAAACATCAACACACGTCTCCAAGGTATGAATAAAAACTGGCACATATGACACTCCAGCAAATGAAATAGAACACCACCCTAATGACGGGATACTACTTCGGCACCAGCTTGAAAGCAACATCCCAATGGCTAAGGCCATCGTCAAAGAAAAGAGTTCAATTTCACTCAAACCACAATGGGATACTACGTCGGCACCAACTCGAAAGTAACATCCCAATGGATAAGGCCATCGTCAAAGAAAAGAGTTCGATTTCACTCGAACCACGGCGGGATACTACTTTGGCACTAGCTTGAATGTAACATCCCATTGGCTAAGGTCATCGTCAAAGAAAAGAGTTCGATTTCACTCTAACCACGACAGGATACTACTACGGCACCATCTCGAAAGTAACATCCTAATGGCTAAGGCCATTGTCAAAGAAAAGAGTTCGATTTCACTCGAACCACGACGGGATACTACTTCGGCACCAGCTCGGACGTAACATCCCAATGGCTAAGGCCATCGTAAGAGAAAAGAGTTCTATTTCACTCGAACCACGATGGTATACTACTTCGGCACTAGCTCGAAAGTAACATAGTAATGGATAAGGCCATCGTCAAAGAAAAAAGTTGATTTCCCTTAAACCACAACGAGATACTACTTCGGCACCAGCTCGAAAGTAACATCCTAATGGCTAAGGACATCATCAAAGAAAACAGTTTGATTTCACTCGAACCACGATGGGATTCTACTTCGGCACCAGCTCAAAAGTAACATAGTAATAGCTAAGGCCATCGTCAAAGAAAAGATTTTGATTTCACTCTAACCACGGCGAGATACACTTCGGCACAAGCTCAAAAGTAGCATCCCAATTGCTATGGCCATTGTCATATAAAAGATTTTGATTTCACTCAAACCACGATGGGATACTACTTCGTCACCATCTCAAAAGTAACATCCCAATGGCGGAGCCCAGCATTAAAGAAAAGAGTTCAATTTCACTCAAACCACAACGAGATACTACTTCGGCATCAGCTTAAAAGCAACATCCTAATGTCTAAGGCCATCGTCAAAGAAAAGTGTTCGATTTCACTCGAACCATGACGAGATACTACTTTGACACCAGCTCGAAAGAAACATCCCCATGGCTAAGGCCATCGTCTAAGAAAAGAGTTCAATTTCACTTAAACTACATACTACTTCGGCTCCAGCTCGAAAGTAATATCCCAATGGCTAAAGCGATCTCTAAAGAAAGGAATTCAACATTGGAAAACTACAACGGGATACTACGTCAGCGCCAACTTAAAAGTAACATCCCTAAAACCGAGGTTGTCACTAACAAAAAGAGTTCAATTGAACTCACAATACAACGAGTTTAACACTTCAACGAAGATTCAGAATAACCTAACTGCGGCAAAAGTCATCGAGGAATAAACTAAAAAAATTAAACAACAACTTAGAGGTACACGACCAAAATAATTTTCGTTTTGGCAAATATATTACAAGTACTTGATTTTACAAAGGGCTCAAAGATGCCCTCACAAAAATGGCGAAGCAAAAGTAAATACAACTGAATATTAAGCCACATCATTCCCTGTGGTATACACCTCCTCGTACCAAGAGTCCGAGGTGAGTTTGTTTGAATCATCAGAATTAATATCATCCCCGCCAAGCGTGACGGGGTCATACCCACATGCAAGTTACACAAACCTTGGCACTCACATCCCGAAGCTCTGTCTCGGACGCCCTCCCGACGGCATAAAGAGCCTTATACACATTGATCCAGGCTTCAGCGTGAACCTATAACTCATACAAATGATGAGGCGCGAGGGGATCAACCGAAGCATGGGATGTAGAGGGTTGCGAATGATGTCACACGCCCTCCATTTTCAAAGAAGCTACTTTTTTATTCAACGCGGACAATTATGCCTCCAATTCGTGAATATGACCCTCAAGTTCGTCTACCTTAAGCGCAGACACCTCCACATCCTTGTCCCGCTCCAATCTACAAACATGGAGGGCGTCTTCTAAAGCCGATGCCTTAGAGACGGCATTTGCCCTATCCCTTTCAGCGTTGGCCAATCTATCAGCATTCGTGCTCAATTCACTGTTAAGGTCATCGACCTCCGCCGCCTTCATATCCAATTCGGCAGTTAGGTTGGCCACCTTTGCTTGGAGGTCGGCATTTTTGGCCATCACTCCCTTACTTAGCTCAAGCTCATCATCCCTAACCTTAGGGGTTGCCTTGAGTTCACTACAATGGGAATGGACTTCATAAGGTACTCATCTCTCTCTTTCAACTCTTCAACCTTACGCGCCAGTTGATCCTCCTTCTGTTGAGCCCATCGCAGAACAGTTGGAATTCACGATCCTGATTGAAGTTGTCGACAATCGCATGATTCTTGGTGTGATATTCTTGATACTTAGAGGACATATTTCCATATACGGTTGTCCTTATCCTTTCCCGACGCTCACGCTCGATCTCCATGATGAGGCTCTAATATGAAAAACAAAGTTAAAACAAAAGGATGGACAAAAAATGGTAGAACAGATCCAACAACGAAAAGAATAGAAAGATATTTACCTGCAGAGCCATGCCAGAAATGCTCTGTGACAACTCTGCATCACTCATCGCTCTAAGTGCCTCGCTCTCAGGAGCAACACATAAAAGGGTAAAACGGATGCCACTTAATCACAGTTCAATAGGAAGTCGTAGTCCCACGGGGACGATTATGCGTCGATCAAAACCCTACATTCTAACCTCTATGCGACTGTGACACTCTAAATATTCTCGAACATCCCCTGGGTCGATGTCCGAACCCGAGCTGTTGCCCTCGGCGAGTAAGCCACGCCCGACAGTAAATGATGCACCACCCTCAGCTGAGCGCATAGACCCCCCTCCTTGGTAGACTCCTTCTGTCCAGGGAGACTTCTCTGCCAAGATGGCATCCCCCGTAAATGCGGGCATAGGTACCGTCTCTGACGCACCCGTCCTACTCTTACCAGTAACAGTGGTCGCGTCTTTCCCGAGCTCTACCCTCCTCTTTTTTCTCAATGAAGGTTCATTACCGAGCTCCTGAGAGCATTCTCTCACCTGTACTGTCTGAGCACGACCCTCACGGGCGGACTCCTCCAAAGCGGCACAGAGGAAAACACTTATCAGATAAGACCTTCGACCCAAAATGTTTCACAAAAGCGAGCCGGTCTCGAGTCTCCACTGCGTGAACTAGTGATATGAACCGCTAATATATCTACAAAAATTATAAATTAATTCTATTCTCTTACGTGGCGTAGAATGTAACTTTTGCACCGATCACCGAGAATGTTTCAGTTCTTGTTTAACTTAGAAGATCATGGTCTAATAAAATCTAAAAGAAAATAAAGTAGTAATAGAAATTACGAACAAAATAAGTGATGCGGGATTCTAGCCTATAGGGCAGGTGCTAGCTAGGAAGGCAGCCCAACAAAACCTAGAAAAAAGAAAGAAGGAGAAGAAGCCAATAATACGTACGGTAAAGGAGATCCAATTAAAAAGTAATTGTCAGACATACTTGGAAAAATTTAATTAATGTTGAATAATGTGCCACTGCACCATTGTCAAAGAAATGAGCTGGTTTTCCCAGGATTCTACATTTGTACTGGTTTTTGTTCACACTAGACATACAACACTTGTTGCTGCAGCCCATGCATGGTTACATAATTTTGTATCGCAGTTAGGGCGACGAGTATTTTTCTTCTTATTATGGTTAGGTGTAAAGTTTTAACTAGACCATAGGTTTCGTGTAAAGTTTTAATTCGATTATAACTCATTTTTCTCCTTTTATCTTTGTTCATAAATCACAGGTCACGTTATCCCCCAAAATAAATAATAAAAAACAGATGAAACTAAGGGGACCGAATACAATTTAAGAGGAGCCTCAGCTTGCCTGAGGAGTCTGACTTATTATAAGTGGAAAGTGGGTTCCAGCTTATTACAGTATAAGGCTAAATTTGCCATGTGAGGTAGGAGACCACCAGCTCACTATGTCTCTTTCTCACCTTTTCTCTTTATTTCTCTTCTCTTCTTCGTTCCTCTTATTCTTTGTTACGCGCGAATTTAGAGTTAGTAAATTCAATATATATATATATATATATATATATATATATATATGTATGCATGTCAAATAAAAATAATAGATTAACTTAAATTTATAAAAATAGCGTAAACCAAAAGAAATAGAAAACACAAAAACAAATGTAACTTTCCAAAGGCCTTTGTCTTTCTTCATCACGGGACTTCCTTCAAGTCTCTTCTATCCTTTTGGTAGACTCCAAAAACACTTACCGAAATGGTAGAATTGATTAAAAACAATTCAAAGACATGTGTTTAGCTATCCTGAATTGATATCCAAGACATTTTCCCTTTCTCTCCCTGCTCTCTGAGTATGTTTTGATTAGTAAAATGAGGACGTAAAATTTCATTTAGACTATTGGTATATATAAGGGTCTATTATATCCTTTAAAATATTACGGCATAGTGTTTATTTCACAAAGCTTTATTTTCCCACATTTCATAGATTACATAGAGCACCAATTTGAACTTTATTTCTAAACCTCATATGAATATAGGTGAATACTGTTTTTTCGGCTCTTATAGTAGTCCTAATAGGAAGTAGGAATACTAACTAGATATTGAAGATCTCGTGATCAGTGACCAAGAATTTAATTAAGAGTATTTAAGATTTAATATATGTGTATAAAAAGTATTACTACTAATATTCAACATAACACATAGAGTATTAAGTTTTTTAACGAATAACATTTAACTTATAGTCCATGAACTTATGTGGGTCCATAACTACTCGGCTAAAAAGAATGTTTATGGTAGACATATATACATGTGAAAAAAAATATAATAAAAGAAAATTTATAAAATATTAGAAGCTGAGCCCAGTTGGCATGCTCGTGGCCAAAGGAAATGAAAACAACATCTACCTAGTAATCGTTCCAAATCACGTGGCATTGCGCTGTTTTGCACCTTTCTTTTCTACCATTTTCTGGGATTCTATAAGAACGCTCTCCTTTCTTTTTAGACACTTGTATTGGCCATGCAATATTTTTATTTAAGAAATTAAGAGGAAAAGAATAAGAAAAAGGGGCAAAAGTGTAAATAGATTAACGACCAAAAGTAGAAGGGACAACTGTTTTTGACGGGAAATCGGTAAGAAGCCGTTGCAAAGTAGCGAAAGTCGCCAAGGGCATTTTCGGAAAGAGTGATTCTTAAGTCTTCTCTTCTCACATGTTAAGCATTGGAAGCCATTACTCCTTCCTGCCTGACCGTCTGGCCTTCTTAGCATTATTTGTACTGAAGACCAAGATAACTAGTATAAAAGAATAAAATAGTAATATATATATATATATATATATATATATATATATATATATATATATATATATATATATATATAACTTAAAAATATGCATATCGTTTTACTTAAAAATTATGACATCATATCCTGTAATAATAAAAAATATATATATTATCAGATTAAGTTGTATATTGAGTTTTGACCTATAACAAGAGGAAATAATCAATTAGATTGCATTGATAATCGTAATATATTATTTTTAATTTTCTATATTGGTGTCAGGTATTCGAAACTAATCAATTTGTATTTGTACCATTAAACGTGGAAGCACTGTATTTAATGACAAATGAATCTTATAATTTCCATCATAAATCATGATCTTTAATGATTATTATGTATGTATGGTATTACTTGGCAAAATGTTATGTTGTAATTGGTATGGAGTATTTAATATACTTAAGCTAAAAATAAAAAGGGAAAATAGAAAGAAGATGTTGTGTAAGTGGTAGTTGTTACACTAGGAACACACACAATACTCACACCCACTGTCACAATCTCCATCTTCTGAACACCATACTCACACCCATTTTCATTTCTCTATTCCCTCAACTACCCTTTTCTCAATCTTAGCTTTCTTTGTTCCTCACCGACTCAATTAGCTGCTGTTGTTGCATCACTTTCTGGTCTCTTAATACTTCCTTTCCAATTCCGTGAAAAAACAATCTTCTCTTCTTCTAACTGTTTTTCCCACTTTCATTTCTTTTGACTCTATTATTTTCTTGAGAATTTTGTTATGGAAGCAGCTAATGGGGAGGATTGTTGTGTTAAAGTGGCAGTTCATATTAGGCCACTCATTGGAGATGAAAAACTTCAGGGTTGTAAAGATTGTGTCTCTGTCGTCCCTAAAAAGCCTCAGGTACTCTAATGTGATTCTGAGATTCAGCATTTTTGGGCTGAATTGGAGATTTTTTGGAGATCTGGATCTGTTGTGATACTAAAGCTCTCATATATTTAAGCTTAATTGCTTTTTATGGACCCTATGTGTTCTGCATGTTTTAGTTTAAGCCTAGTGTTTGTGTGATTGGAGTTTTTACTCTGATAGTTTGTGGCAAAATTGGTGAAGAATCTAACTTTCCATCTGCCTGATTGAAGAATGCTAATCCAATTTTCTTTGATTTCTTTCTTCTTAATACATTTTGGGTGGGGTGAGGAGAGGGAAGGTGAAAAGGACTTGACTCTTAGGATTTAATTTTTGTTTGATTGTTTCAAGTGTGGCTCTAAATTGGGGAAAATGAACTTTTATTTCTTTTGGTGCTATCAGGGTTTCATACATGGAATAAAATCCTATTTAATTAAACTATTTGTTTGTTTCATTTGGATCTGCAATTGACTTTTCTTCTTGAATTTTGTAGTTTTCTATTGTATAGGAACTGCAATACAGCTAGCCGGGTAAAGATAAAGGCTGTCCAAAAGAATCATGCATGTGAACTAATTCCCTTATGCCACTATTTTTTTTTATGCAAAAAGCTTAAACTTCATAGATTAGACTGAGTTCTTCTCCATATTGATAGTTAATAATTACCACTTTTCAGTCTCTTTTATACTAATTAATTTAAATGCTGCTGCTTTCTAATGACCTTCACTTCTGATAATTGATTGGGCTTGCAGGTGCAAATTGGAACACATTCCTTTACTTTTGATCATGTTTACGGGAGCACTGCTTCTCCCTCAGCTGCCATGTATGAGGAGTGTGTGGCTCCTCTTGTTGATGGTTTGTTCCAAGGTTATAATGCCACCGTTCTTGCTTACGGCCAGGTAAATCATTTTGGTATACTAGAAGTGTGGGTCTGTAATTGAAGCTATAGTTAAATTCAGGCATTTTTTTCCATATTCTTTCAATTTACATTTCAATACAATGCAGACAGGTTCAGGGAAAACATACACAATGGGCACCGGTTTCAAAGATGGTTTCCAAACTGGACTAATTCCCCAAGTTATGAACTCTTTGTTCAACAAGGTTGAGGCTTTGAAGCATCAGGCAGAATTCCAGTTGCATGTGTCTTTTATCGAGGTTTAGTAACTCATTTCTTTTCTTTTGTTTTATTTTAAGTTCACTGAACCTACGCATGCCCTTAAAATTTTTCCTGTGATTCCTTTTTCATTTTGTTGATGCTTTAAGCATTTCAGTTCCTGGCGAGTATTTGTCCGAGCAAACTGCTTTTTGAAACCAAAGCATCCTCAATGTTCTAGTAGATAGCTCTTATGTTCCCTAAACTGATGCACTTATTTCTTTTGGTGTAGTTAAGATCACTTAAGAACTAATTGATAAGAAAGCTGAGGGACTTTTTTAATCGAGTACGTAGGCTTCTATTAGAATTTAGCCATGGAAGGGCTATACTTCCATGATGGACTACATCAAGTCCAAATTCATGCTGCATTTGGCAACTCTGCACAGGATCGACTTTGCTCATGGATTATTCATTTTGACTTCTTTTAGTTAGGTGATATTGGATTTTGTGTTAATTGTTCAAATATGTAGTTTCTTGTCAGTGCAGCATCATACAATAGTCTGCTTTCAATTCTCTTCACTTGGAACCTATAGACTGATCAAACATCATTTCTAGATGCTAACTTTTTTCCCCTATCATCTTGTTCTTTGTATAGACCAGATATATTTTTTATTTGAGTGATGTTACACATACTTTGTGACAGTACTTATGCAGCATTTTTACTAAGATAATTCTTTTTCCAGATACACAAAGAAGAAGTACGAGATTTGCTGGATGCTATTTCAGTTAACAGATCAGAGACAACAAATGGACACAATGGAAAAGTTGCTATTCCCGGGAAACCCCCAATACAAATTCGTGAATCTTCAAATGGTGTTATTACATTGGCAGGATCCACCGAACGCAGTGTGAGCACACTCAAAGAAATGGCTGATTGCCTGGAGCAAGGATCTCTTAGCAGGGCCACAGGCAGTACAAACATGAATAACCAATCAAGGTTGGAACCTAGTTAATTATATAGTGTACTCTCTAGATAAGGGGTTACTTTGATGGTAAGCAACCTCCACTTCCAACCAAGAGGTTGTAAGTTCGAGCTTCCTCAAGAGCAAGGTAGGAAGTTCTTGGGGGAAGGATGCCGAGGGTCTATTTGGAAACAGCCTCTCTACTCCAGGGTAAGGGTAAGGTCTGCATACACACTACCCTCTCCAGACCCTACTAAATAGGATTATACTGGGTTGTTGTTGTTGTTGTTATACCTTATCCTCCTTTGCTTATTTTGGTCTGAAACATGATATACTCTCATCCATCTCAAAAAAAAATGATATACTCTCACATGAAACTTCCTAAATTAAAAAAGAAAAAAACTGGCATTGATTTTTTTTCTTTTTAACTCTTTTTTTGGGGGGTTGGGTGGAAGTGTCGGTAAACTTTTGTGCATATAAATGACGACACGAGTTGAGCTTAAATGATGTAGTGAGGATTCATGTAGCGGACCCCAACTTGTTTGGGACTGAAGCATAGTTATAATGTTCTGATAATTTACAAATGAACTTGGTCCTTTGTTAAGAAAGAAATTATTTAAATGCGTAAGACTTTGACACATGAATGAAAGAATACAAGCAAACTAATAGGAAGAGTTCTTAAATCCAGTTTTTGTTGCTAGTGTCCTGAAGGACCGAGTATTGACTCGTGAAAGATGCATTCTTTCTGTTAAATTATTTGTAAAGATTTATTTATCCCCTTTTTGTTTTCACTTTTTCAGTCGCTCTCATGCCATATTCACCATTACAGTGGAGCAGATGCACAAGACTAGTTCTAATGACGGCCATAGCAATGAATGCATGACTGAAGAATATCTTTGTGCCAAGCTGCATTTGGTAGATCTTGCTGGTTCAGAACGAGCAAAACGAACGGGATCAGATGGTCTCCGTTTCAAAGAAGGTTCTTGTTTTAACGTTCTTGCTGTCTTTGAAAGTGTCTCTTTCATGGCAGTTATTGACCTACTTGTCCACCACAGGGGTTCACATTAATAAAGGCCTTCTTGCACTTGGAAATGTTATTAGTGCACTTGGGGATGAGAAAAAGCGGAAAGAAGGTGTCCATGTTCCTTATCGAGACAGTAAACTCACCCGGCTATTGCAGGTTTGACATGGTTTCATGTTTTAAGTTGTTCCAATACTTCATCAAGTCACTAAAATATTAAACACAAGGAGAACCAGATCTAATAATTGGGAAAAACATTGCATATTGCTGTCTGAACATCTGCTCATTTGTGTGCTATATGCTGGAGCTCTGAATGAACGAGTGTGAAGAGAACTCGTTTGATCAAAGTTATCCAAAAGCAGCTTTTGCCTCATTTGGTCAAATGAGTTATCTTTGCACGTGTTTGTTCTTAAAATGGTCATTGACATCAGGGGCACCTCTTACTTCCCAATTTGTTGATAGTTATGATGCAATCTTGATAATAAATTGTTTCCTGAATATCTTTCCAACATCCAAATCTGAATAAGTCCGATCCTTTTCCTGTGATGTAATCAGATTTCTAATATTGAAAGGTTCCCCGAAATCCTTGCTCCTTGGTACTCTTTATTGTAATCGTAAAATGTCAGCTGGCCGTAGTTATAAGTTTTTCTCACGGGAGAATTTATCACATAAAAGAAGTCATTTCGTTGGGAAGGAATTAAATTGGAAAATGAACACTGCGAAAATTGTGGGCTGAGTTTGGCAATAATACAATATTAGGGCGCCTTTGTTATTTCGGATTTGGTAATATCATCATCTTTGAAGTTGATTTTTTTTTTGACTTCTTGTTTCTCCCTTGTTGATTTTGTAGTCTATTTATTTATTTATTTGTTTATTTTTTCTAATGAAGTGTTTTTGGCAAATGACAGGATTCACTTGGTGGTAACAGTCGGACAGTCATGATTGGTAATTCCAGTTTAACCCCTTATTCTTTCTAGTTTGAATGGTTTGTGAATAGCATAGTGAAGAACCTATTATGTGTCTCAGTCTTGCTGAACTTTTCTACACTTAAGTCTTGCCAAAGAAAGCATTGTGACCGTGACTTAGATATATTAACTATATTCTTTCTTCTGGACCTAGAATAAACCATGCTAAACTGCCAAACAGATTTTCTAATAAGTAGTTTGTCACTCTGAAAATGAACGCTTTAGTTGATTTCTTTGATCATGAATGCATGTCACAGTATTAGCATTTAAGCAGCAGTTGATTAAACTAAATTGTTTCTGTTCACTGGATAATGAAGTGGCTCTTCAGAGATCTTTTGCTTCGGAGACTGCAAAGCTTGCATTTTCTAATGACTTGCACAAGCTTGGTTTCTCTTTAGATTTAGGTGAAAGCCTCTTCTTTATTCTTCTAGGTAAATTGTGATATTGAACACAGACCTTGACATCAGTTTAACTTCTTTCCAAATTGGTTGTTTAATTCCCCTCTAATCGCTTTCAAGCCATCTATTGTTCTTTTCATCTTCTTGAGCCGAGGGTCTATCGGAAATAACTTCTCTAAGGGTAAAGTCTACGCTCTACTGGGTGGTGGTTGTTGTTGTTATTGTTGTTGTTCTTTTTGTTGTTTTGGTTATTGTATTGCTTTCAAGCCTGTTAGCTGTGGGTGGGTGATACGTGGATGGTTACGATAAGGAATCATGTGCGTTTGGCACACCTCATGAGGTGTATTTATCTGGCTCATGATAACACAATTTTATGAAGACATCTTACCTTATCAATTAAAAGGAGAAAAAATCTAAGGAAAATAAAAGTGGTATTTGGAAGAATGAACTAAAGCTTATCTAAAGTAGCAATCAGTAGTTGTATCTTATTTAATTAGAGTTGTTATCCTTCTTTCTTGCCAGCCTTTGAGATGTTTCCATGCCTTGTCCTGCGACAAGCAGATTCCTTTTGTATTCTTGCTTATGGTTTATGTATTTTCCAGCATGCATTAGTCCTGCTGATATAAATGCTGAAGAAACTTTGAACACGCTTAAATATGCAAATCGGGCTCGCAATATTCAGAACAAGCCAGTTGTAAGTCTAGTGACAAACCTTATTTCATGTATCTTCTTATCATTTCTGGATCAAGAATCTTAAGTAGTTTTCCTTAAATGATGGCCAGATCAATCGAGATCCTGTATCTAGTGAGATGCTGAAGATGCGGCAACAACTAGAGTATTTGCAGGCAGAACTCTGTGCCCGTGGGGGAGGTGCTTCCTCTGAGATTCAGGTAAATTTTTTATGTGCTCGGGTGTAGATGTCAGCAGACTACCTTTGTAATTAAATATTAAATAAAGCTCTGGATCATCTTCAGTCTTCACTAAATGACAATGGAGATATCAATTTGAAATTTCATGTCTAGGTACTCAAGGATAGGATTTCATGGCTTGAAGCTAGTAATGAGGAGCTAAGCAGAGAACTCCATGAGTACCGCAAAAGAGGCTCTGGCACTGAGCAATGTGCAACTGAAGTGAAGGTATACATTGAGCTCCCCTCACTTGTAGAAGCCACTTTAAGCCCCAAGGGCTTTGGTCTAGGGGTAGGAATGCAACTTGTGATGTGGGGCTTACTAGGCGGCTAGGCGCACGTCACAGGTTCGAATGCTATCACAGACAAAAAGTCTGGAACCTGGTATTTAAGCGAAGAAGGGTAGTGGGGCGGGCCCATTATCCTCCGAGTTTCGAACAATGAGTCACTGGTCCCCTGGGATTTCTCGGTTATCAAAAAAAAAAAGAAGAGGAATTCTCATCCAACATAGTCGCTTAACAAATTCTTCATCTCTATTTCAGGCTAATGGTGTCTTTTCAGTAAAAAGCGAAGGCCTCAAAAGGGGCTTGCAAAGTATAGAGTCATCTGACTATCCAATGAATGAAAATGGTGCGCCACTCTCAACTTCTTGTACTAGGTTACGAGCTATATTTTCCGATGACTATGTTTGAACTGGGATGTTTTCAGGAAGAATAGCAATTTTCATTGTCTTAAGAATTTAAAATCTAAATGTTGAAGTGGTTTCAGTATTCTTATTTGGAACCAGTCTCTGTACTGCCAGGTGATTCAGGAGATATGGACGAAGAAGCAGCAAAGGAGTGGGAACATACCCTCCTGCAAGACACAATGGACAAAGAATTGAATGAGTTAAATAGGCGCTTAGAGCAGAAAGAGGTAAGGCAGACTCTTGATAGCAAAGTAGATGTTCTTAACATTAAACCAATTTTTTATTGTTTAAAATTTTATGTTCTTGTGCATACTTTTTTTGGGGGGGAGGGGGGGGAGGGGTTAACCTATTAAAGAGAGGTGCTAGCATTCATTAAAGACGCCCATCATTAATCATTGTGGTTAAGAACAATATCCATTAGGAGCAGCAAAGCTAAAATTGGGCTAATACATAGTGATTTTGGGAAGTTCTTACAGCTTTTCAAGTGCTTTGAAATTAGCTACTGTCCCTCCCCCCCCCCCCCCTCACATGGACCAGGGAGGCTACTAGGGATTCCACGTCCTTTTATTGATTTTCTCATTTGCAATAGCGGCTTTAAGCTTCTATTATTAATGGTTTGGCTTTTGCTGTTAGTAAACTTGTGTTTAGATGTTTCTTCTTTGGTATGCCTTGCTGTTAATTGTGAAATAGTTATTCATCAAAAATATTAATTGCGAATATAGAATTTAAACATGGGATAGTGCTCTATCGTGCAGTTCTCTTAGATGGTAACCTTCTATGGTTGCTCGTTTTCCTATCTTTGATGCATGTGGTAATTTGACATATATATCTGTGCAACAATAATTCAGTCTGAAATGAAACTTTATGGAGGCTTGGACACCATGGCACTGAAGCAACATTTTGGAAAGAAACTTTTGGAACTTGAAGAGGAGAAAAGAGCGGTGCAGGTAATAGAAAAGCAATGAAAATGTGATTGCACGTTGTCATTTTGAGCTTGTCAAACTGATGTTCCCTTTTTCAATTGACCTGCTGATGCAGCAAGAGAGAGATAGATTATTAGCTGAGGTTGAAAACCTTGCAGCCAACAATGATGGACAAGCACTAAAATTGCAAGACACGCATTCCCAGAAACTAAAGTCCCTTGAAGCACAGGTCTGCCCAATTGTACCATGTTCCATTGTATAGCCATGAGTGTCATGCTTAACTCTAATATCTTAAACATGTTTGCCGACCAGATACAAGATCTTAAGAAAAAACAAGAGAATCAGGTTCAGCTTTTAAAGCAAAAACAGAAGAGTGATGACGCAGCAAAGCGCTTGCAAGATGAAATACAATCAATCAAGGCACAAAAGGTTGGTTTACATTTCTCGTTTGCTTAACACCCTTTCTACCACTTATATGCAACTTATGTTCTTTCCTTATATAGGTACAATTGCTGCATAAAATTAAACAAGAGGCTGAACAATTTCGTCAATGGAAGGCATCTCGGGAGAAAGAGTTAATGCAGGTAGTTTGCTGCTATTACTTTTTCCCATACATTCTTTGTCTTGTAACATTTTGGGGGGTCATTATTTGAAAGGGATGACTTTTCTGCTATTCCAGTACTATAAATGTTTTCATAAGAGTATTATATTCATGCATTACTGTTGAGGCAAGTTCAATTCATTCCGGTTGAAATTCTACTCTAGGTTGTTAACCAACAAGAATTTCCTTGGACCTTATCAAAAAAGATTTCCTTGAAATGCAGTTAAGGAAGGAAGGGAGAAGGAATGAGTATGAGAGACATAAATTGCAAGCTTTAAATCAGCGACAAAAGATGGTGAGCATTTTACTTTCCTTTGTGTCTTTGCATCGCCTTTCATTCTTCTACAGCATTTTTAATCTGTTGGCCAAAGTCTAATTTAAAAATCTTCAATCATACTTCATGAAATGGATGTGTGTAAGTGGCAGCTTTTCTTATCCTTTACGAAAAAATTCAGCCACTTGAACATCTCTGTACCCCTCCTGCTCATATTGTGGCTACTATACATTTGACAGCATTGATTTAGTGGGTAACATTAGTTGGTGGCTTTACTAGAATAATGTGGACAATAGTCAAGCTCGTGTAAGGAGGTGATCACAGTCAATATCTGAATTGTATATGACATCATGGATTTATTTCAGGTTCTTCAGAGAAAGACAGAGGAGGCTGCAATGGCAACCAAGAGACTGAAAGAATTGCTAGAAGCGCGTAAATCTTCAGGTCGTGAAAACTCAGGTTTGCACTGCATTTAGCTTTTATCTGATGCCTTTGTTGTGGATTACTGTGCATTTCTGTTTCTAATTATAATAAAGGGCATCAAGAAATCTGCTCTCATACAAAGTTCCTTTGAAGTTCTACCAAGTTCTGAACTTTTAACTGTTCATTTTTACATATGTTCTGTTTAACATGCAGTTACTAGCAATGGCCACATAGCAAATGGACAGGTACTAATCTAGCTCTCTTTTGGACTCTAATGGATTTTGTTTCTGTACTTGTTCGATCGAAGAATTTACTCAAGCATCTTTTGCATTCAGAGCAATGAGAAATCATTGCAACGTTGGCTTGATCATGAGCTTGAAGTGATGGTGAATGTTCATGAAGTTCGTCACGAGTATGAGAAGCAAAGTCAAGTGTATGTAATAAATTTTATTTTACCTAAAGAAATCTTCTCTTAGTGTGTACACACTCAACAATTCATGTTCTTTGAATTTCTTAAAATTGGTTCTTTTCATCTCAGACGAGCTGCACTGGGTGAAGAGCTAGCAGTGTTGAGACAAGTTGATGAATTTGCCTCAAAAGGACTGAGTCCTCCAAGGGGTAAAAATGGTTTCTCTAGGTGCGTATACTAAACTCTTCTTATCTTTCAGCCAATAGTGGATTCTGTAATTCTCCAAAATGCAGCTGGAAGAGCATTAACTACATTAAACTACTAAAGCAAGTTCGGTGTAACGGATTTCTATTCATGGTTATCTGTTCAGGGCAT
This sequence comes from Nicotiana benthamiana, assembly GCA_034376525.1. NCBI lineage: Eukaryota > Viridiplantae > Streptophyta > Magnoliopsida > Solanales > Solanaceae > Nicotiana > Nicotiana benthamiana. Next base: position 36,038,568 of record CM067326.1, read on the forward strand.
CTTCAATGTCGCCAAATGCTAGAACGGCACGAATTGCTTCCCTTGAGAATATGTTAAGCATTTCATCCAATTCTCTAGTTGCCATGGCTTCACAACTTTCAGAAGCAGAAGAACGAGAGCGTGCCTTCAGCAATCGTGGGCGTTGGAACCAGCTCCGCTCAATGGGGGATGCAAAAAGTTTACTCCAATATATGTTCAATTCTCTTGCTGATGCAAGGTATCTACTGATGTATTTTGCATCTTGTAGTATGAGTTTTTATTATCTGAAGCTTCATAAGTAGAAATAACTAGAATCTTTATTCTCTGTAGTAAAGAAGGAATTGCGAAAGGAAATAGAGAAACTGAAGGTCTACTGCAACTAAAACTATCTGAAACACTAGATAGGTCTTTTGAGCTTAGCTGTGGAATGTGGATTAGGAGCATACTGCTTAGGTCCAGTAGTGATAGTTTTCAACCCAAAAAGATTTTGTATCTTGGTAAGCTAGGGACGTCAAAAGGTTATGAAAGTGGGTTCCAAAAGGGTAAGCAGGTCTTGTCTTTACCTTAGAGAGTACATTTAGTCTCCATATGTTTACACAAGTGTAAAATTCTACATCATCCCAGTCAAAAGAGTTCCACCCAAAAAAAAAAAAAGGGAAGACAACCTTGGAAGATTTCCTTAGGAATGAGTGCATATGATACCCCAACAGAACACTATCTCATATGGTTCTTGGGGTCTAAGTTGCTCCGACACGGCAGTTTAGGTGCCGCACTCGTGTCGACACGAAACTAGTATGTGTGTGGGTATGGGATCCGTACCGGATGTGGTCAAATAATTTTGGGTACTTTGACCATGACAAATAGAAAAATTCGAGACGAGATACAATTTGATTCCCGAAATCATAACCAAATCTAGGGTAAATTTGAAGAAAATAGCATACCTTATTTAGGAAATCAATCCTTTATGTATCTATAACTTGAGAAGAAAGAAATCCACTCTTTACTAGCTATTCGTAAATATTCCACAAAATTCTCATAATTTAGAGATATTTTGATGTTTTTTTATTTTTTTGAATTATTTTTAGACGTATCCCTGCACCCGTATGTATCCGTACTAGGATCTATATCCCCGAATTTTATAATTTACATCTTGAAGGATCCAACCTCTAGATATGTGCCCGTGTTGGACACCCGCAACCGTATCCGAACAATATAGCTTGGGTTAACTGTCTCTACCTCAAAGTGCATACGAATTCTGGATGATTTCTGACATGACGTCCAGCTATTAACTAAAAACAAATTTGAAGAAGCAACATCTCATTTAGTTCTATTTACGGCAGCCCGCAGGATTTTTTTTGCTTTAACCCCTCATTATGTCATCCAGATGCCAACTTTGGGAGAAGGAACTTGAGACCAAGGAAATGAAAGAGCAGATGAAAGAACTCATTGGTCTATTGCGGCAGAGTGAAATCAGGAGAAAGGAAGTTGAAAAGGAGCTTAAGCAAGCTGTTCAAGATGCATTGACTTCCCCAGCTTCGGTAGGATTTTACTTTCTTTAGTCCCAGATTATATATCAAGTGTTTTAGATAGTAATGTTTTTTGAGTTTTGAAAGAAATGCCTGATTGAGTCTGCGTGCTATATGGTTAAGTGCATCATGTTTATGTATACTGTTGAACTGTAGTTACAAGATCAGAATGGATTACATTCTTATGTTTTACATTTTCCCTATACTGAGGATGTTGCCATGAGAAACAGGTTATCTCTAACAAGCAATTTGTTGATGAGATGAGCGGTCCACCGTCTCCAATCCCTGTACCAGCACAAAAACAGCTCAAATATTCAGCTGGCATTGCTAATGCATCAGTCAGAGAGGCAGCCGCCTTTATAGATCAAACACGAAAGGTTGCTCTAATGTTTTTTTTCCTACCTCTTTGATAGTTGCCGAACTCAAGTTTACCATTATTAACAAAAATGACTGATAATAAGCTCTAATGATACAGATGGTGCCACTAGGCCAATTGTCGATGAAGAAATTAACAGTAGCAGGACAAGGTGGGAAGCTGTGGAGGTGGAAGAGAAGTCATCATCAGTGGCTGTTACAGTTCAAATGGAAGTGGCAAAAACCTTGGAAACTCTCTGAGTGGATTAGACACAGTGATGAAACAATTATGAGATCACGGCCCCGTACCCAGGCTCTGCCAGATATTATGTGCAGAAATGGTCACTAGCTTATTCATGCCAACTGTATATTCTATTCTGATCTCTTTTGACCCCAACACATGGTACAGGAAGAAGCTGGAAATAAGTGCTGGTAAGTTCTATTTTTTTAATTATACTGTGATTTGTCTCTTATTTTCTGGGATTTTAACTGCCTTTGCCTCCATAAAATTGATAAATGAACACTCGTTTGACTGGTTTCACATGGTTCCATATTTTGGTAATGGAAGCATTCCGTCCTCGTTATGGACAAAAAAACATTTTATTCAAGAAATAAATTACAGTAGGAGTCTCCGACGCTTGGCCACACTTATACTTAACTTGGATAACTAACACTGCAACATAAACAGTGAATTAGGAGCTATATTATGGTTTATCAAGAAGCATAAAATTCTGTCGTTTCTTACTTGAAGGGAAAATGTAAAAAAACGAGAAGCATTGACATTGAGGTCAAATTGCCTAGTCATAGACGCACTTCAGTGTGCTATATTTATTGAGCCTTTATCTATTTATTAGGTAGTAACTTATTTTCAAGAGCATGGGTTAATGCCATTTGCAATACAGGTATTATATGTGCAGGTTGCAGTTCAAGTGGTCGAGCCGTGGAGGGGATTTTGGTATTAGGGTGTTCTTAAAGGAGTGGTTTAGTTGGAGTTTTTAGATCTTTGAATTTTTAAACTGTGGTTATTCATCGGCAGCATCTTGTGAATATATTGAAGCTACATTAGGATTGCCTCAGTAATTACTGAACAATACTCAGAAAGTGGACGGTGAAGTTGCCAGTAGATTTTAGATATAGGAGATTTGTGTATACATTGTGGCAAATAGCATAAACTTGAAGGAATTCCTCCGTCAGGTCACAGAAGCATGTCAAAAGATCCTATTGTTTGAATTTGTTTTGGTCATCCTTGATAAATTTGTGTAATGTACATTGTGTGTAAGCACAACATTGATTTTGTTTAAAGTATAATGAAATATGCAGCATTTTCTATAGCAGCTGGACTTACTTCTTTGGGTCCCTTTTTCTTGTTGTAATAAAATGGTAGTGTAATAACATTTCACTTTAGGTGTTTATGGAGAACATAACTTATAGAGACCCCCCCCCCCCCCCCCCTTTTCCCTCTCTTCACCTGAACCAAGCTAGTTAAACGAGCAACCAGTTGTAGTGTACGTGAGTGCATTTGCAATGGAATGGTATGTTAAGAGTGGGGGTATTTTGCATTTCTTTTGGTGATATGTTCTGGAAGTTGGTGGTCGTGGTACTTATACCAGCATAGCAGTATTTAGGCCTCATTTGTTTGCAATGGAGAGACAAGAGGGGTTGCTCTTATGGTAAGTAACCCCCACTTTCAACCGAGAGGTTGTGAGTTTGAGTCTCCTCAAGAGCAAGGTAGGAAGTTCTTGGAGGGAAGGATGCCGGGGGTCTATTTGAAAACAGCCTCTCTACCCAAGGGTAGGGGTACTAAGTGAGATTATACTGGGTTGTTATTTGCAATGGAGGTTTGAATCTTAGACATTAAGTGTAATTATTTTTAAAGTTTGAATCTTAATTATTTAGATTTTAATTATTAAATGTGTTTATTTTTTTACTTCACAACCACATAATGAGTCTGAATAGGTTGTATGATTAAGATTCATAATAGAGATTTAATTTCATTAAGTACTATCATCTATGTCCATTGTCAATTGTCGATGCTTACCATCATCGACCACCATACTCAACCATCACCACCACCATTATTTTCAATTATAGTAGCCACCATAATCGAATTCCACCATTCACCATCCGCATTACTCCCACCACCATCATTTTCAAACACAAACAACATTCATCCACCTCAATTATCATAATTAACCACCGTATCACTATCAACAACCATACCATGCACTGCATATCATTATTAACTACCACTACGTACCACCATCTTTTTCAATCACATTTACTCCTACCTCTGGCCATTATTAACTATTATCACTCACCACCACAATTCTCAATCATAATTGTCACCACTACTAATCACCACTAGCTACTACCTGAGCAACAATCATCGACCAAACCTACCACCAACCACCGGCTTTAGTCGGCATTCATAAGCACCATTGTTAGCCATCGCCACTAGCAACTACTATATTTTTTAAAAAATTATATATTTTATTGATAGAATGTTAGATTAATTAATATTTCATTTGAATTTTATGTTCATTAATTTTCAAATAAAGATAAAGTTATGCATTCAGATGTTAAAGATCAAATAGCCGTAATCATTTAGTATTCAGATTTTAATGCATATCTTAATATTCATATGTGTATTCAGATTCAGATGTTTTCATCTTAATACACATCTTGATATTCATAAGCGTATTCAGATTCACATGTCTTAATTTTAAAAAAAAAATAGATGAGGCCAGTATGCTAATCTTCAGAGGCAAAAAGATTGTTAAGCACAAGTTTGACTATGGCTGTTTAACAAGCCGGGTTGACCTGTTTTCGGACTGGTCCAAATCGCTATTAACCTGAACCAATGGTAGAGGACCGGGCAGCGCTAGGTTTGGGGATTAGAGGTTTGGGACGTTTACATATTTCTTTACGGTAAAACAGACCGATCAACGGTCAAGGGAAAACACTATTGAACTAGTTAACCGAATCGGAAATTTCAATGGCTATTTTCTGAATTTTATTTTAAATCCATTTGATCATTGGCAACCATCAGCTTCCAATTTAGCCGTTGCCCAACGAATATTTTTGCAAGAATAGCCCCTTTTTGGGCAATTTTTTTAAAATAACACTTTAAGTAATTACTAATTTAGCCTTTTAAAATTATAAATACACTCCCCCCCCCCCCCCCCCCGGTCATTTCTTCATTCATCTCTCATTTCTCAAATTCAATTTCTCAATTCAAGTTAAAATCATGTCCCATGCTTCTAGAGTACACTCATATGTTTGGAACACTTGGTGGCAGAAGAAAATAAAGTACACAAAGTAAAGTGCAAGAATTGTGGTCGAGTCTTAAATCTTCGTCTAAAGTGGGTGGACAGGCTATTTTAAAGAGGCATATAAAGAGTTGTCTTAAGTGTCCTTCATAAGTTCATATTTAAGTTGTTTTGAGATAATTTGTTGTATTTTAAAATTATATAAACATATTTATGCTTAATGCTTTAGTTTGTTAGATTACTTTAAAATATTATTATGCAATGAAAATTTGAAATGAAAGCCTTTGAAGTTTGATCATAATATATCAAGTTATTATCCAATATAAGATTTATACTATAAATTATATTTTTTTCTTATTCATTGTATATCTTAAATTCATAATGAATATTTCAAATATAAGGGTTTTAAAGCCTTTGAAATTTATTCAAACACTCTTTTTATAAGATTATTTTTTTTGTTTAATATTTTTACTTTATATAAATATAAATTACGATAATCATACAAAATATTAAAAAAATTAAATAAACCCATCCCGGCCCAACCCTTAGACCCACAACCATTCCGGTTAAATATTTAACCGGATAGGCCCGAACCCGTTAAATCCGGTATGAAAAAACCACGTAACCGACCCGGATTAGTGACCGGGCGGTCACTTTTTTCTCAACCCGGCCCGGCCCGGCCACCCCTTTGACACCTTTAAGTTTGACACAACCATAGTTTACAAGCTCACACAAGGGACATGCGTATTATTTGAAAACATCTTAAACAGCACAACTGTGCACAAACACACTGCTAGAACCGAATACATTTCCTGTAAGCAATATCTAACCATATGACGTTAAGTAATGGGTACTACCTCGGGCATTCCTAACTTCAGCCACCAAATTGGCCATGTAACACTTACAGCAACACGCCTTTAAGGAGAGTATATCTGGAACCAGAACAGGTTATGTATATAGTAGAAACTACCACCTACGGTGCCACAAGCACCATGCATGGGATATAAGCCTCTCATGATGAGTAATGCAATGAAAAATGTAGCACTCTGTCCAAGACCGAGCAAGGAGATGTAACCCAATCAAGTAGCAAACTGTCACATTTTGCAACACCAGAATGAGTAGTGCTCGTCTTTGCGGTGCGTGCTAACTAGACCCCCACAGTGTAAGCAGACAAAGCTGGTTCCATCAGAGAATGCATCAAGCATTATCTGTTTTCTGCCAGTTTCAGCTAGTATTGACGTTCCATCAACATCTACTTCAATTGGTTTATCCACTGTATTATGTTCAGACGGCTGGGATACAGGAGTCATGGCCTCAGCAATGGCACACTCAGCAAATAAAGAAGCCAGCTCATCTGCAGCCACACTTGCCTGTACTTTATTTCTGTACAGTTCCTGAGCACGATTCAGGGCTTGAAATACAGCTTGCTCACCGCCTTTGGTTCTCATGGCCATCACCACCTGTTACCGGATTAACATGAACACAAAAAGAAAATGAGAATTTTTCATAACACTATAATGTCAGTGAAAATCTGAATATATATATATGGTACAGAACTAATTGTTTTTGGGCGTATACCCCACTAATTTTTGCAACTCAGAGTCATGAGGTCCATTTAACTGCTAAAAGCACCTTAACATCAATCTCTATCTTGCCAAGTGTACGCGGTCCTTTAGCCATTTGTTCAAGGCCATTAACAACCTAGAATAGATCTTATGCATGGATGATACATTTCTATGCACAAGCCATTTGTCCCAAATCTTTTGAAATATCTCTAAATTACCAATATTCAAAAGATTGTAGTCCGGACAAAGCTGTGCACAATACACCTTTGATAGTCCGGCCCTTCAAGTATGTTATGGACAAGTGACTTCTTGGCCTATAACACTCGTCATGCCAAGGGACCATTTTACATCCTATAATTAGCTCATCATAACTACATTATTTGCAATCATACGCACTCATAAGCCTTCCTTCAACAGCTCTCTCACGCCCAGTATTTCAAATGTAAAAGATGTTTGACAAGTGCTTGAAGGTGAATCTACGCATAAGCTATTTGTTTAAGTGGAAAATGTATATGGACGAGTAACTTCATGTTTCGTTAAGTGGCAAGTGGACATAATCAAGTGTCTTGCCACTTAACATGTAACCATGACAAAATGGGGCATGGTTAGAAACATCTCATCTTCCTATAAATACCCAATTTTCACTCCTTCATGAACACAAAAAAAATTGGCCTAATTATGGCTTCCTCGTGCATCAGAATTATTGCTTTATCCGAATATCTACTCTCTTTAGCCTTATTTTCTATACAATTAATCTCCATACAAATGCTTAGCTACTATACCTTTTCTTCTTTTCCACTCATAAGTTGTTGGCTGTTATTTAAATTTTGATGTTCGAGTACTCCTTTTTCCATAAGAGGAAGGCTACTTTAATCCTGAGAGAAGTTTCATACTGCTGAAATAAGTAAGTGAAAAATAATGAAACTAAAAAATAAATTTATTTATGAGGAGATAACAAGGAGCTTGATCATGCTAGACATCGTCCTGTTTTAGGATAGTGTCTAGCATAACACAAACTCCACATATATCTTCTCATATATAAATAGCAATAACAAAACCAACATTTACGCCTCAGTCTCAAACAAAATTGGGCTTGACGGTATGAATCCTCACATATAAATATTGTCAATATTTTTCCTTGCTTTCAACAATCAAAGAAACTATTTCATCCCGGATTAAACAAGTTTGCCTCTATGAGGGAGTAGGAGCAATTCAGCAAGTCAAAAAAGAAGAATAACAACAGGAACAGTTAATAGTTTGTTGAAGAAAAAATCACAGGAAGAAACACCAGGCGTACAAGAGTTGTTGAAGGACACTTACGATTGCAGAACAATAGGATTACGACTAGTTATTTATTAGATGCGAAACGGCCTCTTATCATAACAAATGTAATATGTTATGAAGCCACTTGTCTGTAACCCTATGCATGAAGCCAATTCGCTAATCTCTTTAGCCACTTGTCCATAACTCTCATGCGTGAAGCCATTTGTAAAAAATCATTTGAAATGTTGTCAACGATATTGTCAATTAAAAGATACCTAAAAGGATTTGGCAAAAGTGGCTAGTCCATGAAATGTGACATCCATGCAGAAAATCTATGTGAGGTAGCTAATGGATGGACTTGATCAGTAAAATGCAGAAATTAATAGTAACACTTATCAAAAAGTTTTAGATCATACCAATTCGGACTCAAACCTAAGGAGGTTTATGAGGTGAAAATAACACCACTAGAGTATCTTTTCTATAACACCACTACAAAAACTTTTTGTTTCTTAAATCTTAGGCAGTGAAACAGAGAGTCTACTACAGAATCGTATATCATCACAGTATGGAATATGCTACTTCAGTTATACTGGAACTGTTTGAGACATCCCAATAAAAAAGTTTACACTCCCGGCACTAAAATATTTAATGATATCTTAGCATGGTAACTACGTTACATTTCTCCACTAATCATGTACTCACCCTTCATTGACATAAGCAACAGAGTTGACAGGCAATAAGAATTCAGCTAAGCTCTTAGAAGCTATCCATGAAGTGTCAATTCTAGCACGTTTAACAATCTATTTATCCATCAACGCAGACTCTCTTAGTGAATCTTTGCTGACAATGGTTGCAGGATAGTGTATCTCACATTCCACAATAGGTAGGTATGAATATCTTTCTTACATATTTCAAAAATACTCTTGTAAAATCTACACAACTTCATAACGCCAATCCTATGAGACACCTGAATGTGTCAGCTAAATCCAAGTTATTACAGTGTACTTCGTCTGTCTGGTTTAAATTATATAAGTATCTGAGATAATTTAGATTGCTGACTATTAAAGAAAAAATTGGTTAGATTAAATCAGCTTATAGTTGGTTATTAGCTAAAGAATAAATTTTCTGTAAAAATAACCTAATGGTGAATATGATCCTGAAAATTATTATAAACCAAAAAGTGAAATTAAATCTGTTAAAAATGGCCACACACAAAAAAAAAAAAAAAAAACACTAGCATTTACATAAAAACTCACCGCTCACACAATAGGTAAATTAAGGGACGGTCAGCATTCATTTCCAGTCAAACAAAGAATTTAAAATAATATACTAAAATTTCAGAAGACGAGGCTAAAGGTAGGGATAAATGAGATTACCGCTTGGAGAGCCTGAGAAGGCTTGCCTTGATCGATAAGCTGGCGAGCAGTAGTGAGCATGCCTCTAACGATGTCGTGTTGGCCCGAACTGGAATGCAGTTGTGACGGTGGAGGTTGCGGTGGCGCCGCCGTGGACTCCGCCTCCATCATGTCTGTGTCCGTACTGTCCATGGCATTTCAGTTGCAATTCTGCACTTTTGTCGCTGAAGAATACTTTATTTCTGACTCTTACTGTACTGAAGGGTTGGTATTTGATTGAAGGTATCAGCAAAAAGAGATGAAGATAAAAGAGAAATGGCGAAGAGACAAGCAGATGTTTCTAGCAATTTCTGGAATATTTGCCCCTTCCCACCCCCCAACACTCATCCTTCCTCCTCGGCTCTTCTATCATCGTCCCCTCGACTGATTGTTCTCTTATTGGGCCTTTTGATTTATAGGCTTTTCACACCTAGGCCCAATTAAACTACAGTCCAGTGACCCATTAATCCATATTTTTGTGCGTAAAAATTACAGTAGAAAATTTTACATCCTACAGCAAAACTTCACGTTTTACTTATTATAAATAAATATTTTTTTAAAATATTATTTTTCGTAACTATTTTTAAGTTTTTAGTAAAATATGTATTTATAGTCACTCCCTATCATTTAGCCATTAAATACGTTGAATAATATTTTTCTCTCACAAGACAATCGTATAATATACAACTTCAGAAACTATGATCTTTTTCCACGCCAGTCTTTATCTATTAATACAACCACGATTCTCACTAATTCATCTTTATTGTCTTGCTAAATTTTTAAATTTTTTTGCTCCAAAAAGTTGTGATAAATGTTAAAGTTGTTAGATTTTCGATGGTACATTGCTTCTTCTGTTTCCCTTTATTAATTTTTTAGAATAATCACCATTGTTATGCTTTCACAAAAAAACTCAAAATTTCATCTCTAATGGCTGATTCAAAAACTCACAAGAGGATTAGCCGGACAACGAAACAAGCTCAATTTGAGAAATTTTTAAAAGAATTAACACTTCCTGATGCGGAAAAGAGAAAAAAACTTATGAACTTTATTTTTATTTATTCTATATATCTCGTTGTATTCCATATATTTCATTGTATTCACTGTTTTTAATTTTTTCTACTTTTTCAACATATTCACTGTATTTTAACTATATTCAATGTAATTATATAATTTCAAAGCTTAACTTTGTTTCACTATTTTGTCCAGCAGTATATATTCAGTAGTATGTATTTAATATATTGTAGAATGTATTCATATATTTTTTAAATTAAAAAATAATTTATGTATTCAGATGTATATATGTATTCAAATGTATTTGCAGTATGTATTTATATATCTTTTACTATAGATGACATGCTACGCTTCATGTATTCAATGTATGTATGTATTTAACTGTATTAAATGTAATTATATAATTTTAATATGTAAATCTATTTGTAAAGACACCACAAAAAAATATTTTAGTAAAGTTACCACTAAAAAAAGAAAGAATGGATTGAATCTCTAAAGATTGCTCTGTTTTTGGGGTATTTTTGACTGAGAATCTTTTATATAATTGGAAATACAAATTTTATTTGTCATAATTGAGTTTGTTGAGATATATTAGGAGTCTATCGTGTTAATTGATTCAATTACCGCTTTTAAACAGTTGAAGACCTTTTTTGTAGATTTCCGTTATTGTATTTACAAATACAGCTCGCGAATACATATGAATACGGTCTATGTTTAGCTAGACTTCCTTGTATTCACCCGAGTTTTGCTACTGTATTCGTGAATACAGTAGGTTGAATACATCGAATACTCTCTATAACAAGTGAAAACATAACTATAGAAAATAACTAAATAAATGGTAGCTATAACAAATTAATAGCCACTAAACAATAGTCATTTCTGAAAATTTCTTTAAAAATGACATGGTATAACTAATGTATACACTGTATTTACCAATATAAATACAATTTGAAATAATTATAATTCATAGCTATTCTTTGTATTTTGTTGCAAGGTAAACATAGTGTATACGATGCATGGAGTCATATACGATAATACAATAATTGTATGTATCGCTATATTAGGCTCTAAACTGTGGTGTTTTATCAAAATTCTTCCGAAGAAAATGTATATAAAGGTAGAGAAGACTCACAACTAATATTGAGGCATTTAATTGATTAAAGTTACGTGTGTTTAGTGGTTAGATCGAATTAGTTTTGTTGCTCACTCTTCTGCTACACGAAAAGTTTGGACAAGGCAAACAATGGTGAAGAGATTGCAAAATTCGAAGTCGTGACACTACTGTTTAAATTAATTATGATCTTTGGTGATCCAACTAATGACCTCGTTACTAGGGGTGTACAAAATAAAATCATAATTTAACTCAAACTGATAATCCAAATCAAATTAGTAAAAAAAATCAATTATAATTTGGTTTGAGATAGTTTGGTGTTGAAGAAAAAAAAATCAAGCATAATTGATTTGGTTTTGTTTTAACTAAATGAAAACCAAACCAACATAATCATACATTTATATAATTTTTTAGAAATATTTTATACATATAATATTTATTGTACTGCAATTATAACTATGTATTAAACTTTTTCATAATTTTATCTTTTAACTTATTATTTCAAGTTTAGACTTAACATTCTTGAATAGTAAATACATTTTATAGCCCATAAAAGGTTGTTACTCTAACAAAGTTAAAATCAACACTGAGAATGACAATAGTATTGCATATCTATTTTCTAGTTTTATATTGATTAAAATGCATAAATTAGTTTATTTTTTTAGTGCTTAGTTATATAATTAATAGTACTTATTAGCTATACCTATTTTAGAATGTCCTATATTGTATTTTTATATTATGTTAATTTTCATTATGGCTTATTAATTAGCTTGCTTTATGTAATTTTATTATTTTTGTTATTAAATATTTTAGTCTAATACTATGACTTATCTCATAATATTGTGTTATTTTCTTGAAAAATACATTATAAGTTATATCTTATTAAGACTAAAAAAAAATATTTGGAGCACAACTTACATATTTTGTGGTCTGAAGATTTTATTGGAAATAAACCTGAAAAAATCCAAAAACCCGAGAAAAATCGAGCTTGAAAAATCCAGTTTTGTCAGTTTGTTTTAGTTTATAGATTTAAAAATGTGACATTATTAATTTAGTTTGATAACTGAAAAATCCGAACCAATCCAACTTATATACACCCTAACCCGTTACTCGAATATTTATATTTTCCGTGAAAACTAACATACGGTAGCAGAGTTTGTTGAGTCGCACAATTTAGGAATCAACAATGATAAACAAGCAGAGGAGTTTGTTTCCAAGTTTAAGTAGATGAATAGGTAGTTGGACAAGATTGGGAAATGGTCTTATCGGGTATATGTAGTCCATCATTATTTGATTGTTATTTGCTCATAGGTATACATCAAAATCTATTCAAGTAAGCTAAAGAAATAGTTAGTAATTCTGGCTAAGACATAGATACTGAAGGTACATGGCTATGTTGAAGTATACGTTTCATCATACGTCATGAACCATAACATCATCTGCCATACAACAATACATAGATTCATACTTGGAACATAAGATGATTTCATTGGTTCAATTTTCCATTGCAGGAACCAAAATGGAAGCTGAATTGGAGTGGAAAATACAATTGATGGGTGAATATATTCATTTGTCCAGCTAATACAATTGAGTTTTACGTTATCTCTTTAATATAGACACCTCTATCAAGATTGCGTACGGCCTCCAACAATAATTATTTTACCAATTCAACCTGAAAGAGAAGTAGCTCCAACGGCCAATTAGAGGGCAAGCTGTATTTTTTTCTTCAACATGTACATTAAACTTGCTACCCTTTTCCGTAAAATTATTAAGACTCCTGTCTACTACCAAGAGTCAATTTATAACATCATAAAGTTTTTAAAAAGGGTATCCACAAAATAAATCAACCTAGACTCTTCAGAAAAGAAATGGGCCGGGGAATACCCAATGTGAAATAAGGGGATATATAGTACTCCCTTCGCTCCAAAATAAGTGATTTTTTAGTTTTTTTGTTGTCTAAAATAAGTGATTTTTAAAAATTTCAAGAATGAATGAATTAATTTTTTTCCTGCATTGCCTTTGGAGTAAATAGTGTTAAAGTATGTGTTAGGAGTATTTATATGAGATAACAAAGGTGAATATAGTCAATTTCATTGCTAATTAATGCTAAAAGGTGAATTTTTTAATATGTGTGAAATCAACTAAAAAATTACTTATTTTGGACCAGAGAAAGTATTTAAATAAGGTAAAAATTGCACGGGCACCCTATTTGGTCGCCCCTATTTAACATATATTCATTTTTTTAAATTTTAACTTGTACCCACTTTTTAAATAACTTCAGTCCCCTTCCTCCTCCTCTTTCTCCTCCTCCTCCTCCTCCTTCTTCTTCTTCTTCTTCTTCTTTCTTCTGCTGCTATGAAATTTCAGTTCATGGGATGATTTCCATAAGTATATTTATCAGATTATTTAAAAATAAATTATAAATAATTATGTAAGTTAGTAGACAATAATTTGTGAATATTTTTACATATGGAAAGCTTAAGGTCACACTTAATGATTTTATTCATCATAATTCTGTTCTTTTCACATTTATTTTTTCAAAAAATTATGATTTAGACACTGTTGGCAATTTGATTATTTGATAGTAGTAGTACACTATGAAAGAATAAGGTAATTATTTATCTAGTATATTAGAAAGCTTTTTCAAAAATTTCAGCTTATTTAGTGCTGATATTATTTACAAATGAACTAAATAACTTCAGCATCTTCTGTTGAATTTTTTGAAAAAGCTTTATGACAAAACTAATGAATGTAGGACAAAAAACTTCAATTTATTTAGTGATGAAGTTTTTACAAGTGAACTAAATAACTTCAACATCTTCAGCTGAAGTTCGTATTGCTTTTGCTACTTCAGGCTCCACACTTGGCAGTGCAATATTTCACTCAATAATCAATCTTATGTTTGAAGCCAAATGCTTGGAAATGGAATTACAATCGAGATCGACTAGAGCTTACATGAAGATTTTTTTTAGGCACATACATGAAGATTGTTGTTATCGTGTCCTCAAGGATTAAGACGGATTTGCAATCAAGTAGCTAATTTATATTTAAAGTGAAATGTGAAATTCAGGAATATGCTGAAATCTAAATAGTTAATGGATATATATATATATATATATATATATATATATATATTATCAATCAAACATGACTATCCTTTGAGACAAGATGAGTGTTACAATTGACATTTCAAAGGTATAACATCATCCCTTCCCGAGACCCTACGCGAATATGGAATGCATTATGCGACGGGCGACCCTTTTTTTCCTAAGCACGGATGAATTAGAGCATACTGTTGACATGCGTTTCTGTAACGAAAATTATAAAGGAAAACCTCGTTATTTGCTAATAAGTGGACAGACATCTGTGGTCAAGGAGAGGGATCAAATAAACGAGCTTGAAATGACAATATTGACGATTCAGAACGTTCCACTATTTCTAGCCAGAACTTTGCATTATATGGAACTTTTACCTAATAGTTTACGGATTTGATAAGTCAATCCCAGGAGGCAACAACACTGTTCCAAACTATTACAGTATACTAGATGAACTTTGGAAGGTTGTGAGCAAAAGGAGTTAAAGATATCGTAACCTTTCAGATGAACCACCATTAAAACCCTCATTTACGCAGGAAAGAAAATGGTTTACACAATTATTAATATGGATTGAAATTATATACACAGTTAATGTAAAAAATTGATATTAACCCTATCAAAAGCCAATTTAAGGTTACTATTCATAGGAACATAAAGTGGTTATGTAAAAAAAAGATAGTAACGGAGATGTTACAACTGATTACTAGCTAATTTGAATAATAATGGTAAAATACATGCAAGCTTAAATTCGAAATTTATCTGCATTGTGTGAAGCTTGTTAACAAAGGTTAATGATACTGTGATACGCTTTTAAGAGATGAAATACAATTAAAACGTCAAGTATATGTTGGAAGAAAATGGTGTGATTATCTATAGTACAAATTAATAATATTTCTAGTTCCTGGAACATTTGATAAAATTTTCTTCTGTTCAGTCAAGGGGATAAGAGAAAAAGAAACAAACTTTTTGAAATGAAGTAGATTTATCACTGCATATTCCGCAATGGTGTATGAGTTTGTCGGAGCCTCGGGTCTCTTACATCTCTTATTAGTCGCTTTCAATTCTGAATCAAACATGCATTATTATCGAGCTAGGAATCATCTTTACTTTATATGCAAGGGCCACTTAGACATCTCTTATCTTACTGCTTGTCATTAAACTTGCTAAAACTCTTGTTTCAAGATGATTTTGCTTGAGACATTTGACATGTGACTTGAAGAATTCTTAGATTATGGCATGTGTAACGATATTACTCAAGTAATTACACAAAGAGACCTCTGCTTCTGTCCATCTTAGCTATTTAAAGGAGCATATAGTCATTGAATTTTACATAAGCATTTTACCCATCAGGGTTCAACTTAGTTTTGCACGAGTCACATATAGTCGGCATGGTTGTGCACTGTAAGTGCGGAAGCAAACAGGGCGGGGCCTTTAAGGTTACATAAGCATTTGACCCAAAAGGCATTTTATAGTCTATAAGTTTGTTTACATTGACTTCCCATAATAGTAAACTAAACCTACTGAGGCATACTCCAAAAAGACAGTCATCAGTCATTGCATCTAACACATAGTTCACAAGTAAATTTATATTTGATTTTCCATAAAACAAAATGGACATGTAGACACTTGTATTTGTTCCGAATTGTCCTTCCGATTCCTATACTCCACAAAATTTCTTCCGGACAAATTAACTTGATCAAAATAAGACTTTTAAACCCCTTCGGATTCATGTGATGCTCACTTGCTTGATGTGGATGATAAACCAACATCCACGCCAGATTCTATGCCAAAATAATAATTAAATTTTCATAATTTTTAACAAAGATCAAATTTCATAAATAAAAAAAATAAAAGGAGAAAGACAAAAAGTTAAAATAAAAGAAAACCCCCAAATTTCTTCTTCTTCAAATCCAGCCTTCTTAAAAGAATCACGCACCTGCCATGGCTCCTCCACCATGAGTATCACCACCTCCCATATTAATTCTTATTTCATATATTCTCACCTTCACTCCTCTATTCAAGAAATTATCCATCTATAAAAAATCCTCGTAAAAAATACATGAACAAAGAATTAATTCTTTTGAATTTTGACTTATTCCTCTACCCAATTTGGAGGGTTGTGAAAAAAATTGTAAGCTTAGTGTACCAACCCGACGGCTCGTTTCGAGAGTTGTAGCCACGTTCCGTTATTTTCTGCTCTTTTTGTGCTCTATAACTGTTATATGACTTACCGGGTTGGTTCGTTCGGGTTCGAAGACATTTCAGAGTGATGTTAACTTATGTATAAACGACTCCAGAATGAAATTTTGATGGTTCTGTTAGCTCCTTTAAGTGATTTTGGACTTAGGCGCGTGTTTAGATTGTAATTTGGAGGTTCATAGTAAAACTAGGCTTGAAATGACGAAAATAAGAATTTTGGGAAAGTTTGACCCGATAAGTGGACTTTTTGATATCATGGTCGAATTGGATTTTGAAAGTTGGAGTAGGTTCGTGGTGTCATTTGTGACTTGTATGCAAAATTTGAAATCAATCGAACGAGATTTTTAGGTTTCGGCATTATTTGTAGAATTTGGACATTTCAAAGTTCATTAGGCTTGAATCCACGTGAAATTTATGTTTTTGATGTTGTTTGAGGTGATTTGAGGGTTTCGACTAAGTTGTATGATGTTTTGGGACTTGATGTTATATTTGGTTGAGATCCCGAGAGTCTCGCGTGAGTTTCGGGTGGTTTAGCTTGATGGCTGAAGATTGCCGGTGTAAATTTTCTGGTTTCCTCTTATGCGTTCTCATGAGAGGTTTCGCGTTCACGAAGCGCATCTATTGGCTGAGAAAGTTTTGTTCTTCGTGTTCGCAAAGAGGAGGACGCGAACGCGAAGGTTTGGACTGAGAGTGAATCGCGTTCGCAAGGGGGTGAACGCGTTCGTGAAGAAGAAATGAGGCAGATGGGAACCCTAAACTTTTGGCCTACGCGTTCACGAAGGTGAGGCCACATTCCTGATGAGAGGGGTAAGTAAAGCTACGCGTTTGTGTAGAAGGATTTTGGTCAAAGGCAATATTGTGCTTCGCGAACGCGAGGGTTCTTCTGCATTCGTGAAGGAGGCATACCTAGGCATTATAAAAGATTCAAAAACGAGGGTTTCCTGGATTTTTCACATTTCTAACAATTTTGAACTCAGTTTTGGAGATTTTTGAGAGGATTTTCGAGGGGATTCTTGAAGTAACTTCCTTGTGTTCATTTTTCTTCAATAATTATGTTTCTTTACTTATTTTTCCATGTAGTTGGTGTGTTTTTGTTAAGGGGTTTGAGGCTAGAGATTTGGAGAGTTGATTTTGGGAAATTGAATGCCCATTTAGTATCGGTATTTTGATGAATTTGGTATGCCTAGACTCCTGAGTGAATGGGCTTTCGGGTTTTGTGATTTTTGTTGGATTTCGAGATATGGTTCTGAGGGCTGGCTTTTGGCCAATTTTGGATTTTGATTTATAATTTTGTATTTTTCTTGTGAAATTGATTCCTTCAGCCTATAGGTGTTAAACGGGCCGGGTCAGCCCGGTTCCGGGTCGAACTAGGCCAGTTAAAATCGAAATCGGTCCGAATCGGTATAACCCGATAGATGAACAGTACCGTTAAACTGGTTAATCGGCTCGACCTAGACCGGTTTAACGATAAATTTTTTTTAATTTTTTTAAAAATATGGGCCCAGATCTAATTGGCAACAGTCCATTTTAGAGAATGGTCGTTGCGTAACGGCTGAATTGCACAATTAGCCCAATTCTGTTTTTTTTTTTTAAATTAATCCCCCTTTCAAAAACTATAAATACCCCCTCCCCCTCCCCCTCCCCCTCCCCCTCCCCCTCCCCCTCATTTTTTCACTCCTCTCAATTATCAATCTCAATTCTCATATTCTCTCATTTTTCAATCTTCATTCTTCACCAATTAAAGTGCAATTAACTATTTGGCTATTCTTTTTGAAATTTAATGTATCGTAGTATTTATTTTTTGAAGTTTGAACAATTGAACTTCAAAATTGGAACAATTGACATTTCTACGTGGTAAGATTGGAGCTGCGACATCATCAAGTGCTCAATTTATTACCGAGTTTGGGGCACTCCCTCTAATTCTTTCTCTTATTTACTATTTTATTTGCATATTTATTTATTTTGTTGCTAGTAGTTAAATTTTTACAAAATGTTTAATGCCGTAAAAAGAGTTTGTAACAAGATTACTAATCGGGAAAATAAAAAAAGAGGTAGTACTTCAGCTTCAACATCTGGTAGTAATTTAAATACCTCTCCAAATATTCCTAAAACACTATCTCATAATAATATAGATTATGAATAATTGCAAGAAGATTTTGGTATAGATGATAATGAATTAGAAATAGAAGATGAGATGCCACTTATACCTAGTAGTTGTTAGAATATACGCTTAACGCTAGGGGGAGGGGTGAATAGCGTTATAATAAAAAACAGCGTAAACTTGCGGAATTTAAAAATTGCAGGAATGAAATAAGTGCGATAAGTAAATAATAAGGAACGAACGCACCGATGTTATCCTGGTTCACCACAACCCGTGGCTAGTCCAGTCCCCGAGAGACTCTCTCGAGATTTCCACTAACTTCGTTAAGCTTACGGGTGCTTAACAAACCGTTACAAACTGAGAACTTGAGTCACACAAGCCTCAACAACCTTTGCTCGAAGATACCACACTTCAAGACTTCAACCAAAGGAATCACAACGTTCCTTCTTACAATACAAGGGATTAACACTTCCCTTCAAGTGTATAAAAACACTTTGCACTCAAAACAAGACTCTCCTCAAGAGTAGATATGAGTAAAATAAATACGCTCAAGAACGCAACAACTTTCGTCAAGAACTTGGCTCTCAAAAACTTATGTAATGAATAGAAAATGATGAATAAGAGAGTAAGCAAGCTTTAGCAATAATATGATCAGTTGTTGTACTTAAAAGACTGATATTAAGATGTATTTATAGTGTTGAAAACATGCACAACCGTTGCCTAATTGCCAATTAAGAGTTGCTGATTTTGTGCTAAAACAATCGATTGTCTAAGTTGCATAATCGATTGTTTTCCAATCGTCCAAAAATCATTCCCAGATTTTACGCATAATAATCGATTATCTAAATCGTATAATCGATTATCTGGCAACGTTCAAAAAATCTTTTTCAGATTTTACTTAAAACAATCGATTATCAAAATCATATAATCGATTACTTGGCGACGTTCAAAAAATCTTTTTCAGATTTTACTTAAAACAATCGATTATCAAAATCATATAATCGATTACTAGACAGAGTTTGAAAATATTTTGGCAACGGTCATTTGCATAATCGATTATGCTATATGTATAATCGATTATATTACAGTCTTGAAAAATCGAATAGACACTGCCTTAACACAATCGATTGTCATAAGGTGTACAATCGATTATTTTGTAGCTTTGAAAAACCTGATGGACACTGCCTCAACACACTCGATTATCATAAGGTACACAATCGATTGTCTTGCAGCTTTGAAAAATCTGATGGACACTGCCTCAACACAATCGATTATCATAAGGTACACAATCGATTGTCTTGGAGCTGCCTTAACATAATCGATTATCATAAGTACATAATTGATTATCTTTGTCCAGATTTTAGAGGCATGTTTAAAAATCATTTTGGTTAAAATAAATATGCATGATTTAAAATCATTTTGCTTTAAATTAAATATGCATGATTTGATAAAAATGACTTTACGAGAGAAGCCAAGTCTTGAGTCAATTGTCGGATCAAGATCACAATTAAAGAACGACTCATGTATAACTTTATTTCTTTGCTTAATCTTGATCTTTGTTTGTCTTGTGCTTGAATCTCGTTATGTATCAATTGCGCGCTTGTGCTTGGACCTCGTCATATGTCAATTGCGCATCGTTTGTCATTTATCAAAACCTACAAATATGAACACACGTTTAGTTTAGTGCCTTGTGAGAACGTGTTTCAACAATTTTCCCCTTTTTGATAATGGTAAACCTTAATCGGGATATGCATATTAGATAATTCATAATGACGATCCAAGACAAGTAAATAGATATGCAATAAGACAAGTAAATAGATATGCAATTAATTCCCCCTCAACATATGAATTCCCCCTCAATTTATGCCAATAAATATTAAGTGCATAGCCCTTATTCTTCCCCCTTTTGACATTAACAAAAAAAATAAGCAAATAACTAGTTTATTGATTAACTAGAATTGCAATTTCATAAAAGGGATAATAAAACAAATAATGTCAACATAATCAATTAGTGATACTTGATAATCGATTATATATTAAAGAGAAATCGATTATTCTGAAGAGGAATCGATTATTCTGCACCAATCTTTTATAATTCCCCCTGCCTTTAGGGCGATACCTGCAAAAATAAGTTAGGCTCCTCCGACGCTCAAGTTAGTAATTATGTGAAAGGGAAAATGCAATGCATGACTTAGATCAACGTTGAGTCAAGAATCTCGAGTTCACTACGAATTCGGAAGAAGGACTCTTTCTCTAAAGGCTTTGTAAAGATGTCGGCCAATTGATGTTTGGTTTCAACAAATTCAATTTCGACATCACCTTTGAGAACGTGATCTCTTATAAAATGATGCCTAATTTCAATGTGTTTTGTTCTTGAATGAAGAACGGGGTTCTTCGTCAAGCATATGGCACTAGTATTATCACATCTAAGAGGGATATGATCGATACTTAGGCCATAGTCCAAGAGTTGCTGTTTCATCCAAAGGATTTGAGCGCAACAACTCCCCCCGGCTACATATTCAGCCTCGGTTGTGGACAACGCAACACTTACTTGTTTCTTGCTAAACCAAGAAACTAGAGAGCTACCGAGCAAATGGCAAGTGCCACTAGTGCTCTTGTGGTCCAATTTGCATCCAGCAAAATCGGAATCGGAATAGCCAACAAGTTGGCGTGAAGAACCTTTGGGGTACCATAGACCCACATTTACAGTACCAACAAGATACTTCAATATCCGTTTCACCGCAGTTAGGTGAGACTCCTTAGGACATGATTGATAACGAGCGCATAAGCACACGCTAAACATGATGTCCGGTCTACTAGCAGTAAGATAAAGGAGAGATCCAATCATACCTCGATACTTCTTAGTGTCGACTTCCTTACCTTTCTCATCTTTGTCTAGATGGTCGGATGTGTTAATGGAGTGGCCATTGCTTTTGCGTTGCTCATTTCAAATCGTTTTAGCAATTCTTTGCAATATTTAGCTTGACAAATGAAGGTTCCTTCTTCCATTTGCTTTACTTGCAGCCCCAAAAAGAAGGTTAGCTCACCCATCATAGACATCTCAAATTCGCTTGTCATTAAATCAGAAAATTCCTTGCACAAAGCATTGTTAGTAGCACCAAAAATAATATCATCCACATAGATTTGAACTAATAAAATATCATTGTTTTTATGCTTAACAAATAGAGTGGTGTCAACTTTTCCCATAATGAATTTATTTTCCAAAAGAAATTTGCTCAATCGTTCATACCAAGCTCGGGGAGCTTGTTTAAGACCATAAAGTGCCTTTTTAAGCTTGAAAACATGATCGGGAGATTTAAAATCTTCAAAGCCCGGCGGTTGTTCAACATAAACTTCTTCTTGAATGACACCATTTAGAAAAGCGCTTTTTACATCCATTTGATATAAATTGAAATTCATAGAAGAGGCAAAAGCAAGTAATAAACGAATAGCTTCTAACCTTGCTATGGGTTCATATGTTTCTTCATAGTCAATTCCCTCTTCTTGATTATAGCCTTTTGCTACAAGCCTAGCTTTGTTTCTAGTGATTACACCATTTTCATCTACTTTATTTCGAAAAACCCATTTCGTACCAATTATGGTATGATTTTCGGGTCTTGGCACCAAATCCCAAACGTCATTTCGTTTGAATTGGTTAAGCTCCTCTTGCATTGCCAAGGTCCAAAATTCATCCCCAATTGCTTCGGGGATGGTTGAGGGTTCAATTTGAGAGACGAAAGCAGTATGACCTAAGGTGTTCTTAAGAGCGTTCCCAGTACTTACCTTTTGTTCAATGTCGCCAATTACCTGGTCGAGAGGATGGTCTTTGATTGTCCTCCACGCGTTAGACAGTTTCGTTTCTTTCTCCAGTTGGGGCGCTTCTTCCGATAATTGTTCCAAGGTTTCATTTTGAATTTCCTTTGGATTTTCCTCTTGTACTTTGTCTTGAGGACTTATTGAGTTTAAAATACCTGCAAGATCAAAACCAGAATCTTTTCTCGCCAAGCGAGCATTATTTTCGGAAAACACAATATGAGGGGATTCCTCCACAGTTTCGGTTCTATTGTTGAATACTCTATATGCTTTGCTACGTGAAGAGTAACTAATAAAAATTCCTTCATCGGATTTTGCATCAAATTTTCCCAAATTGTCTTTTCCATTGTTATGAATAAAACATTTACAACCGAATACTCTAAGATGGGAGATATTTGGTTTCCTTCCCTTGTAGAGTTCATAGGGAGTTTTCATGAGTATCGGCCTTATGACTACTCTGTTTAAAACGTAGCATGCGGTACTCACTGCATCCGCCCAAAAATGTTTGGGAATCTTAGCCTCATCAAGCATGGTTCTAGCCATCTCTTCGAGACACCTATTTTTCCTTTCCACCACTCCATTTTGTTGTGGTGTACGTGGAACAGAGAAGGTGTGCTCGATACCGAGTTCATCACAAAAGTCCGCGAAGAGATTGTGATCGAACTCTCCCCCATGATCACTTCTTATTGAAGTGACGGTTGTGTCCTTTTCATTTTGAACACGTTTAAGAAAGTATTTAAAATTATGAAAAGCGTCACTTTTGTGAGCAAGAAATAGTGTCCATGTAAATCTAGAATAATCATCAACAATAACAAAAGCATAACGATTTCTACCAAGACTTTCAATGCGAGATGGTCCAAAGAGATCCATGTGGAGAAGTTGCAAAGGTCTAGTAGTTGAAACAATATTTTTTCGATTTAAAAGATGCTTTTGTTTGCTTTCCTTTTTGACAAGAATCACAGATAGAGTCTTTTTCAAAATTCAACTTTGGAAGACCAATAACTAAATTTTGTGAAACTAATTTGTTTAAAAGATGCATGTTGATGTGAGCTACTCTACGATGCCATAATATCATCTTCTTTGCTCATAAGACAATTCACATATTCAGATGAAGAATTTTCGAGATCAACCATATAGATGTTATCCATTCTAAAACCACGAAGAATAATTTTAAAATCACTACGGCGAAAAACTAAGCATTCATCCAAATCAAATAAAACAAGATTTCCCTTGTCACATAATTGACTTATGCTCAAGAGATTATGTTTTAGACCTTTAACTAGCAAAATATGCTTAATGGAAGAAGGTTCATCCTTACTGACCGATCCAATGCCGATAATTTTTCCCTTGTTGTTATCTCCAAAAATAACGCTTCCTCCTTCCTTGTGTTCTAGTTGAAGGAACTTGGATTCGTCTCCGGTCATGTGTTTGGAGCATCCACTATCAAGGTACCAACGTACATTTGATCCCTTCAAACATACCTACAAGACAAATTAATGAGTCTTTGGTACCCAAGCTGTTTTGGGTCCTTGAGAGTAAGGTGTAACATGCTGTTGTGCTTGACATGCAGTTAAGTGTCTATGTCTAGTGAAACAAGCAGGAGCAATATGTCCAATTCGATTGCAATAATGACAAATGACATTAGGATTATGCATTCGTCTAGGTTGACAGTAGTTGGACGGACGAAATTTGTTTACTCTATTTTCGACAATATGATTATTGCGCATTTCATGAAAATCATTTCTCCTACTATTTGTTCTAGGATATGCAGCATTTCTAGAATAGTTATTTCTAGGTTGAAGGCCATTTCTAGGTGTCCTAAAATGTTCAAAGTTTCTTCTAGTGTTTGGTCTAGCATGCATGTTGATTCTAGGATTGTTATCTCTAGGATGAACATTTGTTTTATTTATCCTAGGTTGAGCCTTAGGTGGTTGGGGTTTGGCTTCAACTTTTTCTTTAGGCTCGTTTTTAAAACCTATCCCATGTTTGGTCGATTTCAAATTAACAAGAACTTCATTCAAATTTTTATGAGAAGAATTGAACTTATCTAGGGTGCCCTTAAGTCTTTCTACCTCAATTTTTAGATGCATGCAAGAAATACAATTTTTACTAGAGCTCTCGGGTTTGTCGGCGCTTCTCTTGCCGAAAAATTTGTTTTCTTCTTTCAACTTCTCATTTTCCAAAATCAATTTTTCCAAATCTTTTTCTTTCAAAGAGAGTTGTCTTTCAAAATCTTTTTCTTTCAAAGAAGCATTTTCCTTAGTGTTTTTAACAGTTTTGGAAGCTTTAATGAATTCACTATACAACTCATCAAAGACATTTTGCATTTCCTCAAGAGAATAGAAGTTTTTGGAAGAAATTTGACATACCTCTTCTTGATTGTCTTCGTGTGCCATAAGGCAAAGATTTGCGGTTTCGTCTTCTTCTTCCTCACTTGACTCGTCTCCGGAGTCGCCTCCCCAAGATATGTATGCTCGTTGTTTCTTGAAGGGTTTCTTCTCCTTTTTGACATTTGGGCAATTTGATTTAATGTGCCCGATTTCTCCGCATCCATAGCACTTTACTTGATCTCCTTGTTGTTTGCCTTTTCGTTCATACTCTTTTCGCATGAACTTTTAAAATCTCTTAATAACGAGTCCGAACTCGTTATCTCCGTCCTCATCATTTTGAGGTTGACTTGTGCTTGCCTTGAGGGCGATTCTTTGTTTCCTTTAATCATTAACAAGAGGGTTAAGTATAGTAGATTCATAAGTTTTAAGATTACCTCTTAATCCGTCGATGGTGACATTTGAAATGCCAATAGACTCTTGAATAAGTCGGCCTTGGAGCGCCATTCCGGAGTGAGACTTCGGAGAATTTTTCGGAGAAATTCCTTATCCGTGAAGGTCTTCTTAAGAGCATGTAAGTCATTAACGATTTTTGAAAATCGTTCGAACATGTCATCTACCCTTTCGCCTTCCTTCATGTGAAACAGTTCATATGCATGGGTTAGAAAATCAACTTTAGCCTCTCTTACCTGGTCCGTACCTTCGTACGTGATTTCCAGCTTATCCCACATTTGCTTCGCCGTTGTGCAACATGATATTTTTCTGTAATCATCAGCGTTTATAGCACAATACAATAAGTTGATGGCTTTAGCGTTGTTCTGCACTTTTCGGATATAATCCGCATTGTATTCATCTTCGGATTTTGGAACCCATTCATTTTCAACCTTTTTGGTTGGAATTTGTTCTCCCTTTATTATAACCTTCCACAGATGAAAATTATTCAATTGAATGAATATTCTCATCCTCTCCTTTCAGTACGTATAGTTTGTGCCATCGAATAGTGGTGGTCGGGTGGAGCATTGTCCTTCACCTATTCCTGCAAAAGAATCACGAGTAGAAGCCACGGATTGTTTCTCTCAAACGGTTAAGTTTTTCAGAGAGTTGGGCTCTGATACCAACTGTTAGAATATACGCTTAACGCTAGAGGGGGGTGAATAGCGTTATAATAAAAAATAGCGTAAACTTGCGGAATTTAAAAATTGCAGGAATGAAATAAGTGCGATAAGTAAATAATAAGGAACGAACGCACCGATGTTATCCTGGTTCACCACAACCCGTGGCTAGTCCAGTCCCCGAGAGACTCTCTCGAGATTTCCACTAATTTCGTTAAGCTTACGGGTGCTAAACAAACCGTTACAAACTGAGAACTTGAGTCACACAAGCCTCAACAACCTTTGCTCGAAGATACCACATTTCAAGACTTCAACCAAAGGAATCACAACGTTCCTTCTTACAATACAAGGGATTAACACTTCCCTTCAAGTGTATAAAAACACTTTGCACTCAAAACAAGACTCTCCTCAAGAGTAGATATGAGTAAAATAAATACGCTCAAGAACGCAACAACTTTCGTCAAGAATTTGGCTCTCAAAAACTTATGTAATGAATAGAAAATGATGAATAAGAGAGTAAGCAAGCTTTAGCAATAATATGATCAGTTGTTGTACTTAAAAGACTAATTTTAAGATGTATTTATAGTGTTGAAAACATGCACAACCGTTGCCTAATTGCCAATTAAGAGTTGCTGATTTTGTGCTAAAACAATCGACTGTCTAAGTTGCATAATCGATTGTTTTCCAATCGTCCAAAAATCATTCCCAGATTTTACGCATAATAATCGATTATCTAAATCGTATAATCGATTATCTGGCAACGTTCAAAAAATCTTTTTCAGATTTTACTTAAAACAATCGATTATCAAAATCATATAATCGATTACTTGGCAACGTTCAAAAAATCTTTTTCAGATTTTACTTAAAACAATCGATTATCAAAATCATATAATCGATTACTAGACAGAGTTTGAAAATATTTTGGCAACGGTCATTTATATAATCGATTATGCTATATGTATAATCGATTATATTACAGTCTTGAAAAATCGAATAGACACTGCCTCAACACAATCGATTGTCATAAGGTGCACAATCGATTATTTTGTAGCTTTGAAAAACCTGATGGACACTGCCTCAACACAATCGATTATCATAAGGTACACAATCGATTGTCTTGCAGCTTTGAAAAATCTGATGGACACTGCCTCAACACAATCGATTATCATAAGGTACATAATCGATTATCATAAGGTACACAATCGATTGTCTTGGAGCTGCCTTAACATAATCGATTATCATAAGTACATAATCGATTATCTTTGTCCAGATTTTAGAGGCATGTTTAAAAATTATTTTGGTTAAAATAAATATGCATGATTTAAAATCATTTTGCTTTAAATTAAATATGCATGATTTGATAAAAATGACTTTACGAGAGAAGCCAAGTCTTGAGTCAATTGTCGGATCAAGATCACAATTAAAGAACGACTCATGTATAACTTTATTTTTTTGCTTAATCTTGATCTTTGTTTGTCTTGTGCTTGAATCTCGTTATCTATCAATTGCGCGCTTGTGCTTGGACCTCGTCATATGTCAATTGCGCATCGTTTGTCATTTATCAAAACCTACAAATATGAACACACGTTTAGTTTAGTGCCTTGTGAGAACGTGTTTCAACAGTAGTGTTGGAGCTGCTAGCAGGGGTGATTGTCGTGGTGCTAGTAGTAGACCACCTGTGAACCCTAACTAGTACTCGTAGAAAAAGAAGTAAAGTTTGGAGATTTTTTAGGGAAATAGAAGGTACTGATAGAATTTTTTTTTTTAAGTTTAACATTTAGCTTTCACTGATATCAAAAAAATACAATGGAGAGTTCATAGTAGTAGTATGGACTAACTACTACTTTATAGTTCAATACTATGCTAATACAAGAATTTACATCTAAGGCTAAGGGTAATGGTTAAGTTGTCGCAGTCCCGTTTGCCAACTACAGTTTCTGCCCCGAATATGAATGAGCAATGCAACCTCGCGACAGAACTGATTTTCCTCTAATGGTTTCCCCTCAAATCTGATATAGTTTCTATTTCTCCAAATGAGTGCAACTGTAGTAACAAAGGCAGTAGTAGCAACAACATTATGCCACAGTTTACTTCTAGCTAGGCAACATACCCATTGGATTTCAGTATTCCAACTACTAATTGTTCTGTTATAGCCCAACCAACAACATATTCTATGCCACAGTCGATTAGTGACTGGGCATTCAAAAAACAGGTGAGCAAAGTCTTCTGTCTGATGATCACAGAATACACATTTCTCATCCACATTCACTCCAATCTTCAGTAATCTGTCGACAGTAGGGAGTTGACCTTGCGCAGCAAGCCAAGCAGTGAATTTATGTCGAGGAAGAACATTAGATGTCAGCAGCAGATTCTTCCATTCCACCCTAGGAAAGATAGGGAGCATAACATGGTACAGTTTCTGAATATGGAACTTGTCTAGCCTGCACAGTCCATCCGATCTAAGCATGAGATCACCTTGCAGTTGTTGAATATTCAGAAGAGTAATTCTGCTCTCTATTATTTTTCTAACCACTCAAGATGCTGCCTTGGGAATGGGCATTGTAGCAATGTCACAGTTCTTAATATAATAGTAGTGTATCCACTTGATCTATAAACAATCTTTCTTCCTAGCCAAATCTCACAGTAGCTTGGTGATAGCAGCCGTATTCCATATCTGCATGTTTATAATGTTGAGGCCTCCAGCAGTGATAGGTCTACAGATCTTTTCCCATGCTACCAGAGCTCTTTTGGATATTGTTGCACTTCCAGTCCACAGATAAGATCTGCAGACAGCTTCTATAATTTTCAGAACTTTCTTTGGTAAGATGAATATTTGTGCCCAATAAGTTTGGATTCCAAATATCATAGCTTTGATCAGTTGACACCTACCTGCATAAGATAATAATTTGGCAGACCAGCAGGTGATTTTTTCAGTTATCCTCTCTATCAGTGGCAAATAATGGTGGATGGCAAGCTTCTTAGAGTGGAGAGGTATCCCTAAATATTTGAAAGGTAGTTGACCCTCAATGAATCCCAAAGACTCTAGTATGGCCTCTTTGACAGTCTGATGAACCCCATCCAGATAAACAACACTCTTAGTGTTGTTTGCATACAGTCCAGAAGCTGCAGAGAATGTAAGGAAAGCATCATGCAGAATCTGGATAGATATAATATCAGCTCAACAGAATAGTAGAAGACCATCAGCAAAACAAATATGGGTACAGTTCAGCTTCCTGCATCTAGGATGGAAGTTGAAATCTCCATTTCTATGCAACTGAGCCAACAGCCTATTCAAGTATTCTATAGCTAGGACAAACAAGTAAGGTGACATGGGATCACCTTGTCGAATACCCCTTCTAGCAGTGAAAGGCTTAGTGAGACCACCATTCATCACTAGTGAATAAGTCACAGAAGAGACACAAGCCATTGTCCAATTAACAAACTTAGCAGGGAATCCTAGATCAATAAGTAATTGTTTGAGGAAACTCCATTCAAGAGTGTCATATGCCTTCCTCAAATCCACCTTCATAACACACCTAGGAGATATACCTTTTCTGGAATATCCCTTGATATTTCATGGCTGAGCAGGATATTATCAATGATGCTCCTCCCTTCAATAAATGCTGACTGGGCTTTACCAACAAGATCATCAATAACAGATTTCAGCCTCCTAGTAATGACTTTAGATATGATCTTATAGATAGTGGTGCAACATGCAATAGGTCTATAATCTTTCACTGTTCTAGGAGCTTTAACTTTAGGCACAAGGGCAATGGCAGTAGTGTTGACCATGTAAGGCAGCTTACAAGTAGTAAAGAAATCCTTTATAGCAGCATATACATCTTCCTTGACAATCTCCCAGTTGCTAGTAAAGAACTCCACAGGGAAGCCATCTACACCTGGTGCTTTGTCTTTAGGCATATCTTTGATAGCTTCAGTGACTTCTTCCAGAGTAACATCCTGAATAAGTGACCTTTGCTGTGATAAGGTCAGGCAGTGTCCTTCCTTAACAATAGCAGTGTTAATACAAGGCAATTCATCAGCACATTCACCCATTAATGACTTGAATACCTCAATGAATTCCTGCTCCACAGCCACTGGATCTGTCAGCTTTATACCTGCATCAGTGTATATAGAAGTAATATTATTCTGACTGGTTCTGATCTTCCACTGAGCATGAAAATATTTTGTATTGGCATCTCCACAATCTATCCAGCATGCCTTTGATTTTTGCCTCATAACTTGCTCTTCAACATTGCTCCATTTCTCAATGTCATTAAGAGTTGCTTTCTCCTCTTTAAACAGCTGCTCCGAAAATGGATTATGTAGAAGCTGATTCTGTATAATATCCAGTGATTCTCTAGCATGGATTAGCTTATGTTTATAGGAAGCCATATGACTGTTCAGTTCTTTTAAGTGCTGCTTCAAGTTCTTCAGTTTATACCATATCTGTTGTAAAGGTGAACCTTTACACTTCTGAGACCATACATGCTGCAAAATAGAAGAAAACTGAGGATCCTCCATAATAGCATTACAGAATCTGAAAGGTTTAGGATGCAATAACTTTTGATACCCAAACTGTATGAGAATAGGGGAGTGGTCAGAGACTGAGGGATTCATCAAATCAGCTTCTAAGTGTCCATACTGCTGAATCCACTGAAAATTACCAAGTGCCCAATCAATTTTGCTATAGACCTGCTTGTGTTCATGAATTAAATGCAAACTTTGTAATGATACTTTTAAACATAAGACTGGTAGACAATTAGGGGTGACACGGACACTTAGTAGATATATGAGAATTGAGCATCCTATAGAATGGAGATCTGATGGAGATGGACAACTCTAAACTCGACTACTGGAGGTCTTATGAAATATGACTAAATGAAGGATCGTGAGGAGTTAGCAAAAATAATTGTTTTGGGTTGTCTACCTTTTTCTTTCGCTTCTTGATTATATCTTATTATGTATATTCAAAGGATTTACAATCTTTTATTTAAAGGTATACTAGAAGTACTTGTAAAGTTGATATCTTTAGACTAAGGGTGTCTAAGGGGCTAGGTTGGACCGGTTCCGGCCCGGCCCGGACGGGTTTAAATCGGGACCGGACCGGATCGGCCCGGTTAGTATGGGGATGGGTGGGCTAGGTTCGTGGGGGTAGGGGTTGTGTCCGTTTTTTATTATGTAACCGAACCGGACCGGCCTGGTCCGGATAAATAATGCCCCATACCGGTTAACCCGGACCGGCCCGAACAGGTTTAACAGAAAAAAAATTTTAATTTTTTTGAAAATATGACGCGTGGGGACCTCAGTGGACCGCTGCCAACGTTCACTTCTTCAGCAAATTCGTTGGGCAACGGCTCTTTGATCCAATTTTCCATTTTTTAATTATTTTAACCATTTTTTATTTTACAAATATAACCTTCCAAAAAAACTATAAATACCCCCCTTCTCTTCTTCATTTCTCACTCAAATTCATTTATCTATCTCAATTTCTTTCATAATCTCATTCTCTTATTCTCTAACTTTCAATACTTGAATTATGCAATAATTTCAATTCATCTTATAATTTTATTTGGCTCTCTTTTCTTGAATTTAATTTATCGGAATTTGTCATTCAGAATTTGAAGCTTGAAATTCAGAATTGAAATACTTTCTTGATGTTTGTTCGTGGTAACACCGAAATTGCGTAATCAAGTGCTCAATTTATTGTCGAATTCGGTGCACTCCCTCCAACTCTTTCTCTTATTTAATATTTTAATTGTATATTTAATTTTAGCTTATACTTTAATTTTTACAATATGTTTAGTGCTCCTAAAAGAGCGTGTAGAAAAGTTACTGGTAGGGGTGAAAATAAAAAAAGAGGTAGCCCTGGAGCTTCCGGTAATAATAGTAATGAACCAATAACACATGTTTCTGAATCATCGCCTTGATAATGTAGAGATAGATTATGAACAATTACAAGAAGATTTTGGAATAGAAGATAATGAAATTGGAAAAGAAGATGAGATACCACCTACACCTACTAGTGGAAATGTTGGTAGTGTTGGAGTTGGAGTTGCTAGTGCTACAAGGGGTAGACCACCAGTGGCTCTGACTTCTAATCGTAGAAGAAGAAGTTCGGTATGGAAATTTTTTGAAATAATAGAAGGTACTGATAGAGTTAAGTGCAAACTTTGTAATGAAACTTTATACATTTGACCGGAGGAAATTTAGGGGGGACTGAGACACTTAGTAGACATACGAGATCTGACCATCCCACAGAATGGGGAAATAATGGGGATGAAAGTCAAACAACTGTCTAGTAAAATATGATAAAATGAGGGATCGTGAGGAATTAGCAAAAATGATTGCTTTGGGTTGTCTACCTTTTTCTTTTGCTTCTTCATCGTATCTTATTATGTATATTCAAAGGATTTACAATCCTTTATTTAAAGGTATCCTAGAAGTACTTGTAGAGCAGTTATCTTTAGACTTCATGGACAATATAAAACATACATACGTTAGTTGTTTAGCCACTTTCCTTCTAGAGTATGTCTAACTTCTGATATTGACCATGCTGTTAATGGAAATGATTATTTGACAATTACATGCCATTGGATAGATGATAATATTTGTATGCAAAAACGTATTATCGCTTTTAAATATGATGAAGATTAGAGTCATACTGCTACATTTATAAGTAGTACTATTGTTGAAGTTGTTGAATTTTATAATCTAAACCAAAAAGTTTTGTGTATGTTTTTTATAATGCTTCAAACAATAATGCCGCAATTTCAATTTTAAAATTGCATTTGCAGCCACCTCTTGATGATATTTTCCATGTTAGGTGTGCATGTCATGTTTATAATTTAATTGTTAAAAGTGGCGTTGATTTATTTTCAGTTGAGATTACTCATGTTAGAAGAGCAGTTGGTGTTATCAAGGAAATAATAGACAATCTAGAATAAAAGAATTTTAAGACTAAGTTTATCCAGTATAACCTTAAACCTAGATTCATGCCAGACGAAATTATTACCAGATGGAACTATACATATATATTTTGAAAATGTTGCTACAAATATAGATTTTCAGTAATTGAAATTTCTAATACACATTGTACTGATCCTAGGCGTATGTTAACAAGTGATACTTGGGAGGTCATTAATGATGTTGTTAATTTTTTACATAAATTTTATACTGCTACTGTTGTGTTTTCTGGCGCATATTACCCCACTGTTACTATGACTTTAGTACATATAGCTAAAATTTCTTTTCTACTATCTGAATTTAAGAAGAAAGAAAAATATAAGGATGTTGTTGAAAAAATGCAATCAAAATTCAAAAAATATTTCTTTCCAATTCCTCCGATTTACTTAATTGGTGCAGTTTTAAATCCTTCTATTAAAATGTCTGATTGTCACCAATTAATAAATTTTTTATATACTTATATGAAGATTGGAGAAACTGAAACCCCAAATTTATATGTTTCTATGAACAAGCTAAATGAATATTTATAATTATTATGCAAATGAATGTGATAATGTTGCTCGTGCTTCTGGCAATGTTAATCCCGCTATGCAACATAGTAGTTCTGCTATTGTTGATGTTATTCAAGGAAATAATAGACAATCTAGAATAAAGGAATTTAAGAAGAAGTACGTCCAGTATAACCTTAAACTCAGACTCATGCTAGATGAAATTGTTACGAGATGGAATTATACATATATATTTTTAAAATGTTGCTACAAATATAAATTCCTAGTAATTGAAGTTGATAATGCGCATTGTACTGATCCAAACCGTATGTTAACAACTACTACTTGGGAGGTCATTAATAATGTTGTTAAATTTCACATAAATTTTATACATCTACTATTGAGTTTACTGGAGCATATTACGTTACTATTACTATTGCTTTAGTACATATAACTGAAATTTCTTTTCTACTCTTTGAATTTAAGAAGAAAGAAAAATATAGGAATGTGGTTATTAATATGCAAGCAAAATTCAAAAAATATTTCTTTCCAATTCCTCTGATTTACTTAATTGGTGTTGTTTTAAATCATTCTATTAAGATGTTTAATTATCACCAATTAATGAACGCTCTATATACTTATATGAAGATTTGACCAACTGAAACCCCAGATTGATATAATTGTATGAACCAGCTAAATCAATAGTTACAACAACTATATTATTATTATGCAAATATAATTGATGATGTTGCTCGTAGTGTAAGCAATGTAAATCCCACAATACACTATACCACTTCTACTACTGTGGATGATGATGAAGGCCTTGATAGTTTTAATATTTTTTTTTACATTTTATAATACTTATACCAGTAGCAAGAACATTGATGAACTTCAATTCTACCCACAGAAACAACAAGAGCCTCGCACAATGGAATTTTCACTGTTGGGATGGTGGCATGAGAATGGAAAGCAATTTTCCGTTCTTTTCGTTGTGGCTCGGGACGTGCTGAATGTGCCAATTTTAACTGTTGCATCAGAGAGTGCATTAAGCAAGCAAGACAACAATTTCGAGACACCCGTCACTCATTGGGAAGCAAAGCTTTGGAAGTTTTAGTATGTTTCAGAGATTGAATTAGACTGGAACGACAAGATAAAGGACGTGAAGATGTTGATAGCCCAGAAGACGAGGAACTTGGAGATGTATTAACACATGGTAACCCATCCGAATTTAACACACTAGAAGGTCACTCAGTTTATATTGATTATGAAGAACTTACTAAGGCAATGCAAAATCTTTGAATTTACTCTTTTTTGGTTAATTTACTTGTTAAATGTAAATCTTTCAATTTGTAAGTTTGGATTTCAAAATAAATGTAGCACTTGCAATTTATAAGTGCAATTTTTTCATCTTCAATTTATAACTTACAATAGTTATACAAAATACAAAAAAAAAATTAAAAAATACACTAAACCCGACTCAGTCCAGTCCCCTCAACCCGTAATCCTTACATTTCAATTTTTATCCAGATGAACCCGAACCCGTTAAACCTGGTAAGCCCCAATCCGTAACCAGCCCGGACCATAACCAGTACGGGTACAAAAAATCTCAACACAGCCCGACCCGGCCCACCCGTTAAACACTCTTACTTTAGCTTGTATTGATTGTATTGTACTGCTTCTAGCTAGATTCGAGACATTTAAAGGCTGATTTGCGAGGCAAAGGCGTATTGGAGTAGAATTTTGGCTGAGATTGAGGTAACAGTTCCAAATCTGCTTCCAAGAGTATGAAACCCCGAATTTTGTATTATGTGATTGTTTTGAAGGTGACGCACATGCTAGATGACGAGCGCGAGCGCGTGCGCGTGCACCTAGGGAATTGTGTCTTGGTCCCTTCAGTGAAAATGTAAAGTCGAATAACTTGTTGTTAGTTGTATGCTAAAAAATTTGACTATAAATTATGTTTAGGCTATGTGTTGGTATCGTAGGGACCTACAGAGGTCGTGATACCTATTGAATTACTTGTTAATTGCTACTTGTACTCAATCATATTCTTACTTGCATATAGTACCTCAATCTTTGTTATTCCTTGTTGATACGGTATATCATTTTTGCTTTGGCTTATTTCCATGATTACTGAGAGCCCGTGAGACTAGAGAGGTTAATGACTGAGTGAGGTCGGGGGTCTGATTGTGATATATTAATATCATAGCACATGAGTTGTCCGTGCGAATCCCGATATTATACTATATAACACGTGAGTTGTTCATGCATAACTTGTGTTGCCCTTGCGGATATAGCTCTTGGGCTATAGGATCCCCTCCAGAGTCATCACCCATAGTGAGCGCATGTATCTATTGAGTGCGGGTGTTGAGGGCTGAGTGTCAAGTGATGAGCTATTGAGAAAGACAGAGTGATTGTTGCCTTGGGAGATTGTATTTGCGTTCATTGTTGTTGCACACAACTGCGATATGTCACTGTTTTGAAACTTCTGGGAGATATTATATCCGATTTTTTCTTGAACTTGACATGAATAAACTGATTTGACTTAAATTGTCGGATTTGAAAGCATGCCTACTTTCTTTTATTGACTACTAAAACATGAACTATAACTATGTAGCTCGTCACTATCTTCAGTTTTTTTAAGTATTGTCCATGCACTTCATGTGCAGATCCATGTGTTTCTGGACACGATGGATGTTGATCTTTCACACAGTTGATCATTAGAGACTTCGAGGTAGCTGCCCGATGTTCGCAGTCTTTGTATCTCCTTCCATATCATTTTCTTTTATTGTATTTTGATCCAGACTTCCATAGATATTTCTTTTCTAGACTGGTAATTATAGACTCTCATGAACTCAGTGGCACCCGGATTTGGGAGTTGTTTTCCACATTTGTGTTTTGGGCTCTTACCCCATTTTTATGAAAACTTTGATTATTTAAAATTACTTGATTCATTTTCTAAATGTTGGAAGTATTTTAGAAACGTCGGCTTGCCTAGTATCACATAGGTACCATCACGACAAGTAGGATTTGGGTCTTGACACTTGGTCCATCGGAAAATATTAAGGAGCCATATAGAAGGGGAAGATGACATGATGGAGGAAGAAATACATACCAAGGAGAAAATCTAATGGAAGAAGAAGAAGAAGAATCACTCATTTAAAAGTCTTGTTTTGATAAAGTTGAGGTGTCTGGATGAAATTTTGTGGAGTAAAGGGATCGGGATGACAATTCGAAATAAGTACAAGGATTTCCCGGACTATTGTGTCCTTTCCATAATAAAGTAAACCTACTAAGCCATACTCCAGAAAGACAGTCAGTGCATTAACACATTGTTCTGCTTAAGATTTCCAAGTTTTAATATTAAGCAAGCACGTGTGCTGACTTTAAGCCTCACCTGCAACCTAACTTAACCAATGTATCTATCACTTTACCGTAGCATATTACATAATCAATAGCACTCAAATAATTCAAATAGAGGTAGCTCGGAGATCATACCAGATTAACATTTCCATCTTAAAAGATGACTTCTGCTCGAGGTGATGACCTTCCGAATTTCGTAACCTGTTTCATTATATCGATCAATATTAGCTTAGATAATGTGCAAGTCTCAATAATCAATATTTGCTTAGATAATGTGCAAGTCTCAATAATCATTGTCTCCAACACATGAGACTTGGTCAACAGAAGCTTGCAAAGAAGACAGAAAACTTCATCAAATCCACTTAGACAAATATCGATCAGGTAAAGCTGTCGAAGAGTGAGAAGAAGTCTTGGAAGCCTTACTAACCCTCAAGAGTTAGTCTGGTAGCAATTGACTTGAGTCATGGGGTTTGTTCCCTTTCAAGATCTCAAGTTCGAAACCCACTAGGTGCAAACAATTTCTGAGGGCCTTAAGACTGGTAAAATCTGAATTAACCGTGGTGCACTTGCGGGAAACTCCTTGTCGAGGGACTGTGCACCCGGGGAATAGTTGGGCTCTTAGAGACTCGGACACCCGATGCAAATAAAAAAAAATACATGGGAAGCCTTACTGGGATTTCATCTCGTCCTGCTATCATGGCCTTCCAAGGAAAATACTAAAGTCAAGGCAGCAGAGACATGGTGTGTGAAAGAACGTGATAAATATTATAAGTTCCATTCACTTTTACCTTGATAATACATATATCCAAGCGGAGATCCTTAACAGCACGCAAGGAACCAAAATACTCGGCAAATTCACATTTTCTTCTGTCCACAGAAGATCCATGATCTAAAGGATGTCCCGTTGCTATTGCAACATCAGCAAGAAGAGTGGTATTCTTGAAACATAAAGAATTTATTTTGCTTCCAAAGTAAAAGTATCTTAATTGAGGAGCATTGACTTCGATAAAGTTCAAGGGTTCTGAGATTTCCAGCTCCAGACACTCGAGAAGTGGGCAACAAGAGATTAAATTCTCAAGCGATTTGGCAGAAATAGTGACGTTAAACAATTTCAGACAAATTAGCCTACTAAATTCTTCAAAGGATGGTGGTGGATTGATTTGACAATGGTGAAGAACCAAATACCTCATTTTGGAACACGTGAAAACTGCAGAGGACAATTTGTATTTTTCACTCTCTGGAAGTTCAAGAACGAGAGGCTCGACCCCATTCTTTGACAGGAAAAACATCAAGTTGTCAATCTCAGGGCAGTCTTTCAGATCAGGAATGGAGACTATACACTTAGTAATTGGTCCTTGATGAAGCGACAAGAGCTGATAGAGAATCACTGCAAATTTTATTCTAGGAGTTGATATGTTTTGCTTGGTTTCTTTGCACAGTGTGTGATCAAGTAGTTTTGGAAGTTTGACCCAGTTATACCGCCATTTCCTCGACAAGATGCTAGTCCTAACAGCATCTCGCAGGGGCACACATTAAAATGGCATTAATCACATCGCCTGGAAGGTTTCTAATTATATCAGAAGATTTTCGGCCTGACACTTCCGTGATTTTTGATTCCATCATTCTTGAGAATCAAATAGAGGAATCTGGGGAGAATAGAAGCAATAATTATAAAGCAAGGAACTTGCAAACCATATTGGAATAACATGTTGCAACTTTGAGAAGCAAAACCAAGGTAGCAACCAATAGACATTATTTCCTTTCCTAAATATAGTTAAAACATTAACGCTACTCATTTCTTTTAATTACGCACATACATGAACCTATCCATAAATGTTTTTCAGACAAGTTGGTTCAAATGATTAGTGGCCCGGATTAACAAAGAAAATAAATATTGACTACATCATATAATGCTTTCCAGATGACAAACTAGCATATTTTACTAATAAATCTGCACCAAATTTTTACACATACATGGAGCAAAGAACTGAGTCAAAAATTGAATTACAATACTAAGCTAAAGAATTAGCTATAAAAGAATTTTGTTCATGTTTAGGTGTTTTTGCTTTTATCTAAATAGATTTACATTACTGCATAAAGTTTATACTGAAACTCATACATCAAATCAAACGAGCACTCATTAGCCTTAAACATAGTACCTTAAACCTCAAAATGCAAAATTCAATTCCAAGCTAATGCAGATCGCCGACCTAATAAAACCGAAAATTATATCATACCAATACTAAAAAAAGCATATTTGACCTGTATCTACAGAGAGAATCACTTTCAAACTATGTAAGATCATGAATTGAGAAATTTGAAAAGAAAAGAAAACAAAATAACACCAGAAGCCTTATGTTCACAATTATACTATTGCTTGAACTTGAAATTCTACGAATGGAAGCCAGACAGAAAGGAAATATGTAAAGGCAAGGGAAATCTACAACATACTGATTTTGATTCTCTCAGAGAAGGAACTTGAGGAGTTCGCTACGAGAGGAGCAGCTTTGCGCAAACGAGGGTTTTGGCGAGATTTAAGGCAGAAAGGGGGGCTTATTGGCGCTCATTTGCTTCCTTCCAATCTGCTAGGCCTTGTCGTTTGCATCCCTCTTTTTGTGTCATATTTTAATTTGTATTTACTTTATTAGAAAAATTTAAAATATAGCCGTTTTTTTTGCATAACTTTAACATACGGGCTAAAGTAACAAAAGTAATCACTTAAAACTTTAGTATTTTAATAGACGAGTCTGAACTTCAACTCTAGAGCTGAAGTTTTTATTTCATAATTGGTGAAGTTTTTATTTTATAACTGGCGAACTTCAGCTCTTGAGCTTTAGAGCTGAAATTTTTGTTTTGTAACCAGAAGAGCTGAAGTTTTTATTTTACAACTGGAAAACTTCAGCTCTAGAGCTAAAGTATTTATTTTGTAACGGGAAAACTTCAGCTTCAGAGCTTAAGTTTTTATTTTGTAACCGGAAAACTTCAGCTCTAGAACTGAAGTTTTTGTCTTTGTAACCGAGAAACTTCAACTCTAGAGCTGAAGTATTTGTCTTTATAACAGGAAAAATTCAGCTATAGAGTTTTTGATATAGCAACATGCATAGCTATTTGTCCATTGTTGTTAAGCATTTCTGAGTAATCTTGTCACGACCCAGATTTTTCACCCTCGAAAGTCGTGATGGCGCCTACTGACAGGAGCTGGGTAAGCTGACTTAATCACCCTTTTTCACAGCTCATAATAATAACATATAACCTTGCATTTAAAATATTAAAGCGGAAGACTTAACTTTAAAGAGACTAAATAAAATTGCCGACGTTAACACAATATGCTACTCCAAAACCTGGTTTCACATAACTCACGTACTTCTAAGAGTTTACTAATTACAATATTTAGAATGAAATGATAAGAGTTTGTCCCGAAATACAAGGGATAACCACAAAAAAATAAGATAAAGGAGATGCCGGGCTCGCGGATGCCTGCAAGGCTCCCTCGGTATCTCACTCTGGACTGAAGGCCTGCTCCCGATCTACTGTTGTTGTCCAAAAGCTGCTCCACCATAGTGATCTGTGCAAAAAAGCACAGAAGTGTAGCATCAGCACAACCGACCCTATGTGCTAGTAAGTGTCTGGCCTAACCCCGGCGAAGTAGTGACGAGGCTAGGACCGGACTATCAATCAAACCTGAGCAATTGAATATACATGTATGTCATAAAGTAAAGCACAAAAGAATTTAAGGGGTCAAAAAGAAAAGTGATGGGAGCATGCTGCAGGGGCTATAACAGTGCAGAAAATACAATCAATAAATAAGGAATGAAACTGTACTACTTCAATATCAACGAGAATAAGAAAATCGGCAGTTGCCGGCACCACCCTTCGTGATTTTACTCTCGTTCTCACCAAATCACGGCATTACCTTTCATGCTTTACTTACAAAATGATTGAACGAAATGATCCTTCGTGCGTAAACACTCATATCATGGCACGAAATATTCCTTCGTACATTACTAATCATATT
Organism: Nicotiana benthamiana; assembly: GCA_034376525.1. Taxonomy (NCBI): domain Eukaryota; kingdom Viridiplantae; phylum Streptophyta; class Magnoliopsida; order Solanales; family Solanaceae; genus Nicotiana; species Nicotiana benthamiana. The sequence goes on from CM067326.1 coordinate 36,079,519, forward strand.
ATGGCACGGAATATTCCTTCGTGCATTAGTATTCATATCACAAACGTGCACAGTATCACCCTTCGTGCTTTATCACTCTTCCTCACCCAACAACAATCACAACAATGGGGCGAGGTAATAGACAAATAAAATAGGAATCCCGGCAAGGTAACAATGACAACAATCAAACAGCAAAACATCCCGGAAAGGGAATAACCATTAACTCATTAGCTTTCTTTCATTGCGCATATCTCATTTTATAACTTGAGCCAATGCTCCAAAGAATTCATAATCCCATATACTTTTTCACTTCGTATAACAACCGAGCCAATACTCTGAGAAATCAAATGATCATAATATCTTTCACATGTTCTTTACAATATATAAAAATCCTCAATTTAACATGGAATTCACAACTAAATCATGATTATCACATTTAAAGACTCACGATCATGCTAGGCACCAATGTATAGATACTCGTCACCATGCCTATACACCATACTCAAAAATTAGCAAGTAGCAAACAAGACTCAACTCCTATTCCCTCAAGCTAAGGTTAGACTGAACCCTTACCTTGATGTTTTGAACTCTTTCAAGCCTCAAGTACAGCTTTACCCCTCGATTCATCCACCAATCCGCTCGAATCTAGTCATAAATTACTTAGATACATCAACAAATTCTAAGTGAAATAATTTGAATGCATAAAAATGGGTTTCCAAAAGTTTTGCCCAAAAAATCCAAAAATGCCCCCGGAACTATTCAAAACTCACTCGAGCCCTCGGGGCTCCAAACCAAACATACACACCACTTCAAAAACATCCTAAGGATTTACTCGTGTGATCAAATCGCCAAAGTAACATCATATATATAGAATCAAGCCCCAAAGCTTAAGATTTCTTTCAATTCTTTCATAAAACACCAAATTTCCATCTTAAGTCCGAAATATGTCAAATGATGTCCGTTTTCAACCAAACTTTACAGAAAGTGCTTAAATCACATAAAATCCTTGTACCGGCATCGAAACCAAAATACGAGACTGATGCCAAAGTCTTTTAATCAATTTCATTTTCCAATTTCTTTAGTTATTTTCAAAAAATAATTTCACATAAAAATTCATTTCTCGGACTTGGAGCCTCAAATTCGATTCCGGGCATACGCCCAAGTCCCATATTTTTCTATGGACCCTCCGGGACCGTCAAATCATGGGTCCAGAGTCAACTTTAATCATTTTAATATCAAAATTCATTATTTTTCACATATAATTCATATTTAAGCTTTCCTGTTATGTGCTCGAATTATGCACGTAGATCGAGGCGCCCTCAATGAGATACGAAATGAATAAAGAGACAGGTGATGACCCGAAACATTCTCTACCTCTAAAACAATCATTTGTCCTCGAACGGACAAAAGAAAGAAGCACCTGAGTCAGGAAATAGATGAGGATAACGGCTCCGCATATCAAACTCGGACTTCCAGGTCGATGCCTCAGGAGGCTGACCTCTCCACTGAACACGCACAGTAGAAAAACTTTTCGACCTCAACTGTCGAACCTGCTGGTCTAAAATAGCCACCGGCTCCTCCTTATAAGACAGCCCCTTGTCTAACTGGACAGTGGTGAAATCCAACACGTGGGATGGATCGTTGTGATACTTCCGGAGCGTAGAAACATGAAACACCGGGTGCACGGCTGACAAGCTAGGCGGCAGGGCAAGTCTATAAGCCATCTCTCCCACACGATCGAGAATCTCAAATGGGCCAATAAACCTAGGGCTAAGCTTTCCCTTCTTCCCAAATCTCATCAGGCCCTTCATAGGCGACACTCGGAGCAATATTAGCTCATCTTTCTTGAGCTGTCGACATTGGAAACATCGATTTAATCCTAATCCACCGCACCACACGATCTTTGACGGTCGCTTCTTCAATACTATCTCACCATTTTTTGCTCCCAAGGCAAATTGTAAAACATTATAACATCGACGAACTTAATACATTCAATAGGGACAACGATACCCCATCATAGGAGAAAACTCCACCATGCTTGCAACACCAATCCTTGCTACTCCATCAGCCTAAATCTGGACATTCACAGGCCAATTGTTTTTCTATTGCCGGGAATAATTACCGAATCTCTAGACCATGCACTGAGTAAACCTCCCTTCAAGTCATTCACCACCCATACACGTAGGCAACATCCCACCATCAAATCAATATTGCGGAACAATCATTCATAAGCATCGTGGCAACTTGTGCCTTACCTCAAAGCCCTCAGAGGTACCGCTATTGCACTGAAATAATAAACTATCTTTCCACAAAGCGACAATAATAGTCTGATATACTATACCGGGAGAAACATCCCATACCATATCTGTAGTACCATTTACAATTCTATAATTCTCGATTTATAACAAAAGGTTCGCGTCACATAAGATTGAGTAGGAAAGAAACAAAGGCATAAGCCTTGAGGGATCAAATCACACGATAAGGAATCAAGAAGGGAAGTACTCCTAACAGTCCTGCAGCCTCCCGAGGATAAGCAAAAACGTCTCTGTACTGATCTATGAGACTCTACTAGACTTACTCATGACTTGTGAGACCCTAGGAACCTAGTGCTCCGATACCATGTTGTCACAACCCAAAATTCACTAAGAGTCGTGGTGGTGCTGGACACCGCTGTCAAGCAAGCCAACAAAAAATACTTGATTAAATTCCAACTTTAGTACTTGTTTAAAATAATTTTTATTTATATAATAAATAATGAATAATAAAATTTACAGAAATAACCATGAAGTCTTTAACAACTAAATATTGAATAATCCAAAAATCATCCCAAAACCCGGTGACACAAATGCATGAGTAATTTCTATGAAATAATAAAGTACAACAACCGTTCAGAGTACAATATTGGACAAAAATAAATATAGAAATTGAAAGAGACTGTGCTGGCTGCCGGTCGTCTCGAGAAGTGCAGCTCACCAAAGTCTATGTATCAACTGTGCTGCTACGCCTAGTAGGCCACTAGAGACATATGTGCGGGTACAATAAAAATGCACAAAAGTGTAGTATTAGTACAGAAACAACGTGTACCCAATGGGTATCCCGTCTAATCTTGAAGAAGTAGACTAGATGGTCGACTTCAACACTTACTACTGGTCCAAGGAATGCGAATAATCAAGGAATTATTATGAGTGACCGTAAATTCAAGTAAGTCATGAACATTTGGAATTTCCTTCTTATACAAATTTCCAGATTCATAATCCAGTAAGTTTCCAATTATCTCAACTCGGGGAGAGCAAGTATAGATCTCAAATAATCTCAATGCAAGCAATACAAGCATACGGAAATCATGCTGAGGCGTACGACCCGCTCCAACAAAAAATAAATTGTGCACTGCCGAGGGTCGAATGGCTCGAATCATAGATGCATCTATTACCCTGCTCGCGTATCATACATGCAACGCAGTCAATATTAAATAAAAAAATATCCCGCTTGCGAATCATACTTGCGACGGGGCACAGACATACACATATATATACACACACACACAAAATCAAACAACCAATTAAGGGTTTATTGGGAAATGTTCATTTTAATAAAAGCCAATTGTCCTTTAATGATTTAAGAAAAGTAAAGTTTAATCCTTTTTGAAATTTATTTTCTGATTCGATGTGATTTAAGCAGTTCAAGGTGTCAATAAATTTACAAATAATCCAACTATGACATGCTTTTGGGTCCTGGACTACCTGGACAATAGCATATTAGTAGCTATGCACAGAATATCGTCACCTCGAGTGTACGTAGCCCCTACAAATATGAGCACATAACCAATTAACTTATCTATGGGGACAATTCACTCTTACAAGGTTAGAAAGGAGACTCACCTTGCTCCGAAGCCTATATTCCGATTCAAGAACACACTCAAACCTCCACATTCGAAGCTGAACACTCCAAAACTATTCAAATAGGGTAAGAACTAGTCAATACATGCTCAAAAGTTTATATTCTAATTATTAAACCAATTTCTAAACTTTAAATGCAAGGTTCCTAATATTCATTCTCGGGCCCACGCGCCCGGATCTTGAAAAGTTTTGAATGAAATTATTACCCATAACCTAAGGATCAAGAATATATGATTTTTACTTCATTCCATCACAACTTTCGTGGTCAAATCTCATTTTTACCAAATTCTAGGTTTTTCATCTAAAACCCTTGAATTTCCAAATTTTCACATGTTAATCTACCCATAATCTATAAATTTAACTTATGATGTGTAGAAATTACTTACCTATTTGATGATGATGAAATCCCTCCTCACATGCTCTCAAAATCTCCTAAGGTTGTCACAGCCCAAATCCCAAATCTGGTCGTGATAGCGCCTTTTGTGAAGACAAGGCCAGCAAGAACAACTCAACGCCTCTTTTCACAATTTAATTAACATTTAATAAACCCAAACATGTGTAAATCATTTATAATGCGGAAAACAACAATATTAATAAGACAACCAACCCGATACAACCCAAACTAGGATGTCACAAGTCATGAGCTACTACTAAGTTGCTATAAGTCTACGAAGTAGGATATCAGATACAAAAGTCTGAAAGAACTAAAATAACATAAAATAAGGGAGTCAGGGGGTTGCGGACATCAACGGCTACCTCGCAGCTCCAATCTCGCTGGTTGATCTGGAAAGGATATCAGTGCTCAGGTGCAGACTCTGCTATGCCTGAATCTGCACACATGGTACATGGAGTAATGTGAGTACAGTGACCTAGTAAGCAATAATAATAAATAATAATCGAAGGTAAGAAAAACAAGTAATATCACAATGCAATTCTATATCAGGCACTAAATTCTTAATGCAGAAAAATCCGTAAAGAGTCAAATGAAACCTCATATATATATATATATATATATATACACACACACACACACACACACACACACGCACAACCTCATGCTCTGCCTTCCCTCTACTTTCTCTCTCTAGATTGGTGATTTTCTAGAGCAAGGGCAGCCATGGCTGCTGAAAGCTCTCCCTAGCCTTTGGTTGTGGGAGAGTTAATACAAAACAATACTACAACACTTCCAAACCAAAAAGAAAGGACCATAATCCAAAACAATAAACTTTCATATGTTGCAAGTTTAGTTCATCCCAATTCAATTTTTTCGAACCAAACAAATCTAAAACAAGTTGAAGTTATACATGGAGTACCAACTATTCAATTTACAAAGGAAGAATGACTAGATTATGCAAAAGAGGAGGGACTACATCAAGCTATTGTGGTGAAACTATTTTCAAACCAGATGGAGTTATCAACCTTGAGGAACCTACTGCCAAAAATCCTTGGAATTAAAGGACAAGCTTTGATCAGGCAACCTGCACCAAGACAAATTCTTATCAGGATGGATCAATTTGACAATTTTCGTACATTACTTGCGAGGTCAATTCTGTAATTTAATCACAATGGAAGGGAGCATCAAATTAGAGTATTTCCATGGTCTATTGATTTTAATGTAATGGAGGAGCCGACAAAGGCTGTTGTATGGATATCGATGCCAAACTTACCATCAGAGTTGTTTGCCAAAAAAACATTATTATCAACAGCTTCTGCTATTGGTATTCCCATATCAATTGATAAAGAGACTCAAATTAATCTCGTCCTAGTATAGCAAGGGTCAATGTGATCCTTGATTTAAAGGATAAGTTTCATGAGAAGGTAGTCTTGCAGTTTGTCGACAAACAGACGGGCAAAATCAATGGATTTTGTCAGGAGTTAGTTTATGAAAATCTTCCATTGTATTGCTTCCACTGTAAGCATCAAGGACATGATGAAAATACATGTCAAAAATTGAAAGGGAGGACAGTAGATAATATTCAACAAGAAAAACAAAATGTCACGTAAGGAGAAGAAGAAACAGTCACGAAAGATGAAGGTGAGGTTGAAAAGTTACAAGGAAATTCAATGGATCATTTGAATGATAAGAAACAACAAAGATCAATGGTGGAAAACGAAAGAAATTCTGGCGACAAAGATGAACAAACATTGGTCAACGGAGTGGGCCATTTGGATCATGTGAATAAGGAAAAATCATATGTTACCGCTGGAAAGGAATACCATAATATTGATGTGGGCTCACATGGACAAAATGGGCACGATAACAATGTTAATGCTACTTCTATTATGGAGCAAATTGGGGTCAAGAAGGACAAGCATGCGGGCCATAGTTTGGCTTTTGTGGAGAAATAAATTTCTGAAAAATTTGAACAAAAGGTAGCCCATGCATGCCATGTCTTGAATGGAAAGAAAGATGATAAAGTTTTGCAACAAAAAAAATGGCTAATGTGGAGAAAAAAGATAACAAAGTGGCGGGACATCCAAGTCATTTGAATAAGCATCATGATTCCAACACTTTTACGCTCATGGACGTGGGCCATATATGTTTGGTGACCGGTGAAAACTCGGAGCAAATTGAGGACCATGTGAAAGCAAAAGAAGACAAAATTATGGAGCAAATTGCTGGCCATGTGACTAACGAAAATATTGAACAAATTGCGGGCCATATGAAAGCAAAAGCTGCCAAAAATATGGAGCAAAACTTAGACAATTTCGTGGGCCATGGGAAAGCAATAACTTTGTCTAATGCTACAGCACACATTGCTGATCAACTTCATCCTGATGTTGCGTTACAAGATGCTACCGCTTCTCGTGCAGGAATCAAACAAACTACTGGTTGTGATGATCATGTTCAAACCAGTGCCATTTTAGCAGAGGAAAGAAAACTATTGGATTATATGGACAAGGTGGTTTCTCGAGTCTGTGACGAATGAGGTTATGAAAGTAATGAAGAATTAAGCACAATGGAAGAAGTAGGATCCTGTAGTAACCTTAATGTCACAGATTATCTCGTCAATTCTGGGCATAAGCCAATGAGACGGAGCAGTAAAACAGATTTGTTATCTCATGAAAGAAAACTACTGGATGCAATGCTAACTGCATATCCTTTTGAAATTTTGGGTCGTGATCCTTATAGCGCTAACGTGGAAATATGAGCAGGAATGAGGTTCACATACAACAACAAATCAAGCCAAGCGATGTTAAATCACAAGATGAACCAAACTTGGATGCTCAAGGTGTTTTACACATGCCAAACCACCGGACAACAGAAGAAAGTGAAGTAATTGAAGTGCTGCCACAACACCTCGAAACAGTCCCAATCAATGCTACAGAGGAACAAATGTCACATACAAAGGAAAAGAGCAGGGACGACAATGTTAGGCGACCTCCAATGAGAAATGCAGAGCTTAAGCGGGCCGCCCCAACTACATCAACAAAGTCCAAACAATCTAAAAAGAAAATACTTCTTGAAGAATTGGGACGGTGTTGATAAAGAATTACAAATTGAAGAAATTGCAAGGGTCGACAAAAAGGGACATCATTTTAATCTGCCACTTTGTTAGTATCCTCATTTGTAACTCATCACAGAGTATGTTATAAACTCTGTGATGATCATAAAATATTTGGTACGGTCAAGTTCGTATTTTTTGCATTCCTGTTAATATGTTAGTTTGTCAAGCCTCAATAGGATTTAGTACGATATGTTTAGCCTGGTATGTGTTATATGGGTAACAATACCGGTGCCAATGCCCCCTTATTTGTACTTTTTCTAATTGTTTTATTTTTCTTTTATGCTATTAATAAAAAGCTAGCCCTAGGCACTTGCCTAGTGGATTGCCAAAAAAAAAACCTCATTTTAAAGACAGTAAATTAGGAAAAACCGCAAATAGGTAGTAAATAGTAAACGGGTCCAGTATCAATCGCTCAGTATAGTAACATCCCCTCGGGCTCAATCTCAGTCACTCAACATAGTATCAGCCCCTCGGGCTCACTCTCATATCACATATGTACCCGCGCTCACTATGGGTGTGCAGACTCCAGAGGGGCCCCTTACAGCCCAAGCGCTTTATCAACATGAGGACTTAAAGCTTTCTCACATGACACTCGAGGCGCGAAAGCCTCCTAACATGACACTCGAGGCCTAAAGCCTCCTCGCATGACACTAGAGTCCTGAAAGCCTCCTCACATAACACTAGAGGCCTGAAAGCCTCCTCATATAACACTCGAGGCCTAAAAGCCTCCTCACATAGCACTCGAGGCCTGAAAGCCTCACTCAGTCCAAAAACATCATAAGCCCCTTGGGCATCGATAAAATAATAGTTATCAGCCCAAACGACAGTGAAATATCATTAAAGTCTAAAAATTCAATTAAAAAGGGGTTGAGTTTGTAAATGAGTAGTAATCAATAGGACTGAGTGCAAGTAATGTATAAAATTAGTGAGGAAAGTGTGATAACAATCCCTGAATGATTGAAATAGTCAGCATTAAGCCAAAAAACATGGAAATAAGCCCCAAATCATAGTGATAAACAGAACTACTAAGTCAAATACGCGGTAAAATATCAAATGGGATGGACAAAGTCATAATCCCTAGTAGTAAATAAATGCCGAGCTCGTCATAAAGCTCGTGTTTCACCTTAATATAGCACTACATTGTGCAAATTCGGGGTTTCAAACCCTCACGATATTATTTACTATCATTACTCACCTCAAGTCGGCCAAAATCCTAGCTCGCTATGCCCTTGCCTCTCAAATCGACCTCCTCGCGCGTCGAAACTGATCAAAACCACAACGAATACGTCACAATATTCCAATGAAACAATACCCAATTAGAAACAATCGAAAAATAGCAAAAATCTCGAAATTAGCAAAACCCGAGCCCCGGTCCCACTTCTAGAATTCCAAAAAATTTCACATAAATGGATTTCTTATCTCACCCCGAGTTCATACATATCAAAATCACAAGGATCGGAGTTCAATTGACCCCTCAAATCCCCATTCTTAACTCTGTTAAGTTGAAGCCTTAACCTATATTTTCTTAATCCTTGATTCCTTAGTGTTTCAGCTTTAATTTATGTAATAACACCTTAGAATTATGTTCTAGGCTCATAAATCTTTATCTCAATGCAGTCCCTTGATTCCCTTCTTTAAAATCGTTCAAAAACCACCAAGTCTGAAGTGAAAACGACTAAATCTTCAAAAATTCGCGAAGAAGACCAATTAATATTCTGCCCGGACATTACCGCTTCTATGGTTATCATTTCGCTTCTGCGGTTCCTCCCTCCTCTTCTGCGAAAAAATAACTTAACATCCAGGAAACATCTACGGTCTGAAAGTCGCATCTGCGACTCTACAGATGCGGTCCCCACTCCGCATTTGCGGTCTAGGCTAGCCATCGCTTTTTCTGCTTCTGCGACTCCCATGCCGCATATGCGATACCGCTCCTACAGTTCCAATCATCCGAAATAACCCCGAGGCCCCTGGGACCTCAACCAAAAGTGCCAACCCATCCTAAAACATCATTCAAACTTGCTCCAATCATCAAACACCACAAACAACACCAAAACCATCAAATTACATCGAATCAAGCCTAAGTTTTCTAAAACTTCCGAATTGCGTATTTGATCAAAAACCCGACCAAAACACCCTCAAATGACTTAAATTTTTGCACACACATCACAAATCACCTAACAAAGCTACAACAACTCTCAAAATTCCATTCAGACCCTCGGATCAAAATCTCACCTATCATTCGAAATTCGCCAAAATACTAACTTCGCCAATTCAAGCCTAATTCTACTCCGGACCTCCAAAACAACTTACGATCACGCTCCTAAGTCACAAATTACCCCCTAAAGCTAACCGAATCACCGGAAATCACATCCAAACCCTCTAACTCATAAGTCATCATCCAGTGATTTTTCCAAACCAAACCTTCCTTAAAAAGACTAAGTGTCTCATTCCCTACCAAAACCTCTCCGAACCAACTTGATCATATAAGATAGGGATAATGAAATATAAGGAAGCTGAAAACGGGGAAAATGAAGCGGTAAGTCACGTGACGACGGGTTGGGTCGTCACATCCTCCCAAACTAAAATAAATGCTCATCCTCGAATGGGTCAAGAAACGTACCTGAAGTCTCAAACAGGTGAGGGTATCTGCTCCGCATCTCCCGCTCCGTCTCCTAAGTAGCCTCCTCCACGGGCCGACCTCTCCACTGCACTTTTACCGAAGCTATATCCTTTGATCTCAACTTTCGCACCTGACTACCCAAAATAGCCACTAGCTCCACATCATAGGTTAAATCATCATCCAACTTAACCGTGCTGAAATCCAATACATGGGACGGGTTCTCAACTTACTTTCAGAGCATAGATACATAAAGTACCAGATGCACGCCCGACAAGTAAGGTGGAAAAGCAACCATATAGGCCACCTCCCCAATCCTCCTAAGTACCTCAAAAGGCCCAACAAACCGTGGACTCAACTTTCCTTTCTTTCCAAACCTCATAACACCCTTCATGGGTGAAACCTTCAACAAGACCTTCTCACCAACCATATAGGACAGATCTCGAACCTTCCGGTCCGCATAACCCTTCTGCCGTGACTGAGCTGTATGAAGTCTCTCCTAAATCAGCTTCACCTTCTCTAAAACATCCTTTTACCAACTCTATCCCTAATAGCCTAGCCTCGCTGGGCTCAAACCAACCAACTGGAGATCCGCACCGCCTCCCATACAACGCCTCATACAGAGCCATCTGAATGCTCGACTGATAACTGTTGTTGTAGGACTCTGAAAGCGCTAAAAATTCATCCCAAGAACCTCCAAAATCAATAACACAGGCAACATGTCCTCCAATATCTGAATAGTACGCTCGGACTGCCCATCCGTCTGAGGATGAAATGCTGTGCTCAACTCTACCTGCGTACCTAACTCTCGCTAAAATGTCCTCCAAAACTGAGAGATAAACTGAGTACCTCTATCTGAGATAATAGACACTGGAACACCATGCAGTCGAACAATCTCTCGGATAAAGATCCCTGCCAACCTCTCCGAAGAATAGGTAGTACATATCGGAATGAAGTGCGCATACTTGGTCAGTCAATCCACAATCACTCAAATCGAATCAAACTTCTTCGAGGTCCAAGGAAGACCACTCACAAAATCCATAATGACTCTCTCCCACTTCCACTCGGGAATAGTCATTCGCTGAAGTACACCGCCCGATCTCTGATGCTCATATTTCACCTGCTGACAGTTGAGATGCCGAGCCACAAATCCTATAATATCTTTCTTCATTCTTCTCCACCAATAGTACTGCCTCAAATTCTAATACATCTTCGCGGCACCCAGATGAATGGAATACCGCGAGCTATGGGCCTCCTCCAGTATCAACTCCTGAAGCCCATCCACATTGGGCACACAAATCTGGCCCTGCATCCTCATCACACCATCCTCTCTAATGGTCACGTCCCTAGCATCATCATACTGAACCCTGTACTTAAGGACAAGCAAATGCGGATCATCATATTGGCGTTCCCTGATGTGATCAAATAAGGAAGTCTAAGAAACTACACAAGCCAACACCCGACCAGGCTCCGAAATATCTAGTCTCACCAACTGATAGGCTAAGGCCTGAACATCAACTCCAAAGGGCCTCTCCCCGATTGGAATATACACCAAATTTCCCATGCTAACTGCCTTTCGACTCAGGGCATCGGCCACTACATTGGCCTTCCCCGAGTGATACAAAATGGTAATATCATAATTCTTAAGAGACTCTAGCCACCGCCTCAAATTAAGATCCTTTTGCTTGAACAAATGTTGAAGACTGCGATGATCGACGAATACCTCACACGATACACCATACAAGTAGTGCCTCCAAATCTTCATATCATGAACTATAACATCTACCTCCAAGTTATTAACATGGTAGTTCTTCTCGTGGGGCTTCAACTGACGAGAAGCATAAGCAGTCACTCTATACTCCTGCATTAATACACATCCGATCCCAACCCTCAAAGCATCACTATATACAATATAAGTACCTGAAGATGATGGCAAAACCAATACTGGAGTTGTGGTCAAAGCTATCTTGAGCTTCTGAAAGCTCTCATTGCACTCGTCCGACCGTACAAATGGAGCACCCTTTTGAGTCAACTTGGTTGAGGGCGCTGTAATAGAGGCAAATCCCTGAACAAACCGTCGATAATAACCCTCCAACCTAAGGAAACTACGAATCTCCATGGCTGAGGTCGATCGAGGCTAACTCTAAACTGCCTCTATCTTTCCCGGATTGACCTAAATACCCTCGCTGGACACCACCTGTCCCAAGAAAGCCACAGAACTAAGCCAGAACTCGCACTTGGAGAATTTTGCATAAAGCTTCTCCTCCCTCAATATCCGCAATACAAATCGCAAATGTTGCACGTGCTCCTTGTGACTACGCGAGTACACCAGAATATCATCAATGAAAACAATACCGAACGAGTCTAGATAAAGCCAAAACACACTGTTCATCAACTACATGAATACCGCTGGGGCATTAGTGAGCCCAAAAGACATAATAAAAACTCATAGTGCCCATATCTGGTCCTGAAAGCAGTCTTAGTAAGTCCTGAATCTCAGATCTTAACTGGTGATAGCCCGAACGGAGATCAATCTTTGAGAACACCCTCGCTCCTTGAAGCTGGTCAAACAAATCATCAATGCGAGGCAGGTGATACTTTTTATTCACTGTTACTTTGTTCAATTTCCTGTAGTCAATGCCTATCCCCATGGTTCCATCCTTTTTCTTCATGAACAGAACCGGTGCACCCCATGGTGACACACTAGGTCAAATAAACCCCTTATCGAGGAGTTCCTAAAGCTGATCCTTCAGTTCTTTCAACTCTGCTGGTGCCATACAATATGGAAGAATGGAAATGGGCTGAGTGCCCGGCACTAGGTCAATACAAAAGTCAATATCTCTATCCGGTGGCATGCCCAGCAGGTCTGCAGGAAATACATCGGGAAACTCCCTCACAACTGGAACAAAATCAATGCTAGGAGTCTCAGCTCCAGCATCCCTCACAAACGCCAAATATGGAAGGCAACCCTTCCCAACCATACGCTGGGCCTTTAAGAATGAAACCATTCTACTAGGAGCATAATCAGTCACACCACGCCACTCGATCCTCGGTAAACCCGGTATAGCCAGCATGACCGTCTTAGCATGACAGTATAGAATAACATGACACAGAGATAACCAGTCCATGGCCAATATAACATCAAAATCCACCATGCTCAATAACAATAGATCAACTCGGGTCTCTAGACCCCAATAGTCACTAAACATGACCGATACACATGGTCTACAACAATAGTATCGCCCATTGGGTAGATACATAGACAAGTAAAGCAAGACACCCTTAGGATGTACTCAAATGAGGAGCAAAATATGAGGACACATAAGAATAGGTGGAACCGGGATCAAATAAGACTAAGGCATCGCTGTGGCAGACTTGAATAATACCTGTAATGATAACATCTGAAGAAATGGCATATGTCCTGCCCCGAAGAGCATAAAAACGAGCCAGACCACCGCCTGATCGACCTCCTCCTCTGAGGCGACCCCTGGCTTCCTGACCCTCACCCCTAGCTGGTAGGGTGGGTGCTAAAGTAACTGGACAAGAAGACGAGGGCTGACCCCTCTGTTGAGATGCGCTAGCAGTATGACAAGGACATTACCTCCACATATGCCCGAACCCTCCATACTTATAAAAACTCCCAGGTGCATGAGAGTGGGACTAAAGGGAACCCCTCGTGCCAGAGTGACTAGCTGATGCACTCGGCTAGGGAGAACCCTGAGCAGATGGAGCACGAGATGAACTCTGTGCTGGAAGAGTGCTGAGTGAAGGCTGACTCTGCTAAGAACCATGAAAACCACGTCTGAAGATGCCTCACGATACTCGGGTAGGGCTTATCGAGTGGGCCTGAAAGAACGACCCCTACCATGCTGGAATTGGTCCCTTGAAGGAGTACCACTGTAATTTCTAGAACCTTGAGGCCTTTTGGCCTCCCTCTCCTCTCAATCCTCACGGTGAACCTCCTCAATCTCTTAAGCTATGTCAACCACCTCCTCGAATGAAGCACCCAACACTCTTTCTCTAGTCATAAGAACATGGAGATAGTAGTTAAGGCCATAAAAAAATCTCCTGATACGCTCTCAATGAGTCGAAACCATCCAAATTGCATGACGAGCCAACTATGAAAACCTCAACTCATACTGATACATAGCCATATCTCCCTACCGTAGCCACATGAACTGCCTGCGCAACTCCTCTCTGCGGGAATGTGGTACATACTTTTCCAAAAAAAGAGTGGAGAACTCATTCCAAATCAAAGGTGCTGCACCAACCGCCTACGCCTCTCATACACCTCCCACCAAGTGAAGGCAGTGCCAGCAAACTAAAAGGTGGTAAAAGCCACACCGCTTGACTCGGGAATCCCTGCTGTACGGAGCATTCGCTAGAACTTCTCAAGAAAACCCTGGGCATCCTCGCCCTCAGCACCACTGAATGTCGGAGGCTGGAGTCTACCAAACCTCTTGAGGCGATGCTGCTTATCCTCAGGCATAGATGGAACTCTGAACTCCTGCAATGGTGCAACTAGTTGAGCTGGGTTGCCTCTAGAGTCTGTAATCCCTGCACTACCTGCTCAGGTATGCGAGCAGCGGGGGTTTGATTGCCTCCCCTAGCATGTGAAGTAGTTGATGCTGTGGTGGTTGAAACTGCCTGAGCCAGGACGGTGCAGACTGTCAAAATCTGAGCCAAAGTCTCCTAAAGACCTGGAACCACAACGGGCACAGCTGGTGCCTGGTCCTGATCTGGGGCAACTGGAGGATCCACAGGTGCTGCCCCTGCTGCTCTGCCTCTACCACGACCACGACCACGACCTTTGGTCGACTCAATGGGTGGTACTGGTGGTCATCTGCTACGTTCGATACCTCGTGTCCTCACTATCTGTGAAAGAATGGAATAAAGAGAAATTTAGTGCTTGTTTCAACAAGTCCACACGACAAGAATTTCAAGAAATGTGAAATTTTCCTAAAAGTTCTGCAACCTCCCTAGGATAAGTACACACGTCCCCTTACCGATCCGTGAGATTCTACTAAACTATCTCATGACTCGCGAGACCTAGTAACCTAGGCTCTGATACCAACTTATCACGGCCCAAATCCCAAATTCGGCCGTGATACCGCCTTTTGTGAAGACAAGGCCAGCCAGAACAACTCAACACCTCTTTTCATAATTTAATTAACATTTAATAAACCCATACAAGTGTAAATCATTCATAATGCGGAAAAAAATGATAATAATAAGACAACCAACCCGACACAACCCAAACCGGGGTGCCACAAGTCATGAGCTATTACTGAGTTGCTATAAGTCTCCGAAATAGGATATCAGATACAAAAGTCTGAAAGAACTAAAATAAATTAAAATAAGGAAGTCAAGGGGTTGCGAACGTTAATAGCTACCTCGAAGCTCCGATCCCGCTGCCTGATATTGAATGGATATCAGTGCTTAGGTGCAGACTATGTTATGCCTGAATCTATACACATGGTGCAGGGAGTAATGTGAGTACTCCGACACAGTGAGCATTAATAATAAATAATAACTGTAGGTAAGAAATAAATATAACAGCACAATGCAATTCTACATCAGGTAGTAAAACTCTTAATGCAGCAAAATCCGTAAAGGGTCAAATGAAATCTCATTTTAAAGACAAGTAAATCAGGAAAAACCGCAAATAGGTAGCCTCACATAACACTCGAGGCTTGAAAGCCTCCTCACATAACACTCGAGTCCTGAAAGCCCCCTCACATAACACTCGGAGCCTAAAAGCCTCACTCAGTCCAGAAACATCATAAGCCCCCCAAACATCGATAAAATAATAGTTCTCAGCCCGAATATCATTAAAGTTTCAAAATTCAATTAAAAAGGGGCTGAGTTTGTAAAACATTAGTAATCAATAGGACTGAGTGCAAGTATTGTATAAAAATAGTGAGGAAATAGTGATAACAATCGCCGACGGATTCAAATAGTCGGCATTAAGCCCAAAACATGGAAATAAGCCCCAAATCATAATGATAAACATAAAAACTTAGTCAAATACTCGGTAAAATATCAAACGGGACCGACCAAGTCATAATACCCAGTTGTAAATAAATCCCGCACTCATCATAAAGCGCGTGTTTCACCTCAATATAGCACTACGTTGTGCAAATCCGGGGTTCAAACCCTCAGGATATCATTTACTATCATTACTTACCGCAAGCCGACCAAAATCCTAGCTCGCTATGCCCTTGCCTCTCAAATCGACCTCCTCGTGCATCGAAATTGATCAAAACCACAATGAATATGTCATAATATTACAATGAAATAATACCCAATCGAAAATAATCGAAAAATAGCAAGAATCTCAAAATTAGCAAAACCCGAGCCCCGTGCCCACTTTTCAAATTTCAGAAAAATTCACATCAACGGATTTCTTATCTCGTCCCAAGTTCATGCATATCAAAATTACAAGGATCAGAGTTCAATTGACCCCTCAAATACCATTCTTAACTCTCTTAAGTTGAAGCCTTAACCTCCATTTTTTAATCCTTGATTCCTTAGTTTTTCAGGTTTAATTTATGTAATAACACCTTAGAATATTTTCTAGGCTCAGAAATCTTTATCTCAATGCAGTCCCTTGATTTCCTTTCAAAATCGCTCAAAAACAACCAAGTCCGAAGTGAAAAATGACTAACTCTTCAAAAATTTGTGAAGAAGACCAATTAAATATTATGCCCAGACATTATTGTTCCTGCGGTTATAATTTTGGTTCTGCAACTACCGCTTCTGCGGTTCCTCCCTCCGCTTCTGCAGAAAAATAACTTAACATCCAGGCCGCATCTGCAGTCTGAAAGTCGCATCTGCAACTCCGCAAATGCGGTCCACACTCCGCATCTGCGGTCCAGCCTAGCCATCCCTTTTTCCGCTTCTGCGACTCCCATGCTGCATAGGCGATATCGCTCCTGCTGTTGCAATTTTGCAGAAGCGGAAATACCAGATGCAGCGAGCCTGCAATTTGCACAAGCCCAAAATTTACCCCGATAGTCATTCAAAATCACCCCGAGGCCCCCCGGGACCTCAACCAAAAGTGCCAACCCATTCTAATACATCATTTAAACTTTCTCCAATCATCAAAACACCACAAACAACACCAAAATTATCAAATTACATCGGGTTCAAGCCTAAGTTCTTGTAAAATTTCCAAATTGCGCATTTGATAAAAAACCCGACCAAAACATCTCCGAATGACTTGAAATTTTGCACACACATCAAAAATCACCTAATGAAGCTACAAAAACTCTCGATATTCCATTTTGACCCTCGGATCAAAATCTCACCTATCAACCAAAATTTTCGCCAAAATACTAACTTCGCCTATTCAAGCCTAATTCTACTCTGGACCTCCAAAACCACTTCCGATCATGCTCCTAAGTCACAAATCATCCCCCGAAGCTAACCGAATCATTGGAAATCACATCCGAACCCTCTAACTCATAAGTCATCATCCGGTTGACTTTTTCAAACCAAATATTCCTTAAAGAGACTAAGTATCTCATTCCCTACCAAAACATCTCCGGACCAACTCGATCACATAAGATACGAATAATGAAGCATAAGGAAGCTAAAACGGGGAAAACGAAGCCGTAACTCACGTGACGACGGGTGGGGACGTCACAAAGGCCAAGTGAGAAATGAGAGAAATGGGCTAAGTCTCGAAAAAAAGTCACAGCTCCAGATGCAGAAGTCGCATTTGCGGCAATTGCTTCGTAAATGCGAAGCCTAGACCACCATGTCCTGGTCGCATTTATGACAATTTCTTTTGCAATTATGAAGGTGAATGAGCCACAAAATCGAATCCCTCGTTTGCAAATGTGAACTTCCCCTAGGTGCCTAGGCTCGCAAATGCGAACGGGGTGCATTTGCGACCAATGCATCGCAAATGCGATCATACCAGTACCAGCAATATTTCTTAGCAAATCACTCCGAAGCTATTCCGAATCACACCCGATCCCCCGGGGCTCCAATACCCCCACAAGTCTAAAAACATAATATGGACTCGCTCGAAGTCTCAAATCATACCAAACAATGCTAGAACCATGAATCACACCCCAATCCATGCTTAATGAACTTTGAAATTTCCAACTTCCACTTTCGATGTTTAAACCTATCTAATCACGTTTGATTGACTTCGAGTTTTACAGACAAGTCATATTTGAAATTACGGACCTATTGCCACTTTTGAAATCAAATTCCGATCCCGATATCAAAAAGTCCACTCCCGGTCAAACTTCTAAAAAACTTTCAAATTTCTATCTTTAGCCAAATAACTCCAAAATGACCTACGGACCTCCGAATTCACTTCTGATCGTGCTCCCAACTCCAGAATCACCATACAGAGATATTTCCAAAATTAGAATCCCAAACAAATATCGATAACATTGAAATTCTTCAAGCCAAACTAATCAAATTCTTTCCAAAATGCTAACTTCCACAAGAGGCGCCAAAATTCTCTCGGGTTATCCAAAACCCAATCAGGGCACAGGCCCAAATCCGAAATCATCATATAAACATGTTGGAACCTCCAGATCCTGATTCTGAGGTTGTTTACTCAATAATTCAGTCCTAGTCAATCCTTTCAACTTTAAGCTTATGAAATGAGAATTCTCTTTCCGAATCAATTCTGAACTTCCCGAAATTCAATTTCGAACATGCGTACAAGTCATAATACCTAAAATGAAGCTGTTCAAGGCCTCATACTGATGAAGAATACGCTAGAGCTCAAAACAACCAGTCAGATCATTACACAGTTAGCGGTTCCATCTTTCAACACAAGAAGATATAAATTTTTACGGGGGCCAACAAGTTGGGGGTTGTTATGTAAAATATGGAAATGCATTCTCTATCCTTAGTCGTGTATACTATGTTCTATTTGTATCCTGATGGTGCTTCCATTTCTTATAAATAACTTTTGTCGCCACCGGAGATATGTTGTGCTGGATTTATGCCTTGCAATGGCCGATGTTAAGAATGTAGTTGCATGTCCGCCCTGAATTTTGCCCTAGAAACTAAGGTGAGCGACAAAATAGTGTTATATTATCTTTTATAGTCTGTAGTATCTTCTTCTTCTACTCACGTTAAAAATTGGTGCTTCATACTTTTCGTGAATTGGGTTATCTCAGAGGGAAGATAGATGAATTCCACATTCAAAATTTACTGATTTTAAACGCAAACTAATTCATTATGTGGAAAAGATTTGGGAGTTTTCGTCATGTATATTGATAGTATCAATCCTTAGAGAGAAAATTTTATTAACAAGTTGTAATTTTTTTCCTTTATTACTTTTATAATAGAACAGATTTTTAATAAATTTTATAAAAAATATATTTAAAGTATCAACCCCACATATTCGCTTTTTTATCCTTAATAAGTGAATTCTATGTTGGATATAATAGTAATTGCAATCACTAATAATTTTCTTTTATTTTGGG
This sequence comes from Nicotiana benthamiana, assembly GCA_034376525.1. Lineage (NCBI taxonomy): Eukaryota > Viridiplantae > Streptophyta > Magnoliopsida > Solanales > Solanaceae > Nicotiana > Nicotiana benthamiana. Next base: position 36,098,981 of record CM067326.1, read on the forward strand.
AAAAAAACCAAAGTTATCATGTGTTACCTTTATTTAGGGTTTTGTTGGTTTAGAAGTAGGATCGTTTACTGCCCCATTCTTTACTGTTTCTTTGTTTAAATTCTTTACTCATAGCTTTCTTTTAGGTTTAGAATTTTTTTATTATCAATGTTACATATGCTTACAATGTTTCTCTTGTTCTTATAATTTGTTTAGGTTTAGGATTTACTTTAATCCTCTAGAATATGTGTACAAGGGTTTTCTTTGGTGTATTTGACCATAGAAGTATTTTCCACCTTTTTAATTTATTTTGTAATATTTATTTGGTATAATACTTTTGCACAACGATACAGTCATGTATTCGTATAATAATTCTTTGGCTCCGTCCTCTTATTTCAGGTTTAAACAACCATTGTCGCAGGAAATAAAAATATATATTTCATAAGGTAATTTATTTTTCATATAATATGAATTCTTTCTCAAAAGTTAATTTCATGTGTCAATATCAGTGAAGGTTAGAGTTTAACATATTGTAAAGTTTTATAATTAAAAAGTATTATCAATAACGGTGTCCGTAGGAATTTTTTTTTTTTTTTTGTAAAAAAAATTTAATAACTTACAAAGGTTTGAATCAGCTTCTAGAGATATTGGTCGTCACATATTTTCATAGTGGCTTCACATTAATTAAACGTCCGGCATTGAAATTGAAGAGCTATTGTCTTGTTTTTGTTTATCATATAAGTTAGTAGGAGATTGCCACTTTAGCTCTTATTAAACTATAGGATATTTTGTTTACTGTGCAGAATAGAGATGATTAATGTCTTTATTTTCTTAAAAATAGGCGAGTTCAACTACTCCCATTCCAACTTCCGTCATTGAATTATTTTATTTTCTATATATTTTGCATATGAGTGCAGGCACAAGAGTTTTTTTAGTCGGAAAATATGTATAAATTTGTAGATAATTGAGTATGGTTTGTTATTCAATTCAGGTAATTTATTTTAATATTTGAGACCAGACTACTTGATATTTATTTAGTATGTATTATACCTTTGTAAAATTTGTGATAAATATCTAGAAGATTCATTCTGATGAGTAAAGTAACAACAGTTAATGATATAATGATTGAAATTTAATTGGGGCTCTACCTAACATATTGTTTGGTTAAGCTGCTTCTCTCATGAGTGTATTTTTTCTATTCAAATTGGCGTCTTAAAAAATTGCAAGATTTTTTTGGTGACCCATGTATTAGTAATGTCTGCCCATTTTTTCCTTCCTTGTGCAATATATTTATATTGTTAAAGAGTAATTACATTTTTTATCCCTTTGGTTTCATAATCCGCATCATATCCTGAAAAATAATTTTCTTTTAGTTTAAAGTACAGTATGTGTTTCTTTCAATATGTTTGTAATATTTTTGAGATGCTCAAATAAAAATTATTGATTTTATGAAAATCCTTCCTTATTTGAACTATGTAAATAATAAATTTATAAAATTAATAATAACAAAGAAATAACATACACCAAGAATATCTTTCAAAAAGAGAGTAGGTCAGAGACAACATGATAACATATTATTTTTTCATACAATAAAATATCGATAATCAATTACTATATAATTAATTCACATAAAATCAGAAGATACCAAATTTCTTTTAAATTCAACTACTGTATCAATGTTATAATATTTATGTTTTCGTTATATAAATATTGCATCTATTATAACGTTAATTATTATTACACATAATTCTTTTTTATTTTATATTTTATACATTTTATCGATAGACTCAAAAATTACGTGCAACACACATATACTAAAACTAGTATATAATTAATATCGATGGAGACGCAATTTGATATTCTAGATGACTAATATCATGCTTGACCAAGCTTGAAAAATTTGCTTATTTTAAAATTTTTTCTTTTTCAAAAGTAGTTTTGATAAGAAGTAGTTTGCAAATAGTGTTTGGCCAAATTTTTAAAAAGTGTTTCTAAGTGTATTTTTCTCAAAAGTACTTCTAGGAAGTAGTTACTTTTTTTCTACTTCTCTAATCTGTTTCTGCTTCTCCTCAAAAATACTTTTTTTCTCCTAAAAGTTTGACCAAATACTTTAACTTTAGGAAAAAGGCACTTTTTTTTTGGAGAAAAATTGCTTTTAACTTTGAAAAAGTTTTGCCAAACATGCTATAAAATCAACTAAATGAAATGTAGAGGAACGGTATGCCTTAATTCCCCAACGTCTTATGAAAAAAGAGCATTCTTTTTGTTATGATAACAATTAGTAGTAATATACAATAAAATTCTTCCAATTAACCACACGTAATCAAAACTTATTTGAACTGAAGAAAGTTTACTAGAAGGTGATATTATCGAGATTGTCAGTCCCTTATTATGCCTGGGAGATCTTTTGTAACCTACGAAATGATATTAATTGAATCGTTGATATTGAATTTGGAAGACATAAATGAAATACTGATGTTTATTTCGTAAATTAAATTAAATCCAAAAGTGTCAACCCCTTAATTTGTATGTATTCAGGAAAAGCCATAAGTATATTCTCCCACTAATTTGCTATCCACTAGCATAATTGTATGTATTCAGGAAAAGACATAAGTATATTCTCCCACTAATTTGCTATCCACTAGCATGATTGTATGACAAAGCTGTTTATGTTATGAAATAAAAATAATTTAGCAAAATATAAATAAGAAATAAAAATAACTTAGTAAAACATGAATAAGAAATAGAGATAGAGAGAAAACAAAGATTTTTTTCTTTAATTGTGAGTATTTTTCTATCTATTACACGACCTTTATATAGGTATAAAAGTGAAGAAAATATATCATGGAATATATCATTAAACATACAAAATATGTCATTGAATATGTCATTGAGCATTTGAGATGAAGATCATGGAAGAAGAGTAGACATACACCATAATGTGATATTTATCATAACACTCCCCCTTGGATGTCCATAGATAATGTGCCTCTTTAAGACCTTACTAGGAAAAAACCCTATGGGAAAAAATTCTAGTGAAGGAAAAAGAGTACACATGTTTAGAAATACACCTTTTGGGTGCCTCGTTAAAAACCTTGCAAGGAAAACCCAGGGGGACAAAACCTTGTAATGGAAAAAGAGTACAACGTGTATTCATCCCCCCTGATGAGAGCATCAATTCACATTCTTGATCATTCACATCCCAATCTTGTACACTAGTTTCGAAGGTTGACGTTGGTAGAGATTTGGTGAATAAATCAGACATATTATCACTTGAATGAATTTGTTGCACATTGATATCACCGTTCTTTTGAATATCATGTATTAAAAATAATTGTAGTGAAATATGCTTTGCCCTAGCTCCTTTTTATGAATTCCCCATTCAATTGGGTTATGTATGCTGTATTGTATTCATACAAAATTATGGGTAGTTTACAACATTTCAAATCATATTTTTCTCGAATAAGATGTACTATAGACTTTATTTCTTGACTTTTTTCATGAATATCAATTATCTCAGCATGATTAGATGAAGTATCAACGATTGATTGCTTAGTCGATCGCCAAGATATGACAGTGCCTCCACATATAAACACATAACATGTTTGTGATCAAGCCTTGTGTGTGTAAGATAAATACCATGAATTGGCATAACAGACAAGATTGGAATTGCAATCATTGTCAGAAAATAAGCCTACATCGCTATTCCGTTTTAGATAACAATATGTGTTTGATTTCATTCTAATGTATCATTGTAGGAGCAGAGCTATATCTTGCTAAGACATAAACTGAAAAAGTTATGACACGACTTGTAATGTTAGCAAGTACATTAGTGCATTAATGCACTAAGATATGGTACTTCATGACCAAGAAATTCTTCAATATTTTTATGAAATCGGAATGGATCTTTATTTATATCGAATGATCTCACAACCACCGAGGTACTTAGTAGATGTACTTTATCCATATAGAATCGGTTTAAATTCCATTGTATTATAATTGATGGAAAAAATTTCATCTTTCATATACTCAATTTATAGACCAAGATAAAATTTTGTCTTTCCAATATCCTTCATTTTAAATTCTTTCTTTAAATAGTCTACTTCTTTAGGAAGCTCACCAGGAGTTCTAATGATATTTGAATCATCAACATATATGAAGATTATAATAAATTTAAATCGAGATCTTTTTATAAAGATACAATCACAAATCGAACCATTCTTGTACCCTTCTTTCAATAGGTACTCACACAGACGATTATACCACATATGCCCTGATTGTTTCAATCCATATAAGAATTTTTGAAGCTTTATTTAATAAATTTCTTGTAAACATTAATATGCTTCAGAACAATTTTAATCCTTTAATGATTTTCATTATACGCATATCAAATTTTCATGTATTGCCAGATTAAAACCTGAAATGATTATATCCACCATAAGAGAACATGTCTCCATATACTCAATGTGAGGATATTTACTAATTTTCTTGTGTCAAAAATCATATTTATGTCTATCGACTTGAACTTTATGCATAAGAACACATTTATACTTTTATTGGCTTTATAATTCAGGTGTTAGAACTATCCACCCAACTTCACATATTTCAAGTAAAGTCAATTTTCATTGTGTATTTTTCCTTTGGCCAATCATTTATCTGTCCAAATTTCATGACAAATTTGAGCTCAATTTACTCGTCAATATTAATAATATTGAGCGTTATATTATATTAACAACATCATCGACGATCACTTTATATCGGTTCAGTTATTACACAATAAAGACACAACTTATTCAAATCTCTTTATTTCATTATTTTCAGGTACTTGAGCCTCTCACATGAGGTCTTACTAAGTATTATGTCGTGGTGCTCTTCTAGAGCACTTGTCTCGTTATTATGACCATCTTGAACATTTTCTTCTCTCCTTTTTCAAGGATTTTAATCTTTGGAACAGATTGATCTACTATGCTTTATGCGTGCCATAGACTCTGTTCCTCATGGACTTTATTATATTTGGAGTATTAGCGGCTGAAATATGACATTTAGCTTTGGGTCAGCAAATGCGTCTGGCAATAATTTGTAAATTAATTATACCTTGAACTTCAAGTTCATATTTTCTTGTACGAGGATCTATATGTATTCATAATAATTCATTTCATGTATCACTTTCTCAGCTGTCCATTTTCTCTCCCTAATGTTGGGATCACCGACACATTTTCCAACATTCTTTGGGAACCCATCTCTGTGCATTATGGTGGCATAATTAAATCATATAGAACATTCATATTTTTATATAAAAATTATGTGGTTCCTGTCCCCGAACCGATTGTAATAGGCAGAATTGTTCATAACTTGGCTAGATGCGTGCAAATGCTGATGTACATTTAATAATACATCTCAGACCAATTTTTTTAGGAGTTTTGTTCTGATAACTAATGATTTAGCTATAATTGGAGGCATACAATTTCTGCTAAACCAACTTGAATTTAAACCAGTATTATCAAGATAAATCATCATAATTTATATTTTGGAACTGTGCGCTAATAGTTTGAGCAAGCAATCTTGCAAAAACGAAACTGCAAGTTGACAACAAATGCACATGTGACCATAGAATAGATGCATCTATTAAAATCATTTAATAGTAAGAGGTTCACATGACAGGTGACTGAGCCCATATATTTATCATCTTTTATTCGTTCCAGAAATCATGAGATTCAATCCCAACCTTAACTGGTATATCATGAGAATAAGTAGCACAAGAGAATTTTTGAAGAATATTTTATTCTTTGATATATTCCAATATAATTTTCAATTAATTTTTTGCATCATAATTGGACCGGGATGGCCAACCGGTGATGCCAACTAATATTTATTTCAGTAAAGTTCTAGTTTACTTGTGGCTTCTAATTCTTTCACCATGCTTATACTTGTGTAGTACAAATAGAAGATAAATCGGGTAACCTTTCATATTTATCCGGTATGATTATAGTAATATAAAAGATATTCATCTTCATTTCATTTATAGTCTCAATATGCCGAACACTTTGGCTAATATATTTGAAACTCAAAGTTTCTTTTGAGACTTACTAAAATATCAATATTGTGAACAATTTTATCTGAAGAGTAACAAATTAGCTCTTCCAAAACTCTTTATTAATTTTGTACTACAAGATCTTTTATCACTCTATCCATATTGTGAATATCTCCTTTATGGAGAAAATTATATCATAATTATCATGGTCAAACTCATCATAAGCAAAATTATTTCTTGCTTTAATTTTGCCTTTACTAACTTTTATAAGGCATGACAAAATATTTTTGGCATATCACATGTAAGTGACCAATGATATATTCATATAACCACACACTAATATTTATTATCTTTATTTCACTCAAACCACCCTTAGAGGTGAGTTGTGTGATTTTAATCCAATCATGCATTGCATGTCTTTATTCATTATTTTTATCACATATTTTCACATTCACTGTCATGAATTAGTATGCATTCTCAACGTTTATCACAAGTCACACTCTCTTCCAAGAATGAAGTATAATCTTAGCAATGTGTTTTATTATTTCTTTCATACCAATTTGATGGTAAACATTACCCTCACCTTTTCGAGGATATATTTTGAGAACCATTATTATTCTCCCTTTTTATAATTATCATAATGATGACTATTATTATTTTTTCATTTGTCACAACAATATTCATTCGTCAACCACTTTTCTCTATTTAGATTTATTATGCCACCTATCATATTCACTTCAAGAATATAGAAAATCAAGTGGGAAAATATTTATGAATTTTCATGAAAATTATATTATTTTTCTTTAGTCATCATTATATCATCAATATGGTACTATGAGACACAAACCCGATGTCTTACATATACAAAGGCAGCTAGGCCATATTAGGGACTCAAACCCAACTCTTATCATTATTGTGACGACTCGGCCGGTCGTCTTAAGAATTAATGTCGCGATCTCCTATTAACTGCTTTCCCCAAGTTTATTTGTGCTAATTTGATTTTTCGGGATTTTCGGTTTTGAGTTTCGGAGAGTTTGGGATACTTAGTCCCTAAATGAGAGCTTAGGTGTTGAAAAATTGACCATAGACCGAACAGTATGAAGACAACTTTGGAAGGGAAATCCGATGGTTCTGTTAGCTTTGTTAGGTGATTTCGGGGTTAGGGGGGTGGTCAGATTGTATTTTAGAAGTCCCTAGCTAATTTAGGCTTGAAATGCCGAAGGTTGAATCTTGGAAGTTTTCGGTTCGATAATGAGAGTTTGATGCAAGGGTTAGAATGGAATTTCGAGAGTTTCAATAGTTCCTCCATGTCATTTGGGATGTGCGCGCAAAGTTTCAGGTCATTTGGATGAGGTTTGATAGAATTTTTGATCAAAAGCAAAATTCGGAAGATTTTAGAAACTTAGGCTTGAATCCAATGTATTTTGAGGGATTTGGTGTTGTTTGAGGGGTTTTGGTGATTGGAACAGGATTGAATAAGGTTTAGGATATGTTGGTGCCTTTATGTCTCGGGTGTGTTTCGGATGTTCAATGAATCATTTTTAGTTGGTAAAACGTTGCAAAATTTCAGGTTCAGGTGTTGCAGACTTTTACTCTTCGCGTTCGCGAGTGGACCCTTGCATTCGAAAAGAGTCAGCGGCGGATGGTGAGACTTTAGCCTTCACGTTCGCGATAAAGGTTCCGCCTTTGTGAAGGGCTGGATCTTTGTGAATTGCGTTCGCGATTGGGCCTTGTGTTCGTGTAGGAGGAGAATTGGCCTAGTAGAGTTTACTCATCGCGTTCGCGGTTAAGGGGATATGTTCGTGAAGGGTTGTCTGTTAAAGCATTGTGTTCGCAATTTTCATGTCGCAATCGCGTAGAAGGAATATTTGGTCAAAAAAAAATTGTGCTTCGCGAACGCGAGGCTTTGACCGCGTTCGCGATGAAGAAAATTAAATAGCTGGGCAAAATGTTTAAAAGGGTCTAGTTCGTTAATTTCGTCTAGGTTTTTTCCATTGTTAGGCAATTTTGAAGATTTTTGAAGAGAGTTGAAGAGGGATTTAAGGGAAATCACTTGGTGTTAATATTTTTGACTTCATAACTCGTTTTTATGTGATTAAATGCCTAATCGTGCAACTGTCAGCTATTTTAGTGAGTTGGTGCCTGCCAAGGGTGGCTGAACCTTGCCATACTTGAAAATTTCCTTTGTAATTGATTTTATAAAAAGTTGGAAAAGGGTTCTCATAAATCTGTGCCTTTTGTTTATTTAACATTGCCTTGAATTCAATCTAAGTCTTAAAACTTGAAATCAAAACAAAATCGGGCAAGGCTGAAGTCAAGTGAGGAATGCCGCCACCCGCACTCCTAAGTAGTGAGTTAGGTTGAGCAGGTTCTCGAGATTATTCCTGTACTGCCTGCAGTGCCTGTTCAGCTCAAGGACAGGGTAGCGGCTTCCGAGGATGAGCAGTTGAGGCTTGAGAGGTTCAAGAAATACAAGCCTCTTGTATTCAGTGGCTAGCATCGCAGGATGCTCTGGGTTTCTTTAATGAGTGTTACCGCATTCTCGTACCATAGGTATTTCAGGATATAGCGGGGTTTCTTTCACTACCTTCCAACTTTTAGAGGCCGTTTATGAGTGGTGGCACACCTATGAGTTAGACAGTCCAGATGAGGCTGCTTCACTCACTTGGACTGGATTTTCTGATCTGTTCGTGAGAGAGTATGTTCCTCAAAGCCTTAGAGATGCATGGAACGCAGAGTTTGAGAATTTGCGCTAGGGTACTATGACTATTTTAGAGTATGCTGTCCGTTACACCAGTTTGGCTAGGTATGCACCATCCTTCGTTGCTACTTTTTGCGAGAGGGTTCGCTGATTTATTGAGGGGTTTATTCCCATCATCAGATCTAGCATGGCTCGTGAGTTGGAGATGGATATTTCTGATTAGCAGGTGGTGAGCGTTGTTAGGAGGATTGATGGTATGCATGATAGGGACAGAGAGGAGAGGGAGGCCAAGAGGTCTCAAGAGTTGGGCCATTATTCTGTTGCCCGTAGCCCAGCCGTAGGTTGTAATGGAAGGGGTTATATGAGTCGCCCCATTCATTCAGTTCTTCCAGCAACCGGTAGTGCTTCAAATCCTCCTATACCTCAGGAGCCTTATTATGCACCTCCAATTTATAGTTCCCCTCCTTTGCGAAGTGTTTCCACAGGCCAGTCCAGCAAATATGACCCAGCCACTCATAGACACCACGTCCTCCCAGAGCTTGTTTAGAGTGTGGTGACACATGCCACATGGTGAGGGATTGCCCTAGACTTTGGAGGAGTGCACCTCCATAGACTTCTCAGCCACAATGTGCCACTAGAGTTCTCATGCTATGATTACAGCTCGAACTGCTACCCCACCTGCTCAGCCGGCTAGAGGTGGAGGTCGGGGAAGTAGAGGTTGCCCTCGAAGGGGAGGCCATTCCAAATACTATGCCATGCCTGCCCGTACCGAGGCTTTTGCCTCCGATTCTATCATCACAAGTATTATATTGGTTTGCCACAGATGTGCATCGGTTCTATTCGATCCAGGATCTACTTAGCCTTATGTGTCTTTTTATTTTGCTCCACATTTGAGTGTACCTCAGGATTCTTTGAGTTCCCCTATTTATGTTTCTACTCCTGTTGGAGACTCACTTGTTGTGGACCAAGTTTATCGTTTGTGTTTGGTTACTCTCCATGGTTTTGAGACCAGTGCCGATTTGTTGTTACTCAACATGGTCGATTTTGATATTATCTTACGCATGGACTGGTTGTTGCCCCCTTATGCTATTCTTGATTGTCATGCCAAAACTGTGACGCTGGCCCAGGTATGCCGCGTGTTGAGTGGAGAGGTACCTTAGATCATACCCCAGTAGAGTTATTTCCTTTCTTAAGGTTCAGCATATGGTTGAGAAGGGGTGTGGTGCGTATTTAGCCTATGTGAGAGATGTCAGTATTGATACCCCTTCAGTTGATTCAGTCCCAGTATGAGATTTTGCGGATGTTTTCCCAGCTAAACTTCCAGGCATGCGGCATGATAGAGATATTAATTTTGGCATTGATCTACTGCAGGACACTCAGCCCATTTCTATTACTTTATATCGTATGACTCTTCTTGTGTTGAAGGAGTTGAAGGATCAGTTACAAGAATTTCTTGATAAGGGTTTTATTCGGCCCAGTGTTTCACCTTGGCGTGCTCCTGTCTTGTTTGTGAAGAAAAAGGATGGTTCTATACGTATGTGTATTGATTATCGCTAGTTGAACAAGGTTACAATGAAGAACCATTATCTTTTTCCTTGTATTGATGGTCTGTTTGACAAAATTCAGGGCGCACGACTGTTTTCTAAGATTGATTTGTGCTCAGGTTACCATCAGTTGAAGACTCGGAACCCAGATATCCCAGAGACTGCTTTCAGGACTCGCTATAATCATTACAGGTTTCTAGTTATGTCACTTGGGCTGACCAATGCCCCAGCAGCTTTCATGCATTTGATGCATAGTGTATTCCCTCCATATCTTTACTCTTTTTTCATTGTCTTTATTGATGACATTCTGGTATATTCCTAGAGTCGGGAAGATCATAAGCAGCACCTAAGGACAGTGCTTCAAACTCTGAGGGAAAAGAAATTATATGCAAAGTTTTCAATATGTGAGTTTTGGTTGGATTTCCTGGCATTCTTGGGCCACGTGGTATTAAGTGAGGGTATTTGGTTGGATCCTAAGAAGGTATAGGCAGTAGAGAGTTGGCCCAAACCATCCTCATCTATAGAGATCCGCAGTTTCCTTGGTTTGGTGGGTTACTACCATCGTTTTGTGGAGGGATTTTCATCGGTTGCAGTCCCTATGACTAGACTGACCTAGAAGGGTGCCCCCTTACAGTGGACAGAAGAGTGCAAGGCGAGATTTCAGAAGCTCAAGACAGCTTTGACTACGACCCCTATTTTGATATTGCCTATAGGATCAGGGCCTTATACTGTCTATTATGATGCCTCGAGAGTTGGCCTTGGAGCAGTATTGATGCAGAACGGTAGGGTGATTACCTATGCATCCAGACAGTTGAAGATACATGAGAATGATTATCTTGTCCATGATCTTGAGTTAGCTTTCATTGTTCATGCCCTGAAGATTTTGTGCCATTATCTATACGGTGTGCCTTGTGAGATTTATACCGACTATCAGAGCTTGCATCATTTGTTCAAGCAGAAGGATCTAAATTTACTCCAGAGAAGGTGGTTAGAGTTGCCGAAGGATTATGACATTACTATTCTATATCACCCGAGCAATGCCAATGTAGTGGTTGATGCCTTGAGTCGCCGGACAGAGATTTTGGCATATTTACCAGCATCAGAGAAGCCTATGACGATGGATGTTCATGTCTTTGGCCATCCAGTTTGTGAGATTTGATCTTTCGGAGCCTAGTCGGGTTCTAGCTTACGTGGTTTCTCGGTATTCCTTAGTTGATCGGATTAGGGAGTGGAAGTATGATGAACCTCATTTACTTGTCCTTAAAGACAAGGTTCAGCATGGTGATGCCAGAGACATGACTACTGGCGTGGACTGGGTTTTGAGGATGCATGGTCGGGTTTGTGTACCCAATGTTGATGGGCTTCAGGAGCTGATTCTAGAGGAGGCCCACAGTTTGTAGTATTCCATTAATCCGGGCGCCGCGAAGATATATCAGGATTTGAGGTAGCGCTCTTGGTGGAGACGGAGGAAGAAAGATATAGTTAGGTTTGTTGCTTGGTGCCTCAATTGTTAGTAGGTGAATTATGAGCACCAGAGACCAGGTGGATTGCTTTAGCAGATAGAGATTCCGAAGTGGAAGTGGGAGCGTATCACCATGGACTTTGTATCTGGACTCCCATGGACTTCGGAGCGGTTTATGGAGATATATATCCGGGAAAATGTCCGTCTGCATGGTATTCTCGGTTTCTATCATTTCAGACAGAGGTACTCAGTTCACATCACGGTTCTGGAGAGCCATGCAATAGGAATTAGGTACTCGGGTGGAGTTGAGCACGACATTTCACTCTCAGACGGACAGACAGTCCGAGCGCACTACTCAGATTCTCTGTGCATGTTTGATCGTGTTTGGAGGATCTTGGGATCAATTTTTGCCATTGGCAGAGTTTGCTTACAATGACAGTTATCACTCCAGCATTCAGATGGCACCTTATAAGGCCTTGTATGATTGGCGGTGTAGATCTCAGGTGGGTTGGTTCAAGCCAGGTGAGGCTAGATTATTAGGCACAGATTTGGTTCAGGATGCTTTAGAGAAGGTAAAGGTGATTCAGGATAGGATCCGTATAGCCCAGTCCATACAGAAGAGCTATGCAGACCGGAAGGTTCGTGATGTTTCCTATATGGTTGGAGAGCGTGTTCTGCTTTGGATTTTGCCTATGAAGGGCGTTATGGATTTGAGAAGAAAGGAATGTTGAATTTGTTTATTGGCCCTTTTGAGATATTGAGGCGACTGAGAGAAGTTGTTTATGAGCTTGCCTTACCTCCTAGCCTGGCAGAAGTTCACTTGGTATTTCATGTTTCGATGCTCTTAAGGTATCATGATGATTCGTCGCACGTGTTGGATTTCAGATCAGTTTAGTTGAACATGGATCTATCTTATGTTGAGGAGCTAGTGGCAATATTGGACAGGCAGATCAGAAAGTTGAGTTCAAAGAAAATTGCTTCAGTAAAGGTTCAGTGGCAGGGTCAGCCGGTCGAGGAGGCGACCTGGGAGACCGAGCACGATATGCGCATCTATTACTTTCATCTTTTCACTACTTCAGGTATGTCTTATGCTCATTTAAGGAAGAATGAATGTTTAAGTGTAGGAGGTTGTGATGACCCGGAGGTCGTCTTAAGAATTAATGCCCCGATCCCCTATTAACTGCTTTCCCCAAGTTTATTTCTACTAATTTGATTTTCCAGGATGTTCGGTTTTGAGTTTCGGAGAGTTTTGAGACACTTAGTCCCTAAATGAGAGCTTAAGTGTAAGAAAATTGACCATAGTCAGAAAAGTATGAAGACAGCCTCGGAATGGAAATCCAATGCTTCCGTTAGTATTGGAGGTTCCTAGCTAATTTTCGCTTGAAATGCCGAAAGTTGAATTTTGGAAGTTTCCGGTTCGATAGTGAGATTTTTATTTGAGGGTCTGAATAGAATTCTGAGAGTTACAGTAGTTTTGCCATGGCATTTGGGATGTGTGCGCAAAATTTCAGGTCATTCGGACGAGGTTTGATAGACTTTTTGAATAAAAGCGAAATTCAGAAGATTTTAGAATCTTAGGGTGGAATCCGATGTATTTTGAGGGATTTAGTGTTGTTTGAGGTGTTTTGGTGATTGGAACAAGTTTGAATAAGGTTTTAGGATATGTTGGTGCATTTGATTGAGTTCTCGGGGGGGGGGGGAGCAGAATTTCAGGTTCAGGTGTTGCAGACCTTTAACTTCTTGTTCGCGAATGGACCCTCACGTTCACGAAGAGTCAATGGCAGATGGTGAGACTTTAGCTTCACGTTCAAGAGAAAGGCTCCGTGTTCACAAAGGGTTTGATCCTTGTGAATTGCGTTCGCGATTAGGCCTCGCGTTCGCATAGGAGGAGAATTGGCTCAATGGAGTTTACTCGTCTTGTGCTTTCGCGGTTAAGGGGATGCGTTCATGAAGGGTTGTTTGCTAAAGCATCGTGTTTGCGATTGTCATGTCACTATTGCGTAGAAAGAAAATTTGGTCAAATGAAATTGTGATTCATGAACGTGGGGCTTTGACTGCGTTCCCGAAGAAGGAAATTAAATAGCTGGGCAGAATGTTTAAAATGGTTTAGTTCGGGATTTTTTGTCTAATTCCTTTTCTATTGTTAGGCTATTTTGAAGCTTTTTGAAGAGGGTTGAAGTGGGATTCAAGGGGAATCATTTGGAGGTAACATTTTTGACTTCATAACTCCTTTTTAAGTGACCAAATTCCCAATTAGTGGTGAGAAATTTTGGAAAAAGGGGAAATTAGGGCTTGATTTTTAAGGGGCCTTTAAATGAGGATTTGAGGGGTCATTTGAACTCCGATTTCAGTGTGCTTGTTATGTATAGGCTCGTGAGAGTGTGAGGTTTCGGGAAATATAAATTTTACTCAGTTACGAGACATGGGACCGAGGGTCATTTTGGTTTATGTACATTATGAGATGGAATTGAATATTTTTGGGCCATTTGTAGTGGGATACTCGTGGCAAAAGCTTGATTTCGAGTTGATTTTGAGAAGTTTTGAGGTAAGTGACTTGTCTAACCTTGTGCGGGGGACCTTCCCCTTAGGATATGAGATTTTATAGTTGAAATGCCTTGTACGTGAGGTGACGAGCGTGTACTTGAGCTAATTATTGAAGATTCGGTCTTACTTTAAATATTTAAACTGAGTTCCCTTCTTACCTGTTTTTATTCTACTTGCAAACTTAGCTCGCATTAGCTTATAGAAGCATGCTTAATTGACTTAATTGCCTATTTGTATAGAGTTCCTTTGTTGCATTACGTGAAGAATGTTAGGCTAGAATTAACTATTTACTTGTTATGAACTTGGTATTTATTTTGAGCTACTGCTTTGTTTTTTCATTTGGGACTACTGGACGGCAACCCGAGAGATCCCCTGCACGTATTTATGATCTGGACTGATGTGCGAGATACCAAGAGATCCCTGGCACAGGTGTTGAGGATACCAAGAGATCCTCGGGATACCAAGAGATCCCTTGGGTACATATTGAGGATACCAAGAGATCCTCGGGATACCAAAAGATCCCTAGTGTATATATGATACCAAGAGATCCTCGGGATACCAAGAGATACCTAGCGTATACATTTAGGATACCAAGAGATCCCTAGTATATATATATTGAGGATACCAAGAGATCCCTGATTATCATCTTATTTGTGAGCTGTATTTCCATATGTTCTGCCCTTATTTCTGTTTTTCCGTTACTGTATTCTTATTCTCATGTATAGGCTCTTATTGTAGATTCTCAATTATACAACTTATCTCATCCTGTCATTTTTATTATTATTATTTTCCTTAGTAGGGCCCTGACCTTCCTCGTCACTACCCGACTGAGGTTAGGCTTGGCACTTACTGAGTATTGCTATGGTGTACTCATGCCCTTTTTGCGCATGTATTTCATGTGCAGATCTAGGTACCTCTGCACAGGCTTACCATCCTTGAGGTAGGGAGAGCTTTTGGAGACTTCGAGGTACATCTACCACGTCTGCAGACAGAAGAGTCTCACTCTTTATTCTATCTTAAAGTGTTAGCCCTTCTATCATACTGTTGATGTAGACATTCCAGAGTTAGAGCATTTACGTTATTCCTTTCTGCTTGTGTTCCCGTGAGTTTTCGGATTTTGGTATAGTGATGTAGAAGTTTGAGATACTGTGCTGTATATGCCGAGCGACACTCTATATACCGTTCTTTTAATTATCCTTGGTTTTGATTTATATTTTCGCAAGTTTCTAATTGTTTTCAACACTTGTTAGGCTTACCTAGTTGTAGAGACTAGGTGCCGTCACGACAGCTCATGGAAGGCAAACTGGGATCATGCCAATTATGGAGTATCAGGACTTGATCCCGATGTCTTACCCTCAATCAATGGCATAATAGGCTAAACAATATTGAGATTCATTCTCAAGCCTTAATTTCAATATAATGCCAAGAATGTTGTACACAACTAATTTGTAACTTTGCAAATCAGATTTGTTTTCTTATCTCTAATCATCATAAAGCTGTATCAATTATTTGTAGCATCTATATGAAATACAACCATTTGAATTCAGAATATTTCTTTCTAAATTCTGATATAGTTTAAATGGATCATAAAATTATTGTCATAATATTTATTGAGCATCTCTGAAAAATATTATTGTTTTGGCGGTATACCATACCTATTGGATTTGATTTAACGCCATGACATTCCTTCACTCAATTCAACCAAGCAATTAGTGATTAAATTTATGAAAGTACAACATATCGGTAAAAACACATGTAAAGTATTAATACATAAATTCAACATTTATATTTTCTGAAAAGTGACATTATAAATAACAACTTACCAGTTGCAGCGTATGCATCATTCATATAAACTACTTTAAAATGGTAAGTCAATAGAAAGAATCAAGTAGATCATAGATACTCAAAAATACCTCCTCTAGTAGTCATACTAATCACCGTTTGCTTTCAAATGATACAATCATAAATTATGAAGTATACTTTCTCAATTGCTGGTTTGTTTTCCAAATTTTAAAGAAGTAATTAATCAACCTAGATAAAGATGTGAAGTATTTCTTGTTTTCTTCAAGATGATTTATGCTTCTAATCAGTATGGCCAATTTTCTTTTTCCTTTTTTAAACTATATGCAAGGGCAAACATCCAAAAGGAAAAACCATTCATCCAAGTAAAAGAAAATATTAAAACCGGCATGATAGATTGAAGATAGTTAACACAAAAATATGCATAAGACAACTTATATAACATATTCTTGGTAATCATGACACGCATCATATCAACAATTAAACGCTACTATGATTTTCACATATATAACTTCAAAAATTTCATTTCATTCATGTGGTATAAGAGATGTAATATTAATATATGCTTATGTAATGCAGGTGTAATATGAAGTTGTGTGCATACGAGATATTAAAGGAATGAAAACAATAAAATAATCACACGTTCTTACGTTTTATTACTTACCATATGTAGTTTCTCTTTGCATGTAACTATGAGATGACATGTATGGCTTCTAATTGCAATTTTTCTAGATGTAGGAAAATCTCTTCATTCTATCTATCTCTATTTCTTGTTCATTTTTTACTAAGTTGTTTTTATTTCTTGTTCATTTTCTAGTAAATTTCATTTATTTCATAACACGTTATCAGCACGAGTCTCAAACCAATTATATATATATATATATATATATATATATATATATATATATATATATATATATATATATATATATATTTATATATATATATATATATATATATAATTGGTTTGAGACTCGTGCTGATAACGTGTTATGAAATAAATGAAATTTACTAGAAAATGAACAAGAAATAAAAACAACTTAGTAAAAAATGAACAAGAAATAGAGATAGATAGAATGAAGAGATTTTATTCTTTAATTGTGAGTATTTTCCTATCTATTACAAGGCCTTTATATAGGCATAAAAAGTGAAGAAAATATATCATCGAATATGTCATTAAACATACAAAATATGTCGTTGAATATGTCACTAAGCATTTGAGGTGAAGATAGTGGAAGAAAAGTACACATCTACCATAATATGATATTTATCATAAAACTTAGTTATTATACATAATCTAATGATAAGTTGGTGTTTTCAACGGAATGTTCTACCACGCCCGGATTTTCCACCCTCGAGAGTCGTGATGACGCCTACTAATGAGAGCTAGGCAAGCCAATTATTGAACCATCTACCTTTTTACCAATTTTATTCTCATTAACAATTATGAAGAAATAACATTTGAACAACGGGATATATCATAAGTGGAAGAAAACAATAAGCCATCTGAACATGAATATCTATTACAACTATTTGAGTCTCGACTACCCAGAACTAGTGTCACAGTTTCACAGACGATCTAAGAATACTACAAGTAAAGGTCTGGAAGAATTAAATACAACACTATCTCTAGAAATACATGTAAGAAATAGGAAAGTAGATAGAAGGAGACACCAAGGTTTACAGACCCCTGTAGGGCTACCTCGGGTCACCTGAGGAACAAGAATCAGCAATCCCACCGCAGTCTGAAGTCTATACACTGGGGTCTGCACAAAAAAGTGCACAGTGTAGCATCAGCAGAACCAACCCCATGTGCTGGTAAGTGTCTAGCCTAAACTCGGAGAAGTAGTGACGAGCCTAGGACCATACTACAAAATAAACTTGTGCAGTTCAAATATATATATGCAGCGGAAAAGAAAATAGGAAATAACCAGTCAATGCGGGAGAGGAAAACGTGCTGTGGGGGAGATAACAATTCCAAATGGAAACATCAAGTAAGGTAAGAAGCAACATAACTAGAATATTAACAAGAATCGGAAATCAAACAATTTGCACGACATCACCCTTGGTGCTTTTACTGTCTTTCTCACCAAATCAATCATATAATAACAATATGCATGACATCACCTTTCGTGCTTTTACTCTCTTTCCTCACCATATAATCAATTAAAAATGGTACGGAATGGTACATCATACGGCATGACATCACCTTTCGTGCTTTACACTCTTTCCTTACAATAGCAAACAATGCACGACATCACACTTCATGCTTTAATGTTCTTCCTCACCCAAACAACAATCACAAGGAAATAATAAAATCAAGTAACAATAGATATTCAGTTAATAAACGTAAAGGACAACCTAACTCAATTATCAGCAAGAATCAAGTAAAATTAAGGACAAGTGCACGACATTGCCCTTCGTGCTTTTACTCTCGTCCTCACCATAAGAATCAATATAAATTTTATGACATCACCCTTCGTGCTTTTACTCTCTTCCTCACCATGAAATAAATATAATAGGCACAGAATTGTACATCATGCGGCAGGACATCACCCTTTGTGCTTTACACTCTTTCCTCACAAAACAAACAATGCACGACATCACTCTTCGTGCTTTGACTCTCTTCCTCACCCAAACAACAATCACAAACAATAGTGAAATGAAATAAAGGAAATTTGAAATAAGAATCCTGGCAAGGGAGAAATAAGTAAACAAATAATTTCCGGCAAGGGAACAACATCAATAAGATCCATATCCCGGTAAGGGAGATAACAAATAATTCAACAGTAGCCCGGCAAGGGTGACAACATAACAATCTCTTCTCTTTCTCACTTTTCCTTCAAAATTCGTTTCACAACTCGAGCAAATGCTCTAGAGGTTCAATTATCACTTGTACCCTCACAACACATTTTACAACTCGAGTCAATTCTCTAAAAGTTCAATTGTCACTTACACTTTCACAATTAGTTATACAACTTGAGCCAACACTCCTCAATGATCACGTCACAATTCTTTCCACAAACTTTATACAAAAATTATAAATCTTCACCAAGGCATGAATAATACAACAAAGTCATGAAAAACACAATATAAGACCCACGGTCATGCTTGACACCAACGTATAGATACTCGTCACCATGCCTATTCGTCATACTCAACAATTAGAACATAGAAAAGAAGACTCAACTCCTAATCCCTTAAGCTAAGGTTAGACCAAACACTTACCTCGATGCCTTGAACATAACTCAAGTCTCAATTATAGCTTTACCCCTTGATTCCACCACTAATTCATTTGTATCTAGTCATAAGTTGCTTAATTACATTAATATACGCTAATTGAATCAATTTGAATGCATAAAACGAAAGCTCAAAGCTAACTCAGGAAAATGAGGCCCTCAAAGCTCAAATAAAAAAAATGAGAATAACAGCTAGAACCCAGAAAGAAGTCGAGCGGATGAAAGGCTTATAAGCAGTCTGAGAAAGAAAGAACTTGACAATTAAGATGATCTAGAAAAGTCTGAAGCTAATCTAGCAAAAGTCCAGGCCCAATTGGCAAAGAATGCAGAAGGGATGACCCAATTTGTGCAACAAATGAAGAGAAAATATGAAGGGGCAATCACATACTTGAGAAGAAAGTTAACCACCCTTATGAATGAGGCGGCCAAGCATAACAAAGACCGAATGACGTCCCACAAGCCCCAGGAATTGAAGCTTTAATATATTCTTGATTTTTCATTTATCGAGTCTGTATTTTGGTTTATTTTGACTATGTTCGTAGTTTTATATTCCAAGAAAATGAGTAGTTTGAAGTCTTTGTAACAGAAGTTTAGGAGTTTTCTTAATGAAAATCGAAAATTCCCGGAATTATTTCTTTATTTTTTGCATTTATTTTCTTGAACTATGTAATGTTCTGATTCACGCGACATTGTGATACGTAGGCAATCCTCATTGGATCCGGTCATAATTTTGTGAATAATTCAAATAAGAAAAAGAAAATGAGAGAAGAAAAATCAAAAGAAAAAATGAAAGAAGAAAAAGCAAGAGAAAAAAAGAAAAGAAAAAAAAGAGATGAAAGGGAAAGAGAAGGAGTTTGGAAGTGGAAAGAAGAAAAACTGGGAAGAATAAGTAAAGCCGCGATGAAGCATGCAACCATTGCAAAACATTTAGAAACACATTTAACTATATAGATGCATCACACCTCTTATGTGTGATTACCTGTGTGTTATTTGTTTCGAACTAACCATTTTGTTACTGTTACATCCAGTGTAGGTTTTTATAGAACGGTGGTTGGTTTTTGTGGTAATCTAGCCTCACACCCATACTTTACGAGATCGAAAGGGAGCATCGAAATGTCTTCAGAAATGACTCTGCCAACAATTCCTATTATGGATGATAGTCCAATCTCAGGCATCCCTACCTCAGAATTGGCAGCTACTGAAGAAAACAGAGTCCTATATCTCCGGGTTATGGAAATGTGGGATGCTTGGTCAAATGGAAAAGATCCACCAAGCGCAATTCCGTGTTTCCCTGAACTTTTTCCTAGAGCAAACAATACCCCTACTATGCCGATCAGTCACCCAAATACACCACTTGGACACACAACTATCTCAGCTTCTTTTATGGGAACACCTTCTGAGGTTTGCCCCCAGGTGTTAATGTCCAGTTCAACTTCAAATATCTTTACTGCTCCTCTTTGCTCTGCTACGACATAGCCTACACTGCCCAGGCCCAGTTTCGACCTATCATCTTTCACTTTCCAAGCACCCTCCTTCCCAATGGAACATCCTCAATTTCCTACTTATACTTACTTTCAACCACCCCAGCATGAGTTCAGTGTAGGGCAAGAAAAGACCACCAAAACTCCCGAGCAAGAAGATATTGCAAGGAAAATAAGGAGTATGGAACAGTCTGAAAAGCATACAAGGCTTGACTGAATAGAAAAGTGTATCTTATGCCGACTTATGTATGTCCCCTTATGTGCATCTACCATTGGGATATAAAACCCCAAAGTTTTAGAAATATGATGGACATGTGGATCCCATCGATCATCTGGAGAGATATTGCAATCAGCTGTGAGGAGCCAGTGGAAATGAAGAACTCTTTATGGCCTATTTTGGAGAAAGCTTGGCTGACATCGCGTCTGAATGGTACATGGACCAAGATATATCCCAGTGGAACATCTGGGATGATCTCACTTGAGACTTCTTCAGGCAGTTCCAGTACAACATTGATATTGCTCCAGACAAGAACTCATTGATACATTTAAAGAAGAAATCCTCGAAAAGCTTAAGAGAGTACGCGGTTAAATGGCGTGAGCAGGCTTCTAGGGTAAAGCCCCCTATGGATGAGTGAATTGGTTACAGTATTCCTCCAAGCCCAAGAAGTCGATTACATACAGAACATGATGTACGCAATAGGTAAGCCATTTGTTGAAGCCATCAAGATTGGCAAAATGGTTGAAATTGGGTTGAAAACAGGTCAAATTTTGAGCAAATCTGCTATCAGGGCTACCTCCCAAGCCATTTAGGGTGGGTCTGGAGGAGTAGCAAATAGAAAGAAAAAGGAAGAAGCATCAATTGCATTGTTGAGTGCAAGAAAACACCATACTCCCAGATCCCTTTTCTCTAAGAGAACCCTGCAACACTATTACCCCCACCAAGATCTGGCTTATGCTCCTCAGGCATACACGGTCTTGGTGGGGGTAAGAGTGGGTGACGACGGATTATGCCTGGTTTGTGGAACAGGCTGCAGCAGACCAAGCTCTATTTCCTAGAAACCAGGCATAATCCGTCGTCACCCACTTATAGAGTTGGTGCTCGATGTGCCTATCACTCAGGGAGGGAAGGGCATAACACAGATGATTGCTAAACTCTGAAGAGAGCCGTGAAAAACTTGATAGAACAAAAGAAGTTAGTGCTAAGGGATAAAGATATTCTCAATGTGACCAATAACCCACTATCGGCCCATAACAACGGGCTGGTAATCAGAATGATTTGTGAGGATACGGAGTTTGATCCAGTGTTGAAGGCCATCATTGATATCGTTGATGTAGAAAAGAAACCAAAATCTGCCACGAAGCAAGACAAAGGGTAGAAAAAAACAAAACCACCCCTCCAAACTCGGAGAAGAAAATGGAAGTTGAAACTGGGGCAGCGCCCCTCAAAGATGCTATTCTCTATGTCCCTTGAGGCGGAAAATAAAAGCATATAACATTGAGTCCTCCCAGGATATTTGAGCTGAACAAGACAACCAAATGTATGTGTCCAACGGAGCTTACATGATAGGGGGGCCAATAAATCCACCAAGGCTGTGTGAGCCCATGGTTATTGGTCGCACGCCACAAAAGCCCATGGTAGATCCTGCCACTATGCCCCGGAACTGCAACAAGTCAATAGTGGCTTACAAAGGAAAAGAAATCTCAGGAGAAGTGCAAAAAATAAGCCGGCTCAGAGGTATTTCATTCTGGAAAAGGTGAATAACGCCACTAGAAAGCGCTTCCCATCTGTGAAGCCGGTGAGTGCCGAAAAAGAAGAGTCTTTCTTTCAAAAGATGAAAATGGCAGATTATGAGGTGATCGACCAGCTTTAAAAGTCTCCTGCACAAGTCGCTATGTTATCTATATATATAAACTCCACTAAGCATCAAAAGGTATTGATCAAGACCCTCACCGAAGCATATGTGACTGTGGAAACCACTATAGAGCAGTTGGAGAGAATGGCAGAAAGATCTTTCGCAGCGAACCAAATATCCTTCAGCAAGAATGATTTTCCCCTAGAAGGGATCGCACACAACAAAGCCCTCACCTGACAATCAAATGCGAAGGGTATTACGTGAAAAGAGTCATGCTGGACGGAGGTTCTGGACTAGACATTTTCCCACTCTCAACTCTGCAACGTATGGAAATTGGTACCAAAAGAATCCGACCCCACAATATCTGTGTATGTGCTTTTGATGGCATAAAAAGGGACACATAGGAGAGATCAATCTGATCTTAACCATCGGCCTAGTAGAATTCGAAGTACCCTTCCAGGTGTTGGATATGGACACCTCTTACAATTTTCTTTTGGGGAGGCCGTGGATTCATGCAGCGGGGCTATACATTCTACTCTTTACTAGATGGTGAAATTTGAGCATGCGGATCAAGAGATCATGTCCACGGGTAAGATGAACAATCAATTTATCGGGATCTATCAATCCCATGTCTTGAAGCCATAGAGGGGAGTGAACACATTGCCTATCAAGCTTTTGAGATCGTGGTCACAGACCAGTGCGAAGAAGGAAACCCTTGCCCTCAACCACCTCTCAAATGCCTCAATCATGGTGGCCAAGGAAATGATCAGCCATGTCTTTAAACCTGGGAAGGGGCTCGGGAAATAATTACAAGGAATAGTTGAACCTATCACCCTGCCTGCCAGTGAAAATTTCTTTGGGGTCGGCTTCAGACCCACACCAGGTTATATATAATGGACGGATGGTAGAAAGAATGATGGATGGGTCTTTCCTTAGCAAGTGCCGCATCTGTATAAAACATTTATCAAGCCCAAATACAATGAAGCAGAAGAGGATGAGGCTTTTACGGCCGAAGAGATTGAAGAGATCTGTGGGGCAATGAGGAAAATACTATATGAAACCCACATGATCTAGCCGGGGGAAGGATCAAGCACCGCGGAGGTGCTATACATGGTACCTGAGGCCAAATTGCAAAATTGGAAGGCTACGCAACTCCTAATCAGGCTGGAGTACCGGTAGACCTGTCCTGCCACCTTTTTTGCATCACGAGTTATTCTAGGGTGTAACTCAGATGTTTTTCTTTAGTTTCATGTCTTTTAATTTCTAATGTAAACCCTGTTATCTTCTTAATTCAATGAAATGAAATCAATATTTCATCTTCCATCTTTCTTTTTTCCATCTGATTTTTGTTATTTTTATTTCTTCTTTTAATTCTAATAATACAGCTTTAAATAACATGACATGCTTGCGGACTTCATGTCCAAATCCAAACACACTGTCTAACTATGAAATAATGAACCAAGAACAAGAATATGATTAGGAAGAGGCTCTTATGGAAATAAATCGAGAATTGGAATAATTTTAGAATAAACCTAAGCCGAACATAGATGACACTGAGACGGTTAATTTGGGTAGCTCTGAAAAAGTCAGGGAAACCACGATAAGCATTCACACAGGTGAAAAAACCCAAGATGCACTAATCCAACTCTTATTTGACTTCAAAGATATGTTTGCTTGGTTGTATGATGACACGCCATGATAAGTGTTGATTTTGGTGGGTCATAAGCTTCCAACTTAGCTCGATTACCCGCCTA
Organism: Nicotiana benthamiana; assembly: GCA_034376525.1. Lineage (NCBI taxonomy): Eukaryota > Viridiplantae > Streptophyta > Magnoliopsida > Solanales > Solanaceae > Nicotiana > Nicotiana benthamiana. The sequence continues at coordinate 36,123,369 of CM067326.1, forward strand.
TCCAGCAAAAGCAAAGAAAGTTTAAACGGAAGTTTGTAACAAGATCAAAGAAAAAGTCATGAAATAGTTGAAAGCATGGGTGATTCGAGTGGTCCAGTACACCACATGGCTAGCCAATGTAGTTCCCGTGCCGAGAAAGATGGGAAGACACGAGTGCATATGGATTATAGAGATCTAAACAAGGCAAGTCCCAAAGATAAATTCTTTTCCAAACATCCATATCCTTGTTGATAACTGCGCCAAACATGAGATATAGTCCTTTGTGTATTGCTACGCAGGATACCACTAGGTGTTGCTGGATGAAGAATATGCAGAAAAGATAGCTTTTACCACACTTTAGGGTACATACCGTTACAGAGTCATTCCATTTGGTCTAAAGAACGTCGAGGCAACCTACATGAGGGTCGTGACTGTCATTTTTCATGATATGATGTATCGAGAGATAGAAGTGTATGTGGACGATGTGACCATCAAATCCAATACCCAAGATGATCACGTTCGGGACTTAAGGAAATTTTTTAAGAGGTTGCGCAAATATGATTTGAAGCTAAACCCAGCCAGATGTGCATTTGGAGTCCTATCGGGCAAACGTTTGGGCTTTATAGTTTGCCGGAAAGGTATTGATTTAGATCCAACAAAGATAAAATCTATTCGGGATTTGCCTCCTCCAACAATCAACAAAGATATGATGAGTTTTTAGGTAGATTGAAATCTATTATCTGGTTTATTGCTTAGTTGACATACATATGTGAACCCATATTCAAATTTCTGAAGAAAGATGTGGCAATCAAATAGACAGATGAATGTCAAGAAACTTTTGATTAGCTCAAGGAATATCTACCTAACCCACCAGTCCTGGTCCCACTTGAACCAAGAAAGTCTCTATTCTTGTATCTAACGGTCTTGAAAAATTCTTTTGGTTGTGTCCTCGGACAACATGATGTGACGGGAAAGAAGGAGCAGGCAATCTACTATCTGAGTAAGAAGTTCACCAGCTATGAATCTAAGTACGCTTTGTTGGAAAGAATCGGCTATGCTTTAACTTGGTCTCACAGAAGTTGAGACATTATTTGAAAGCCTACACCACTTACCTCATAATCAGGTTGGGTCCTTTGAAATACATCTTCCAGAGACCAATGCCCACGGGAAGGTTAGCAAAATGGTAGATCCTGCTCACTGAATTTGATATAGTCTACGTCAACTCGCATGACAATGAAAGCTCATACGTTGGTGGATGATTTGGCTGAAAACCTTGTTGATGATGAATAGCAATCTTTGAACACTTACTTCCCGGATGAAGAGGTAAACTCAGTCGAGGCAATATCCGAGGACACTACTTCTTGGAAAATATTCTTTGATGGAGCAGTAAACGCAAAAGGTGGGGGAATCGTGGAAGTTTTGATCTCACCTACTAGCCAGTGATATCCAGCCACAGTTCGGCTTCTTTTTTCTGCATAAACAACACTGCCAAGTATGAAGCCTACATTATGGGTATGAACATGACAATAGACTAGGACGTCGAGGAGTTGTTAGTCATGGGAGACTCAGATCGATTATCTGGCAAGCTTAGGGAGAATGGGAGACCCGAGATGTCAAGATTATCCCTTTCAGACATCATGTTGAAGACCTTAGCAGGCGATTCAAGTCAATATAGTTTAGGTACATCCCTCGTTGTCACAATGAACTGGCCAATGGACTTGCTACTCTGGCCTCAATGCTGCCGTATCCAGGCAATACTCACATAGATCCCTTGGAAATCCAAATTCGGGAAAGACATGGTTACTGTAATACGGTTGAAGCAGAACCCGATACTCAACCATGGTATCATGACATAAAAAATTTCTGAAAACAAAAGAATACCCCGAGCAAGCCAGTGGGGACCAAAAAAGGATCATTAGACGGCACGCAAGTGGTTTTCTTTTGAGTGGTGATGTTCTATACAAAAGAAATCCGGACCTCAACCTGTTAAGATATGTTGACACAGAGGAGGCTGGAAGAATCATGTATGAAGTACACGCAGGAGTATGCGGACCACACATGAACGGGTATGTTTTGGAGAAGAAAATCCTTTAAGCAGGATATTACTTGATAACCATGGAAAGAGACTATTCCAGCTTTGTTCGAAAGTGTCATTAGTGTCAGGTGCACGGAGATTTAATTCATGCACCACCCACAAACCTGCATTCCATATTAGCATCTAGGCCATTTGTTGCTTGGGGAATAGACGTCATTGGGCCAATCGAGCCGAAAGCCTCAAATAGGCACAGATTCATACTGCTCGCCACCGACTACTTCACAAAATGGGTCGAAGCCATCACTCTCAAATCCTTTACATAGAAAGCTATGTTAGATTTCGTGCACTACAATCTTATCTATCGACTTTGTATTGCTGCAACTATCATCACAGATAATGCTGCAAACTTGAATAGTCATTTTATGGAGGAGATATGCGAATAATTCAAAATAACGCATCGAAACTCTACTCCTTATCGCCTAAAGCCAATAGTGCAGTTGAAGCAGCAAACAAGAATATCAAGAAGATTTTGAGAAATATGATTCAAATCTCCTGGCAGTGGCGTGAAAAGCTGCCTTTTGCACTATTGGGATATCGTACTACGGTGCACACATCGGTTGGAGCAACCCCATACCTTTTGGTCTATGGCACCGAAGCTGTAATACCAGCAGAAATCGAAATCCCTTCTCTCTCGATCATTGTCAAAGCTGGGATTGAAGGAAACGATCAGAAAGAAATTTCCTAGCGCGGCGTCATAATTGGGAGATGTCGAAGAAAACGATCCCGAAACAGTTGTGAATCCGTATGCAGTGAGAAGGTACTATGTTTGGGCTTTCTGCAACAACAACATTGTCTGATTGGGATGACGAAGGCTTTCATTCTCGCTACCCAAACACTATCAACCTTTTGCAAACCCGTTGAGCCGGTTACTCTTCTTTGACTACCCTATTTGCAACCTGAAGGTGTTATTGAAAAAGAAAAATAAACAAAAAAGAAAAATGAAGAAAAAGAAGAGAAAGAAATGATTAATGAAAAAGAAGAAGAAGAAAAAAAGTATCAAAATAAAAGAAAAAAACAAAAACAAAATGTTTTCCTAAACTAAGTTACACTTGATTTCGAAAGGATACGTAGGTAGCCTCATTCTGGGGTTCAGTCACAACAAAATAAAAATGTAATTTTTCCCAAAAAGAGAAACTGGGGAATATGTTAGGGTGGCTCGACAGTGATCTCGCCCAAATGGTTCCAAAGTTGTAATTCAATCCAAATTCTTTTTACCTAAACCTTGTTCATGTCCCTCTGATCAATCGACAAAAGGTCGTCGAAATTAGAGAAGATAGTTTCTTGGATCCGATACAATCAAAATTGGAGAGTCTTATCGGTGAAAACCTTCGGGCACCATAAGGTGACTGTGAGCAAAGAAAATTAAAATGAGAGAGTCTGGTTAGTGAAAAATTGTTAAGAGCACTATAAGGCGATGGTGAGAAGAGAAATGTGAGTGGTCGATTCGCGAAAACCTGCAAAGGGAACCGTCGATCGAAAAGAAGACACCCCTCACCACCATGGGAACCGTGGCATGGTATCTTGATTGAAAATGTAGGTTGCAAGTAGTTTATGAGAAATTGGGGAAGTTGTACGGATGAGGCATCTAGTCCAAGAAGCATGTCATTCCTATTGAAGTCTGCATGCACTCCAAATAAGTCCTTCCTTCCTCCCCGAAAGGGACGCGTTTCTTTAAATTCATCTTCTTGCCCTGTTTACTTTTTCGTAAATTCCTTTCTGTATAACTTTGTTGCCAAATGCAAAAAAGGTGGCAAGATTGGTTTTTCAGGGTTCTGCTTAACAAAAGCCAAGCCAAAGAAAATACCCAGCCTCAGCGGGTGCATTGAGTCGATCCCGTCTAGACATGTTGGCTGATTGCCTGAAATAAAAGCTATTAAAAGGAAAAGAAATCCAAAGGCAAAAACTCTAAAGGTAAAATAAAGTGAAAGGACCAAAACCTCATGCGGGCGATCCGTCACAAAATTCTGAAAAGTTGAGTTCCTCGATTTTAAGAGAGAGATCAATCTTCAGAAAACTAATAAGCAGCTGAGCTTGTCACCGAAGAGTCGGGGCAAGATCAAGTGATCAAGACAATCAAGGCCACAAAACCAACCACAATTTTAAACTAACAATTCTTCTTTGTTTCAAAAATTGAAACAGGTGCTGCCCAAAGCAACCGGGCAAAAGCAAGTGCATCCAGATGGGAAAGATGCGCAAAAGCTAGAAATAGCTTCGCAACAATAATCAACCCAAAAGGGAAGTTTTCTTCCGAAAATTGTTTCTGCATTTTATTAAAATAAAAATGAAATGAAAAGGAAAATGAAAAGGCGAGAGACATACAAGAAAATCCAAAATAAAAAATTAATAGCTTAGGATTCCAAAACTCAATATTTTACACCTTTTTACTAACATTAGGGCTCCAATCCGTGAGTTAAGTTTTTAGACATAGGGCCTCCATTCCCTAGTCGCCTTTTTACCAACATTACGGCTCTAATCTCTGAGTTGACCTTTTTGTCATAGAGCTGTTAGAATATACGCTTAACGCTAGAGGGGGGGGGGGATGAATAGCGTTATAATAAAAAATAGCGTAAACTTGCGGAATTTAAAAATTGCAGGAATGAAATAAGTGCGATAAGTAAATAATAAGGAACGAACGCACCGATGTATCCTGGTTCACCACAACCCGTGGCTAGTCCAGTCCCCGAGAGACTCTCTCGTGATTTCCACTAACTTCGTCAAGCTTACGGGTGCTTAACAAACCGTTATAGTTGCTCAAGGATACCACACCTTAAGACTTCACTTGCTTGAGGATACCTCACCCCAAGACTTCAACCACTAAGACTTTGGGTACTTAGCAAACCCGACAAATGAGAAGATATGTTCTTCTCAAACAACTCTCTTTTACAACAAATACTCTCTCAATAGAGTGGATAAAGAGATACACAATAAGCTCTATGAACAACACAAAGTTGTCTATCAAATGTCTCAACAAAAGCTCTAAAATGATGCTTGAAAATGATCAATATGTATAACAATGTATGGAGGAGTTGTGTGTTTAAAATCAGCTCAAAAGACCTCTTTTTATAGGTGAAAAAGTGTTGCTGACCGTTGCTTAATTGACAAATAAAATCCCTGATTCTGTGCTCAAACAATCGATTGTTTGGAGTAGATAATCGATTGTTTGACCAACGTTCAAAAGACAGATTCCTGATTTTAGGCTAAACAATCGATTGTATGGACTAAATAATCGATTGTATTCAACGTTCAAAAATCAATTTAGGATTCTGTGGGAACGGTCAAAATATAATCGATTGTATGAAAATGACAATCGATTGTTTATGAATATAATCAATTGTATGACAAAAACAATCGATTGCTTAGATGTTTAAAAACTTCGGTTGCACACTGTCTCAAAATAATCGATTGTTAAAAGTATACAATCGATTGTTTGCTATTTTGAAAAACTTCAAATCACACTGTCTTAATACAATCGATTGTAGGATTCAAATAATCGATTGTTGTGGTCCAGATTTAAAAGACATGTTTAAAACCTTCAACATCATTTTGTTTTAACAAAAAGATGCATGTTTATGATAAATATGATTTAATAAAATATTTTATGCATGTTTATGATGACCTAATGTTGAGCCAAAGGATAAGATAACTTAAACGTTGTCCTTACATTGGTTCTACCAAACGACCTACGTCTTGGGTCTTCGGTCTTGAACTCTTTGGCTCGTTCATGCAATTCCGTCATCAGTATGCTTCTCGCCATTTGATTGATTGTCATATTATATCGTTGTTTGACACTTGACTTCATTGTTTGTCATTCATCAAAACCTACACCTGAAAATCATGCTCATACAACCAAAGCGCACATATCATAGATATACATGATTTACAACAAGAGCCTCCATTCCCTAGTCGCCTTTTTACCAACATTAGGACTCTAATCATTGAGTTGAGATTTTTAGACATAGGGCCACCATTCCTTAGTCGCCTTTCACCAACATTAGGGCTCAAATCCCTTTCATTCTTTACACTCTTTTCTCACAAAACAAATAATGCACGACATTACCCTTTGTGCTTTAACTCTCCTCCTCACCCAAACAACAATCACAAACAATTAGGCAAGAAAATAAAAGGAAATTTTCAATAAGAATCCCGGCAAGGGAGCAACAAGGAAACAATTAAATTCCGGCAAGGTAACAACATCAATAATATCCACACCCCGGCAAGGGATATGACAAATAATTCTACAATATCCCCGCAAGGGTGACAACATAATGATCTCTTCTTTTTCTCACTTTTACTTCACAATTAAATTCACCACTCGAGCCAATGCTCTAGAGGTTCAATTATCACTTATACCCTCACAACTCATTTCATAGCTCGAGCCAATGCTCTAAAAGTTCAATTGTCACTTACACTTTCACAATTCATTATACAACTTGATCTTCAATGGTCATGGGTCGCAATTCTTTCCACAAACTTTATACAACAATTAGAAATCTTCACCAAGGCATGGATAACACAACGAATTCGTGAAAATCACAATATAAAACTCACGGTCATGCTTAACACCAACATATAGATACTCATCACCATACCTATACGTCGTACTCAATAATTACCACATAGAAAATATGACTCAACTCCTATTCCCTCAAGCTAAGGTTAGACCAAATACTTACCTCGATGCCTTGAACATAACTTAAGTATTAATTATGGCTTTACCCCTTGATTTCACCGTCAATTGGTTCGTATCTAGTAACATGTCACTTAATTACATTAATATACGCTAAGTGAGTCAATTTGAATGCATAAAACGAATTTCCTAAAATTTTACCCAAAAAGTCAAAAATTTCCCCTGGGCCTACATGGTCAAAATCTGAGGTTCGAATGAAAACCCGATTACCCATTCCCCCATGAAATTAAATATATAATTTGTTTTAAAATTGGACCTCAAATTGAGGTCTAGATCTCCAACACCCAATTTCCGCCATGAAAATCTTTGATTTTTGGTTGAAATCATGTTAAAAGATGTTAATAATTGAAAAAATAAGTAAAAACTAACTTACAATCGATTTCGAAGAAGACTTGTTCTTGTAAAGTTGCCCAAAGTAGTTTGTGTTTGAAAAAGATGTGAAAAATGACTTAAAATAGGCTAAGTATAGAAAAATGTAGGTCTCAGATGTGTGAATTGCGAACAGGGTGTTCACAATTGCGAACAGGGTGTTCGCAATTGCGAACCCTGACCTCTACAAATGTGGAAAATACGAAACAGGGGTCGCATTCATAAATTCCCAACTATCGCATTTGTGATATATATATGTTGCATTTGCGACCCCGCTTTTGCAATAGATGTATCACATTTGCGACCTCAGGCGAAAAAGGGAAACATCACATTTGCGATCCCAAACATCACATTTACGACTGGCCTTCGTATTTGCGAACACATTGGTCGCATTTGCGATCAAATATGCCCAGGTCTCATCCTCGAATTTGCGAAGCAAGGCTCGCATTTGTGAGACCTGCTTTGCAAATGCGAAGCCTACAGATCAGAAATACCAACAATGTTTTTTCAAAGTTAATAATGCCCCCTTGGCTATTCAAAACTAACCCGAGCCCTCCCGGCTCCAAACCAAATATACACATAACCTCAAAAATATCCTACAAACTTATTGACACAATCAAATCTCTAAAATAGCATCATAAACATTATATTAAACCTCAAAATCCATGAATTCTTTCAAACTTCATAAACCATCAAAATTTCAAATTCAGGTCTGAATCACGTCAAATGATATCTGTTTTTTTCTCAAATTTCATAGAAATATCTTAAATCATATATAAGTCCTGTACCAGACGCTGGAACCAAAATACGGATCTGATACCATCAGGTTGTAATCAAATTTTATTTCAAAATCTTATAAACAATTTCAGAAAATAATTTATTTCAAAAATTTATTTCTTGGGCTTGGGACCTCGGAATTTGATTTTGGACGTATGCCCAAATCCCATATTTTCCTACAGTCCCTCGGGACTGTCAAATAACGGGTTCGGATCCGTTTACCCAAAATATTAACCGAAGTTAAATTAACTCATTTTATAATATGGAGGGTATAAAACTTTTACAATAAAAATAGTGTACAAAGTAAAGAATGTGGAAGATATTTTTGTAAACAACCAATTTTTTTTAGAAATAATGTAATGCTTTAATACATCCAACCAAATAGTAGGATAAAAAGTAGGAATTTTTACATTTCTATCCCACTTAGGAAACCTTTTTACCCTACATGTTTAAGGTTTAACTAAATTATATTTAGTATACTAAATTACTATTTCTATACTATATCTAATTAAGGTTATAATTAATGAGATATTTTTTACTCCTTAATTAAAGCATTTTCATTTTTTAGTACTAATCCCTCACTTTCTCTCTCCTAACCCGCATCCCCTCCTCACGTTTTACCTTTACCCTTCACTCTCCCACGTTTAGCGTGTATTTTCTTTTTTACATAACAAAAGATACCCACGTTCTTCATTATTCTCCATTAACTTCATCAAATATTGATTTTATCATTCTACAAAATTCGTTCCCATCTTTAGTCAAGTTGAAGTTAAACCATGAAGAACATCAAATTTCCCAAAGAAATACCTAAAAAATCTACAGTAGGTGATATCCCCTCTTTCGACTTGGGTTATCTAACACCAAAATCACCACAAAAACAAGCAAAATCTACACATGAAATGGAACCTACTAATCATAGTTGATCTCCTAGACAAATTCATGCCGAGATGAGAACAAAGCAAATCTACGATGTAGATGCTAGAGGAAGTGCTACACCAGTCGACAAACAACTCAAAAGAAAGGGAAAAGAGGTATGTGTAGATGAACAGATGTCCCTAAAATTCCAACAGTTAATAAACTCAAGTCGTCTCCTACTTCCTCAAAATTAAAAAAAATGAAGATACAATCCAAAAAACTCTCAAAATTGGTTCAGAAATTTTTTTTTTGTGAAGGTAAGCATTCATTATTTTCGTTTCCAATTTTTTAGTTTTGTCTTGGATGTAAAAAAACTCTTTTTAAGAATTTTGGTAAATTGTAGATTAATTGTCTTAATTTTATAGATTATTTATAGTTGTAATTTTCTATTGTTTATAATTATAGTTATTATGTAGTCGTGTTGTAGTTATATTGTCGTTAGCTTTTAAATTTTAAAATAGAGCTGTAGTTACTTTTTTCTTCCTGCATTTTTGTAGATAATATTTATATGTAGATATCTTGTAGTGTTTTGTAGTTATATGTGTCGCTAGGCTATATTTTTTGAAACATATTTGTATGTATTGTTTCTTCCTGATTTATTTCTAGCTATTCGTGTAGTGATAGTGTAGTTATATGTAGATTAATGCTTCATTTTTATGCAGTTTACAAATGTAAAATAATTTATCATTTTGTGTAGAATGGACATTATTTTTTCCCATATAATGTGGATTATGGGGTGCTTAAATTTCACATTTTGTGTGATCTTAACATTTCTAGCCATATAAAAGAGTTATTGTCTCCAAATGCTTTAAAGCTTTTTTAAAAATACTTGTTTTTGTTACTTACTGTCTATCCCCTCCATTTGCATGCAAAACCAAGCTATTTGCCTTTTGATAAAGTATGAACTGTCTAAGTCTAATGAATTATTTTTTCAGTCCACTTGAAGGGGGAAAATTGAATTTCTTATTGAGAAAGTTTAGTTTAATTACCGGTTTAAATTGTGTGAATCAGTTTACAGATAGTGGATATACTTCTAGTTATGTTAGCAGGTTAATGAATAGCTATTTTCCTAACAAAAAAAGAGTAGAGAAGTGATATTTGAAAAACATAGTAACAAATAGATTTTGGGTAAACGATAAGGAAGCAGTCAAGTTGTGCATTCTTTATCTTTTGGAATTATTTGTTTGCCCTTATGACAAAGATTATGTGTCATTTATAGACCACTTTAGGTTCTATTTGGTAGAGCGTGGTCAGTTAGAGTCATACCCATAGGGTATTAAATAATTCATCATGTTATGGAATCCGTTAGGCGTCGTCTAAATACCCGTGTACAGTCTTATCTCATACAGGGAAGTTCATCAGCCATGTAAGTGTGGCTTTATGAGTGTTGCTCGACCGTTTGTACGTAGCTTTGCCTCGTTTAATTGCTCCAATAAAATTCATGGAATTTTCTTTTATTATTTGAATTTTAGGGAATTAATTGCATGACTTCGTGTTTGTTCGCATTTTATGTTGGCATAATTCATAAAAAATACAAAAATAGCATATTAGCATTTAGAATTCGGTTTATATTTTTTGGTTTCATAGTTAATTAACATTACTAAGATAAGAGAAAAATAAAAAAATAGTCATTTTAACATTTTTTGAATAACTTTCTTTTGAAATTGGGATTTACTTAGTTTTAGGGAAAGTAATTAGTTTGATTTTAGTTTACTTCAAGCTTTTGTTATTTTTAATTTTAACTTTATCTTTTCTTGCTTTTAACAAAAACAAAAATCAAGAAAAGACATGAAAATAAGTTGAGTTTAAATAAAAAGAAAAGAAGTTAATTGACAACAAAAGAAAATAAAGAGAAAGAAGGAAACAAAGCAATCTTTTTGGGCCATTAGTCAAAACATTTGACAAGCCCAATTAAAATTATGTGCCAACCCAAACCATCAGCCAGCCCAAAGCCTTGATTTGGTCCAGCTTTTGTATAAAAATTAAACGATGTCGTTTAGGGCCATCGTCGCTCTCACCCCTATAACTCAGATACGCTCCCCTACCGGCTCCGCCCTAAGCCGCCGCCAGAAATCAGACCACAGCGGCGGCGAAGTTTCAACTGCCTCCAAAATTTCACCATGGCCTCGTCTTTCTCTCCCCATCATGGATCTGTGATTGGTTTCTTTCAAAACCCAATCAGAACCCTCGAATCCGTGAAACCCTAGATGCCGCCGCCACCCATGGCGGTGCCACCACCCTTTCCCCACCAAATTAACACCGTGAACCCTCCCCCTCTCCTCTTGCCAAAACTCCAAACCCCATTCCTCAAATTCCCTAACTCCTCCAAAATTCCCAAAAATCACACCCCATACTCTCCTAATCTCCCTCTTCCTGAATGCTTAACTGGCTTCCTTCGAACATAGCCAAAGCTTCACAAATTTCATATCTAGGGTTCGAACTTTTAACCCTTTTGGGAATTTCAAGCGTTCGCTTGATTTTGATTAATGTTATATGTCTATTTTGGACAAAATAAACATGTAACATTAATTTAAAATAAAATTTGATGATTTGATTTTTAATCAGTAAGTTTTATTTTCTTTTCTTTCTTCTATGTTTGATTATTTTTTTATGATTATTGATCAAGTACTCATGGCTTTTTATTTTTAGTTTAATTTTCATTTTTAATTTTTGTTATGGTTGATTCTGTTCATATGATTTCTGATTATAGTTTAGTTTTTGTTGTGATGTTGTTGGTTTAATTCAGTGTTTAGTTCTTTATTTTTTTATGATGATTGATCAAGTACTCATGGTTTTTTATTTTTAGTTTAATTTTCATTTTTAATTTTTATTGTGGTTGATTCTGTTCGCATGATTTCTGATTATAGTTTAGTTTTTGTTGTGATGTTGTTGGTTTAATTCGGTGTTTAGTTCTTTAATTTTTACTTTTATTGAGTAGTTTAGTTAGATTCGACTTTTTTGTTTAGTTTAGTTTATAATTAATATCGTTTTAAGTAGATTCATGAACCAATATTATTTTGTGGTTGATTGTTATTTCTGTTTAACTGATAATTTGACAGTAGTATGAACTAGGATTAATTTTCAGTTTCCTTTTGTTTTTTTTTTGCTTAGCACTAAATGGATTTGATAATTCAGTTTTAGAGTTCTTGAAATTATTTTAGGTATAGCTGAGTAGTCGAGACCTTTATTTAGTTTACCATGATTAATAAAAGGGGCTGGGGTCAGCTAGTATAGATTTAGTGATCTCAGACTAGTTCAAGAGTAATATAGGTAACTCAAACAAGAGAATACTTCAAATAACTGAATTGGAAACCCCTAAAAAATTCTAGAGGAGGTTCCAATTAGAACTTCAGTAACTTAGTGCAGTAACTTGGGGGACAAGTCAGTTTTATAGGGACTAACTAATAAAAACTGAAAATTTGGAGGGGACTAAGGGTGCAGAATAAAAATCAGCAGGTGTAGCCCTAGTTTTTGCCTATAAAAGGCACCATTTCTCGCCGTAGAAAAAAAGAGTTAGAAAGTCCAGAAAAGGCTACTATTTTAGGAAGGTTTTGAGGTCTGAAAAATCCAAAAATAAAAATCTGCATTATCTTTACTAGTTTAGGAGGATAGTGATAGAACTCCAGGAAATAAACGAGTCATTAGCACCATATTTCAAAATTTCAGAAATGGTTACAATTTTACTGTTCTATTGACTTCCTTTTTCTCTGACTCTAAAATTCCCGCTGATTGGAGTAATCTGAAGTTATTTGAGGTTTGAGGTGGTTGAACTTTGTTTTTCTTTAAAAAGGATCTGGTTTGAAGTTGTTTTGGTCCTAGTTTGATTGAAATTGGTTTTGGACTACTGTGCTTCATTTCTTTAGTTAGAAATTAAATCTGGGAAATCCTATTGCTGCTAATTGCTGATTTATCATTTCATCCTTTATTTTTCCATTCCCAGGTACACCTCTTGTAATTCCATTGATAATGAAGTGAATATTTGAGGAAAATGGGTTAATGTGAAGAGTTGGAGCACTAGAATTTTACTTTGTTTCCTGATTTGTTTTACTGTGATGCTTTGTCTATTTGGGCTTACATGAGTTATGTATTATTAAAATCAACATATATGTAGGCCTTATTTTATATCAGTAGTGTAGCTTAAGTTGACAATTTATATTAGTTGAAGGTAGAAGATGATCTCAATTATCAGGTTTTATCATTGTTTAACATGTATAAGTTTGATATTTGTTCTAGTAGTTTGTTTAAATTAAACTCATGTTGTTCACAAGGCATTAATTCATTTAAATTTTGGTTTGTTGTAATACTAGGTTCGCTTCATGTTTCCAATGATAGTGCGAGTTTTAGGTTTTGGACTACTGTGTGAACTCGAGGTGATTGTAGAATCAATGTAGGTATTTATACTAATGCTGATTCATCATGTGCTTTTAAAGGTTGTTAGTTAAATCTTATCTATGTTGCATTTAGATTCCGTAGTTATAGCTGTGAGAATAGCTGACTAGAATTTGAAAATCTGCAACTTTTTTTATTATGCACATTTTATCGGAATTTAAGCATGTTGAGGGAGCTTAGATCAAAGCTCAGTTATTAATCACTTATGTGATTACCAATTTTGTTTGCACTGTTGTATCTCAACTTCGGCCATTTGGATATACCCAACGTTAGCCCAATGGCTTGAAATATGAGCCTGACATCATCGATATATATGATATTTCCTAGAATTTTAATTTTGCGATTGTGGTTGTGTATACGTTCGCGTAACATGACAATGATCCTAAATTATTCATAGTATGCGTTCGTGCAACTTCGCTCAATATTTTCTTAATAATAAAATAAGTTACAAGCTTTTAATTAGTTTTAGCTCTTGTAAGTTCATTAAAATCACATATGGCCTTTTAGTAATTTCATGGGTTAGATAAAAATAATATTTCGTAGAATATCTTTTAGGGACGTTTAAAATACTAGTGTGATTGTGTATATGTCCGCGTAACTCAATTACACACTTAAAAACAAAACTGGAGTATGCGTTCATGCAACTTTGGCCCTAACACTTTAAATAATAATTAAGTATTATTAATTATAGACATATTCTCATGACATGATTTTTTACGCACCAAATAAATGGGTACATGTACGCGTGACCCGTTTCAAGATATTCTTTCTTAATTAAAAAGTGGAAAAAGCACTAGCACATAGGTTCTAAATAAGTAATTAAACAATTTAATAAGTCAAATATAATCAAAGCGATCGTGCTAGAACCACGGAACTCGGGAGTGCCTAACACCTTCTCCTGGATTAACAGAATTCCTTACCCGGATTTCTGTGTTTGCAGACTATATAATAGAGTCCAGCTTTATCGATTCGGGATTTTAAACCGGTGACTTGGGACACCATAAATTATTATAAGTGGAGACTCTAATTTCTTAGTTAAATAATCCCATTTCGATTGTCACTTAAATTGGAAAAAACTCCCTTTATTATACCCTTTCATGGGTGTAGTGTGAAAAGGAGGTGTGACAGCTCTGGCGACTCTGCTGTGGATCGAAACTAGAATCTATAATTCAGGATTCAAGAATTCGAGCTTGTTTGATGATTTTTACTTGGCTTTTTTATTGTTGATTTTATTGTATTTTGTGAACCTTTGTGCTAAATGCTATATGTTTATCGCTTTAATTTTGTTGATTTGTATACAATTATCTCCTTACTCCACCTCTCTGAGTCTTCTGAAAATGGTGCATAACAGATGTACCCAAAATAACAGTGTCTACAACAGATGTACCCAAAATAACAGACCATCATGATGCATCCTATGTACTATGTGAATATTCATTTGTTTTGGCTTTTATGCGGACGGGCTAAATAAGAAAAGAAGAGTGAGGAAAAATCACAGAAAAACAAGAAAGATCAAGAGTGATGTAGGAAATGAGCAAACCCGGTTCTAAAGAAAACCCAATGCTTGAAAATACCCCGAAACTCTGCCGAATGTTTTTTTACCACAAATAGTCATTTCAAAATCAAATTGGCCAAACTACGCGGGTCGAATTCCAATCGAATATGGGATACGTAGGCAACCTACATAAGGTCCGGCCTTATTTTAAAAAATACAGAAAAAGGAAGGAGAGAGAAATAAGCCAATTCAGTGTCGGTAGTGTTTTAAACCGTTCTTACCGAAAATCCTTAGAATATCCTCCCGGGCTATTTTCGTAATCAAATGGATAAAGTTGAGAGGAGTAACAAAATAAGGCCTCAAAATTCATATGGAATTGGGAAGGGGCCATTTTTGCAAAAATAGCCATTTGGTTAAAATTGGCAGATCAATCATGGTCTTGTTTTCGAAAAGGGCTATTAGAGTCAACCCTAACCCTACCTTACTACAAGAACAAATGAATATCATCCAGGATCCCCCAGAAATGGTCAGGGAGCAGGCTCAGGTACATTTGTGCATGTGGTGGAATGATTTTGATCAAGATGGACAGAAATGGGTGAGAGAACAATTGGACGCTCTTATGGACATTTGGGAAATTAAGCCACGAGATGATCTGATTAAGGCTATGACAACTTTCTGTGACCCTGCTCGTAATGTTTTTTGCTTTTCTGACTTCGAGGTTGCCCCTACCTTGGAGGAGATAGCCGTGTACATAGAGTTTGAAAGAGATCTAAAGAAGCAACAGCTTATATTTCCAACGACTCCGTTGGTGCACGAGTTTTTTGACCTCTTGAATATCAACAAACAGACAAGTAAAAACCAGGTAAGCGAAAGGTGTTGTGATTTCCACTTCTTGTACTTCAGGTTCTGTCATTCTTCGGGTCTTGAGACACATGAAAAATGGTTTGAGCAATAAGCAAGATAAGGGTCGTTGGAAAATTCATCGCCGGTTCGCATTTATTGTGGTATTCTTAGTGATAATGATTTTTCTAAATGAGAAAGGGACAGTGCATATTCGTATGTCTATAATTGCGCAGATCCTCACTACCATGAAAGATCATACACTTGCCCCATTGGTACTGGCGGGTATTTATCGTGCATTGACTTTATGCAAAGCCGGGACCTAGTTCTTCGAAGGTTGCAGTATCCTCCTACAAATGTGGATGATCGAGCATCGTCGCCACCATCCCAGATTCATGAGTTACGGCTCGGGCCCAATTAACTTCATCACCAGGTATGAAGAGAGGGTTAAGGATTACAATGTGCCAGAAGGATTCGAAGCATGGGTGTCTCGTTTGAAAGCTCTCAAAGCAAGTCAAATTGAGTGGTCCATAGGATGGCTCTCAAAGACGGAGGCTATATACATGACTGAAACCAAGGGTTACTTGAGGATAATGGGTGTAAGGAGTATTCAACCATACGCACAGTAGAGGGTCTTGAGACAATTAGGACGCTATTAGATTGTGCCCTAAGACAAAGATTTGAGTAGTCAATTCATAGATTTGCATCCAGAAGCCGCATTTCCCGAGGCTTTAGTTCAACAGGATTGGAATAGCTGCTGGTATCTTAAAAATGGCACCCAGGTACTAGATATTGCAAAAGGGGAAGTGGATCCAAACTATGTTGTTTGGCTTGCGAAGAGGTCCCATGTGAACACCGAGCCAGAACCCGAACCCGAGAGACCTTCCAAAAGACCACATGTTCAAGATTTTGATAACAAAATCCAAGGAAGATTAGTATGGGGAGAAAATGAAATGGCGTATCAAGCTGAGATTCATGCCTTGAAAGAAAAACTAAGAAACATGGAATTCAATAATGATCTCTAGGCTTAGGAAGCCGAAGGTGAAAAAAGAAGATTGGTCCAAGAGAATGTGGCTCATAAGGCTTAGATCCGACAAATGAAAATAGCAGCCAACAATCAAGAAAGAATTCGGGCCGATGAAAGGTTTATTAGTTGACATAAAAGGCAAGTTGTGGAATGCCAGGAAGACTTGGAAAAATCCGAAAAGAATATAGCAAAAATCTAGGCACAATGGGCGAACAAAGAAGAAGAGAGGTCCCAACTAGTGCGACAGATGAAACGATATTACGAGGCAACCATTACCAATTTGAGAAGTAACTACCCTTGAGGGCGAGGCAATTAGGCAAGCCAAAGATTTCAAAACTCATAGGGAGGATTGCTATGACTTAATGGCCAAAATGGAGGAGGAATTACGATAGCTGCAAAAATCAACACCTTCGTGACTCCCAAGTTTTAGAAGCCAGGAGTGATCAGATAGGGCGTTTGCTTCACGAAAAGGGCAAGATAGAGAGAGGATCAAGGCTATTGCCGACTATATTACCATGAAGTGCCATGCATGATAGGACATGACTCATAGTATCTTCTTTGCTACGGTGATGATTTTTATTCGATATATAATGGAAGACCTCCACCACCTCCAAAGGGATTTAGCATATAGGTCTGCGGCGAGACCGAATGATGTCCCGCAGGCCCCAGGAGTATTAGAGGCTTCAATGTATTCGTGACTTTACAATTTTAGAGTCTGTAGATTTCTTTATTTGAGTTGTAGTAGGTTGTCAGGTCAGTTGTTTACATTTTGAGTCAAAGTCAGTTTTTTCCAGTTGAGTTAGAGTCTATTAGTTTTCTTTCAATAGCTGTAATCAAATTGAGAAGTCCAAAATATATTTCCCGTACTTATTTGTCAAAAGTTGTAATCAGATGTTTTGCTTTAAGAAAATAGAAAATGCAAAAAATTGAAACATTTATTTTATGTATTCATTTGCAACAACTACGCTCGGTTTGATTCATGCGGGGTCATGATACGTAGGCAATCTCGATAGGATTCGACCATAACCAAAAGAAAAAAAGAGAGAATAAAAATTAGGAAACATCGGTAAAATAAAGGAGAGAATGGGAGAATAAAAACGGTTGAGGAAAGCAGAAAGAAACACACGAAGAAAAAAAGAGAAGAAAGTGGCGTAGAATAAGAGCCGAGATGACGCAACAACCGATTTATGTAGTGACCAATAACTGTTTAGGTGCATTCATCCCAAAATATTTGGCTGCTTACATGTTGAAGCCTAACCATTAACAAGTTTTGGTATTGTAGTATCTAGTCCAGAGAGGTGGTTACTTCTTGCGGCATTCTGGAAACCCACTCCTACAACACACGGTCTAAGAGCAAGCAGGTCATAGCCAATCAGGAATCCGATGTCGGCATCATTGACCCCTCGAAAGAGGTAGAGGAATTGGACGTTAATGCCATGAAGGAGGAAATGTGCAAACTGAACACCAAATGGTTGAGATGTATCAGGCATGGGTGAGAGGGCATCCACCACCGACCTATCCTTCTAATCCAACTTTCATTCCACCACTGTCCCAAGATCATGACAATTCCACCACGGATCCACCCCTCAGTTTCCCCATCTACCCGCAATACCAAGGTACGACCTCTCAAGCACACCCAGCTCCACTACCCAAAAATCTATTCCTCACCCCCCTCAACCTATTGCTCCCATTTATGTGGCACCTCCACCCCATACACTTTGCAGATCATCAAGTGAGCCTTTTCTTCAAGCTCACGACAATCAGTACTACCTACCAGAACCCGCTTGCAAAGCCCATGAACCTTACTCCTATGCTCCCCATTTCAAAATCTCGGCGGGAGTTGAAAAACCAATCAAACATCTTGAGCAAGAGGAGGTACTCAGGAATTTTAGAAGTTTAGAATAATCGTTCAAAGATATGTGAGGGTTAAGTCGGCCAGGTAAGTGTGGTGTTCAAAGAGCTTTGTCTATTCCTAGATGTACAGTTACCTCCAGGTTTTAAGATGCCTAAGTTTGACTTATATGATGGACACAAAGATGCATTCGTGCATCTAAGGGGTTTTTGTAGCAAAATGAGAGGATCAGAGGGAAAAGATGAATTGCTAATGGCGTACTTCCATCAAAGCTTAAGTGGGTCGGCATTGGAGTGGTACACCCGACATGATCATACTCGATGGTACACTTGGGATGACCTGGCACAAGCATTCGCCTGTCACTTTCAGTATAATCTTGAAATTGTCCCAGACTGTCTGTCTTTGACAAAGATGGAAAAGAAACACAACGAGAGCTTCAGAGAACACAGTTTTCGTTGGAGGGAACATGAATAAAGAGTTGACACCCCAATGAAGGAGAGTGAGATGGTAGATTATTTCTTGCAAGCTTTGGAGCCTACATATTTGGAGCATATGGTGTCGGCAATGGGTAAATCTTTCAACTAGGTAGTTAAAATGGGAAGCATGGTCGAGGAAGGACTCAAGTCTAACAAGATCATGAGTTACTCTGCAATCAAAGCAACCACTCAGGATATCCGTAGCGGGACTGGGGGAACATTTGGAAAGAAGAAGAAGGAAGAAGTAGCGACAGTTGAGACGGGAACTTGGTTCAGGATTCGAGCTTCATCACATTATAGCCAACCCCGTCCCCACCATTAAACATATCCTCACACTCCATATGGCCCACCACAACATTACTATCCATCGTTAGAACCTCATTTCTTAGTCTATCATGCACAAGTACATACCCAACCTCCCGCCCACTCACAATGGCGTGCGCCAGCTCCACAAAATAATTACCCATCTTCACCGAATAACTACCCTCCAAGAGCCTACCAACGACCTCCCAGACCAGCTCTCTGGGCCAACCAAGTTCTAAAAACTGAGAGAGTGCAGAAGAAGAAAAATTTCACGCCATTGGGAGAGTCGCCTACCAGCCTGTTCCATTGATTAAGGTAGCTAGACATGTTGAGGCCAAACGAAGTAAAATTGCCAAACCCTCCCTAGAAAAATCTAGTTTATTTTGTCAGCTGTGAGTACTGTTCCGGTGCCCCAGGCCATTATACCAAAACGTGTTGGCATCTGAAGAATGCTATCCAGGAACTTATTGACTCCCACCGGATTGAAGTGCAAGCTCCAGAAGCACCCAATATTAACCAAAACACATTGCCAGCCCATCATGCGACCAACATGATTGAGATATTGGACAAGTGAGGGGAGCCAAAAAAGCCCTCACAAGCTGTAATGATGATCAAATCCAGTGAAGTCAAACCAATTGAGAGTATGAGCTGTGAGAAGTCAGTGATCGAGATGAAGATTATAGACATCAAACATATTGTAGTTCAAGGGAGGTCATCAAGCATGGTTGCACCAAAGCAGGAAAAGGCAAAAGTGATAGTACACAGAGCAGCTACGGAACCCGTCATAGTCGTGGAAGGTGCTCGCATAGAGCCTGCTATTGTAAAACCAGTAATCCATCCGCCAATCGTCAACAACAAAGCCGTTCCTTGGAGATATGAACAAGCAATAGTGATTTACCAAGGGAAGGAAGTTAGGGAAGAAGTTTGTGAAGCCCGGGGCTTGACCCGGTCAGGGAGATACTTCGCCTATGAGGAGTTGAGGAAGAGTAGGATCCATAGGGACAACCCAAAATCGGTGAGTAAAGCTATATCAGAAGAAGAGGCAAAAGAATTCTAAAAGAAAATTAAAATGGAGGACTACTCCATCATAGAGAAATTGAGGAAAACACTGGCTCAGATCTCCTTTCTGTCCTTGCTAATCAATTTAGATGAACACCGCGGGGCATTGGTGAAAATTTTGAATGAAGACCATGCTCCTGACAAGATAATAGTGAAGCACTTGGAGAAGATTGCAAAAAATTTCTCTGACGATGAGTTGCCCATAGAGGGCACTGTGCATAATCGGGCCATTTATTTGACTTTGAAGTGTGAAGATGCTGTGGTCACCCGGGTTCTAGTTGACAACGGGTCTAGTGCGAATATTTTCCTTTCCACATTGAACAACCTAAACATGGACGATGAAAGATCCACAAGAATAACATTTGCGTGCGAGGGTTCGATGGCGGAGGCAAAGACTCAGTAGGAGATATAGTGTTGGAGCTGATAGTAGGTCCCGTTGAGTTCAACATGGAGTTTCAAGTGCTGGACGTGGTAGTTTCCTATAACCTGTTGCTGGGAAGGCCTTGGATTCACGCAGCTAAGGCAGTGCCATCTACCTTGCACCAGATGGTCAAATTTGAATGGGACAGACAGGTAATTGTAGTACATGGTGAAGATAATCAGCGAGTTTGGGGTGATGCCATCGTAGCTTTTAATTGAATCTGAAGACAGCAAAGGTCCATGGGTCTACCAGGCATTCGACACAGTGTCAGTTGAGAAGATCCTAGAAGGTGAGGTTGTCACAACTCCAAAGACAGCAATCGCATCAGTCATGGTAGCTTTAGAAATGTTAAAGAATGGTTTCATGTCTGATAAGGGACTGGGTGCTTGTCTGCTAGGCCTCAAACAACTGGTGTCTCTCTCCAAAAATCTAGACACTTTCGGTTTAAGGTTCAAGCCTATAGCTGCAGACATAAGGCGAGCCAGAAAATTAAAGTAGAGGGCCTGGGCCTTCCCAATGCCCATTCCAAGGTTGTCCAGATCGTTTGTCAAGCCCAGTACTAGCAAGTGCCCAATGCTAAAGATTCCTGGTCCGCTGATTGATGCGGATGTCGATTTGTATAAGGGGTTTGAGAGACTGTTCGATGAGGTAAATGTGGTTGAGGCTGGAGAAGGATCGAGCAAGGTAGATGTGTAGTTTGTGGGAGCACGTGCAAAAGTCAACAATTGGGAAGCCACTCCTCCTCCCACCCGGAGGGAGTCGTGGTAGTCGGCTTTGATTTTTCTTTCAGTCTAGTCTGGATTAGCTTCAGGGTTGTTAATGATGTTGTTATTTCCATCCGTTTAGATGTGTAAACTCTGTTATCTTTCTGATTCTAATAAAATGCATTTGCTTTTTCAGCAGTGTTGATAGTTTCCATTTTTCTTTATTTGTTTTTCCTTTTCTTCTGGTACAACTATTTTTATGCTGTTTCTAATGATCTGACTTGCATAAGGAATCTTCAGCCAAGTCTTAAAATTCGGTCTAATTCAGAAATAATAATCGAAATGATAGAATGTGAGGATGAGTCAGAATATGATGAGGAAAAGGCCTTTGAGGAAATTAGTAAAGGGCCAAGCCACTAAGAGGAAAAATCCATGCCAAACCTGAGTGATACAAAAGCAGTTAAATTAGGGGATCAGGACAATATCCGTGAAACTAAACTAAGTGTCCATCTTGAACAACAACTCAGGACATAAATAATCAAGGCGTTGCTTCAATATAAAGATGTTTTTGCATGGTGTTATGATGATATGCCAGGGTTGAGCAGTGACTTAGTAGTTTCCAAATTTCCCACCGACCCAGCCTGTCCTCCCGTCAAACAAAAGTTGTGAAATTTAAAACTGATATGAGCATGAAAATCAAGGAGGAAGTGACTAAGAAGTTTGAACAAAAGTTATCCGAGTCACACGATTTCCTACCTGGTTAGCCAATGTTGTGCCCGTTCCAAAGAAGGATGGTATAATTAGGGTGTGTGTCAATTATCATGACCTCAACAAAGCAAGTCCAAAGACAACTTCCCATTACCAAACATCCACATACTAATTAACAATTGTGAAAAACATGATATTGGGTTGTTCGTGGATTGCTACGCCGGTTACCAGCAGATCTTGATGGATGAGGAAGATGCGGAGAAAACAACATTGATCACACCGTGGGGGACATATAGCTATAGGGTTCTGCCTTTTGGTTTAAAGAATGTTGGGGAAACTTATATGAGGGCAATGACAACCATCTTTCACGATATGATACATAAAGAGATCGAGGTCTATGTGGATGATGTAATTGTGAAATATAAGAAGCAATCCGATCATGTCAGAGATTTGAGGAAATTCTTCCAGTGGCTCCGCAAGTATAATCTCAAACTCAACCCAGCAAAATACGTGTTTAGGGTCCTCCGGGTAAGTTCCTAGGGTTTATAGTCAGACGTCGAGGCATCGAACTAGATCCGTTAAAGATCAAAGACATATAGGAATTCCACCTCTGAGGAACAAGACAGAGGTGATGAGTCTGTTAGGGAGATTGAACTACGTCAGTCGATTCATTGTGCAGCTCACGACAACCTGTGAGCCAATCTTTAAGTAATTGAAAAAGGATGCTGTGGTGAAGTGGATGGGAGAGTGCAAGGAGGCTTTTGATAAGATAAAGGAATGTTTATGGAATCTACCGGTGTTGGTCCCACCGGAACAAGGAAGGCCCTTGATCTTATATTTGACAGTCTTTGACAACTTATTTGGATGCGTGTTGGGTCAGCACGATGTCACCAGGAGAAAAGAGCCGGCCATATACTACGTTAACAGGAAATTCATGGCTTATGAGGTTAAGTATACTCATCTTGAAAGGACATGATGTGCCATGACGTGGGTCGCCCGTAAGTTAAAACATTACTTGCCATCATATACCACTTATTTCATCTCACGTCTAGACTCGTTGAAGTACATTTTCCAGAAGCCCATGCCGATAGGGAGGCTGGCAAAATGGCAAATCTTGCTCACTGAGTTTGACATTGTCTATGTGACTAGGACTGAATGAAAGCATAGGCATTGGCTGACCATTTAGCCGAGAATCTGATAGACGAAGAATATGAACCTTTAGAGACATACTTTTCGACGAGGAAGTAATGCATATTGATGAAATGGAATAGGGCGAGAAACACTGATGGAAATTATTTTTCGACTGGGCAGCCAACACGAAAGGCATGTGGATAGGAGCAATGCTCATTTATTAAGAAGGGCGTAATTACCCAGTTACAACCCAACTTTGTTTCTATTGCACCAACAACATGGTAGAATATAAGGCATGTATTTTGGGTTTGAGGTTAGGTGCAGACATGGGTGTCCAGGAAGTCTTGGTGTTGGGAGACTCGGACTTTCTGGTACACCAAATTCAAGGGAAGTGGGAAACAAGAGATTTAAAGCTCATACCATGCCGGCAATGCTTGCATGATCTTTGTCATCTTAGTCAATGGGGCACAGCAGGTTCGACATCTACTACAAAAGAGAGAATCCACTTAAGATAACCACGTCTCTGCTAGGCAGCGACTGATATAAATATCAGTTAGTCTGCCATTTTTTTCTTGACAGAAAAAAAGACGATTCCGGTCAATAGAGTTCAGACACATCCCCATAATTCACAATGAGGTTGTTGATGCCTTGGCTACTCTGGGGTCAATGTTACATTATTCGGATAAGGCTTACGTTGACCCAATACATATCCAGGTCCATGATAAACATGCTTACTGTAACATGGTGGAAGAAGAGTTTGATGGTGAACCTTGGTTCCACAGCATCAAAGAATATATCAGGATGGGTGTGTATCCAGTACAGGCCACAAGCGATCAGAAGAGAACAATTCGTCGTCTATCAAGCGGGTTTTTTCTCACTGGAGGGGTGCTATCACAAAGAACACCAAATCTTGGGTTGTTGAGGTGCGTAGATACTTGGCAGGCTATAGCCATCATGAATGAGGTGCATGATGGAGTATGCGGGGCACATATGAGCGGATATGTTTTGGCAAAGAAGATTCTTCTGGTAGGATTTTGGCTCACCATGGAGAGGGATTGTATCAGCTTCGTGCGCAAATGTCACCAATGTCAATAGCATGGAGACTTGATTCACTCTCCGCCATCTGAATTACATACAACGTATGCGCCATGGCCTTTCGTTGCTTGGGGTATGGATATCATCGGGCCCATAGAACCAGCAACTTCCAATGGACAGAGGTTCATCCTGGTTGCTATTGATTAATTCACCAAGTGGGTTGAGGCTAAAACCTTTAAGGTAGTGACCAAGAAAACAAAGGTAGACTTTGTACATGCAAATATTATTTGTCGATTTGGAATCCATGACCCTCATCACAGATAATGGAGAAAATCTCAATAGTCATCTAATGAAATAGGTATGTCACCAGTTCAAGATCATACATCGCAATTCCACCCCATACCGCCCCAAGGCAAATGGATCAGTCGAGGCAGCTAATAGAAATATAAAAAAGATACTTTCCAAAATGGTGGAAGGATCCAGACAACGGCATGAGAAGTTACCCTTTGCATTAATTGGTTATCGCACTACTGTTCGCACTTCAGTAGGGGTGACTCCATATTTTTTGGTGTACAGCACGGAAGCAGTCATCCCGGACGAAGTCGAAATCCCATCCCTTCAGATTATCATCGAAGCAGGAATTGATGATGAAGAACGGGTCAAAGATCGTCTGGAGCAATTAAGTCTAATTGACGAGAAAAGATTAGCAGCAATATGTCATGGCCATCTGTATCAACAGAGAATGGCCAGAGCATATGACAAGAAAGTGCGTCGAAGAAAGTTTGAAGTGGGTCAGTTAGTGTTGAAACGCATCCTCCTCCACCAGGCAGAAGCATAGGGCAAGTTCGCCCCAAATTGGCAAGGGTCATTTGTCGTGTCAAGAGTGCCGTCCAATGGGGCATTGTATCTAGCATATGTGGAAGGAAAATGTGTAGAAACATCTATCCATTTAGATGCTCTCAAAAGATATTGTGTATGACTTTCGTTTGTTTAAATCATTGTCTAAACTTGGCATGTTTGTTTGTACTTGGCATGTTTTAAAGACTGGAATGATGAAGGCATTTTATTCGGCTATCTAAACACTCTATCCTTTGCTAGACCCTTTGAGCTTTAATTATTTTCTTTTCATATCCCTCTTTTGGAATCAGTAATGAAAGCCATAAATACACTTGTGAGAAGATAGTGTAAGGAAAGGAAAAAATGATAAGAATAAAAAAAAGAAAGAAAAGAGAGAAAAAGAAAAACAAAAAAAGAGAGAAAAAAATAAAGAGAGAAAACGAAAACAAAACAAAGAAAAAGAAAAGAAGAAAAGAAAATCAGAAGGAAAAGAGAATAAACGACAACAACAAAAAGCAAGGAATCGGCAGGAACTACGTTTGACTTGATTCCTTTTAAGGATACATAGGAAGCCTCACGGCTCGGTCATATACAAATAAGATCCAAAGGCCCCAAGAAAGAAATTGGGAGCAAGAATTGTGTTTGTTATAATAAACTAGATTCCGAAAGTTGTAAATTTGAACCTATAAGAGTTATTTTGAAGCCTTTTATACCCCTTTCTTCCTAACCATAGCCAAAAGCCTACATTACAGTCCAAAGAAAGACGTTATGATCAGTCTGTAAGAAATTTCGAGGCAAGTAATAAGAGGTGGACCATACCCAATGACGGCACTCTAGTTCAATCATTAAACTAATAAAAATGAGAGAGTCTTATTGTTCAAAACCCTCCCAGGCACCATAAGTCGGTGAGAGTTGAGAGAAATACAAATCGGAGAGTCTTATTGGTGAAAACCCTCACGGGAACCATACGGCGAGTGCAAGGCAAGAGGCAACAACGGAAAAAGGGCTATTGGTAAAAATCCGCTCAGAACACCGTAAGTTAAGCAAAGGTAGGGTTTGGTTAAAGCAATTGGGTTAAAAATTGTCACAACAACAAAACAGGATAATCGAAGGCCGATCATCAGGACATACTGGGTCGATTAAGCCGAAGTCCATGTCATGATCATGAAAACCAGTTTTCCCGCCTAAGATAAGTTTCTTTCCTTTTCAATAGTCGCAAAGTTTGAATTCTTTTACCCTAAAACAGTTCTGAGTCATTGCATTTCATTTTCTTTCGCGTCTCCAAAGTCATCTTGTTTAAGCAAATAGGAGAGAAATTTCAAAGATCACTACTAGCTCCCAAACGGACAAAGCACATGCCACCCAATAACACAACAAAGGCAACAAAGGTTGAAACAACAAGGGGAGGGATTCACAAAAGCTTAAATGATAAAATTGACTCGAGAGGCAAGAGTTTGGCAAGTGAAGGAGCACAACACAAAGATGGGGAGGCAGAGTAAAGCCATAAGGGCTCAGGGGTCAGCCGACCATAGCACACTGACAGAGTAATCTCAGAAAGGATGCAAGTATTCTGGTGAAAGAGTCATAAGTGCAACACAAACATAGGAAAGGTTGCAGGGGTTAGCCAGGCATAGTAAAATAACTTAGCAATCTTAGGAAAGATTTAAGAGCTCTAGCAAAAGGATCGGAAATGTAACAATAAGATAAGGAGCAGAGTAAATCCACAAGGGTCAGAGGGTCCGCAGAGCATAGTACATTGACTTGTTAATCTTAGGAAAGATGTAAGAATTCTGGCAAAAGGGCCAGGAGTGTAAAACAACAATGGGGGAGCAAAGTAAAGCCATAAAGGTTCGGGGGTCAGCCAACCAACTCAGGCAACTCATCATCAATATGGAAAATTGAACACAATGGAACACGACAATGGGGAGGCTTCCAAAAACAATGCCACAAGCTAACCACCACTTTTGAAAATTACAAGTTTTCTTTGATTGACACAGGGGCAGAAAATTTCCAGAAGATCCTAAGGGAGGCCATCCAAAAGGGAAGGCAAGCACATAGCAGGTATGATAAAAAATCTCATAGCCCACTTGAAAGTAGGACCCAGCTAAAACTCAAAAATCAATATAATCAGACATAAATATTCTCCCCAGCAAGAATCGTTAGGACGCACCTGTATAATGTGACGAAACTTTAATTAG
Organism: Nicotiana benthamiana; assembly: GCA_034376525.1. Lineage (NCBI taxonomy): Eukaryota > Viridiplantae > Streptophyta > Magnoliopsida > Solanales > Solanaceae > Nicotiana > Nicotiana benthamiana. The sequence continues at coordinate 36,150,666 of CM067326.1, forward strand.
CAATCCCCATTAGAAACAACCGAGAGTTAAAAGGAGCATGCAATTTGAAATTCTCAAGACCCTCCTGGAAATGAGACTCAGTTTTAACACTCAAACAGGTGTGGGTAGCATGGGAAGAAACAAACACCTTCCCCAGTAAGAGTCGCTGGAACCCACCTGAACAATGATACCCAGCAGAAACAACAGGAAGTTAGAATTGGCATTTAATCTGGAACCCTCAGAACCCTCCTAAAAATTTGTACTTACCCTAAAACACAAAGAAGCACGGGTAACATGGGCGGGCACAAATATACCCCAACAAGAGTTGTCAGGACCCGTTTGAATAATGGGATTTAGCTTTAAATACTAATCCCCAGCGGACACATTTGGCCATCTAATTAAGAGTTGTCAGGACTTTCCTAGATAATGGGAAGAAGTTTCAATCACTGATCCCTAGTGGATCCCAGCAATATAACTCGGATAATAAGACATAGTGAAAAATAATACCTTTTAAGAACATATCCTAATACTAGAGTTGTCATTGGATTTTATTACCACTCACAGATGCATCCAGCACCAAACAGGGCGAAAACAATTTCTCTTATTTTATATGTTTTGTTGTGGTCAGGTACACGGGCAACAGTCTCAGGGCATATTTTTCAAGATACAAGTTTTGGTAATCAGGCACCCACCTGTAGAACCAAGGAATATTTTTCAAGTTGCATGTTTTGGTAATCAGGCGCCCACCTGTAGAACCAAGGAATATTATTCACGTTCCAAGTTTTGGCAATCAGGAGCTCACATGGAGAACAAGGGAATACATTTCAAGTTGCAAGTTTTGGTAATTAGGCTTCCACCTGAAGAACAAGAGAATACTTTTCAAGTTGCAAGTTTTGGTGATCAGGCGCCCACCTGGAGAACAAGGGAATACTTTTCAAGTTGCAAGTTTTGGTAATCAGGAACCCAGCTGTAGAACAAGGGAATATTTTTCAAGATGCAAGTTATGGTAATCAGGCGCCCACTTGTAGAACAAGGGAATACATTTCAAGATGCAAGTTATGGTAATGAGGCGCCCACCTGTAGAGCAAGGGAATACTTTTCAAGTTGCACGTTTTGGCAATCACGTGCCTACCTATAGAAGAATGGAATATTTTTCAAGACCCAAGTTTTGGTAAATAGACGCACACCTGTAGAACATGGGAACACTTTTCAAGTTACAAGTTTTGGTAACCAGGCGCCCACTTGTAGTATAAAGGAATGCATTTCAAGATGAAAGTTGTGTTAAGCAGGCGCCCACCTGCAAAACAAGGGAATACACATCAAAGACAATAATTCGGCATCCACACGTTAAAAAAGGAAATATAAGTCAATAGGGCAACAACAGGAAGATGCACAAGGCAACAAGAGGAAGAGGCACAAGGCACATGGCAGCAAAGCAAGATTGAAGACGTAGATAGGTTCTTTTGTAATCCATAGTTCATAGCTTAGTCTAGATTTCTTATTTTTCACAGGGTGTAATAAGGAGGTCTAGCAGCAGTAACAGCAACAACAACAACTGTGAGATCACAGCTTCGGTAGTCCCAGCTACCAAACACTCCTGAACTACATTGACCTGATTCCTCTTTAGCCGAGGATATGTAGGCAACCTCTGAAGAAGGGTGCACTCAAGATTTTCAAAAGTCTTCTAGTGGAGAATCAGGCAGGCAAAAATCTCTCATGGTCGCTCGGTTATCTTTGCCCGAAAACCTTTCGTGTCTCCGAGCAAAGAAGGGCAATTGTAAGCATGTGATTTTTGCCTCGTTTAATTACTCCTATAAAATTCATTAGAATTAGGATTTTTCTTTTATTCTTTGAATTGTAGGGAATTAATTGCATGACTTCGTGTTTGTTCACATTTTTTGTGTGCATTTTTAGTTGGCATAATTCATAAAAATACAAAAATAGCTTGTTTGCATTTAGAATTCAGTTTTATATTTTTGGTTTTATTAGTTAATTAAGATTTAAGAGAAAAATTAAAGAATTAGTCATTTTTACATTTTTTGAATAACTTTCTTTTAAATTGGGATTTAATTAGTTTTAGGAAAATTAATTAGTTTGATTTCAGTTTACTTGAAGCCTTTGTTATTTTTAATTTTAATTTTAACTTTTCTTTCTTTTAACAAGAACAAAAATTAAGAAAAGAAATGAAAATAAGTTGAATTTAAATAATAAGAAAAGAAGTTAATTAAAAAAAAAGAAAATATAGAGAAAGAAGGAAACACGCTAGTCGTTTTCGTCCATTAGTCACCACATTTGGCAACCCGAATTGAAATTATGTGCCAACCTAAACCCATTAGCCAGCCCAAAGCCCTCATCCGGTCTAGCATTTGTCTAAAAATAAAACGATGTCGTTTAGGGCCTCTCAATCATGAATGTTGGATCTCATCAATCCAACAGTCCGGAACTGCCTAGGTTTATGGTATTTAAGTGTCGGGCAACCGCCTACCCCCAAACATCGTCTCTCACCCCTCTAACTCAGAGACACCCCATGCTGGCTCCGCCCTAAACCGCCGCCGGAAATCAGCCCACCGTGATGGCGAAGTCCCAACAGCCTCCAAAATTTTACCATGGCCTCGGCTTCCTCTCCTCATCATGGATCTATGATTGGTTTCTTTGAAAACCCAACCAGAACCCTTGAATTCGTGAAACCCTAGCCACCGCCACCCAGGGCGGCGCTACCACCCTTTCACTACCAAATTAACAACCCTGAACCCTCTCCCTCTCCTTTTGCCAAAACTCCAAACCCCATTCCTTAAATCACAGCCAATCTTTTCGAATACCAAATCAAAAACTCGAAGCAAACCCTAACTCCTCCAAAATTCCAAAAAAGCACACCCCCATACTAACATGTAACATTAGTTAAAAAGCAAATTCGCTGATTCAATTTTTAATCTGTAAGTTTTATTTTCTTTTTCGGTGTTTGATTTTGTATGATGACTGATCTCGGGCTCATGGTTTTCGATTTTTAGTTTAATTTTAGTTTTTGATCTTGGTTATGGTTGATACTGTTAGCATGATTTCTGATTTTAGTTTAATTTTTGTTGTGATGTTGTTGGTTTAATTCAATGTTTAGTTCTTTAATTTTTACTTTTGTTTAGTAGTTTAGTTATATTCGACTTTTCTGTTTAGTTTAGTTTAGAATTAATGTCGATTTAGTTTGATTCATGACCTAGTATTATTTTGTAGTTGATTGTTAATTTTGATTAATTGATAATTTGATAGTAGTATGAACTGCGATTAATTTTCAGTTTCCTTTTGTTTTTTGTTTTTTGCTTAGCACTAAATGTATTTGATAATTTTGTTTTAGAGTTCTTGAAATTGTTTCGGTTATAGCTAAGTAGTCTAGACCTTTATTTTGTTAACTATGGTTAGTAAAAAGGGTTGGGGTCTGCTAGTATAGGTTTGGTGATTTCAGACTAGTTCAAGGTAATATAGGTAACTCAAACAAGAGAATACTGCAAATAACTGAATTGGAGACCCCTAGAACATTCTAGAGGGGGTTCCAATTAGAATTTCAGTAACTTAGTACAATAACATGGGGGATAAGTCAGTATTTTAGGGACTAACTGATTAAAACTGAAAATTGAGAGGGGACTAAGGGTGTAACATAAAAATCAGCAGGTGTAGCCCTAGTTGTTCGCTTATAAAAAGCACCATTTCTCGCCTTAGAAAAAAAAAAGAAGAACTAGAAATTCCAGAAAAAGGCTGCTAATTTAGGAAGGTTTTGAGGTCTGAAATATTCATAAATAAGAATCTGCATTAACTTTACTGTTTTAGGAGGAGAGTGATATAACTCTAGGAAATAAAAGAGTTATTATCACCATACTTCAAAAATTCCAGAAATGGCTATAATTTTACTGTTCTATTGACTTCCTTTTTCTCTAACTCTAAAATTCCGGCTGATTGGAGTAATCTGGTGTTATTTGAGGTTTGAGGTGGTTGAACTTGGGTTTTCTTTAAAAAGGGTCTGGTTTGAAGTTGTTTTTGTCCTGGTTTGATTGAAATTGGTTTTGGACTATTGTGCTTCATTTGTTTGGTTTAATATTGAACTTGGGAAATCCTTATTGCTGCTTATTGCTGATTCATCATTTCACCCTTTTTTTTCTATTCCTAGGTACCTCTTGTAATACCATTGATTATGAAGCAAAACTTTGAGGAAAATGGATTGATGTGAAGAGTTGGAGCACTAGAATTTTTACTTTGTCTTCTGATTTGCGTTACTGTGATGCTTTGTCTATTTGGGCTTACATGAGTTATGTATTATTAAAATCAGCATGTATGTAGACCTTATTTTATTTCAGTAGTATTGCTTAAGTTGACAATTTATTTTAGTTAAAGGTAGAAGATTATATGGAAATTATCAGGTTTTATCATTGTTTAACATGTATAAGTTTGATATTTGTTCTAGTAATTTGTTTATATTAAACTCTTGTTGTTCACAAGGCGTAAGTTCATTTATATTCTTATTTGTGGTAATACTGGGTTCGCTCCATGTTTCCAATGATAATGTGAGTTTTAGGTTTTGTACTACTGTGTGAACTCAAAGTGATTGTAGAACTAATGTAGGTATTTATACTAATGCTGATTCATCAAGTGCGTTTAAAGGTTGTTAGTTAAATCCTGTCTATGTTGCCTTAGGATTCCATGGTTATAGCTGTGAGAATAGCTGACTAGAATTTGGAAATCTGCAATTGTTTTTATATTCACATTTTATCAGAATTTAAGCATGTTGAGGGAGCTCAGATCAAAGCTCAGTTATTAATCACTTATGTGATTTCCAATTTTGTTTGCACTGCTGTATCTAAACTTGGGCCATTCGTATAACCCAACGTTGGCCCAATGGCTTGACAAACGAGCCTGGCATAATCAATATTTATGGCGTTTACCAGAATTTTAATATTGTGATTGCGGTTGCGTATACATTCGCGTAACATGACCATGATCCTAAATTAATTCGGGGTATGCATTCACGAAACTCCGCTCAATCGTTTCTTAATAATAAAATTTGTTACATGCTGTTAATTATTTTTAGCTCTCATAAGTTCATTAAAATCACATATGGTCTTTTAGTAATTTCGTAGGCTAGATAAAAATAATATTTCGTAGAATATCTTTTAGGGTCGTTTAAAATACTAGTGTAATTGGGTATACGCCTGCATAACACAATTATACTTCTAAAAACAAAATAGGAGTATGCGTTTGCGCAACTTTGGCCAAGAACTTTAAATATTAATTAAGCATTATTAATTATGGATACGTTTGTGTGACATGATTTTTGACGCACCAAATAAATAGTTACACGTACGCATGACCCGTTTCAAGATAATTATTCTTAATTAAAAAGATGAAAAAGCCATAGCACATAGGTTCTAAAATAAGTAATTAAACAATTTAATAAGTCAAATATAATCAAAGCGTTCGTGCTAGAACCACGAAACTCGGGAGTGTCTAATACCTTCTCCCGGGTTAACAGAATTTCTTACCCGGGCTTCTGTATTCGCAGACTGTATAATAGAGTCAAGCTTCCTCGATTCAAGATTTTAAACCGGTGACTTGGGACATCATAAATTATTCCAAGTGGTGACTCTTATTTTTTTAACAAAATAATCCTGTTTCGATTGACACTTAAATTGGAAAAAACTCCCTTTATTATACCCTACCGTGGGTGTTGTGTAAAAAGGAGGTGTGACAAAGGGCAGATACTAAGGGACATATTTGGTTAACTTCCATTGAATAGAAGATAATCAATCCTAATTGGATTAAGATATTTTTTTCGGGTTTATATGTTGCTACATTTACATTCATAATATTTACAATTAGTCATTTTCTGCCTTAGTGGAACTAACTATTTTTTATCATCACTCAGTTCACAAGCATGATTGAATCTTGAAAAGAGATTGGAGTGCTTACTCTGCCAAACAAGATTACGTATGAAGAGGAACACGGTGCACAATAATTAGAGGTTCCTAATGCTGATTCTTCTATATTGGAACCCAAACATACAGATTGTAAAGAGGACAAAGAATCTGTAGCTAAGAAGCTCAGGAAGCTAGAAAACGGAATTGAGCCAGTAATATTATTAACTGCAATATATTTACATATTTGCTAAAATTTGTCTACATTTGATAACAATTTATGGAGTACACATTGTAGTTAAATTTGTATTATAATTCTATAGTCATCTATGTTTGGATTGCACACATTGTAGTTGAATTGTAGTATAACTGTAGCACTTTGTAGACAATTGCGAAAACAATATTTCCTCGTACATAATTAAACTGATTTGTAATTTATTTGAATAAAATTACCAACTAACTATATTTTTAACTTTTAGGTTGATGGAAAGTTAGAGGATTTTAGGAAGTCTGTGTTTGACGAACTCTATGCCCTTCGAGTGTTTATAGATGATTATGTGAAGAGTGTTTTGAATTTATAAACAGGAGATATGATGTGGATGAGGCAAAGGTAAGAGTTTTCATATATTTATATACCAAAACAAATTATGACATATGAAACAATATACTCAAACTAACATATAATCTTTAGTTTGCTGGTAGTTCAACCAAAAAATAATGACAAACAACAAGAAGTGAACAACCAGTAATTTCAGTTCAATATTGGTGACACAAGCAACACATGTATCTACAAAATACCTACAAATATAAACACTTAGTATAAAACTTTACAGAGCATAGTTTTATTATTTACATTTTATCTACAACTTCCTACATATATCTACAACTTTCAAGGCTGCATTATCTAGTATTATTTACCCTTTTTAACTATAAATTGAAGCTGCAGTTTGTCCAAAACATGTTCCAGCGTATGTTGACTTATATCTAGAATTTCAAAAAGCAACTGAGGTAGAACAAGCAGGTATAATATCATACTGTCATTCAGAATAAACAATTGTTGTTTATACAATTTTACATTCATGTTAAGTAAGTTATGTTTATGTAACAAATATTGAAGATATGAATGCACAACCCTCAATTCACGGAGTGACTATAGCAGCTCAGATAGAACAAGCCATTGAGAAACAACTAAATGAAGGTGAAGATGCACAACATGTGTATGAAGTTATTTCTGAAGGATCAGGCATTGATAAGAAATGTTTGACATTGGATGACTTTGAGTTGCCAGACAACTTAACACAATTGGTTAAGTATGGAGAGCCCATACCAGATGAAGCAAACCCTATTTATCTGAGGAGAACCAGGCAACCGGGGAAACATGCACGATAACCTTTGATACCTCTATATAGTTTTGGAGGTAGCAGCTTTATTGGACCTAAATTTTTCTACCTCAACACCTTTTCATAACTCTTATATGTGAAAATGTAGATTCTGATGTGTTAGATAAGTTCAACAACTGGTTATACCACCGCTGTGACAAAGTATCTAAGAGGTATGAATACTTAATTTGATACATTCATTTCGGCATTTTAAAGTTTAAATATGTAACTCATTCGGCGATTTTTTGATTGGACATTTATTTATTATTACAAGAGGAAGGATCCCTTTCCCATAAAGGATAACAAAATGAAGCCTTGGTTTGACCTTGGAGTTGAAAAGGTGGATAAGAAGGACTGGTTTTATTCCATTGCTCACCCTGAACAAGTCCTCAATGACTCAGCAAGAATCAAAGAATAAATTCACAAGGTATATTGTTTCTTCTGTTTTGTAGCATAATTGTAGTTATATTGCAGATATGAAATATATATGACCATGCCTTTTATTATAAATTGTAGATATAATGTAGACATTTCTAATAAATGTTGCTCTTATTAGTTGTACTATGATTGCATTTAGGTTGGACCTTATGTATCATATTTGATGATGATTTCTATGTAAAAATTTTATCTTTGGTAATTTGGACAGAACTGGTATATATGTATTTCATATATTTATAGTTAATTTGTAGTTAAATTGTAGAGCTAAGTTGAAGACCTAAATATTAACTTTAGTTTGAATTTAGATATTATTTAGACTTTATGGTAGTTGCTGTATTCCAGGTGTTGCTGTGTATAATAGCCAAGGTGTAGCTATTTGTTATATTATTTGAATTCTAGCTTTGTACTTTAAAGTGTAGCTGCTTTATTTATAATTTTAGTTACACTGTAGCTTATAATATATTTTATTTTATTTTGCATGACATTGATGTTATTATGTATTACCTGAGAAAAAGAGGCAAATATGGCCCCAACAACAACACTAGGCTTACAACAAACGATTGCTTGTTCAAGTCAAAGAACGAACAAATCTATGAGAAGTTTATAAGTTCTTAGCCAGAAAAAAGTATTCAATTGTTAAACTCGATGATGATTTTGCAGGATATATTCTTGGGTATAGAATTCTTGCTAATTTTGTCTGGGATGAAGTTGACTATGTCATCGTGCCCATGAACATTGTAGAGAATTTCCATTGCATGTTGGTCGTTTTCGACATAGCGGACAAGCAACTTTATGTGTATGATTTCATGGCGTCTTCACACCATCATAATGATGTCGAATTGTGTGTTGATAAGTTTTCAATCATTGTCCCTCTGTATTTGTCTTGCACTGGTTTCTACGAAAAGCGTAAAGACATTGACTTCAAGACCACAAAGTCATACATTAAGAAACCAGTTACAGACCCTCTCAACATACAGTGGATGGTTGTGGAGATTCCTCAGTAAAAGGAAGGATAACTGTTAAAAAAAACTATTCTCGCTTTCTAGATGTTTAATTATTTTCTTATAATCATTTGTTAAATAGTTAAATTGTTTTGTCTTATGCAGCAATTGTGGTGTATTTGTGGTTGATTTTACGGAGTATGTTAGCCTTGAAGATTTGTCAATCCCTTCAGAAGACCATTTCGATATCTACTAACACCGTAGACGCTATGGAACTCTCCTATGGGACTATGCTACAAAGAAACAAGAAGATGAGTCAATCAGTGAAAGTGAGGTTACAGTCATGCTAGCAAGGAGGAAGGGTTCTCTTGATAAGAATGAGAAGACTAGAGTCCAGAGAAAGAAGAAATAGTGTTTTGTTTTCCTAGTTTAGTTGATGCCAATTTGTAGTTGAAGGAGAATACACTACTTGTATATAATTTTGGAGACACTCATTGTAGTTATTGTATATAATTTTTTTGTTGTATATGTTCATAGATTTTGTGAAATACCTTCAAGTTCTAGTTAATATCTATATATAATTGTCAGTTGAAGTTAAATTACACAACAAAGAGAAGATATAAATACTCCAATCATAGAAATATATAATCCACAAATCATCTACATATTGTTACTAAGACTAAAAATTAACGACATTTAACCTATATTTTACCTACAATCTGGAAACATTTTACATTAAAGTTACTTTTTTAATATCAGTTGTATTGTACATAATAAATATTAATATTTAATTACACTATACCAAAGACAAATTTAGATGCCTGACACAATTCATAAAAGCATATTAAAACACACATTAAAAGATTGTAGTCTACTTTATAATGATCTATAAAAGCTTAAACGATTACACAAAAAATCTTCTAACTTTAACTCATTAACAGTTAGATTGTGCGACGACCTGACCCGTCGCCACGTGAGTTACTGCCCCATTTCCCCATTCTTTTGCTTCTTTTTGCTTCATTATAAGTGTCTTGTGTGAACGAGTTGATGTAGATTAATTTTAGAAGGAAATGAGACACGTAGACTCTTTAAGGAAGGCTTGTTTTGAAAAAGTCAATCTGACATTGACTTATGTGTTAGGAGGCTCGGATGTGAATTCTAATGATTCGTTTAGCATCGGGGGATGACTTGTGACTTAGGAGTGTGATCTCAAGTGATTTTGGAGGGCCGATGTAGAATTAGGCTTGAATTGGTGAAGTTAGTGTTTTGGCGAATTCCGGTTGATGGGTGAGATTTTGATCCGAGGATCAGAATGGAATTCCGAAAGTTGTTGTAGTCTCATTAGGTGATTTGGGATGTGTGTGCAAAATTTCATGTCTTTCCGAGGCGTTTTGGTTGGGTTTTTATCAAATGTGTGTTTCCGAATCTTTAGAAGAACTTAGGCTTGAATCCAATGTAATGGTTTTGGTGTTGTTTGAAGTGTTTTGATGATTGGACCAAGTCTGAATGATATTTTGAGATGCTTTGATGCTTTTGGTTGAGGTCTCGGGGGCCTCTGGGTGATTTTGTATGGCTAACGGGGAGTTTTGGACTATGAACATTTGCAGAAATTGGCATCAACTATTGCATAACATTTTGCTCTATGCATCGTAGAGGGTGTTTTCCATCGCACAGAAGGTTTTTTTCGGGGCTGGTTAGTTTTTCAATGCGATCGCAGGGTTGTGTTCGCGATCGCGTAGATTCAATAGATCATGCAGTGCGATCGCGGGTGTGTCAGTGCGATCGCATAGAGGAATCTTGAGAGTTTGGATTTTTGTTCATCACGATCGCGTGGTTGAGTCTGCGATAGCGTATGGTAATGTGTTTGGCCATTGAAATCGCATGGTGTTTATGCGATCGTGTAGTGCTAAAATTTGGAGTTTGAATTTTGTGCACTGTGATCACCAGCCTGGGGCTGCGATCACATAGAGGAAAGGAGGCCTGGACAGAAGGGTTTTTAATAATATTTCATTCGGGAGCCTAAGTCAATTTTCACCATTGTTGAGCACCCTTTAGAGCTTTTGTACTTGAATTGAAGAGGGTTTGACTAGGAGTGATTGGAGGTAAGTCCTATGAACTAAAAACACGATTTTGTTGTGAAATTAACCTTGAAATCCATGTAAACTTAGCAAAAAGGGAAAGAACTAGGGCTTGAGTTTTGATATTTGAAATTGGGATTTGAGGGATTATTTAGGCTCCGATTTTGATGATCTTTATATGTAGAGACGTAGAGACTCGTGGCGAGATAAGAAACACATTGGTATGAGAATTTTAAAGTTTCGAGAAGTGGGCCCGGGGCTCGGGGTTTTGCCGATTTCGGGATTTTTGATGTTTTTTGATTATTTTCGATTGAGCATTGTTCCTTTATCTTATTGTGATGTATTCGTTGTGGTTTTGGTCAGATTTGATGCATGAGGAGGTAAATTTTAAAGGCAAGGGCATAGCGAACTAGGATTTTGGCCGGCTTGAGGTGAGTAATAGATGTAAATGATGTCCCGATGGTTTGAAACCCCGTATTTGCACATCCTAGTTCTATATTAATGTGACTTGCACGCCAGATAGAGAGCGTGGGGTAGAGCACCATTGGGGATTGTGACTTGATCGGTAAGGTATATGATTATACTGTGTATTTAACTGAAATTCACTTATTATCATTATAATTGAGTTGAATACTATATTTGGGCTTCGTGCCAAATGATTTAATCCTTCAGGGGTTGCTATTCTAAGCACGTGATTTTCTCCTATATGAATTACTCCTATAATTCCGAATAAAATAATTTCTTTTTGCTATTTTTAATTATTTTGATTTTTGCTGATTTTTGTGGTATTTTCTGTTAAGTTTTTGCATTTGTCTATGCATTAATTTAATGAAAATACAAAAATATGGGCATTTGCATTTTAGGATTTAACCCTGCGTTTTAATGATTAATTAGTAATTAGTTATTACATAAAATGAAAAATCAAAAATAGTTTTAATTTGTATTTATATTTTTAATTTTTGTTTTGTTTAGGTGATTTTTATTTTTATTTAGATAATGACTATGTAGGATTAATTAAGATTTTTTATAGGTCAATTATGGACTCATACGACCACTAATAATACACCACAGGTTCTCCTTTCCATCCTCTACCCAAATCTGAATCCAGCATTCCTCAAATCTCCCTTGAACCTGTCGAATAGGTTAAAACATGTCCGCCGCGTCCGCCGTGTGCGGTGGTGTATCACCCAACCTCGCCCAAAATAATATCTGTGACCTTCCTTACCACCTGTTCTCGAACCCGTGATTGGTTCCCTTCGAACATCGCCGGAAGTGCTCAAATATCGAGTCGAGGACTGGCCGAACCCTAGAGGGTTCAGAATGGGAGCCTTCCCTTGAATTTCAAAGCTCGAAATTCTATTCCACACTTACCTCAGATAAGTTCTTTTCTTATTTTTATTTTTGTTTTGAATTATTTTTCCTGTAAATCGGTTCAATCATGTTTGCTGTAGGATTATTGATCTTGTTTAAGCTTCATTGTGTTTTCAATTAATTTAGTTATTAAGGATAGCATTTTTCCTATGCATGGATTTTGTTTCTAAAACTAATTTTCCTTTGTGCATATTAGGTGTTTGATTAGGTTTGATCTTGTTCGTCTCAGTGTTTTTATTTCCTTTTAGACTTAATATAGGGTTTGTTTGATTTTCATTGCGGTTTTAATAAAAATTATTCTTTAATGGTTGTGATAAGTAGTTTCCTTTAAATGTGTTAGTTGAATTATATTCAAATTATAGGGTTAAGCGCAGTAAATTAGAAAAGTTAGAATAGTTAACATCAGCTGGTAATTGTAGAAGTAATTCAAGGGTGGTTTGGGTAGTTCATTGGGGAATCTTTATCAATTGATTTAGGAAGCTTCTAGAATTGGAGTCAAAGTTGAAATTCAAACCTTAATTGTTATGACTTGGATAACAAGTTAAGAATTTAGGGACTAGTTGGTTGAATCTTAAAATAAAAGGAGGACTAGTAGTTAAAATAAGAGGGAAGGGGTTGACCTAAGTGTTAGACATAAAATGGCACCATTATGCCTTCATTCACAAGGTTTTGAGGCTGAAAAATCATGAAAATTCCCTAATGACTTCCAGGAACACTAAAATTCCAGCAACTTAAAAATTCCAAAAGGTTCAGATCTGAATTTAATCCTTGCAATTCAAATTCAAAAAATCAGAAATGTTGTTTAGCTTGAACACCTAAAAGTTTCCATTCAAAATTAGATCCTTTAGACCCTATTATACTGTGATACTTACATCATTTAGCTTAGGATTTAGATATTGAAGTTTTTCTAGGTATTTTACTTAATTGGATTTCAAGTGATTTAAGCTCAATCAAGGGCTATGTTTAGTTTATTATAGGTTGAGGCAACTTTGGTTATCAAATTGATCCTTTTGTTTATGTGTTGGTGCTGGGTTTTTACTGCTGAGCTACTGTTGATTCCATCTTTCTCCTTTGCTTCATTGTAAATTTCAGGTACACATCTTAAGGTTCCCTTGATGTAGTCTTTGAATTAAAATGTAAGAGAAGCATTGTTTCATAATTCATGCTCACTTGGACTGTTGAATGGTTATTGTTCGATATGTGTTTATATATGTCTGTTTAAGTAGTTCATTTTATTTCTTTTGGTTTGTATATTTGAACCCAGAATGTATAAGGACTATATAACTTGCTTTCATTTTGTTATAGTTTGTAATGGTCCGGCTGTCTAGTGTAACTCTAGGGTAGTTCTAGTCTATTTAAAGGTTTGAAATCTTTTAATAGCCAATAGAAAATAAGTAATGTAGATTCAAGCATGAAATGCAGTCTTAAAATTGGCACGTAAGCAAAGTCGAATTGTTCATACGTATATTCTGAGAATTATTATGTTTTATCGTGTATTGAATTCATGATTTTCTGGGCTCCGCCTAAATCCAGTGCTTGGCCAGGGCTCATAGTGTTTTGCCAATCAGAACAGGCTGCCTAAATAATTTGGGGATAAGGTCTACTTGGAGGCCCAAAATGAGATTCAGCTTTATAGCTGAAACTTCGTTACACAGAGTCATATTCCAAAACTCAAATTGATAAGTATTGGGCCTCATATTCATGTCCCACACTGTTCGCCCATGGAGACAATACAATTGTTGAGTTGTGGACTGCTAGGGACAATTCTAAATCGGACTCCTGCCTTGGTATAACTATAATTAATAATTAACAATACTAGATAATCAGTCTTTTGGAGATGAATTCAATAATAGTTTGCTTTAGAATTGGCTTTTAAATAGTAAATCTAGGTGTGCCGTGCCGAAAAAAATCTCAAATGCATGGTACGTATCTGAATTAATCTTGTTTATCCTTAGATTCCGAGACGTGTTATTTAGAAAATTCCATGGGCGTCGCAAGTTGCAAATGCCTAATTGCTTTAGGCGTGTTAGTTTAATAATTTACCTTTCCTAAAGTTGGGTGCATATTTATGTGACCCAAATCCAAATCTCAACGAAGTTGAAATGTGTCAAAAACCATGGGTGCATTTACGCGATGTGGTTCGAGGCATGTTTTAACGACATTGCAATTTTTTTTAAAATAACAAGAAAGGCGGCTAAAAGTTAAATTTTGCACATAAGTTCATAATGCTTTAAAATTAGATTAAGCTGAATATGACAGTTGAACGACCGTGCTACAACCACGGAACTCAGGAATGCCTCACACCTTCTCCCGGGTTAACATAATTTCTTACTCGAATTTCTGGTTCGCGGACTGTTAAACAGAGTCATTCTCTTCCTCCATTCGGGATTAAACCGGTGACTTGGGAAACCATAAATTTCCCAAGTGGCTACTCTGCATTTTTATAATAAATCCTGTTTTGGTTGTCTTTATTTGGAAAAACTCCCTTATCTACAACCTTTGCGGAGTTGTAGTGCAAAAAGGAGGTGTGACAGCTCTGGCGAGTCTGCTGGGGAACAAACCCGAAATCTCTGGGTCAGGGTTCAGCATTTCGAGCTTAGAAAAATTGTTGTATTTGGCTTTGTTATTATCCGATCTTTGATTTTACATGTTGACTTAATGTGCAAAATGATGCTTTTACTACTTTGATATATTTGCACTGTACATATAAACTGTTACGAAACCCTTATCTTCTTATCTCCGGGGATGTGCTCGCTAGTCGAGACTCCCTATTCTATTAGTGTCATACCTTGAAATAAGCAAGATTCTCGGACAAGTTACAAAGCCGGATGATCTTGCGAGTCCCTGGTACGTAGCCCCCTCCTCGACTCACGTTGTCCGCTCGGGGTGCACAGTCTAGAACAAATACCCAGGTTTCAAACATAGAATAACTTAATCTCATGTTGAATCCCTAGTAGGAACGCTTATCTGCATCATGCGTTTGACTTAGGGGACTCAACGTAGGGGTTAACCTTAAAATGTGCAGACATAACCTTAAAATATTCCTCCAGAAGTGTTGAAAGGCCGTACATGCAAAACTGGGTTTTTTGGTTTTAGAAAACAAACTTCATAAAAGAAAGGGGTAAATTTTGATTTTGAAGTAAAACGGAATAAAATCCTAAGTTGTTAATTCGCTTTATAAATGTGGAGGATGAGCACAGTCCAAAATGAACCTTTTGCATTTGTAAGTAGAATCCCTTTGGAGTTGCGGCTGTGGTGGAATGATCTAGGTATAGAAGGGCAAGATGAGGTAACGAAATATTTGGGAGGCTTTCCCGGACTATTGGAGATTGTGACTCGAGGTGACATCATAAGAGCGTTGTTCAGGTGCTGGGACCTGGCGCTCAATGTGTTCCACTTCTCAGATTTTGAACTTACCCCGGCCTTAGAAGAAATACCCGAGTACATTGGGGATGCTGAACTTCCTTTGAGACATAAGTATTTGGTTGCTCCAAGAATTGTAGCTGTGCATAAATTCTTAGATACCCTGAAAATAAGTAGAGTGGTACACGACTCAAGCTTGGCAGCACGGTTTTGCACCTTTTCATTCCTGTACGACAGATATGGTCATATAGGGATTTCAAAAAACTAGAGAACAAAATCTTCACTAAGGAAACCACATGAAATGGGAAGAACATAGATGTTTTGCTTTTCTGGTGGCTTTCCTAGGGCTCATGGTGTTTCTAAGGAAAGATGGGAACATCGACATAAAAATAGCAGGGGCTGTGAGCACTCTTCTCACCCAGGCCAAGTGCACACTCGCGCTTATGATAGTAGCTGAGATCTTTCGTGCTATCACAGCTTTCAGGGCCGGGAAAGATTTCTTTGAGGGGTGCAATCTATTGTTGCAAACGTGGATAACCGAACATCTATGCCACCATTCCCAATTCATGGGCCATGGGTCAGCGGAGAAAATATGCATAGAAGAATTTTACGCAAGGATTGAAGGGCTCAGTTTTCCCGAAGGAGTAACAAGATATCTTACTTTCAGTCCCTCACTGCGAGTCAAATAGAGTTGATGCTAGGATGGTTGTCTGTGGACGAAATTATATACATTCCAGCAACGGAGCATCACTTCCTTCTGATAGGTCTTAGGAGCATCCAGCCTTATGCCCCGCATCGGGTTTTGAAACAACCCGGGAGATGTCAGATAGTGCCAAAACACGAAGATCTTAGTATCCGGGTAGTCGAGATTGGACCTGATGGCCCGTTCCCCGAAGCAATGGTCTTCAAAATTTGGAATGAATACCAATACCTAACAGCAAACACTTGCATATGGGATCGGTCCAAAGGTGAATGTTGCCAGGATACCTTGCTTGGTATAGGAGAGAAATTGAGTTCGAGAGGCCAGCCAAAAGGCCTCATCTCTAGGAATTAATCGAAGCATCGCAAGAGTAGTGGGATTGGTTGGCTAAAGAACACGAATACAGGGCTACAATAAGCAAAGTGGAGAAGCATGTCATGAATTTGTAATTCGAGAAAGATTTGCAGGCTGCTACAGATGAGGGCGAAAAGAAAAAACTGGAAAAGGAAAATGAGGCCCTTCGGGCCCAAATTCAGAAAATGAAAGTAGCAGCGGAAAACCCCATCTTGAGTGCCAAGGATACAAGACTTATATATGGCTTGAGACAAAAGGTGAGTGACTACAGTTTTGATTTGTACAAAGCAGAAAACGAACTAGTCAGGGCTCGAAAACAATTGTCTGAAAATGCGGCAGAATGAGCACGTCAGGTTAGGCAATTAAAAGAAGTGTTCGACGGTGAGGTGACAAGGTTAAAGAAAAGGGTCGTAATTGCAGAAAACAAAATGCTCAAACAGGAAAAGAGTTCAAAATTGAAAGAGAACATTGTTACATAACATTGGCACAATTAGGGTTTGATTTGCAATAGCTTCAATAGTAGAATCAAGTAGCCAAACAAATTTGGATGTCAGGTGGTTAGTACTTGCGGCATTCTGGCAACCCACTGCTACAACACGCGCTCTAAGAGCAAGAATGTCATGGCCAATCAGGAAACCAATGTCAGCATTATTACCCCTCAAAAGAAGTAGAGAAATTGGACATTAATGCCATGAAGTAGGAAATGTACAAACTGAAACATCAAATGGCCGAGATGTACCAGGAATGGGCGAGAGGACATCCACCCCCAACCTATCCTACTAACCCCACCTTTATTCCACCACTGGCCCAAGTTCATGACCAGTCCACTACTGATCCACCTTCAAGTATTCCTATCTACTCGCAGCACCAGGGTACGACCTCTCAACCACCCCCAGCTCCACTACACGAAGCCATTCCTCATCCCCATCCACCAATTCCTCCCATTTATGTGGGACCACCTCCTCCCGCACTCCATTGATCATTAAGTGAGCCCTTTCTTGAAACTTACGATTGCCAATACTATCCATCGAAACCCGCTTTACAAATATCATGAAACTCACTCCTATGTTCCCCCCTTTGAATCCCGACAGGATTCGAAAAGCCAGTCGAAAATCCTAAGCAGGAGGAGGTGCTCTTAAAAGTTAAGAGTTTAGAACAATCGTTCAGAGACATGCGATGGTTAGGTGGCCAGGTGAGTGTGGCGTTCAAGGTCCTTTATTTATTTCCAGACATGCAGTTGCCTCCAAGTTTTAAGATGCCTAAATTTGACTTATATGATGGATATGGCGATACAGTCGTGCATCTAAGAGGGTTTTTCAGCAAAATAAGAGGAGTAGGGGGAAAAGATGAATTCCAATGGCATACAATAGCCAAAGTTTAAGTGGGTTGGAATTGGAGTGGTACACTCGACAGGATCACAATCGGTGGTACACTTGGGATGACCTGGCACAAGCGTTTGCTTGTCACTTTCAATATAATCTCGAGATTGTCTCGGATCGTCCGCATTTGAGATTGTCCCGGATCGTCCGCATTGGAGTGGTACACTCGGCAGGATCACAATCGGTGGTACACTTGGGATGACCAGGCACAAGCATTTGCTTGTCACTTTCAATATAATCTCGAGATTGTCCCGGATCGTCTATCTCTGACAAAACTAGAGAAGAAACACAACAAGAGCTTCAGGGAATACAATTCCCGATGGAGAGAACAAGCAACCAGAGTTGATCCTCTGATGAAGGAGAGTGAGATGGTTGACTATTTCCTGCATGCTCTGGAACCTACCTATTTCGGGTATTTGGTGTCAGCAGTAGGTAAATATTTAAGCGAAGTAGTTAAAATGGGGAGTATGGACGAGGAAGGCCTCAAATCCAACAAGATCATGAACTACTCTGCAATCAAGGCAACCACTCAGGACATTCAGGGTGGAGCTGGGGGAACATTTGGAAAGAAGAAGAAGAAGGAAGTAGCACCAGTTGAGCCGGGAACTTGGTTCAGGCCTCGGTCCCCATCCCATTACACCCAACCTTGTACTCACCACCAAACATACCCACACACTCCATAGGGCCCACCACAACATAACTATCTTCCGTTAGAACCTCGCTTCTCAGTCCATCACATACAAGCATATATCCAACCTCCTGCCCATGCACAATGGCGTGTGCCAGCCCCACAAAATACCTACCCAACTCCATAAAATAATTACCCACCTCCAAGAGTCTACCAACAACCCTGGAAACCCGCCTTTCGAGCCAATACAGTCTTGAGAAATGAAAGGGTGCAGAAGAAGAAGACTTTCATTCCATTGGGAGAATCCTACACTAGTTTATTCCATCATCTGCGACAACTGGATATGTTGAGACCAATAGAAGCAAAATTGCCGAACCTTCCTCCAAAGAATCCAGATCATTCTGTTAGCTGTGAATATTGTTCTGGTGCACAGGGGCATGATACAGAAAAGTATTGGCATTTAAAGAATGCTATCCATGAACTTATCGACTCCTACCAGATTAAAGTGCAAACTCCAGAGCCACCCAAAATTAACCAAAACCCACTGCCAGCCCATCATAAGACTAACACGATTGAGATTGTAGAGAAAGGGAGAGAGCCTAAAAAGCCCTCACAGACGGTAATGATGATCAAATACGGCAAAGTCAAGACAACTGAGAACATAAGGAGTGAGAAGACAGTGATCGAGGTAAAAGGAAGAAGCATCAAACTTGTTATAGTTCAAGGGAGCTCATCATGAACAGTTGCACCAAAACAAGAACAAGAACAAGTGATAGTACCCGGGGCAGCTAGAGAACCTGCCATAGTTTTGGAAGGTTCTCGCATAGAGCCTGTCATAGTGAAACCAGTAATCCAGCCTCCAGTCGCCAATAACAAAGCCATTCCTTGGAGATATGAACAAGAAATAGTGATGTACAAAGGGAACGAAGTTAAGGGAGAGGTTTGTGAAGCTCGTGGTCTAACACGGTCAAGGAGATACTTCGCCCGTGACGAGTTAAGGAAAAGCAGGATGCCTAAGGATAACCCAGAATCGATGAAGAAAGTTGTCCTAGAAGAAGAGGCAGAAAAATTCCTGAATAAAATGAAAATGCAAGAGTACTCCATCATAGAGAAATTAAGGAAGACACTAACCCAGATATCCTTATTGTCCTTACTGATCCATTCAGATGAACACCACCAGGCATTGATGAAGATTTTGAACAAAGCTCACGTCCCTGACAAGATAATAGTAAATCATTTGGACAATATTTCAAACAAGATATTCGAGGTAAATCGGGTCACATTCTCTGATGACGAGCTTCCCATGGAGGGCACTAAGCAAAATCGAGCCCTTTATTTGACTGTGAAAAGTGAAGATGCTGTGGTCGCCCAGGTTCTGGTTGACAACAGGTCCAGTGAAAATATTTGTCCGCTCTCAACATCGATAAAGATAAATGTGGAGAATGAAAGGATCCACAAGAATAACATTTATGTTCGGGGGTTTGATGGCAGAGGCAAAGACTAAGTAGGGGATATAGTGCTGGAAGACGATAGGGCATGTTGGGTTCACATGGAATTTCAAGTGCTGGACGTGGTAGTTTCTTTTAACCTGTTGTTGGGCAGGTCCTAGATTCACGCAGCCAAGGCAGTGCCATCTACTTTGCACTAGATGGTAAAATTTGAAGGGGACCGGCAAGAGATTGTGGTGCCCGGTGAAGATAATCAGTGTGTTTCAGGTGATGCTATCGTACCTTTTATTGAATCTGAAGACAGCAAAGGCCCATGGGTCTACGAGATATTTGAAACGGTGTCAGTTGAGATGATCCCGAATGGTGAGGTTGTCAAAACTCCAAAGATAGCAACCGCATCAGTCATGATGGCTTCAGAAATGTTGAAGAATGGTTTCATGCCCGGCAAGGGACTGGGCGTTTCTTTACAAGGCATTATGCAACCAGTATCCCTCCCAAAAAATCTGGACACTTTTGGTCTAGGTTTCAAGCCTACAACTGCGGACATAATGCGAGATAGAAAGTTAAAGCAGAGGGCATGGGCCCTCCCAAAGACCATCCCAAGGTTTTCCAAATCGTTCGTCAAGCCCAGTACCAGCAATTGCTCCATGTCAAAGATTCCCAGTCCGCTGATTGACGCGGATAGGGATTTGGATAAGGGATTAGAAAGGTTGTATCAATGAGGTAAACATGGTCGAGGCAGGAGAAAGATCGAGTAGGGCAGATGTGCAGTTTGTGGGAACATGCGCAAAAGTCAATAATTGGGAAGCCACTCCTCTTCCCACCTGGAGGGAGTCGTGGTAGTTGGCTTTGATTTTTCTTTTGGTCTAGTTTGGATTAGCTTCAGAGTTATTAATTCAGTTGTTATTTCCATACGTTTAGATGTGTCAACTCTATTATCTTTCGATTCTGATGAAATGCAATTTCCTTTCCAGCAATGCTGATAGTTCCCATTTTTCTTTACTTCTCTTTCTTTTCTCTTTTGTACAGTTATTTTTATGCCGGTTCCAATGATATGACATGCATAAGGACTCTTCGGCCCAAACAAAAGTTGAGGAAGTTTAAAATTGATGTGAGCATGAAAATCAAAGAGGAAGTGACCAAGAAGTTTTAGACAAAAATTATATGAGTTACACGATATCCCACTTGGTTAGCTAATGTTGTGCCCGTACAAAAGAAGGATTGTAAAACCAGCGTGTGTGTCGATAAACGTGATCTAAAAAATGTGAGTCTGAAGGAAAACTTCCCCCTGCCAAACATTCACATATTGATTGACAATTGTGTAAAGCATGAGATCAGGTCATTCGTGGATTGTTACGCAGGTTACCAGAAGATCTTAATGGATAAAGAAGATGCGGAGAAAATGGCATTTATCATACCGTGGGGAACATATTGTTATAGGGTCATGCCTTTTGGTTTAAAGAATGTCGGGGCCATATATATGAGGGCCATGACAACCATTTTCCACGATATGATGCATAAAGAAATTGAGGTCTATGTGGATGATGTGATTGTAAAGTCCAGAAAGAAATCTTATCCCGTTGAAGATTTGAGAAAATTCTTCCAGAGGCTCCGTAGGTATGACCTCAAACTCAACATGCAAAATGCACATTTGAGGTCCCCTCAGGGAAGTTGCTAGGGTTCATAGTCAGCCGACGAGGCATTGAACTAGATCCATCGAAGATCAAAGCTATACATGAACTAATACCACTGAGGAACAAAAAAAAGGTGATCAGCCTATTGGGAAGATTGAATTACATCAGTCGGTTCATTACTCAGCTTACAACCATCTGCGTGCCCATCTTTAAGCTACTGAAAAAGGATGCTGCAGTGAAATGGACGGTAGAGTGCCAAGAGGCTTTTGATAAGATAAAGGAATATTTGTCGAACCCACCGGTGTTGGTCCCGCCAGAACCTAGAAGGCCGTTGATTTTATATTTAACAGTCTTGGACAACTCATTTGGATGTGTGTTAGGTCAGCACGACGTCACTGGGAGAAAAGAGAAGGCCACATAGTACCTCAACAAGAAATTTACGGCCTATGAGGTTAAGTATACTCATCTTGAAAGGACATGATGTGCCTTATCTGTATTTTGCCTATTTGCTGTTTTAATTTTTCTTTTTAAAATCAATAAAAATCTAGCCCAAGGCTTTGCCTAGTGGATTACTTAAAAAAAAAGTATACTCATCTTGAAAGGACATGATGTGCGTCGATGTGGGTAGGCCACAAGTTAAAACATTATTTGTCTTCATATACCACTTATCTCATCTCTCGTCTGGACCCATTGAAGTACATTTTCCAGAAGCCTATGCCCATAAGAAGGCTCGCAAAATGGAAAATCTTGCTCACACAATTTGACATTATCTACGTGACTAGGACTGCTATGAAAGGACAAAACATTGGCTAGTCACTTAGCTGAAAATCTGATAGATGAAGAATATGAGCCCTTGAACACATACTTTCCCGACGAGGAAGTGATGCATGTTGATAAAATGGAACAGGGTGAGAAATCGGGATGGAAATTGTTCGTCGATGGGGCCGCTAACATGAAACGCGTCCGGGTAGGAGCGATTCTCATTTCTGTAGAAGGGCATCACTACCCAGTCACAACTTAATTCCGCTTCTATTGCACCAACAATATGGCAGAATATGAGGCATGTATTTTGGGTCTGAGATTAGCAGCAAACATGGGTGTCCAGGAAGTCTTGGCCTTGGGAGACTCGGACCTTCTCATACACCAAATTCAAGGGGAGTGGAAAACGAGAGATTTAAAGTTCATACCATACCGGCAATGCTTGCATGATCTTTGTCAATGATTCTAGTCGATAGAGTTCAAGCACATCCCCAAAATTCACAATGAGGTCACTGATGCCTTAGCTACATTATCTTTAATGTTACATCATCCGGAAAAGGCTTATGTTGACCTGATACATATCGGGGTCCATGATCAACATGCTTATTGCAACATTGTGGAAGTAGAGCTTGACGGTGAGCCTTGGTTCCACGACATCAAAGAATATATCGGGAGTGGTGTGTACGCGATTCAAGCCATGAGTGAGCAAAAAAGAACAATTCCTCGCTTGTCAAGTGGGTTTTTCTTCATAGGAGGAATATTATACAAAAGGATGTCGGATCTTAGTTTGTTAAGTTGCGTAGATACTGTGCAGGCGACAACCATCATGAATGAGGTGCATGCTGGTGTCTGCGGGCCACACATGAGCAGATATGTTTTGGAAAAAACGATTCTCAGGGCGAGATATTATTGGCTCACCATGGAGCAGGATTGCATCAACTTCACGCGCAAATGTCACCAATGTCAGGTGCATGGAGACTTAATTCACTCCCCGCCATCTGAATTACATACGACGTCTGCACCATGGACTTTCATTGCTTGGGGCATAGACGTCATCGAGCCCATCGAGACAGCAGCTTCTAACGGACACAAGTTCATCCTCGTTGCTATTGACCATTTTACCAAGTGGGTTGAAGCTAAGACCTTCAAGGCAGTGACCATGAAAGCCCTGGTCGACTTTGTACATGCAAATATCATTTGTCGGTTTGGAATTCCCAAGATTCTCATCACTAATAATGGGGAAAATCTCAACATTCACTTGATGAAAGAAGAATGTCAGCAGCTCAAGATCACACATCGAAATTCCACACTTTACCACCCCAAGGCGAACTGAGCGGTCGAGACAGCCAATAAGAACATAAAGAAGATACTTCATAAAATGGTGGAAGGGTCCAGGCAGTGGCATGAGAGGTTACCCTTTGCATTGTTAGGCTATCGCAGTACCGTTTGTACCTCGTTAAGGGCAACCCCATATTTGTTTGTATGTGGCACAGAAGAAGTAATCCCGGCGTAATTGAAATCCCCTCCTTCCGGATCGTGGCTGAAGGAGAAATCGACGACGAAGAATGGGTTAAAACTCGTTTGGAGCGATTGAGTTTGATTGATGAGAAAATATTCACAGCGGTGTGTCACGGCCAGTTGTATCAACAGAGGATGGGCAGAGCATATAACAAGAAAGTGCGTTAAAGAAAGTTTGAAGTGGGTCAATTAGTGTAGAAATGCATCCACCCTAACCAGGCCAGGCAAAGGGCAAGTTCGCTTCAAACTGGAATGGACTGTTTGTCGTGTCAAGAGTGTTGTCCAATGGGGCATTATACATAATAGATGTTGAAGGAAAATGTATAAAAATGGCTATCAATTCAAATACAGTCATAAGATATTATGTATGATTCTCTTTTGTTTGAATCATTGTCTATACTTGGCGTTTGTTTGTACTTGGCATGTTTTAGAGAGTGAACTGACGAAGGCATTCTATTTAGCTATCTAAACACTTTACCCTTTGTTGACTCCCTTGAGCTTCAATTATTTACCCCTCATTCAGGATTAGTAATGAACGTCAGAAGCACAATCATAAGAAGGCAGTGAATGGACAAAAATGAAAGGAGAAAAGAAAGCAAAACAAAGGAAGAAAAGAAAAGAAAGAAAAGAAAGAGAAAGGAAAGAAAAGAAATGAAAGGAAAGAAAAAAGAAGAAAAAGAGAAAAGCAGAAAAAAGAGAGGAAAACAAACGATTGTGAAAGTAAGGAATCAGTAGGAACTACATTTGACCCGATTCCTTTTTAGGATACGTAGGCAGCCTTACGACTCGGTCATATTCAAATAAAATCCAAAAGCCCTAAGCAAGAAACTGGGGAAAAAATTGTGTTAGTTTGGATTCAGAAAGTTGTAAATTTTGAACCCATAAACCAATTTTTGAGCCTTTCACACCATTTCTTTCTAACCTTATCCAAAAGTCTACATTGCAGTCCAAAGAAAGACCTTCTGATCAATCTGTAAAAAATGCCGGGGCAAGCAAGAAGAGGTGAAAAATACCTCGAGACGACATTCTTGTTCCGGCAAAAAACAACAAAAATAAGAGAGTCATATGAGTGAAAACCCTCACGGGCACCATAAGGAGGTGAGAGTTTGAGAGAAACAAAAATGAGAGAGTCTTATTGGTGAAAACCCTTGTGAGCATCGTAAGGCGATGCGAGTTGAGAGAAATAAAAATGAGAGAGTCTCATTGGTGAAAACCCTCACGGGCACCATGAGGCAAAGGCAAGACACGAAGAAACAACTAGAAAGGGGCTATTGGCGAAAATTCGTTTAGAACACTGTAAGGCAAGCAAAACTTGGGTTTGGTTGAAGGAATGGGGTTAGAAATTGTCACAACAACAAAAGCGTGGCAATAGAAGGCCGGTCATCGAAACAGACTGGGTAGACTAGGCTGAAGTGCAAATCATGATCATGAAAAACCAGTTGCTCTTCCTCAGATAAGTTTCCTTTCTTTTCTTTTCAATAGTCAGTAAACGCAGAATTCTTTACTGTAAATACAGTTCTGATTCATTGCATTTCATTTTTTGTTTCAAGTCTATAACGTCTTTTATTTAAGAAAACGGGAAAAATTTAAAAGCCTACTATCAGCTCCCAAAGGGATAAAGAGCATGACACCCAATAACTAGGGCAGCAAAGTTTGAAACAACAAGGGAAGGGATTCACAAGAGCTTCAACGATAAAATTGATTGAGGAGACAAGAGTTGGCAAAGTGAAAGGGCGCCACACAAAGATGGGGATGCAAAGTAAAACCACAAAGGTTTTGGGGATCAGCCAAACATCGTAAACTGACCAGTTAGTCTCAGTAAAGGATGTGACAATTCTAGCAAAGGGTCAGAAATGAAACACAAAGATGAGAGGTAGAGTGAAGGTGCAAGGGTCAGAGAGCCAACCAAGAATAATACATTGACTTGGCAATCTTGAGAAAGGTGCAAGGATTCTGGCAAAAGGACTAGAAATGTAACATAATAATGAGGAGCAAAGTAAAGCCGCAAAGGTTCAAGGGGTCAGCTGATAAGCTCAAGCAACTCATCATCAACATGAAAAATTGAACACAACGGAACAGGACAGTTGGAAGGCCGCTTACAACAGGAATGCCGCAAGCTAACCACCACTTTTCAAACTGATAAGTTTTATTTGATTGACACAGGGGCACGAAAATCCCAAAATATCCTAAGGAGGGCCATCCACAGGGGAAGGCAGGTACAAGGTAGGTATGACCAAAATCTCAGGGCACAAAGTCTATCATAAATGTTCTCCCAGCAAGAGTATATTGGGACAAACTTTAATTAGCAAACCCAACAAAAACAACTAAGGGCTAAAATGGTCGTGGAAGTTGAAATGAGACTCAGTAAAAACTCAAACAGGCATGGGAACCATGGACAACCATAAACAACTTCCCCGGTAAGAGTCACCGAAACCCTCCTAAGCAATGATCACAAGCAAAAACAACAAGAAATTAGAATTGACATTTAATTTGGAACCCTCAGGACCATCCTGTAAAATGGGAATTATTTAAATGATTGAGGTAGTCATGGATAACAAAGAGCATAAAGTGAATTTCATAGGATTCAGTTAGAGGTTGTCAGGACCCTCCTTAAAAATACGACTTAGCTTAGAACACAAACAGTCGGGTGGCATGGTCAAACCCAAATACTTTCCCAACAAGAGTCATCAGGATCTGCCTAAATAATGGGATTTAATCGTAGGAGTTGTCAGGACCCCTGGATAATGGGATGTAGCTCTAAATACTAACCCCCAGCAGACACATTTTGTCATCTAATTAAGAGTTGTCAAGACCCGTCTGGATAATGGGAAGTAGTTCTAATCACCAGTCACCAGCAGATATAACTTATAACAAGACATAGTGAATAATAATACCTTTTGGGAAAGCATAACATAATCTTAAGTTGTCATCAGTTAAGAATTGACAAAACCCCCTGGATAATGGGACTTAGCTTTAGAGACATTTGGTAAGGATATTTGATTAACACTCACAGATCCTCCCAGCACCAAACTGGGGCAGGAAGAATCTCTTGTGTTTTGTTTGTTTTGTTGTGATCAGGTACTCAAGTAGCAGTCTCACAGAATATTTCTCAAATTTCAAGCTTTGGTAATCAGGCGCCCACCTGTCAGAACAAGGGAATATTTTTCAAGTTTCAAGTGTTGGTAATCAGGCGCCCACCTGTCAGAACAATGGAATATTTTTCAAGTTTAAGGATTTGGTAATCATGAGCCCACATGTCAGAACAAGAGAATATATTTCAAGTTTCAAGATTTAGTAATCAGGCTCCCACCTGCCAGAAGGGAATATTTTTCAAGTTTCAAGATTTGGTAATCAGCGCCCACCTGTCAGAACAAGGGAATATTTTTCAAAGTTCAAGTTTTGGTAATTAGGCGCCCACCTGTTAGAACAAGGGAATATTTTTCAAGCTTCAAATTTTGGTAATCAGGCACCCACCTGCTAGAACAAGGGAATATTTCTCAAATTTCAAGCTTTGGTAATCAGGCGCCCACCAGTTAGAACGAGGGAATATATTTTCAAAGTTTGAGGTTTTTGTAATCAGGCGTCCACCTGTCAGAAAAAGGGAATATCTTTCAAGATTCAAGTTTTGGTAATCAGGCGCCCACCTGTCAGAATAAGGGAATATTTTTCAAGATTTGAGTTGTGGTAATCAGGCGCCCACCTGTTAGAACGAGGAAATATCATTTAAGTTTCAAATTTTGGTAAATCAGGCGCCCACCTGTTAGAACAATTGGACATTTTTTTTCAAGATTCAACTTTTGGTAGTCAGGCACCCACCTGCAAAATAATGGAGTACCTTCTAAGTCCAATAATTCGGCATCTAACATAGAAAAAATAACACAAGGCAACAAGGAAATAAAGATCAAAAGCAAGACTGAAGACATAGATAGGTTCTTTTGTAATCCATAGTTCATAGTTTAGTTTAGCTTCTTTATTTTTCACAAGGTATAATAAGGGGGTCTAACAGTAGTAGTAGTAGCAGTAGCAGCAGCAGCAGCAGCAGTGAAATCACAGCTTCGGTAGTCCCAGCTACCAAACTCCTGAACTACACTGACTTGATTCCTTTTTCGCCGTGGATATGTAGACAACCTCTGAGGCAGGGTGCGGTCAAACTTTTCAAAATGTTTCACATGGAGTATTCAAACGTTCAAAAATTTCTCAAGTTTGCTCACTTATCTTTGCACGAAAACTCTTTGTGTTTTCGAGCAAAAAGGGGCAACTGTGAGCAAGTGATTTTTGCCCTATATGAATTACACCAATAATTTCGAACAAAATTATTTCTTTTCGCTATTTTTAATTATTTTGATTTTTGTTGATTTTTGTGAAATTTTCTGTTAAGTGTTTGCATTTTTCTGTGCATTAATTTAATGAAAATACAAAAATATGGGCATCTGCATTTTAGGATTTAACCCTGCATTTTTAATGATTAATTAGTAATTAGTTATTTCATAAAATCAAAATCAAAAAAAGTTTTAATGTGTACTTTTAATTTTAATTTTTGTTTTCTTTAGCTTATTTCTATTTTAATTTAGATAATGACTATGTAGGATTAATTAGGATTTTTTAGGTCAATTATGGACTCATACTTATATTTAGGAGTTTTTTTAAGTTCAAATTTTGAAATATGAAAAAAAAAAAAGTAAAAGCTGAAAAAAACATGAGCAAGTATCTGGGGCAAAGCAATTAACATCACCCAGGCCTAGACCCAAAACTCACTTAAAGCAGTCCATACCCTTTACCCAAACCTGGTCCAGCCTCAAAAACTCAAGACGGTGCCGTTTAAGGGTGTCTTAATTTGGGTGATGATATTTGATCAACAGACGAGAAGTGACTAGGTTTTAATATATATAAATGTTGGATACCCCCACCCCAACCCCTCCAAACCCTCTCTCAAACACCCCTGAGTACACCAGTGTATCACCATCGTATAACCACCACTTCTCCACCGTCCGCCGCCGCCGGCGTGTCTCCAACGACGCCCAAATTATCACCCCTAAATCTCATCTTCCTCCTCTTTCCAACTCCCTAAACCCCAACCCTCGAATCTTAATCGATCATCTTGAATATTCGTTCAAAGGTTCGACTGATCAGCCGTCCATGGCGGCGCCGACTCAAACAACCACCAATAATACACCACATGTTCTCCTTTCCATCCTCTACCCAAATCTGAACCCTGCCTTGCTAGAATCTCCCTTGAACATTTCGAATAGGTTAAAACATGTCCGCCGGCTCTGCCGCGTGCAGCGGTGTTTCACCTAACCATGCCCAAAATAACATCTTTGACTTTCCTTACAACTCTCTTCTTAGACCCCTGATTAGTTCCCTTCGAACATCGTCGGAAGTTCTTAAATTTTGAGTCGAGGATTGGTATAATCCTAGAGGGTTCAGAATGGGAGCCTTCCCTTGAATATCGAAGCTCGAAATTCTATTCCACACTTACCTCAGATAAGTTCGTTTCTTATTTTTATTTTTGTTATGAATTATGCTTCCTGTAAATCGGTTCAATCATGTTTGTTGTAGGATTACTAATCTTGTTTAAACTTCTTTTTTTTAAATTAATTTAGTTATATAGGTTAGCATTTCTGCCTATGCATGGATTTTGTTTCTAAAACTAATTTTTCTTTGTGCCTATTAGATGTTTGATTCAGTTTGATCTTGTTTGTCTCAGTGTTTTTATTTCTTTTTAGACTTAATGTAGGGTTTGTTTGATTTTCATTATTTTTTTAATAAAAATTATTTCTTAATGGTTCTGATAAGTAGTTTTCTTGGAATGTGTTAGTTGATTGATATTCAAATTATAGGGTTAAGCGCGGTACATTAGAAATGTTAGAATAGTTAACATTAGTTGGTAATTGTAGAAGTAATTCAAGGGTGGTTTGGGTAGTTCATTGGGGAATCTTTATCAGTTGATTTAGGAAGCTTCTAGAATGGGAGTCAAGGTTGAAATTCATACCGTAATTATTATGACTTGGATAACAAGTTAAGAATTTAGGGACTAGTTGGGTTAATCTTAAAATAAGAGGAGGACTAGTAGTTAAAATAAGAGGGAAGGGGTTGCCTTAAGTGTTGGATATAAAAGGGAACCCTAATGACTTCATTCACAAGGTTTTGAGGCTGAAAAATCCTTAAAATTCCCTAAAGACTTCCAGGAACTCTAATATTCCAGCAATTTAAAAATTCCAAGAGGACCATATCTGAAATATAGTCCCTGTAATTCAAATTCAAATATCAGAAATGTTGCTTAGCTTGAACACCTGAAAGTTTCCATTCAAAATGAGGTCCTTTAGACCCTACTCTACTATGATACTTACATCATTTAGCTTAGGATTTGGATATTCAAGCTTTTATGGGTCTTTTTCTTGATTCTATTTCAAGTGATTTAAGCTCAATCAAGGGCTATTTTCAGTTTACTTTGGGTTGAGGCAACTTTTGTTATCAAATTAATTCTTTTGTTTGTGTGTTGGTCCTAGGTTTTTACTGCTGAGCTACTGCTTATTCCACCTTTCTCCTTTGCTTCATTGTAAATTTCAGGTACATATCTTAAGGTTGCCTTGATGTAGTCTTTGAATTGAAATGGAAGAGAAGCATTGCTTTCTTATTCATGCTCACTTGGACTGTTCAATGTTTATAGTTAGATATGTGATAATATATGACTGTTTATGTAGTTCAGTTTATTTCTTTTGGTTTGTATATATAAACTCGGACTGTATAACTTGCTTTCATTTTGTTATAGTTTGTAATGGTGTAGCTTTCTAGTGTAACTTTAGGATATGTCAAGTCTATTTAAAGGTTTGAAATCTTTTAATCGTCAATATAATATCAGTAGTGTAGATTCAAGCACGAAGTGTAGGCTTAAAATTTGCATGTAAGAAAAGTCGAATTGTTCATACGTTATTTTTGAAAATTATTATGTTTTGTTGTTTATTGAATTCATAATTTTCTCGGCTCCGCCTAGAGCCAGAGCTTATAGTGTTTTGCCAATTAGAATAAGATACCTAAATGATTTGGGGATTGGGCCTACTTAGAGGCCCGAAATGAGATTCAACTTTATAGTTGAAGCTTCGTTACACATAGTCAAATTCCAAAACTCAAATTGATAAGTATCGGGCCTCATATTCATGTCGCACACTGTTAGCCCATGGAAACAGTGCAATTTTTGAGTTGTGGACTGCTAGGGACAATTCCAATCGGACTCCTACCTTGGTATAACTATAATTCATAATTAACAATACTAGATAATCAGTCATTTGGAGATGACTTCGATAATAGTTTGCTTTAGAATTGGCTTTCAAATAATAAATTGAGGTTTGCCATGCCGAACAATATCTCAAATGCATGGCCCTCGTCTAAATTAATCTTGTTTATCCTTAGATTCTAAGGCGTACCATTTAGCAAATTCCATGGCCCTCGCAAGTTGCAAACGCGTAATTGCTTTAGGCGCGTTAGTTTAATAATTTGCCTTTCCTAAATTTGGGTGCACATTTATGTGACCCAAATCCAAATCTCAACAAAGTTGAAATGTGTCAAAAACCACGGGTGTATTTATGTGACGTGGTTCAAGGCATGTTTTAATGACATTGCAATTTTTTTAAATAGCAACAAAGGCGGCTAAAAGTTAAATTTTCCACATAATTTCATTATGCTTTAAAATCAAATTTAAGCCGAATATGACAGTTGAGCGACCGTGCTAGAACCACGAAACCCGAGAATGCCTAACACCTTCTCCCGGGTTAACAAAATTTCTTACTCGGATATCTGGTTCACGGACTGTTAAACAGAATCATTCTCTTCCTCGATTCAGGATAAAACCGATGACTTGGGACACCATAAATATTCCAAGTGGCGACTTTGAATTTTAATAATAAATCCCGTTTCGGTTGTCCTTTGATTGGAAAAACACCCTTATCTACGCCCTTTGCGGAGTTGTAGTACAAAAGGGAGGTGTGACAGATATTACTGGTTTCTTGCCATTTTTATGTATTATTGAACTCACTCCTAGTAATTAATACTATTTTCAAACTCAGGCACTTTTTCCTCAAACTCGAAACTTAAATAATATTTCTAATGAAGTTTGGGTTGGATATTTATATGTTGTTGTGCCCGAGGGCTTATGTGATTTTGGACTGAGTACGGGATCGGGCTGCGCGCCGCGCAATATTGTATTGATATTGTATGAGGTCGAGGGCCTAGTTGATGCCACGAGATATCTTATATTGCGCTTGGGCCGTAAGGGGCCCATACCGAAGTTTGCACACCCCCAGTGAGCGTCGTCGACGATAAATAAAGGGAGCGGGCCGCACGCTGCAGCAGGTACAAGGGAATACCAGACTACATGTTGCATTTCATACTTGATTGTTATTTACTAATATATCTGTTGTAGAATTTTCACAATTGTTGTTATGGGTTTACTGATTTGATACTATTTGGTTCAGGTTAATGTATTTATAGAATTAGCTTGTGCCTATTCAGGATTTCTCATTCTCAGCCTTTATTTATGTTTAATACTCACTGGGTCGGAGTACTCACTTTACTCCATGAACCTTGTGTACAGATCCAGGTACTTCTAAGGTTGAGTGAGGACTTCTCTACCGAGCAGCTTATCCAGAAGTATCAAGGTAGCTACATGACATCCACAGTCCTTAATTTCGTTTCCGCATTTCCTTAGAACAACATTAGTCGGTTGATACTCATGTATTAGAGCCTCGGACTTGTGACACCGAATTCTTCGGGTTGTGTAGTAGTATTGGTATTTGTGATTTCCGCATGGTTTAACTCTATTTCTGACTTTCAGTATTATGACCTAGTAATATATATGTGTTAATTTAATTCATGAACTCTATAAAAAAGGTTGAGGTTATTAAATTGGTCGAGCATTCCTAGCAGTGTGTTGGGTGTCATCACGACCGGGATTGGGGTCGTGACAATTTGAATAACTATTATAAATACATGATATTCATTTCTTTTTTGGGAGCATTCTTGCAAGATCTTTTGTTATACCCTTTACCTCCACAATTTTCACATGAAACCTTGTACTTCTTTAACTTTATTTCATCAAATATTTTATATCTTTCCCTTTGAGGTCTCCCTGGCTGCCTTTTATCTCCCATTGGTGGATTTACTACCTCATCCAAAATATGTTGTGGCACATTCCATTTGCTTTCTTCAGGGAGAGGATTTACTGGTATTTCATATGTACGCAGAAGGCTCTCCCCTGTGTAATATGGAGAGCAATAGTTTTCATATGTTTCATTCCTGTGCCTTAATACTACCAAAGCATACGCACATGGAAGTTCTTCAAGTTGGAATTGGCCACAGCTACATTTCTTATTTTCTAGACACACAATGTACCGCTTCACACCATCTAACACAGTATGTATATGATCTGTTGAAGCCCTCACCTACAATTGCAGAACAAATAGAAAAAATATTATCTCAACCATAAAATATATTATCTACAAATCATCTACAAATATTCTATACCTTATCTACAGCCTAGAATTATCTACAATTACTACAATTTCTATACAATATAGAAAGAGCTTATATTAAAATATTATTATTCTGCACAAATAAAGAGATCTTACCCTAAGTTTCTGAGATGATGTACTGTTTTCTCCAATTTTTTGTTGAATTTCTACCCAAGGTATGTGAAAGTATCCTTTGCCTTCAGCAACTTCTCTTTCATCCAACGTTCAAGAAGTGCCCTCATATACTCTAATAGGTCAAATATTGGTAGACTCTTACATATTTTGTTACAACATTCAAGGACTCTGCAATATTTGATGTCATAGTCCAAGTTCTGTTCACCTTTGTATGTATTCTTAACCATCTATGATCGCCAATATCATAGAGGTATGATTTAATACGAGGTCTATCTCTTCAATCTTTGACATCCTTTCATTCAATTCATCCATAGTGTATGACCCTGCTGTAGCAAAATATAATTCATTTAATTTTTGATGACCCTTCTTGAACTTTGCCCTTATATTTGTCCAAATATAATACACGCAAGAGTAGTGTGGCACTCCCGGATAGACAATTAATGTTGCCTTCAATATACTCTCATTCCTATATGAAACAACACACATCGAAGGTCTTTCACAATATGCCTGCTTGAATTGCTCAAAGAACCACTTACAAGATGCGTCGTTTTCAGAATCAACCACAGCATATGGCCAAGGAAAATATTGTACCTACATTATTAATTCATAAGATATTAATTGGCAGCTTTGAAAATGTATATAAAAATATAAATAGATAACAACTACAATATATCTTTATAATATAGACAATTTATCTATATTTCATGTAATAGCTACAAAATTACTACAATGTATCTACATTTTATAGACTGCCTACATAATAACTACAAAATTTTTACACTTTTTACCTGCTGCATCCATGGTGCTTGCTGTCAGCATAATCCCCATGTAGGCTGGCTTTAAGAATGTTCCATCAACCACTACTATTGGCCTACAATGTTGCCAACCACTTATTGATGTACAAAGAGCAACAAAAGCGTATAAGAAGTATTTATTTGCTGTCTTCTTCAAATTAAGAACCGAACCAGGATAAGTCTCCTCAAGAATATAAAATATTTGGGTAATTTGCTATAGGAGTCAGCTGGATTCCTTCTCAAAAATAGTAAAACCTTTTCCTTTGGTCTCCATGCCTGCATGAAATTTAGGTTCACTCCGTGTTTAGATAACATATCAATTTATATGTCTTTTGATATGTAAACAGTCTTAGGATCACAATACTTTTGAATGACCATGTTACCAACTACAGCTGCAGTATGTTTGCGTTGTATGAAGTTTTCGTCCACTAAGGAGCATGTGTGTTTTTGGTTGAAACTCCTTATCTAGAACATTCGAGAATCATTAATTGACGTTGCCTTGAGGTGTCATTTATAGTTTTCACCAACGCATAGAAGCTAGTAGCTACAAAAAAAATACAATATTAATACAAATTATATATGTAGCTGCAATAAAAGGATTGTTTTAATATATAGTAACGTAAACTACAATTTAACTACAATGTAACTACAATTTATCTATAATGTTTAAAAAACACATATCTTGAGTAAAACACTGCTTTTAATGATCTTTTTTCCACAAATATCTCCATACCTTCTATGACTAGATCTTTTAACTCTGAACTGGAATTTGTGCATCACAGAACAGTGTTACATTGCAGCAGCTACAGTTTGCTTGTCCTAATACACTTGTCCTTCTTCAATAGCAGTTTGCATTGATTCTGTTATTATTTCACTTTGATATTCCTGTATAGCTGGAGAGGATGTCATATTAAGTAACTTTAGGGATCCAGACGAACTTGCATCAAAATAAAGATAAATAGTGTTATTATAATTTTGTAAAATATTTGTAGATAATTTGTAGATATAGTGAAAATTTTGTAGTCATCCATTTTAGGATGTCAGACTTTGTAGTTAAATTGTACTATAACTGTGGCAATTTGTAGAAATTTTTGAAAACAATACTGCTTTGTAAATAATTAAACTAACTTGTATTTTATTGTACTATATTTTGTTCTAAACATAGATTGTAGTTTTATTTGAAGACAATATTTTTAAATCAACAATTTCGAATCATAGATTGTAGTTTATTTTGTCGTATAAATGTAATAACTTTGTAGATTAGGATTAAAAACAACACTGCTTATTCTTTCATTAAACTTATTTGTAGTTTAGTTTTAGGTAAATGTAGTAATTTTGTAGATAATACTGTAAAACCATAATTCTATGCAATTTCAAACTATACAAACCTGCAGTTGTGTTATCCATGTTGATTTCCAATTCCATATTGAAATCTCGTACACTTATACATAACAAATATGAAACTAAGTTTCTATTCTCCTTTTTGATCTCCATATACACATGAACCATCATATCGTTCCTAATCTCCATTGGGGGACAATTGTTATTCACCATGTATTTGATTTCTATAATTTGTTCTAAAGTATCCATCGATAGTTGCTCTGCAATTGTAGAAATCAAAATACTGTTGCTTGCATTCTCATCTACCACGATGGCGTCAATTTCAAAATCTCTAAATCTGCTATAGATATCCCAATTTCCATTCAATTGCAGCATGATTGTAATTTTTTATATGATCAGTTGCGATTTGGATTTCTAGATTGAGAGAAAAAAGATGAAGAACAGATATATGATCGCCAATTTGATATCTGAAAACGACGAAGAACAGAATATAGCAATTTTGAGTTGTTGAATCTCGAAGGTTCGAATACTACAATTTGAATTCAGTTTGTTGAAGGTGTTCGTACTTTTTTTTTAAAAAAAAATTTGAGTAAATTACGCAGATGCGAAATCTCCTTTCCATTTTAAAACTTGAATATAATGTAGAATCAATAAATCCCATGATTATTTCCTGATTTTTCGTGCGTTATTAAGGTAATATTCTGTTTTTAAATTCCTAATACACGCAAGGTACAAAAATTGTAGGAAAAATGTGAACTAGGCGGGTAATCTATGCACATATTTGATAATAAAGTTTCATATATTGTATAGGGAAAAAAAATCCCTAAACTGTAATCTCAACTAACTAATGCAAGCAGAAACTAGTCTTAACATTATATATTAATACTGCCAATTTAATACTATTCTTATATCTCCTACAAAACAACCTCTAAGCATACAACTAGAGAGCTGAACTTTCTTCATGCTTTTAGTGTGGTTGATCTCATGATTTGTCACAGAACCTCTGAGTAAGCTTTTCTCTTCTTCGTTTTACTCCATCCCACTTTAATAGGTTAATAATACTTCATCAATTACAAAATGTAAGTTAGACCACCGACCTATAAATTAGAATTGAAGGTCTGTAATGAACTAGGAACAAGTGTCTCTCATATTTGAGTATGCTTCTGTCGTTAAAATTGCTAAAACCTTGTTTCAAGATTATTTTACTAGCTGGTATACTGAAATATTCCTACATAATGTTATAAGTTTATTATATAAGTAATCATTCAAAGAAACTTCTGCGTCTGCTCGTCTTAGATATTTAAAGAGCATATAGTCGTCGATTGTATTTCAAGTGGCTCGGTATGTTAAAATTTACATAACCATTTGACCCAAACTCTGACAAGGCAGAATTGACTAAGATTTGGGAAAGGATAAAGCATAAGATCAGTTTAATTTATCTACAGTAACATTGTAAATTTCTTTTACATCATCAAATTACCATAACTTGCAATAATATATTTATAACCATCTAAAGTAAGTTCAAATTTGTAATAATTTGAAATATAAACTAAATAATAGATTACTCTAATAGTGTAAAAGTTCATTATACTATCGAAGCATATAATTAAATGCAATTCCAAAACGGAAAGAAATACTTACAGTACTTGTAACATGTATTTTCCAAAAGAAACTGAGTCATGGAAAGCATACATTGTTATTGTTATATACGTCGAAATCTGTCTCAGTACTTAAAGCAAAGTGACATCAACGAAAGAGTGAGCCAAGGTAAACCAAGAGATAGTGAGGCTCGTGGTCAGGATACAAACAATGGTCGATGCCAAGCAACGCAAAAGGATCTGCAATGCCTAGTTTATTAGAATAGGATATCAAAGAGAATATTTTATTGGATATTCTCTACATATGCACTATTAGAGTTTATTAGGGGTATGCCTCATATAAATAGAAAAAATATCAACGAATAGGGGCATGCAATATTTACTTGAGAGGAATATGCTCTCTAGCAAAGATACAAACTTTACTATTTCATCAATATTCCCACTCTCAATATTCCATATTTTTCCATCAAATCCAAGAATAGTTCTAATATTCTAGAATCTATCTTTATTCATCATTACCAGGTGAACAATCATTTATTTCATTCATAATTGGGTATATTACTCCTCCTATTTACTTAAATTTTATTTTATTGCTAGTTACTCCTTCATTATTGCTCATACCTTTTGGAATATTAAAGGCATGTTAATGTCAATCTCCCCCGAACTCAGTCCCACATTATGTTGCTTTCAAGATCTATATCTAGAGATATTATCATTAACTTAACCAAAAGTTACTACTTTTTTGTCAAATAATTTGGCACCGTCTATGGAGATTTCTTAGTTAAATTTTTTACTTTCCTCTATATGTATAACCAAAATGAACTGCTAATGTTAAAAAATCGGTGGGGAGGGGGGGGGGGGGTAGAACAGTATCTCCTCTCTTTGTATGCACATAACTAATATAATAGGAAACAAAGAAGAAAGAACGAGGATAAGGGCGACCTCACTACCAACCTCCATAAGCCCATTCAGGATACAGTTGCAGAAAACACCGGGACTTGCATTACACCACCAGCGGATGAGCAACTCAACCAGTTCCCTCCTCCAACGACAGATATTACTCACAATGTCGTTAACAGTTCGGGCGATGACATCCTCACAACCATTTTGAAAAGGATGGAGCAAATGGAAAATAAGAACAAAGCACTTCGGGACCAAATGAGAGAACACTAGGAAAGGGTCGATAAGATATTGGGTTCCCCAAAGCTCTTGCCATAGAGAGATGCTGGTCGGTTTGTTGAGCTACCATACCGTGATAACACCGCTCTGCATGCTATTCTGAAGTAGTTTAAAATGCTGCCCTCCTTGAAAATATATGATGGTACGATTGATCTCGAAGACCATGTAATACACTATGTCACCGCCGTGAAAGGAAATGATCTCGCTAAGGAACAACTATCCTTAATTTTGTTGAAGAAATTTGGCAAAAACCTCACGAGAGATGCATTAACATAGTATTCACAATTGCATGCGGGTTCCATTGCGAGCTTTGAAGATATGGCCGGTAAGTTCATAATAGCCCATGCTGGGTCCAAAAAGGCCGAAGCAAGATTAAATGACATATTTGCTATCAAACAGTATCCAAGACATGGATTGAGGGGCTTTTTCACCTTATTCAACCGAGTAAGGATGCCTTTGCCAAATGTATCAGACGGGGTAGCGGTTGCAGCTTTCCAGAACATGCTAAGCAGAAATGGTCCTAGGACGACAAGAAAATTATTAAGTCAGCATATGAAGTACCCCCCCCCTCCTCCAACTACTTTGGATGAAATACACCATGTATATTTTGCCGAGGTCCGAGCATATGAGGACGACCTCAATGGGCCGACTTATCAATTGACCTTGGTAAAAAACGAACCCAGAAAAAGATCAAAGGAATGATATCAGGAGGGACCTCATAGCTATGCGGACCAATCGAGAAAGACATGTACCATATATCAGAAGCGTCATTGCGCCCTCCTCCCACCATAAATAGGGCCCACCCAGATCAAGGACAGGGTCTTACCGGAGCGAAAGAAGTATGCCCCTTTTGTTATTTCCTCAAAATTTTTGTGTGTCACCAACAAAAAAATTTTATGCCTTAGAGAAGCTCGGAACAAAGGTAAAGTGCCCACAAAAGTTAAGGTAAGATCCGAGTACCAGAAAGTCGGATGCGCTTTGCGACTTCCACTAAGACAATACCACAAAATCATGGACTGCATCGCCCTTAGACTGGAGGTCATAAACATGCTTCGATAGGGATACCTCAAAGAATTGCTGAGTGACTAGGGAAGGACCAATTTTTTCCAGAGGATGCGAATAGCATCATGAACCACCGAAACCTCTCTCGCCAACCTGCACTGTCCACATAATTGTCAGCGGCCGCAACAATGTTTCCATCAACAATGTGAAGTTCACAACAACCCATAAGCTCAAACGATCTATCACCCATGAATATTATGACGATCTCGAAGGGAGTATCATATTCGATAATCCAGATACAAATGGTTTGGTTTTCCCTCGCTATGATGCCCTTGTTATCACTTTGCGAATTTAAATGTCGATGTGAGATGCATTATGGTAGGTGATGGGAGCATCGTGTGTATTATCCACCCTCTAGTACTTGCACAAATAAAACTCGAGGATAAGATAGTGTAGCATTTCATCACACTAACAAGTTTTAACAATTTATTTGAGCGAACGCATGGAGAAACCACACTCTCTATCCTAGGAAGCGTTATCACTTTGGAAACCACCTTCTACATCATGAACCAAGACAAATCATATAACGCCATAATAGGACAACCATGGATACACACCATGAGTGACATCCCTTCCAACTTATATCAAGTCATCAAATTCCCAACTCCATGGTGAATTTTTAGCATAAAATGGGAGAAATGCATATTTTGTGAATATTACCGCATCATATTAGATAGAACAGTTAGTCAATAAGTGAATGAGAGAGGAAAGAGGCATATTAATCAATAAGATTATGGTCTATAGGTGATTATATCGAGGACGTTATCAGAGACCCGATACGGTCGAAGCCGCCAGGGCAACCACAGAAGATCTTGACCCCATCCAATTAGATAGCAATTATCACAACAATAAGGCTTACATCAGCTGCAAACTTCAGGAACCAAGTACATTTCGTCAATTCTTAACTACTAACGAAGTCTTGTTTTCTTTTAGCCATGTAGATATGCCATTCATTCCAAAGGAAATTGCTACACATAAATTGAACGTTGTTCTATTCCACCCCTCAGAAAGACATGTGTTGCATAACTTCACTTCCTCAATCAATGACATATTGTGCGAAGAGATTAAAAAATTATTGGAGAATGGCTCTATCAGGGAGTCAAAATACCCCCAATGGATCTCCAATGTGGTCACGGTGAAAAAGAAAAATAGGAAGTGGCGAATATGCGTAGAATTTACAGATTTGAATAAATCATGCCCTAAGGATTTATTTCTGTTACCTCATATCAACCAAGCCATCGATGCAACAACGGGGCATGAACTACTAAGGTTTTTGGATGCCTACTCAGGCTAAATTCAGATCCTCATGGAAGAGGAGGATTAGGAGAAAACCACTTTCATCACCCATCAAGGGATGCACTACTATAGAGTCATGCCCTTTAGATTGAAAAATGCAAGGGAAAAAAACCAAAGGTTAGTAACAAAGATGTTCAAAGACCAACTCAGTAAAACAACTGAGGTCTACATAAATGACATGCTAGTCAAGTCCAAAAGGAAAGAAGATCACATTGACCACTTGAGAGAAACCTTTGACATACAAAGATAGTACAAAATGAAACTGAACCTCTAAAAGTGTGCACTCGGTTTGGACTCAAGAAAATTCTTAGGCTTCCTCGTGTCACAGCAAGGTATCAAGGTCAACCCCAATTAAATCAAAGACATCGAAGGGATACCATATAACTTGACCACCAAAAAATATGTTCAGAGGTTGATTGTCCGTGTCAGTGCCTTTTCAAGATTCATCTCACAATCAACGGATAAGTGTCACAAATTCTTCAGTGTTCTCAAAAAAAGATAACAACCTCCAATGGACTTCAGAGTGTGTTCTAGCCATGAAAGAACTCAAAACATACTTGTCGTCACCACTATTGCTTTCAAAATCAGAGCCGGGGGAACATCTTCTCGTCTACCTCGCCATATTCGAAGTGGTTGTGAGAGCAGTCTTAGTCCGAGAAAGCAAAGGTACGCAATCTCCCATCTATTACATTAGCAAAACATTAATCGACGCCGGGACGAGATACCCTCACCTCGAGAAACTGAGTCTGGCCTTGTCATAGCTTCACGAAAGCTTGGACCGTATTTCCAAAGCAACCCCATCTCGGTCTTCACTATTTTCCCATTGAGAAGCATTTGCATAAACTTGAGCTATCAGGCAAGTTGTTCAAATGGTCCATCAAACTAAGCGAACAAGATGTCACATATTAACCGTGGATAGCTATAAAGTTGCAAGTACTTGCAAACTTCGTCATTGATTTCAGTGCAAAGTTAATGCTTGAAATCGAAAGAGAAGCCATTCAAGCTTCTCCTAATCATAAGACCACTGGATCCTTTACACCGTCAAAGCATCCAATCTGTGTGGATCTGTATTGGGACTCGTATTCAAAGTCCCCACCGGCGAAGTGATTTGTCAATCCATAAGATAGTTGAATATGACTAACAACGAGGCCATAATTACACGTTTAAGGCTGGCGCTTAAATACGCGGAAAAACAGTTGAGACTACACTGCAATTCTCAACTCGTAGTCAATGGAGTCACATGGGACTTTTCAAATCAAAGAACAAAGGTTACAAAAACACCAGACCGTAATATCCAAGCTACTGCCTGAATTCGACGAATCTCAACTCGACCAAATCCCCAAGATTCCGAGGTGGATGGCCTCGCCAAATTAGCCGCATCCACCAAAAACATTGCAACCGGAGTCAAAAGTTGCAGTCTTCTCAACTCATCGGTCGATCTATTCGAGGTAAGAACCATAAACCTGACTTAGGATTGGCGCAATCATCTTGTTACATACTTGTTGGATGGTGTACTTCCAGTTGATAAAAAAGAGGCCAAGAAATTAAGAATGTAAGCAGCCTAGTACAGTATCATACACAATGATATGTAGAAGAGAAGATGTGGTGGCCCTCTGGCAAAATGCCTGGTCCTAAGTCAAACACGATGCATCCTCGAAGAGGTCCACGAAGGCCAGTGCGAAGCTCATTCCAAAAATTGGGCTTTGATTAGATGCCTTATATGGACGGGGTATTACCGGCCCATCATGAATAAAGAGGCTGCAAATTTTGTGAAAAAAATGCAAGCAGTGCCAAAAGTACACCACAATAGTCCATCAAGCAGGCGAGCAGCTCCATTTAGCACTTCCCCTAGGCCGTTCATCAAATGGTGGTACAGACAACGTGGAGCCACTCTCAGCCAGGCAAAGTAACATACGGTATCTGTTGGTTTTAACTAATTATTTCTCTAAATGGGTAGAAGCAGGAGCATTTATCTAAATATACAAACATGATGTGATCGCCTTTATGTGGAAATGACATTTCAGCTTCCCCAAAGAAATCAGTTGCGACATCGGACCCAATTTACAAGAAAAATGGTCACCGAGTTTTTTGAGAAATGGCATATCAAAAGAGTACTCTCAACACCTTATCATCCTGCGAGCAAGGGGCTATCGGAGTCCTCCAACAAATCAATACTGAGCATCATGAAGAAAAAACTCGAAGACGCCAGGGTCTATGGCCGGAATTACTACCAGAAGTACTCTAGGTCTATCGAACAACGCC
Source organism: Nicotiana benthamiana (assembly GCA_034376525.1). Lineage (NCBI taxonomy): Eukaryota > Viridiplantae > Streptophyta > Magnoliopsida > Solanales > Solanaceae > Nicotiana > Nicotiana benthamiana. The sequence goes on from CM067326.1 coordinate 36,193,702, forward strand.
AAAGATGCACACATAAGAGGCGCCTTACTCATTAGTCTACGGGACTAATGATGGGAGTAGGACTGGAACGCCAACGAAGGGACTAAATAGTGTGGGACTGGGACTGGAATACCAGCCAATGCTCGAAAAAATATGTAAATTTCTCTATGTGTATGAACAAAGCGCAAATACACGAAATTTATTTTTATTGCTCCAAATGTACAACCAAGGCAATGTTCCCCGAAATTTCAAACACCTATTGTCCCTCGTTCACAACTAAGCATGGGTCATATTCGACCTCGTTCGAATAAACACCTAATCGGCCCACAACCATAACTAAGTATAGTTTATATTCGACCTCGTTTGAATTGACACCCAGTTGTCCTATAGAGATAACTAAGCATAGTTTATATTCGGCCTCATTCAAATAAACACCTAATCAGCCCTCGACCACAACTAAGCATAGGTTATACGACTTTGTTTGAATCAATACCTAATCACACCACGACCACAACTAATTATAGGTTATATTCGATATTGTTTGAATTAATACCTAATCGTCCCATGGCTATAAGTAAGCATAGGCTATATTCAACCTCGTTCGAATCAACACCTAATCGGCCCATGACCATAACTAAGTATAGGTCCTATTAGACCTCGTGTGAATCAATACTTAATCGACCAACGACCATAACTAAGTATTGCTTATATTCGACCTCGTTTGAATCAATACCCAATCAGTCCACGACCATAACTAAGTATTAATTACATTCGACTTGTTCAAATCAAAATCAAATCGGCCCTCGACCATAAATAAACATACGATAACTAACATCTACTAAACCTCGACCATGATAAAACTTAGGTTTTTTTTCGACCTCATTATTACGACAAAGGAAACTAAGGCAACCAAGCAATAAAATCAAAAAAATATACAAACTCAAATAGAAGAAAAAGAATCAGGTACAAATAACAAAAACTAGTATTTCCTACTTAAAATATTTTTTACAAAGGCTCGAAAAGTCACCTACAAAAAATGCACAACTATGCGGTAAAATAAACAGAAGGAAAATAAAAATTACTAATCGTCGCCTAGCCCAACATCGCCATCAGCCTGATCATCTAGGCCATCACCATTTGCCTCTTCACTATTTCCATCGCTATCAGGATGCTCATCCTCATAACAGCCATCCTCTTCAATACGATCCATGCTCGCATCTTCCTCATCATCACCACCCTCCAGTATCGTATGTTCATAGCCACAAGAGACCTGAGCTCTATATGCATTAACACATGCATCCACGAAGACGACTTCTAAAATAGTTTTGATACCTAATAGATCTCTAAATATATCCAGCTAGGCCTCAACATGAATCAGCTCCTCGTAAAAATCTCACGAAACATCAGGAAAAGTAGATGTATGGTAAAAGGATTGTGTTGCCGGTAACTACGCATTCTCGGCCTCAAGATTGGCAACTCGATCCCAAAAGCTAGAAGCCTCTTTTTCTAATTCTCCAATCTGTTTATCAAGCCACTCTTCCTTGAGTTTGCCATCTCCAAGGCACTCTACCTATCAGAATGAAGAACACCCATCGCAATCTCTAACTCTTCCACCTTTCTCATAGCCCTAGACTCTCTGACTTTCTAAGATCTGATGCCTTCTTTACGACCTTGCCCCTTATAGCATCCACTTTGAACTGATGATGTTTGCCAAACTCACGCCACAAATATATGTAGCAAGGCGATCAAAGCAATAATAAACCCAATGTGAGTGGGGGTCGAATCCTGAAGGAGTTAGCATTTGCATTAGGTGTATAATTAGTGCAATTGTATGATGTGCCTCAAATTACACTCCACATTCTTGCTGTTGTTTCTACTTCTACTTTAAGCTATTTATTGCAAATATGAAACTAGGATACAATATTTTTGGTTTTGATTGTTTTTCAAATGATAAAAGACCTAGGGTCTTGACTTCCACCTTGGTGGTTGCCTAACGGGTTATAGCTCTAGGTCAAGTTTTATTAGTCAGAGTTGTAATATAGCAATCACATGTAATTAGCCACTCTATACCTCTCGGCATTTTCTCAATTTGGCTTCTCAAATATAAATGGGTTTTGCACAAAACAAGTGATATATGCTCAATTCGGGTCTTATATCTCTAGATTTGACCCTTTGACTGAGGATTTCAATTTCTTGAGTTCAACCAACTTTCTTGGTAGCCAAGTATTTGATAACTAGGGATTTTGACATGTTTCATGCTCCTTCTTCCTTACACTTTGATTATAAGTTATTACAAAATAGTTCTAAGAGGCTCATAAGTTGTGCTTGATTGCAGGTTCGATCGACAAAGTGACGAGATGTCAAAGATCGGCTCAAAAGGAGTGAAACCTGCCCAAGTACCAAACACAAGATAACTCAAGACAAACAGGCCTAGTGTGGCTGAAGTGCACTTTATGTGGTCCATACTAGGGAGATTCAGAGAGCTGGAAATTGAAGGCATCAATGCAGTGCAGCCGCAGCACAGACTGTGTGGTTCGCACTAGAGGCACCGCGATCGCAACATCATTTTATGCGGTCTGCAAAAGCCATCTTCAGAGAGATGTCAAGTACCTAGATTCAATCTCGTACGGTCCGCGGAGCCCTGGTTTAGAGAGTTGATTTTGCAGAGTTCAGAGCCCACTGTGGCCACGATCCACTTTGTGAGGTCTGCACTAACCCCGCAGGAGAATTTTTGTCCAGTTTTTCCAGCTTAGTAAAATAGAACATTTTTTCATTGTTAGGGCAAGAGACATTTTCTGAATACAATTGCGCTCGTGTGAAGCAATTCTATAGCCATTTTGGAAATTTTAGGTTAGCTTTGATGATAGAATCTCTATATTTACTTTAGTGTTTAATTAACATGTCTTTATCTTCATCTATTTCTCTCTTTTTCTCATGAGTATCTAAACCCATTAGGTAGGGTTGTGGCTCAGCCCTACTGTGCGTAATTAATGGGTGTTGCAATTTAGGGTTAGATTGACTATAGGTGTTTGTTATTTGGGTCAATTTTATGGTTTAATTTATGAATTGGTGGTTGCAAACACTGGTTTGTGCTAAGTTGACTTGGCCCTTCTTGAGAAAGAGAGCCAAAGTCTCCAAAATTGGCACAACAAGGAATTGGTATGGACTCAAGAGAATTGATAGTCCCAATTAAAGGGTTAAACCTCGACAGAGTAATTACCCGACTTGGACCCAAGTTGCTTGAGCTAATTTGCCTACCCATTTGGTCTTGAGAAAGTCAATTGGGCAAAATCACCCTCTCTACCGAGAAGTGTGAGAGTAGGTAAAATTGTGCAACGGTTATAGCATATTTTCCAAACCATGACAATTGTGCCTTAGAAGCACCCGTCAATTAGCCACCTAGGTGAAAGTTTCTACCATAGAGACCTTCTATCTATTAGATACAACTCTTAGCAATCTTCGCTTAGCATAATCTAGCTGCAATTTCTAATTAGTAGTTGATAATTGTAGATTGTTAAAGAAAAACCCAAAATATGATTGGAAGTGACATTTGGAGAAATTACACATTTCTAGACTAGATACATACTCAACCCCCTTTCTAGCTCCCTGCGGAAAATTGATCTTGACCCTCAGATCGGGTAAAAACTATTGCAATCCTTTCTTCCTACTTTATAGTAATGCGAAGTAGGCAGCGATCACTTTTTGGCGCCGTTGCCGGGGAGCTAACGGTTTTGATAATCTGTTTAGTTAGTTTTGTGTATTGTTCTTCTTTCATTATTTGTTACTTGTTTGTGATATTACTCAGGTACCAACATGGCCTTAAACAACACTAATAACCCTCTTGGAAACGTGATAGCAGGAGAGGAGGTAGATGATCTTGAGCAAGATGAGGGGCCTCTTTCACTTCAAGGACAACGGAGAGGCCGGAATGCCAATGCAAATGCTATTCAAATAATATTCAAGACCCTCCTCCGCCACCTCCAAGAGTGGCTCCCAAAGTATTACCGAACTAGGGCTATGCGAGTTATATTGTCTTACCCGAATTCGAGCGGGCAATTTTCAGATAACCAATGTGATCTTGACCTTTCTTGAGCGTGGTGGGTACTACCCGGGTGCTGTAGATCAAAATTCCTACACACATCTAAAGAGGTTCGTAGATGAATGTATCCAAGGATGCGTTGATATTGAGACTTTTCATGTTCTCACTTCGAGGAAAGGCATTAAACTTGCTCGAGAGACTCCCAACCATTCCATCACAACTTAGGATGAGTTGGCGGATAAGTTATCGCCAAATTCTTCTCACTAAGTCATATGGCAGCACTTCGGGATGAAATTTTAGCCTTCAAGCAAGAGCCAACGGAACCACTACATGTAATATTGGAATAGTATAGGACTATGGTGAAAAAATTCTCGAATAACGATATGACCGAGGCAATGATTCAACAAACCTTTTATCGGGGTATCAATACTACAAATCAATGCATTGTGAACCAATTGACCGGGGGAAATTTTATGAAACTTTCTTATGACGAGGCATGTGATCGACTTGATGAGATGGATGACACTTCTTTGGCATGGAAAAGTAGAGCAAATGTGCCCCATGGTAACCCTACAACCATCCATTTGCATAAGGAATTGCATGACCATGGTCAAGCTATTGCCGAGATCACTACGACTATGTACCAATTGGCGAAGGCACATTTAAACAAGTCCAAAATCTGCGGTAAGTCAATGCAATTAAAGGTGTCACCATGCTTAAGAGAAGACAAAGAGGGAAACAATATGGAATTGTGAACAATATGGCAATGATGGTTATGGTTTTTCAAATGAGTCTTATGATGACCAAAGTGAAGGCAATAGAGGCAACTTTTCAAACCAACAATAACAACCCCAAGGATATTGGGGAAATCAACAACAAGGTGGTGGAAATTGGAACAACAACAATCAACAACAAGGTGGTGGCAATTGGAACAACAATAAATAACAAGGTGGTGGAACTTGGAACAACAACAATCAACAACAAGGTGATGACAAATGGAACAACATCAATCAACAACAAGGTGGTGGAAATTGGAACAACAACAACCAAAACAACAATTGGGGTAATCAAACAACAACCAAGGCAATTGGAATGGAAATCACAATAATTGGAGCAAGAACAACAATCAGGGCGAGTGGAACAACAATGGGAACCAAGAAAACTGGAGGCAAGGCTTTCAAAAGCCCCCAATGAACCAATAATCGAGCAATCCACCCCCTATTATTTTTCAAGTTCCTAGTTCTTCTAGAAGTTATATGAGAAGAATTCCATGTATGTTCGAGCAAATGATGAGAAAGAACCAAGATTCCGATGCTCAATTGGCTTTCCATAATACCTCCATCCGAAACATGGAGGTGTAATTAGGCCAAATCTCTCAAGATTTGATCACTTTCACCAAGGGTGCTGCCACAGTAGTGAACCCGAAGGGTGGGAACAAGAATCATGTGATGGTGGTTACAACAAGAAGTGGGAGCGGCGATGATGTGAATGCCTCAAAAGAAAGGAAAGTTTTGGATAATGATGTTGAGTTGTAGGATGATGATGTACCTTTGATTGTTGAAGATATGGTCGAAGAGAATGTGAACAATGATGTGAGGATTGATATTGATGAGGATGAGGTAGAAACTCTAGATTCCATGAACCCATCTAGGGTACACGTGATTGACATGCCTGAGACCGTTGTGCCAAAAGTCAAGGCACCCTTTCCTAGGCCACCTCCACATTATCCTCTAAGGCTCCCAAAGCAAAGAAATAATCAATTTAAGAAGTTTATTGATATGATGAAGAGCTTATCCATAACTGTGCATTTGGTTTGAGGCTCTTGAACAAATGTCGGGATATGACAAGTTTATGAAGGATTTAGTGACAATGAAGATTATGTGCTTGTCCGGGTGGACAAATTCATATTGCCGGCCGACCTTTTCACTTTGGATTGTGCAGTAGACTATGAGGTACCTACTGTCTTGGGTAGACCTTTCCTTGTAATAGGGATGGCGTTGGTTTATGTTGAAGAGGGTAAGCTAACTTTTCGAGTGGGTGTTAAAAAGGTTGTCTTCTATGTTTGCCAATCCATGAAGCAACCCAATAGCACCGAGGTATGCTCATTTGTAGACATTGTCACAGGTGTGATTTTGGATCTTACCAGTGCTATGATCAACGTGGAGGATCCTCTTGAGGCCGTGCTATTTAATATGGATGTCAATGATGATGCTAGTAGAGCGGAGTGCGTGAATTCCATACATGGGATGGGCTATTATTCTTATGAGCCGAGAAAATTGTCTTTGGATCTTAAAAACTAGAAAACTCCACGAATAAAGCCATCACTTGAGGAGCCACTATTGTTCGATTTGAAACCACTTCCTCTACACCTCATGTATGAATTCTTGGGCTCATATTCTACTTTACCTGTTATTATTTCTTGTTGCCTTACTAACATGCAGGTTGAGGCCACTTTAGCCGTGCTTCAAAAGTGGAAAAGGGCAATTGGATGGGCTCTAGCTGACATTCGGAAAATAAACCCCGCATTTTACATGCACAAAATTATCTTGGAGGATGATGCAAAGCCTTCCTTGGAGCATCAAAGGGGATTGAACGAGGCTATGCAAGAAGTTGTGGAGAAAGAGGTGATCAAATGGTTTGATGTCGGGGTTGTGTACCCCATTTCTGATAGCTCGTGACTTTTCCACTGCAATGTGTGTCGAAGAAGGGTGGTATGACTATGGTGACAAATGACAACAATGACCTTATTCCTACTCGGACGGTAACCAGGTGGAGAGTATGTATGGATTACCGTAAGCTAAACAAGGTGACCCGAAAGGATCATTTTCCATTGCCATTCCTTTACCAAATGCTAGATTATCTTGCGGGGCATGCTATTTATTAATTTTTGGATGGATACTCGGGGTACAATCAAATTTTCGTGAAGGATCAAGAGAAGACAACTTTTACCTGTCCGTATGGCACATTCGCTTTCTCTCGGATGTCGTTCGTATTGTTTAATGCTCCGGCAACCTTCGAAAAATGCATGATGGCTATTTTCACTTTTATGGTGGAAGTCTTCATGGATGATTTCAGTATGGTTGGGGATTTCTTTGATGAGTGTTTGAGAAATTTGGATAGACTGTTGTCCCGGTGTGAAGATATAAACCTTGTACTCAATTGGGAAAAATGTCATTTCATGGTTGAAGATGGTATAATGTTCAGTCAAAAAATTTCAAAGCGAGAATTGAAGTGGATAAAGCCAAGATAGAGCTGATTTCAAGGCTTCCTCCCCCTACTTTTGTCAACTGGGTGAGGATTTTTCTTGGGCACGTGGGTTTTTACCAGAGGTTTATAAAAGATTTTTCCAAAGTGGTCACCCTTTCTGCAAGTTGCTAGAAAAGGATGCAATGTTTGTGTTCGATGAGTATTGTATGCAAGCATACGAGCTTTTCAAGCTCAAGTTGACCACTACCCCTATCATCACCGCACCAAATTGGAACTTGCCTTTCGAGCTCAAGTGTGATGCAAGTGACGTTGCAGTTAGGGCTATTTTGGGTCATAGAATGAAGAAGATGTTTCATTTGGCGTACTAGGCAAGCAATACCGTGAATGATGCTCAAATGAACTATACAATCACCGAGAAAGAGTCGTTGGCTATAGTGTTTGCAAGGGAAAAGTTTCGACCTTATCTTATGGGGGCCAAAGTTATAGTGTACACCGATCATGCCGCCCTTAGATATTTGATGACAAAGTAAGACTCCAAGGAAAGATTGATGAGATGGGTGCTACTACTTCAAGATTTTGATCTAGAAATTGTGGACCGGAACAGTGGTGAGAATTAAGTGGCGGGCTACTTGTCCCATTTGGAGGAGGAGGGTAGGCCTTGTGATGGCCTTAGATAAATGATTCGTTTCTTGACGAACAACTCCTTGCGGTGTCAATGAATGATATGCCATAGTTTGCCGATGTTGCCAACTACCTTGTGACCAGAATAATCCCGTATGTGTTCTCTTCTAACCAAATGAAGAAGATCAAGCGGGATAGCTTGGAATATTATTAGGACGAGCAATATTTGTTCATGATTTGCATGGATGATGTGATTCATATATGTGTCCCGGAGGAAGAATAATTGGGTATCTTGGAGTCTTGTCATTCCACTCCCTATGGTGGCCATCACGACTGACCGAGAAAAGCTTCTAAAGTGCATAGTTGTTGATTTTATTGACCAACCTTGTTCCAAGATACGGATGATTTTCTGAAGAGATATGATGAATCCAACGAGCGATAGAATTTACAAATTGGATGAGATGCCTCTCAATACGATTCTAGAAGGGGATATCTTTGATGCTTGGGGCATCGATTTTAGGGGTCCATTTGTTAGCTCTTGTGGGAACACTTACATTCTAGTGGCGGTTGATTATGTCTCAAAGTGGGTTGAAGCCGTGGCTTTTCCAAACAATATAGCCCGGAGTGTTGTTGCATTTCTTAGAAAGAGCATTTTCACAAGGTTTGGCACTCCTCCTGCGATTATTAGTGATGGGGGTGTCATTTTTGCAATAATGCTTTCGACATATTGCTTTCCAAATACGGTGTCAATCACAAGGTTTCTACCCCTATCATCCTCAAGCTAGTGGAAGTGGAAGTCTCCAATAGGGAAATCAAGAGTATCTTGTCAAAGACGGTCAATGCTAATAGGACCCATTGGTCGAAAATGTTGGATGACGCTCTATGGGTTTATTGGACGGCATACAAGACTACGATTGGTATGTCTTTGTATTGGTTGGTGTTTCAGAAAGCTTTCCATTTACCGGTTGAATTAGAGCACAAGGCATGTGGGCTTTGATGAAGTTGAATTTGGAATGGGATGTTGGAGCCAATCTTCGTGTTGAACAACTCAATGAACTTGATAAATTTAGATTCCATGCCTACTCCACTCCGTCCTTGAATAAAGAAAAGATGAAGTACCTTCATGACAAATATGCTTGTGGAAAGGAGTTCAAAGTTTGTGATTTGGTTCTTTTGTTTAATTCCCGGTTACATCTATTTTCGGGAAAGCTTAAATCAAAATGGAGTGGGCCATTTGAAGTTGTGTTTGTGACCCTATTTGGTGCTCTTAATCTAAAGAACAAAAATGGTGAAGTTTTTAGTGTTAATAGGCATCGGGTTAAGCCTTATCTTTGAAAGATTGATAACAACCACGTGGTGGCGCTTCTTCATCTCAAGTGATATGGTAACATGCGTTGTAGCACGATGTTAAATGAGGCGCTTCTTGGGAGTCAACCCATGTATTTTTATTCTTGTTTACTTTGATTTTCTTTGTAGTATAGGATTGATTTTTTTTATAATTGGTTGTGAGATATTGTAGGGTTATGTTGATGGAGTGTAAGGCTTGACAGAAAAATATACAGGTCTCTAAAGTTTCTAGTGCAGCCGCAGTCCATTCTGTTTAGACCGCACTGGTGTGGGAATGATTAGGTTTCTCTGACGTTTGTCATCGCGGTTGCACTACATTTTATGCGGATCGCGGTAGACCTCTGCGGACGTGGTCTATTTTGTGAGGACCATAGAGGTAGCCTACTCAAATTCGTTCTAAATAAAGCAGTGTGGACCGCGGTCCATTTTGTGCGATTCGCACTAGTAGGTGAGGCTGTGTCCCAGGGTATTCTCTATAAATAGACCCCAGGTGTCTCTTTTTATCCTTTTCGAAAACTTGACACTCATAGAGCCTTAGACATTGTTCATCCTTCTACTTTGATCATAATTGCTTGTTTGCATTGCTTTGCTTCATCTCATCTCTATAACGGGTACATTTGTCTTCCTATTTAAATTTCTAATTTTGTGCTTCACATTTAATTTTCCTGTTCTTAACTTTCTTCTCCTGTCGTATTTCTTCCATTGTTAGATTAGGTTAATCTAGAGATTGGATTCATAAGTTCATTGTTAGTTAAATGTATGGGCTAATTGAGTAGGGACCTTAATTTGGTGAAAATCTAACTTAAAAGAAATATCTCTAAAACCCTAACTCATTTCCAGGTTTGGGCATCCTGTACGGACCAGAGTCAATTATGTGCGGTCCGCTGTGCCCTGGTGCAGTCTGTAGTACCACTTTGTGCGGACCGCCGTGATGAACTTTTGCAAGATAACTTTTGCCCCGTGCGGCCGCACTGGCTCAGTGCGGCTGCCGTACCATTTTTTGCAGTTCGCACTAGTCAGATTCAGAGACTGGGTATTCAGAGCCCCGCCCCTGTGTGGACGGCAATCATTTTTGTGCGGTCCGCGGTGGTCGTAGTCAGCCGCACTCTATTTTGTACGATTTGTACTAGACTGTTGCTATAATTGTCTGCTTATGTTCTACAATTCTTTCTGCCCATAAGTTTCACTGCTTCTATTGATGCTAACAATGTAAGATGCTTCTGTTTGTAGACAATGATTAACAAAAGAGGAAGATGATCAAAACAACCCAAGAGAGGTGAATCCTCCCGGGGAGGCAAGGTCAAGAAGATTATTCGACTTATTTCCCAAGTGAGAAAGTATAACAAAGACGCGGAAAGCAATTAAAGCTCTTGATAGAGCTTGTGACCAGCCGGGGAGTGAGTACGTGCCCTCCCAGGATATTTCCTCCGACTCTGTGCCTGAATATGTCCCTGATTAACCTGGGAGAATGAGATTGACAGATGATACTCCTCCTAGACTTAGTCTCTCTTTCTCAAGTAGAGACTAAGTCAAATAAGCATGAATCAATATTTGCAACCATTAATTCTTGAATTCAAGCATAATATTGGCTAAATATTACTTACCCAGTCACAAACAATCCCTAAATCAAACATCCATTGAGTGCCCACACTAGGGTTGATCCATAACCCTATCTAGAAATTTAGCTACTTATAAAAATTGAATAAATACATGAAGAAATTAAGATAGAATGCATAATAATTGATTAGAGAAAGAAAATTTAATATTTAAAAGTTAATCTAGTACAAAATTACTCAAAACAACAAAGAAAAATGGCTCAGTTGCTCTCCTAAAACAAAACTGAACCTAAAAATGACAAAACGTTATGTTTATACTAAGCTGAAATATCTGACAGAAATGTCCCTGTGAAGGTTGTGCACCTCGTAATTTTGTGTGTGGTCCATGCAATGAGCTTCTCCGGCCGCAAAATTATAATGCAGTAAGTATTCCTAGAACTTGGCTTTTGCACTTCGGGACTTTTGCAGTCTGCATAAAAATAAGTGCAGTCGCGTTCTGATTGTGCGCTGCACAAAATAGTGTGGTCCGCATTCCAGCTTAACTATAGAATTCCCATCTCTTTGATCTTTGTCTTTTGTGGAACGTATAATTCTCACTGCGGCCGCAGGTTTCCTTCTTTGGCCGCACAATTATGGCGAGGTCCGCATATCTTCAGCCTTCCAAAAATACAAATCTCTGAATCTCTTTGTTTGTGTCCGCACAATAATTATGCAGTCAGCGCTATATGCCTTTTTCCCTATTTTGGTTCTTGTTCATTTTGACTCATTTATGAGTTGATTTTGACTTCTGGCTCGATTCTCAATATTCATGTATAAAAGAGAATTTTATTATTTCTTAAAAATACCTCTAACCATTTTTGAGCTAAAACGCAAGTTGGAGTTTTCAAGCCAATGCGCTCCGCACTCCATTTTATGCAGACCGCACTAGAAGCCTCCGTGGCCGTATTCCGTTCTATGTGGTTTGTGGAGCCCAAGTCCAGAGAGCTATTTTCAAGGACTAAGCCCCAGTGCGGACCATGGTCTATTTTGTGCGGTCCGCACTAACCCCGCAGGGGCATTTTTGTTCGGATTTTTCAGCTTAGTATAAATAGATTCTTTTTTCATTATTAGGGCATCAGATATGTTAGAACAGTAGATGCGCTCGTGAAAATGACTCTTGTAGCCATTAATGGCAATTTTTCTTACTTTTCATCATTAAATCTTTATTTTTATCTTGGTATTAGTTAATACTCCTGCGATATTAATTTATATGAACCTATTTTCTTTTTTGCCGGTGCCAAAAATAATGACTTCTGTCCCAATTTGGAAACGATTTACCTTTATGCAATAATTTATTGCCACAAAAAATATATGTGTTTCATTTTACACCACAAGTTCAAAAGTCTTCTCTCTTGTCTTAAACTCTGTGCTTAGTCAAATGAGTTCACATATATTTAAACGGAGGGAGTATGAGTTTATCTTCATCTATTTCTTGTTTTTCCTCTTTGAATATGAGTAGCTAGACCTTTTATCTAGGGTTGTGGTTCAGTACTAGTATGGGTAATTGATGGATCTTGTATTTTAGGGCTATATTGATTTTGGGTGTTTGATATTTGGATCAATTTGATGGTTAATTGTTGAATTTGTGGTTGCAAGCACTAGTTTATGTTTAGCTAACTAGGGTTCTTCTTGAGAAATAGAGCCCAAGTCTTCGAAATTGTTCCAACAAGGAATTGGGGCGTACTCAAGAGATTTATATCTCCAATTAAAGGGATAAACCTTGAGTGAGTAATACCTAACTTGAACCTTAGTTGCTTGTGAAGATTTGCATACCCAATTAGCCTTGAGAAAGTCAATTGGACAAAATGACATGAACCATCGAGAGGTGTAGAGCGGGTAAATTAGCGCAGTAGTTATATCATATTCCTGAAATATGTGAAAGATGTCTTAGACTCAAGTACCCGTGAATTGACCACCTAGGCGGAAGTCACTTCCCTGGTGCTTTCTAAACATATTTGAACAACTTTTAGCATTTTTGCTCTTAGCTTAATTTACAATTTGTAGTTGGATAAAAGTAGAATTATATAGAAAATCCCAAAAAATATGAACAGTGTAACTAAGTGCACATACGCAATCCTAACTAGATAAATACTAGATTCCAATTCTAGCTCTCTATGAATTCGATCTCGACCTAAAATCGGGCAAAGGCTATTGTGACCCTCTATTGCTACTTATTAAGAGTGCGGAGTTGGCATCGATCACTTTTTGACGCCATTTTTAGGGAGCTAACGGTTTTGGATATCTATTTAGTTAGTTTTGTGTGTTGTTCTTCTTTCCTTCTTTGTTACTAATTTTTGTATATCAATTATTCAAGTACAAAATGGCTTTAAATGCTAGGCCCTCTTGGAAACGTGAGTGAGGGGGAGGAGGTTGATGATATTGGAGAGGATGAGGTGCCTCTTGTATCTCTTGGACCATGACGAGGCCACCATGCCAATGCTAATGAAAATGTCCCAAACCCTCCTCTGTGTTGGAAATCATGTATACCTTTGATATGTGCGCTTTGGTTGTATGAGCAAGATTTTCAGGTATAGGTTTTGATGAATGACAAACAATGAAGTCAAGTGGATAATCAAATGGCGAGAAGCATACTGATGACGGAATTGCATGAACAAGCTAAAGAAGTTCAAGACCGAAGACCCAAGACGTAGGTCGTTTGGTAGAACCAATGTAAGGACAACGTTTAAGTTATCTTATCCTTTGGCTCAACATTAGGTCATCATAAACATACATAAAATCACTTTATTAAATTATATATATCATAAATATTTTTAATATATACTTCAAACAAAATGATTTTAACGTTTTCATTTCAACCAAAATGGGTTTTGAAGTAAGTTTTCAATTCTGGTATACACAGTGTAAATCAAGTGTATCTCAAGTGTATATAATCGACCGTTGCCAAAGTTTTGAACACTGGAACAACATAATCGATTGTATACTTTAACAATCGATTGTTGACAAGCGATTGTCTACTTTAACAATCGATTATTTTGAGACAGTGCAACCGTTTTTAAATATCAAAACAATCGATTGTCTTTGTCCACAATCGATTGTCCCTTCATACAATCGATTATATTTTGAACGTTCCCACAATCCTAAATTGATTTTTGAGGTTGAAGACAATCGATCATTCAGGTTTAACAATCGATTGTTTAGCCTAAAATCAGGAATCTGTTTTTTGAACGTTGGTCAGACAATCGATTGTCACCTCCAAACAATCAATTGTGTGAGCACAGAATCAGGGATTTGATTTGTCAATTAAGCAACGGTCAGCACTACTTTTTCACCTATAAAAATAGGTCTTTTGAGCTGATTTTAAACACACAACTCCTGCATATATTGATATACATATTGATCATTTTCAAGCATCATTTTAGAGCTTTTGTTGAGCCATTTGATAGACAACTTTGTGTTGTTCATAGAGCTTATTTTGTTTCTCTTTATCCACTCTATTGAGAGAGTATTTGTTGTAAAAGAGAGTTGTTTGAGAAGAACATATCTTCTCATTTGTCGGGTTTGCTAAGTACCCAAAGTCTTAGTGGTTGAAGTCTTGGGTGAGGTATCCTCAAACAAGTGAAGTCTTAAGGTGTGGTATCCTTGAGCAACTGTAACGGTTTGTTAAGCACCCGTAAGCTTGACGAAAATAGTGGAATCTCGAGAGAGTCTCTCGGGGACTGGACTAGCCGCGGGTTGTGGTGAACCAGGATAAAATACGGCGTGTTCTTTCTTGATTATTTCAATTACCGTATTTACTTATTCCTGCAATTTTAAATTCCGCAATATTTCATATTCTCGTGCCTCACTATTCACACCCCCCTCTAGTGAACGACATAAATACTAACAATTGGTATCAGAGCCTAACTCTCTGAAAGCCTTAACCGGTTGAGAGCTATATATATTTTTGTGTATAGAATATTGAAAGCAGGAATGATGAATGAAGGACAATCCACCACTTGCGTTCCACTATTTGACGGAACAAACTATACATATTGGAAAGGGCGGATGAGTATCTTCCTCAAAGCAAACAATTTTCGTTTGTGGCAAATCATCAAAAACGGTAAACCAATGCCGACAAAGAAAGTTGGAGAAATCACGGTTCCAAAGAAGGAAGATGAATATGATGCCAAGGACATGAAGATAGTTGAAAATAATGCAAGGGACATCCATGTATTATATTGTGCGGTGAATCCGAATGACTATCGGAAAATCTCTTACTGCACAACCGCCAAGGAGATGTGGGACAAACTCGAGATCATTTATGAAGGTACGCCTCAAGTCCGAGAATCCAAAATTGATTTTCTAACTCATAAATATGAAACTTTTAAAATGGAGAAGGAACCTATTGGTGTTATGTTTGAATGATTTTTAAGAATCGTCAATGATCTCCATGCTCTCGGGAAAGTTTACACGAACAAAGATCTTGTTCGAAAAGTCCTACGGAGTCTCACTCCCGAATGGCGTTCCAAAGCCATGCCATCCAAGAGTCAATGGAATACACGAATATCACAATTGATGGACTAAGAGGCAACCTCGAAACTTATGATAGCACAATTCTTAATCCTTATCTTAGAAGTGATTCGAATTTTGCCTTCAAAGCCTCATCCTCTAAAAGAGAAGAGGTAAGTGATTCGGAAAGGGATGATGAAAATACTTCCAGTGATATATTTGAAAAGTTTTGTAAGTCTTTGAAGAAGGACAAGAAAAAGAGGAAACACCATAGGCGCGTATCACGGGACGCAGACAGCTCGGGCAATGAAGCCGGCGCATTATGTCTCATGGCAAGCGGAGAAGAAGAGGTAAGTACATCTAACTCTCACTCATTTGAAGATTTACAAAATGCCTATGATGAATTGTATGGTGAATTTGTCAATGCGTCCAAATTGATAAAAGAATTGAAGAAAACACTTTCTTTGTAGAAATCACTTTCTTTGCAAACAGATTTTCAGAAAACACTTTCTTTACAAGAAAAAGATTTTGAAAAATCCTCTTCTTTGAAAGAAATAGATTTTGAAAAATTGACTAATGAAAATGGTGTTCTTAAAAACAAAATTGAAGTTTTAGAAAAAGAAAACAAATTTTTGGAAAATGACATTGCTGTTTTTAAAAATAAAATCAAGGAATTGAATGAAGCTTCTTCTATTGATACATGTTCAAATTGCTCTTCTTGTAGTGCTTTAAAACTAGAGAACACAGAACTTAGGAAAGCACTAGAAACACGTAGTGTTGATATTCCTAAAGCTGAAACAAAGAAGAAAAAGCCTAGGAATAACTATAGGCGTAAAATGAATAAGAATCATGATAGAAATGGAGTTGCGCAACCTAGAAATGATTCTAGGATTTTTGCTAATGAGTCTAGGAATAATTATTCTAGACCACCTAGAGATGACTCTAGGAATTTCAACGCATCTAGGAATGACTTTAGATCACCTAGAACGCATTTGGCTCAACCTAGACATATGCACAATCCTAATGTTATATGTCATTATTGTAATCGGGTAGGAAACATTGCACCCGTTTTTTTTGCTAAACATAGAGATTTATGTGTTGATTACGATTATTATTATCCTAACCCCCAAGGACCCAAAAGAAGTTGGGTACCAAAAACCTATTTTTAGGTACTTTTGCAGGTGTGCTTGAAGACAACAAAATTGTAGTGGATGCACCAAGCACGAAACCTTAATGCATTAAGGGGGAACGTCGGTTAGTTATCGTATTTTGAATAAAAACACAATGAGTTGATATGTGCAAATAATCTATATCAGTTTTGGTTGATACATGCTTTAATCAGTTCTTTTTGAATAACAATTAGTATCAATTTGGTTTATAATAATTGATTGATTCATGTTTTGATGAACATTCTTAGTTTAAAATAACAATTGATATTGTTGAGAAAAATGACCGTTATCATTAGTATTCCATTTACTAACATTTGATATGATCTTGTTTATAACGATTGGTATCGTCAATGGTTTAAATTTTTTTGGTATAGTCTTTTTGCTAATGCAAAAAGGGGGAAGAATATGGGCGATATGCATGCCTTAATTGAGGGGGAATATTCAATTAAGGGGGAATTATATTGAATTGATTTCTATGAATTGTTTGCATAAATTGTATGTTGAGATATAGCATGAATTTGGGGGAATTCAATATGCATATCTTCCGTTGTTTGTCATTATCAAAAAGAGGGAAATTTTTGGAAATCATGTATACCTTTGATATGTGCGCTTTGGTTGTATGAGCATGATTTTCAGGTATAGGTTTTGATGAATGACAAACAATGAAGTCAAGTGTATAATCAAATGGCGAGAAGCATACTGATGATGGAATTGCATGAACAAGCTAAAGAAGTTCAAGACCGAAGACCCAAGACGTAGGTCGTTTGGTAGAACCAATGTAAGGACAACGTTTAAGTTATCTTATCCTTTGGCTCAACATTAGGTCATCATAAACATGCATAAAATCACTTTATTAAATTATATATATCATAAATATTTTTAATATATACTTCAAACAAAATGATTTTAACGTTTTCATTTCAACCAAAATGGGTTTTGAAGTAAGTTTTCAATTCTGGTATACTCTGGTATACACAGTGTATATCAAGTGTATATAATCGACCGTTGCCAAAGTTTTGAACACTGGAACAACATAATCGATTGTATACTTTAACAATCGATTGTTGACAAGCGATTGTCTACTTTAACAATCGATTATTTTGAGACAGTGCAACCGTTTTTAAATATCAAAACAATCGATTGTCTTTGTCCACAATCGATTATCAACAATCGATTGTCCCTTCATACAATCGATTATATTTTGAACGTTCCCACAATCCTAAATTGATTTTTGAGGTTGAAGACAATCGATTATTCAGGTTTAACAATCGATTGTTTAGCCTAAAATCAGGAATCTGTTTTTTGAACGTTGGTCAGACAATCGATTGTCACCTCCAAACAATCAATTGTGTGAGCACAGAATCAGGGATTTGATTTGTCAATTAAGCAACGGTCAGCACTACTTTTTCACCTATAAAAATAGGTCTTTTGAGCTGATTTTAAACACACAACTCCTGCATATATTGATATACATATTGATCATTTTCAAGCATCATTTTAGAGCTTTTGTTGAGCCATTTGATAGACAACTTTGTGTTGTTCATAGAGCTTATTTTGTTTCTCTTTATCCACTCTATTGAGAGAGTATTTGTTGTAAAAGAGAGTTGTTTGAGAAGAACATATCTTCTCATTTGTCGGGTTTGCTAAGTACCCAAAGTCTTAGTGGTTGAAGTCTTGGGGTGAGGTATCCTCAAACAAGTGAAGTCTTAAGGTGTGGTATCCTTGAGCAACTGTAACGGTTTGTTAAGCACCCGTAAGCTTGACGAAAATAGTGGAATCTCGAGAGAGTCTCTCGGGGACTGGACTAGCCACGGGTTGTGGTGAACCAGGATAAAATACGGTGTGTTCTTTCTTGATTATTTCAATTACCGTATTTACTTATTCCTGCAATTTTAAATAATGCAATATTTCAATATTCTCGTGCCTCACTATTCAACCCCCCCCCTCTAGTGAACGCCATAAATACTAACACTCTGCCGCCTCCAAGAGCGGTTCCTCGGGTGCTAAAAAACCAAGGTTATGCAACTGCTGTTGTCCCACCAAGAATCCAGACGGGCAACTTCAGATAACCAATGTGATGTTGAACTTACTTGAGCAGTGTGGGTATTCCACGGGCGCTACGGATCAAAATTCCTACAAACATCTCAAGGGGTTCGTGGATACATGTTGAGGGAGCAAGTAGACAAATATTTCCAAGGATGTTCTTAGTTTGAGGCTTTTCCCATTCTCAATTCGGGGGAAAGCACTGTATTGGCTCTAGAGACTTCCCAATCGTTCTATCACAAATAGGGATGAGATGGCGGATAAGTTTATTCTTAAGCTTTTCTCACCTGGGCACATGGCGGCACTTTGAGATGAAATACTGGCCTTCAAGAAAGAGCCTGCGGAACCTTTGCATGAGATTTGGGAGCAGTATAAAACGATGGTGAAGGAATTCCCCAATAATGACATGACGGAGAATATGTTGCAACAAACTCTCAACCGAGGCATCAATACTACAAATCAATGCATAGTGAATCAACTTGTTAGGGGTAGTTTTATGAAATTGACATATGATGACGCTTTTGTCGTTCTTGATGAGATGGAGGAAACATCTTCCGCGTGGCAAAGTAGAGCCAATGTTCCTCAAGGTGACCCTACGGTCATCCATTTGCATAAGGAATTATATGACCATAGGCAAGCTACAACTGAGTTGATGACTCCATGAACCAATTAGCCAAGGAACAATTGAAACAAGTCCAAAATCCTTGCCAAGTGAATGCCATGGAGGGTATTTATACGCTTATCAACAAGAGAAGACAAAGAAGGCAACAAAACCAAGGGAATTCTAAGCAATTTGAAGATGCATGTGATGGGTTTCAAAATGATGATTATGATGATCAACGTGAAGAGGTTCAATATGTGAACAACTATCAAGGCCAATGGGGCAACTCTTCCAACCAACAACAGTGGTGACCTCAGGGCAATTGGGCAAATCAACAACAAAATAGTGGTAACTGGGAGAACAACAACTGGGCAATCAGAACAATGATCAAGGCAACCAAGGAAATTGGAATGGAAATAATAACAATTGGGGAAACAATAACAATCAAGGTTGATGGAATAATGGGAACCAAGGAAACTGCGGGCAAGGCTTTCAAAGACCCTCGATGTACCAACAACCAAATAATCCACCCCCATTTACTTCTCAAGGTCCTAGTTCTTCCAAAAATTATATGGGTACAATTGAAATGATGTTCGAACAGATGATGAAGAAGAATGAAGATTTGGCTGCACAGTTGGCTTCCCGTAATACCTCTATCAGAAACTTGGAGGTGCAATTAGTCCGATCATTGAGTGCTCGTCTGAAGGGTGCTCTACCAAGTGATACAGTAGTGAACCAAAAAGGTGAGAACAATCATGTTATGACAGTTACAACTAGAAGTGGGAAAGGCAGTGATGTGAATGCCTCAAAATAAAAATAAGTTGTGAATAATAATGTTGAGTTTCAAGAAAATGAACTTCGTTTTGTAGTTGAAGATATGGGTGATGACAATGTGAACAATAAAGTGAGGATTGACATTAATGAGGCCGAGTTCGAAACTCAATATGCCATGAACCCATCTAGGGAACACGTAATTGACATGCTGGAAGCGGTTGTGCCAAAATCCAAGGCTCCTTTGCCAAGGCCATCTCCACCTTATCCTCAAAGGCTTGCAAAGCAGAGAAATGATGGTCAATTAAAAAAGTTCATTGACATAATGAAGAGCTTGTCCATTAATGTGCCTTTGGAGGAGTCAGTTAAACAAGTGACGGGCTATGCAAAGTTCATGAAAGACTTGGTCACAAAGAAGCTTTCTACGGATTATGATACTATAAAGATGACTCATTAAGTTAGTGCGATAGTACATTCAATGGCCCCGAAGCTAGAGGATCCCGGTTCTTTCACCATACCTTGCACCATTGGGAGTGCAAATTTAACCAAAGCTTTTTGTGACTATGGAGCTAGTATCAATTTGATGTCTTACTCAGTTTTTAAAACATTAGGAATTGGGCAACCTAGACCAACTTCTATGAGGTTAAAAATGGTGGATAGATCGATGAAGAGACCTTTAGATATTATTGATGATGTGCTTGTACGGGTGGAGAAATTTATCTTACCAGTTGACGTTGTGATCTTGGATTGTGAGGTAGACTACGAAGTTCCTATTATCTTGGGAAGACCTTTCTAAGCTACGGGGAAGGCATTGGTAGGTGTGGAAGCATGTGACCTCTCCTTCTGCGTGGGTGATAAAAAGGTTATCTTTGATGTGTGCAAGTATATAAAGCATCCCAACAGTGCCAAGGTGTGCCCTTTTATTGACCTCATCACGACTGTGATAATTGATGACACTAGTGCAATGATCAATGTGGAGGACCTGTTGGAGGATGTATTGTTGAATCTTGATGTCAATGAGGATGCAAGACGAGTGGAGTATGTGAATGCTTTTTATAGAATGGGCTCTTATTTTATGAGCCTAGGAGATTGTCTTTGGATCTCGAGATAGAAATACTCCACCAACCAAACCTTTAATTGACGAGCCTCCGGTGTTAGATTTGAAGCCATTTCCTCCACACCTCAGGTAAGAATTCTTAGGCCCTAGTTCTATTTTACCAATTATTCTTTTCTCGTGTCTTACTAACTCATAGATAGATGCCACTTTGGCGGTGCTCAAAAAGAGGAAGAAGGCAATTGGATGGACTTTTGCCAACATTCGGGGAATAAGCCCCACATTTTACATGCATAAGATTATTTTGGAGGATGATGACAAACCCTCCTTGTAACATTACAGGAGGGTGAACGAAGCAATGCAAGAAGTGGTGAAGAAAGAAATTATGAAATGGTTAGATGTCAGGGTTGTGTACCCTATTTCCGATAGCTCATGGACTTCTAGCGTGGTATTATTGTGGTGACAAATGAAAACAATGAACTTATTCCCACTTGAACAGTTACCGGATGAAGGGTATACATGGACTACCGGAAGCTGAACAAGGTGACCCACAAGGATCACTTCCCATTTCCATTCCTTGACCAAATGCTTGATCGCCTTACGAGGCGTGCCTTTTATTTCTTTTTGGATGGATATTCAGGATATAATCAAATCTTAATTGCTCCGGAGGACCAGGAGAAGACGACCTTTACTTGTCCATATGGCACCTTTGCTTTCTCTCGGATGCCATTCAGGTTATGCAATGCTCCGGCGACATTCCAATGATGCATGAGGGCTATTTTCACTGACATGGAGGAAGATACCTTGGAGTTCTTCATGAAAGATTTTAGTGTGGTTGGTGATTCATTTGAAGAGTGTTTGGAAAATCTAGATAGAGTTTTGGCCCGATGTGAAAACACAAATCTCGTGCTTAATTGGGAAAAATGCCACTTCATAGTTGATGAGGGCATAGTGTTGGGCCACAAAATTTCAAAACATGGAATTGAAGTTGACAAAGCCAAGATAGAGGTAATTTCAAGGTTTCCGCCCCCACATTTATAAAAGGGGCGAGGAGTTTTCTTTGGCACATAGAGCTTTACCGGAGGTTTATAAAGATTTTTCAAAAGTGGTAAACCCTTTGTGCAAGCTCCTACAAAAGGATTCAAAGTTTGTATTCGATGAGGGATGTATGAAAGCATTTGAGCTTCTCAACTTAAAGTTTACCACTACCCATATCATTATCGCACACAATTGTAGCTTTCCTTTCGAGCTCATGTGCGACGCAAGTGATGTTGCAGTTGGGTTTGTTTAGGGTCAAAATGTTAACAAAATGTTTCATCTGGTGTAGTACTCAAGCAAGACCATGAATGAGGCTCAAAGGAACTACATGAATACCGAGAAAATGTTGTTGGCTATACTGTTTGCAGTGGAAAAGTTTTGGCCGTATATAGGGGGCAAAGGTCATAGTGCACACCGATCATGCCACCCTTAGGTACTTGATGACAAAGAAAGACTACAAAGCAAGGTTGATGCTATGGGTGTTACAACTTCAAGAGTTTAATCTAGAAATTGTGGATCGCAAGTATAGTAAAAACCAAGTTGCGGACCATTTATCCCGCTTGGAGGAGGAAGGAAGGCCATGCGATGGCTTAGAGATCAATGATGCATTTCCCGATGAGCAACTACTTTCCATGTCTATGAGTGAAATGTCGTGGTTTGCGGATATGCTAACTACCTTGTGACTGGCATTGCCCAGTGTGAGCTCTCTTCTATTCAAAGGAAGAAGCTCAAACGATGATAGTTTGGATTAATATTGTGATGAGCCATATTTGTTCATGATTTGCACAGATGGTGTGATCTGAAGGTATGTCCCGGAGGAAGAGCAATTGAGTATTTTGGAGGCTTGTCATTCCTCTCCCTATGGTATCCATCATAGCGGGGTGAGCACGGCTTCTAAAGTTCTTAGTTTTGGGTTTTATTGGCCAACTTTGTTCAAAGATGCAGGTGATTTTGTGAAGAGATGCGACGAGTGCCAAAGAGCGGATGGAATTTCAATGAAAGATGAAATGTCTCTCAATACCATCTTAGAGGTTGATATTTTTTTTATGGGGCATTAATTTCATGGTCCCATTTGTTAGCTCTTGTGGGAGCACTTACATTCTTGTGGCGGTCGATTATGTTTCAAAGTGGGTTGAAGTCGTGGCTTTGCCTAACAATGAGAACCGGAGTGTTGTTGCATTTCTCAAGAAGAACATTTTTACAAGGTTTGGTACTCCTAGAGCAATCAAAAGTTATGGGGTGTCTCAATTTTGTAATAGAGCTTTTGACACTTTATTTTCAAATTATGGTGTCAATCATAAAGTTTCTACCCCCTATAACCCTCAAGCAAGTGGACAAGTTGAAATCTCCAACGGAGAATCAAAAGCATATTATCAAAGACGGTCAATGCAAATAGGACCGATTGGTCAAATAAGTTGGATGATGCTCTATGGGCTTATAGGACTGCTTACAAGACTCCGATTGGTATGTGTCCATATCGGTTGGTGTTTGGGAAATCTTGCCACCTACTGGTCGAGTTAGAGCACAAGTCCATGTGGTCTTTGAGGAAAATGAACCTTGAGTGGGATGTAGCTGCTAATCTTCGGTGGAGAAACTCAATGAACTTGACGAATTTAGATTCCATGCCTACTCTAGTTCGTCCCTATATAAGGAAAAAATGAAATACCTTCATGAAAAGTATACTCGGGCCAAAGAGTTCAAGGTGGGGATTTGGCTCTCTTATTGAACTCTCGGCTGAGGTTGTTCCCGGGAAAGCTCAAGTCAAAATAGAACGGGATGTTTTAAGTAGTGTGTCTGACCCCATTCGATGCTATTGATTTAAAGAACAAAAATGGTGAAGGTTTTAGAGTGAATGGGCATCGAGTCAAGCATTAGCTTGGGAAAATTGATGACAGCCACGTGGTGGCACTTCTTCATTTCAAATGATGTGATAGTAACCTGCATCGTGCTGCGACGTTAAATCATGCGCTTCTTGGGAGGCAACCCATGTATTTTTATTTTTGTTCTTCTTTAATTTTTTTTTGTAGTATAGGATTGATTTTTTTGGCTAACTGGTTGTGAGATGTTACTTGGTCGTGTTGACGCAGTGCAAGATATAATGAAAAAAATGCACAGGTCTCTAAAGGTGCCAGTATGGCCGTATTATATTTTGTGCGGACCGCACTGGTGAGGGTTAATTGCAGCCTCGTTGAAGTTTGCCCGTGCGGCCACACTACATTTTGTGCAGTCCGCACTGGACCTCTGCAGCCACATTCCATTTTGTGTGGACCGCAGAGTGTTGCCTTTTCAAGCTTGTACAAAGTTGTGCAGTGCGGACCGCGGTCCATTTTTTGCGATCCGTAGTGGTTGGTGAGAATGGGACCCAGGGTTTTTCTACAAATAGTCCCCGAGGGTCTCCTTTTACTTTTTTCGCAATTTTAACTCTCTGAATACTAAACAATGTTCATCATCTTCCATCTGCTCATAATTAATTTTTGGAGTAGTTATTCTTTAGTACATCTCATATCTGGTACTATTGCATTCCCCTTAATTGTTTTTCTTTTGTTAATTTCTTTTAAGCTTTTTTTGTCCCGCTTCCCCTTCTTTGCTTTCCGTAATTTTAATCATTATTAGGTTAGCTTAATTAAAGTATTGTCTCATGTTGAATTAGTTAATTCAATGAACTAAGCAAACAAGTAGGAGCATTCTTTAGGTGTTAATTTAGACATAACATCAAAATCTTGGGAACCCTAACTCAGTGCCATAAATGGGCACTCAGTGCCATAACAGGGCTCTCAGTGAAAACTGTAGTCGATTATGTGCGGTCGGCGATACCCTAGAGCGGTCCGCAGTATCATTTTATGTGGACTGTACTGATTACCTTCTTATTGTTGAACGTCAGGCAGTGGGGTTGCACTATATTTTATGTAGAACGCACTTCCTCAGTGTAGTCGCGGTTAATTTTATGCGGTCCGCACTGCGTAGATACATAGAGTGGGTAGTTTGAACCCCACCTCTATGCGGATCACGGTTGATTTTGTGCGGTCCGAGATGACCTTACTACGGCTGCAGTTGCTTTTGTGCGGTCCTTACTAAGTAGTTTCTACAACATGTCTGCAACATTGTGATGTTGTTCTGCAACAATATTTTTAACTAAGGCTACTAATACTAACAAAGTCATTTCAATTGCGTTGCAGGCAATGGATAAGCAACGAGGAAAAGGCTCAAACAACCATGCTAAGGTGATTCTTCCCAGGGAGGGAAGCAGAAAATGATCACACTCACTCCCCAAGTTCATGAAAACATAAAAAGACCAAGAACGTTGATGAAGGCTGCTGATAGAACCATTGACATGGCGGGGATGAGTACGAGACCTCCTAGGAGATTTCATTAGACACCGTGCCAGAGTTTGTCCCCTACTGGTTGGAGAGTCATAGATTGACAGACACCATTCCTCCACCATCAACCACAGCCCAAGCACCAACACATGTTATTTCTGAGTCGCCTAAGGGCTCAGCAGCAGGTAGTAGAGAATAATCCACCTCTCCCACAGCTTCTTTATCCGGAGAGGGTGGAGGAGGAAATGAGTAGGAAGTAGAGGGAGATGAGGAGATAGTTGAAAGAGGTGAGACTCATGTGGGAGGAATTTACATAACTAGAAAGCCAGAAGTTTGGCAAGATAGATTCGTGAATGAGGTGGAGTAACACAAATTTTGGGAGTGGCGGTCGATAAGATAGTTGATTCCGGAGAGGAGCTTCATTGACACAGACCTACTACGCTACAACCCCAGCGTGCAAAGACAGTTTAGGACTAGAGCGGGTTGGGAGCATTTTATGGATGAGTGTGTGGACGCCAACCGGACACTTGGTCGAGGAATATTATTGCAATGTAGCCCACATAAAAAAGGGCTCCAAAGTGACCTATGTTAGGAATTTAAAAGTTTTGTTTGATGGGAAGTCGATCAATGAATACCCGGGTTTCAATGTGGAGGATGAGACCTTGTACCAGGTGAAGATTGAAATGGGCGAGGAGGCCCGTCCATGGCCAGCATAGAACCTGGCAATCCCAGGTACCGTCCACGACTAGTTGACTGCTGGAGTCAAGATATTGAGTAGGAGCTTGAACTTTGAAGCGACGAGATGGGAGACTTTTGTTTGCAGCTGGTTGGACCCTACCTCTCTACCTGGTTATGTTAGTGTCTTCTATCATGGCGGGGTACCCCATTAACGTGGGCAATGTGATGTCCAGAACCATTACCACCATGGGTGCGGAGCATGACCGGAACTATCCTTTCCCCAGCACCCTCACTATGTATTTCCAGGACCTTCAAGTGGACAAGAGGCCCAATGATATCAAGGTCAATTCAAAAGTCCCATTTTCCTGGTACACCATGTTGGGGGATGACAACCCTAAAAGCAAGAACTTCAAAGGTATTTCTACTTCAACTAGACAGTCTGAAGAGCCATTTGTGGTAGTGACCCTTGTTGAGCCTACCTCCACTTGTATAAGCATCCCTCTCGGTCCTTCCACACCCACAGCCATTCCTGCCGATCCATCCACCTCAGCGGGCTCGAAGATTCAATCTTCCCGGGCCCATTCTATTACTGCCCATAGATTGAGCCAGGAACTTATGAGTATCAACAACTGGATGTAGACTGGCTCATCCAAGTTGTCCATTTTGACCACCACTGTTGAGGCTTTGATGGTACCCCTTAGCTATGTAGGTTTCAAAGTCGATAGAGGATGTGCTTAAAGATATATTTGACAGCCAGAGCAAGATCCTTGACACTCAAGCAACACTCTCCAAGGCAGTTGATTCATATAGCAAGGCTCTTAAGGAGCTTGCTCGGGAGCACAAAAAGTTAAAGAAGACATGGGCTACCAAAGAGTCTGTGAAGGAGTTGAGAGCATATGTAGATAGACTGAAGCCAACTCACCTACCTTTAGATTTATTGATCCAGGACCCAACCCCAGCAGTTCATCCAGATACGGAGCAGTCTTAGAGGTCTCCTAAGAGGGGGAGGATGATTCGTAGGGCTCATGATGCTATCATCTAGTTGGCGGACCCACTGGAAACTTCCTCCAGTCAGCCACAGGATGTACTAGTTCCAGAGCATGTCCAGGTCCAGGCCCAAGTCCCAGTAGCAGAGCAATAGGCCACAGGGGACCAATCTAAGGTCCCCGAGCACAAAGAGGAGCAAGGGACCACACATGAGCCTATGCAGACAGACGGGCCATAGGGAGTCTTCTATATCCTTTCCCTCTTATCTTTTGATTTATTTAGAATAGTTGGCATTGGGGACAATGCAAACTTTCATTTGAAGGGGTAGGCCCTACTGTTCATTTGGATGATTGTATATATATTTGATACATTTCTATGCTTTCTTTATATTTTTATCTTTGGTCTATATATAATTTTGATATTTAGTTACATTTATCACAATTTTATTTCACTTTGGGTCTATATAAAGTTATATCACATTGTATATATTCATCACATCCATTGTATATTCAAATATCCTCTTATATATATATATATATATTCATTATGTTTTCTGCAAAAAAAGATTCTTTTTAGCTTATTTTTTGTGATTCGTAGCTTTTCATTTTCAAAGTTTGCAATAATCCTTTGATTATTTTAATGTCATGGTTCTTTCCAAAGGTGGAGTGTTGTATGAACCGGGTGGCGCTTCCCAATGATAGATGGTGTGACAACCTTCTTCAAGGTTTGAGTCTATTTTTCTTTTTGTTTTTAATAGTAGTATTTAAGGGTACCTCAAGCAAAGCTTCACTTGGGCCTAGCACATTTGCCTTTGATCTCATGCTCAAAAACAAATTGTTGTGTTTAGGGTGGTGAAAGTTGTAACCTTGAGACTCTTGTATTGACCGACAATCTTCAAGTGATTTTTCGGTACAATTGTGTGCTCAAATCGCATCTAAGGTCATTGTGGGCCCCCGACTCTAGGTCTTTAGCAATCCTATTTTTTGTGTGGTAAGTATTTGAATTGGAAGTCTATGTCCCGAGCCTTTGGTCTAGAACTTGCCATGAATGATTGTTGAGGCGAAATCCTAAAGTGAACTTTGATTTGAGACATGACATAAGCTCTCCTTGATCCAAATGATATTTTAAACAATTTCATAGCCTACCAATGATAAGATCCCTAGTTAACCCTTTTGAGCCTTAGGCCTTTTTTCTTTCAAGAACATTGATACAAGCCTATACCGTTCTAAAAGATACCCTCTCATAGCACCCAATTTTTCCTTTAGCACATGGGAAAAGTATGTGTTTGGGAGGAGAGACAAGGATTGCAACTAAGTGGTAAAAAAGGAACAATAATGAAGAAATGAAAAGGCAATAAAAAAGAGATAAAAGCAAAAAAGACAAAAAGAAAGTCAAAAGGAAAAAAAATAAACAGGGATTCAAAGAAAAGCAAAGAATGAATGGTGTGGAAAGTTGAAAAAGGAGAAAAGGTATGAATTTCGTAAGAAAAAGTGACAGTGTGTCTCTCTAACCCTTTAGAAAGAAGTGAAAATGACTCAAAGAGTCAAGTAAATGAATGCCAAATGAATCAAAAGAAGTGCTTAAGGGATGATGGGACCCACTTAGACCAAAACAATCCCTACCCTGAACCAAAAGCCTTCTCAATGTCTCTACAAAAGCCCTATATGATCTTGAGTTGAATGATGCTTATATTAGTGGATACTCACATAAGCAGCAAGCTTCTAGTACTTAGAGCCGAACTTGTGACTTTTTTTTGAGAGATGAGTGAATTTTCATTAACATCATCTTGCATGATACTATTCTAAAGGTGAGGTTTTCTTAGGGAGAGTTGATGATGTGTGAGTTTGGGTTCCACAATGACCAAAGTAATTGAAAAAGATCTTTGATGTGTTGAGTCAACTCTTGATGCTCTTGTGCCGCACTTGATCCATGGTTTTTCAAAGAGTAAATGTTGTTCATGATTCATTTGTATTAATGGCAATTGTTAGTACCAAGTGATGCTATTTGAGATTGCTTTAGGACAGCTGAAAAATATTTGAATTTTCCCTTAAGGGATGGGTCTTACTTTGTTTTCTTGAGTACAAGTAAGAGCTTAAGTTTGGGGGAGTTGATAACTAGGTATTTTAACGCATTGTATACTCTTTCTTGCTTATGCTTTGATTAGAAATTTATACAAAATAATTTCAAAAGGCTCACAAGTTATGCTTGATTGCAAGTTTGATCAACAAAGTGACAAGATGTCAAAGGCCGGCTAAAAAGGAGTGAAACTTTCACAAGTGACAAAGGCAAGGCAAGCTCAGGCAAAACAGGCCTAGTGCAGCCGTACTACACTTTGTGTGGTCCATACTGGGAGATTCAGAGAGCTGGTATTTCAGGTATTAAGGCGGTGATATTGCACTAGGTTTTTTGCGGTCCGCACTGAAGGCAATGCGGCCACACTACCATTCTGTGCGGTCCATAGAGCCAATGTTCAGAGAAGATGCAGAATGGAGTTTTTAAGCATGTGTGGTCCGCAGTGCATTTTGTGTGGACCGCACTAGAAGCCTTCACGGCCGCATTTCATTCTATGTGGTCCGTGGAGCCAAAGCTCAAAGAGCTATTTTTCAAGGCCAAAGCTCCAGTGCGGACCGTGGTCCATTTTGTGTGGTCCGCACTAACCCCGCAGGGGCATTTTTATCCAGATTTTTTTTAGCTTCATATAAATAGATTCTTTTTCTATTTTAAAGGCATAAAATAAATTAGAACAGTAGTTGCACTCGTGGAAACAACTCTTGTAGCCATTTTGGGATATTTTACTTACTTTTCACATCATTGAAACTTTATTTTTATCTTAGTAATTAATTAATATGAGTTTATATTCATCTATTTCTTTTTTTTTCCTATTTGAATATGAGTAGCTAGACCCTTTACCTAGGATTATGGGTCAACCTAGTGTGGGTAATTGACGGATCTTGTATTTTATGGCTAAATTAATTTTGGGTGTTTGATATTTGGGTTAGTTTCATGGTTAATTGTTGAATTAGTGGTTACAAACACTAGGTTGTGGTTTGTTGACTAGGGTTCTTCTTGAGAAAGAGAGCATAAGTCTCCGAAATTGATCCAACAAGGAATTGGGGTGTAATCAAGAGATTGATAGCCCCAATTAAATGATAAACCTCGAGATAGTAATACCTTATTTGAACCTTAGTTTCTTGTGAAGATTTGCATACCCAATTGGTCTTGAGAAAGTCAATTGGGGAAAATTACTTGAATCACCGAGAGGTGTAGAGTGGGTAAATTAGTGCAACAGTTATATCATATTACCCAAATATGTCAAAGATGCCTTAGACTCAAGTACCCGTCAATTGACCACCTAGGCGGAAGTCACTTCCCCATTGCCTTTAAACCTATTTGAACAACTTGTAGCATTTTAACTCTTATCTTAATTTACAATTTATAGTTTGATAAAAGTAGAATTATTAAAAAATTCCAAAAATGATGAGAAGTGTAATTAAGAACACATACGTAATCCTAAACTAGATAGATACTCCATTCCAATTCTAGCTCTATGTGGATTCGATCCCGTCCTAAAATCGGGTAAAAGCTATTGCGGCCCTCTCTTGCTACTTATTAGTAGTGCGGAGTTGGCAACGATCATTCTACAAGGAAGAAACATCAACCGGTCATGAAGCCAACGGCTCATCCTGCCATAAAGATTCGGAAACCCTAGCAGACGGCCCGATCCTTCAACTTCCATCATATTTTTGAAAAGAGACATACCCTTTATGGCCTCAGTCAATGGGGAAACCTCATATGATAACTTGAGGTCATCTTCAAGCTCCATAGTCATTGTTTTACGGATGACGAAGTCACTTCTTACTGAGCCCCATCTAGGGTAACTCCATCACTGACCTCCACCGATCTTCTCTTATGGGGGACGAAATTCTCACCGCTCGGTGATGATCCCCCTTCCTCATCCACTAGATGATGCAAAGAGGAAGTCGGAAGCTCTACTGTCGGGAGATTCGCAGGTGGAGAAAAAATCAATACGAGGGCTGCACTAGGTGTGGCCAACGAACGAGTAGACCTGGCTGCCATGGAAGAAAGAGTAGAAACAGATGACCGAGCAGACCTAGCCGCAACTATAATAGGAATAGATTCTAAAGAAGAAGCAGCCTTCTTCTTAGGAAACACATAAGGAGCAGCCTTCGACCGCCTCGAAAATCCTTGAACTTAGAAAGAAAGATCGACGATTTTCACAACCTATACTAAACTATAGCGAGCAAGCGACCATGAGTTCAAAACAATATAGGCGAAAAACAGATGAACTCACTAGCCAAGGAAGACGCAGGCTCAAACTTTTTAAGAAAGGCCGGCCACACACAAATCCCCAAATGTGAAGCAGAACCTGGCTAACCCAATTATGAATGTCCCCAACTGAAGGTTAGGGTGTAGCTTTGGTTGCATGAAGAAGAGGCAGAATTTTGAACTACGACTAAAAGTCAAATCAAACACTAGGTACATACGGGCATAATTCCAAATCTCAAGGAAGCCAATCGTTTTGGCCACGTCTTCGGTTTTGAAGAAAAAATAGTATAGCCAAAATTGTCAATTTTCCTTGTCATCTATATTCACCAACAATCATTTACTTCCTCGGCAGCAAAGGTGCAATATCGTTCCCCAATAGAAACTAGGGACGGAGAGATGTATTAGAGGGCAGAGTGTCACCCCGACCCTGGCAAACTTTGCATATTTCGTAAACATCGTAATGAGTTTGTAGATGTATGGAGAGAGTAGGGCCGGGAAAATGCTGTAATAGCAACAAAATTTCTCTGCCAATGGGAGAAGAGGAAAGGTATATCGATATAGAAAGGATATGCAAGGAACGCGCAATACCCGGGGGTGATGTATTTGTACCACATCACGTCCTGCTGGGATTAGATCGATGTGGCTAGGAATTTTGAACTTTTCTCTAAGCTCAGCTAGGGTGGCCTCTTCCATAGCTGACTCTGAGACCTCAGGCTCACCATCAGGTGCATTTGAAAATATGGACCTAACGTTTTCACTACGAGGAATTATTTCCTTCACCGTAGGAAAATTCTCATCGTCAATGGCGACAGAGGCACTATCAACATGAGGGGGTATATGCACTGCTAAAGGGATAGGGTCAGTTGCCATACTGAAACTAGAGTATGCATTAGCCATGTTGGTAAAAGAAGATATTCAAGCAAGGACGTGTCAGAAGTAGTTGAGAATGGCTAAAACCAGCAAGAAAATGTGCGACAATGGAGGAAGAAAAAGAAGACAAAGGATTTTTATAAGAGAGCAAGTAGAGGGAAAATAAACGCCATCACATCCCTATTTATAAGAATAGATGCAACAAACCAAGAGATTATGCATTATTACCTGGCACCAAAATTAAAAGGGCAGCTTTAACTAACAGTCTCAAGGGAAACGATGCAAATCGGGAAAATGTTCCATAATGACATATGATGTTATGACGATATCTTGAAGCAGAAACAATGTGACCCCTAAAGTCGTGGCTTGCGAAAAATCACATCGTCACCTCGTCTAAAACATCATTTCTGGGCCTACTCGTCCAATTTTGCCAACCACGATAAACAAAATTCACTCATTGGTCGGCCTTAATAAGCGGAGAGTCTAACTGTATATGTTGAAATCTGTCTCAGTACTTAATGCAAAGTGACGTCAAAGAAAGAGTAAGCCGAGGTCAACTAGGAGATAGCTAGGCCCGTGGTCAGGATGCAAAAGACGGTCGATGTCAAGCACTGCAAAAAGAACTGCAATGGCTAGTTTATTAGAATAGGATATCAAAGAGAATATTCCATTAGATATTCTTTGCATATGCAATATTAGAGTTTATTAGGGATAAACATCAATGACTAAAGGCATGTAATATTCACTTGAGAAGAACTTTATTGAGAAGAAGATTCTCTATTTAGCAAAGATACAAACTTTACATTTTTATCAATATTATCACTCGCATTATTTCATACTTTTCCATCAGATAAGAATAGTCCGAATATTCTAGAATTTATCTCCATTCATCATTGCCAGGGGGAACAATCATCTAATTCATTCATTATTGGGTGAATCACTTATCCTATTTACTTAAATGTTATTTATTACTATTTATTGCTAGTTACTCCTTCATTACTGCTCATACCTTTTGGAATATTAAAGGTATGTTAATGTCAATCTTCTCGAACCGAGTCCCACATTATGTTGCTTTCAAGAACTATATATAGAGATATTATCATTAACTAGGTTTAACCCTTCAATAGATATTAATAGTTTAATCAAAAGTTAATACTTTTTGGTCAAACAATTGCATTAATACAGATGAACATACAACTGTTGGGAACGCGCACTTGTTCAATAGAAATACAAGCTTATCTAGTAGTATAAATCGGGGGGGGGGGGGGGGGGGGTGTTGTTGGAGGAAGACGGCGAAGAGGAGAAGTATGTTTGTGATCCATACTAGAAATGCTAAGGAGCCAATTTAGAAAGAGCGAGAGGGGGTCTCCAGAAATTGAAAAGCCAACAAAGAATGTAAATATATGTAGCCATGTGAGGACAGTACCTTAGATAGGCAAAGAATTCTACACTTTCAGCAATTGATATTTGGAATTGAAAACCAGGAATGCAGTTATTCCTCAAATCAAGTGCTCCATTTTTTATCAAACTCAAATAATTTGGTCCAACTCCTGTAAATTAGTCAGACAATGATAAATTAGCCAAATTTCTCAGGGCACAAATCACATCCAGCACTATCCCATACAACTTATTACCAGCAAAATGTAATACTTCCCTATCCAGCAAAATTCAACTTATGTCCAGCAAAAAATGCTGGGAAGGATCACAAGCCGGACAACAAAATTACTCTCATAGGCAGGAAGGATTGCTCAAGAATGTCTTATTCTCTATCCAGATTTATTGGTGGGAAATATTTGTACTACCTATGTACTCAACTGTGTCCACTATGTACTTGGCAGTTTAAAAGTATATCTTATCTCTTATTTAAGTATCAAAACATTGCTAGAACTGCTATGTCTTGGGCAGCGCGGAGAACCATGCCAAAGGGAGAAGTGCAAGTGCTGAAATTTATAGGATGACCTTGGCTGCATGCATATATTGGATTGAGAGGAATCCCAAGGTTTTTCAAGATAATCAAACATATCACAAGAGCGTTGTCAGGAAAAATCCAAGAAGTTTTTCATAGAGGATCACAAAGGAGAAGACTTACAATTTTGTGAGAAGAAATATTATTTACTTGAAAAAGAAGTACTTAATTGTTTTTTTCAAATTTAAAACTCATCTTCAAAATCATTTGATACTCATCTTCCAACCATCAACGAAATGTAATCAAAAAATGTTTTGACGAAGAGATTCGGGAAAAGAAATTTGTATGTACCAAACGAATTCTTATAAGTCAAAATTTTCTCAAAATTATTACTGTAGTTAATTAATACTCCCTCCAGTCCAAAATAAGTGATTATTTTTTTATCTTTTTACAAAAATTAAAAAATTTATCTTTTAACATTAATTAGCAATGAAATTGGTCATACTAATGTTTACTATCTCACATAAATACTCCTAACATATATTCCAATGATATTCACTCCACGAACAATGTAGGAAAAGAAATAATTAATTTATTCTTGAAATTTAAAAATATCACTTATTTTGGACCATAAGAAAAAGGCCAAAAAATTACTTATTTTGGACCAAAGAGAATATTGACACTCCATCAAATGCTCACGTTCCTTTTCTCTTTGCTTTTTCTCATTTTCTCATATATGTTTTGTGTTAGAAGTTATTAGACATGTAACATTGCTAGGGGTGTTTAAAACCGATCCGAAACCGAAAACCGATCCAAATCGAAGCTTAACGGCTTACTGGTAATGGCTTAACAGCTTAACGGACGGGGAACAGATTGAATTTTTTTTATTAACGGCTTATCGGTTTGGGGATGGATTATTCAATTTTCTTAACGGCTAATCCATTAACCCGTTAACAATATAAATATTATATATATATATATATATATATATATATATATATATATATATATATAAAATTTATTTTTATTTATATATATTAAATATAAAAAAACTAAAACCCTTGAAAATGATTAACAAAAGTTTCCTTCTACTTCTATGCATTTTTAATCTCGGGATCTAGATGATTTGCACGTGCTCGCCCAACATAAAGGAGATGAAGGTGCTGGATAAGAAAAAAGTGAGGAGGGCAAAGCTATACTACCTCAGGGATAAAATGAATGCCCTGAAAAGACATTAACAAGCTAGCTCATATGAAGGTATATTGGAATAGGTGTTTGATCTATAATTACCTGAAGAGATCTATCACATTTTAGTAAACTATGTTAGGTCGATAAGCCGCACAATAACAGCCCTATAAGAGCTAACCCGATACCAATCCGCCCGATATCTTATCGGGTGGCTAACGGATTAATACATTTAAAAGCTGATAATCGATAAGCCAAACCGTTAAGAGTAAAAAGCCGCACAATCCGCTCGATGAACACCCCTAAACATTGCATGTAAATTATTTATACAAAACTTATACCCAGAGCATATACAATTCAACCGTAAACAATCAAATGAACTAATTCATTAACAATGTAGAGGTACGTACAAAGCGCTGTGCAATACCTTAAATATGACTATGATACACACATTTCTTTGATTAATTAAAACTTTACATATTTGAAATATTCAAGAGATTTATTACTATACTTTCTCTTCTATGATAGGGAAATATTACTTTACCACAAAGTATAAAATAGGGATAATGCATAAAATTCTGCTCGACTTATTATCATATTATCAACTATACTTCCTTCTCTTTTTCCCAAATTATTTTAAATTGTAATAAATACCACCCTAAGTATTGACGTGGCATAAAGAGTGTGTCACTCTCTTAAAGACATGTGAAAGTTACAAAAATAATTTTAAAATTAATTAATAGGTACAAGTGTCATCTTTTGATTTGATATTACATAATTAATTACCACTAATTTATTAGTCTCCTTCGTGTTCTAAACTTCTTCTTGCACAAACAGGGGAAAAGCATTCCAATGGCGAAATGCTAGATCGAAAATCTAATACAACACAAAATCAACTCAGAAATTAACAGCAGATATGTTTAATAATAGAAACAGAGCTACAGCATGATTCAGTAAGAACCAATGAACAATCAAAATGGTCAGCAACAATGGAGTTTCGCCGAAGCAAGGCTCTTCCTTCGAGCCCGTTCTCCGGCCATATCTGACAATATCAAACAAGTATTATATAAAACTCATCAAATGAGGCTTTTGCCTTTTGGCCGGATATGGTAATGAAGGTCTGCAACAACAACAACAACAACAACAACAACAATCAAGTATAATCTCTCTTAGTGGGGTATGGGGAGGGTAGTTTGTACCCAAACCTTACCCCTATCCTAGAGAGTCTGGGGAGGGTAGTGCGTATGCAGACCTTACCCGTGCCTTGGGGTAGAGAGGCTTCATTCAAATAGACATTCGGCATCCATCCCTATAAGAACTTCTCACCTTGCTTTTGGGGAGACTCGAACCCACAATCTTTTAGTTGGAAGTGCAGGTTGCTTACCACCAGAGCAAACAGAAAAATAATGAAGAAAGAGAAAATGGTGTAAAAAAGTTTTTAAGTAACAAATACACATATTAGGCGTGTGTATTTCACGATTTTGCACGCATTGGTTGTAGTTTTTTAAGAAGTAAATAATTTTATTTATAAAAGAGTAATAGAACCTACGAAAAGAAAAAGTGTGTTAATACGGTAATAGGTCGGGAGGATTTTATGCCTTATCTAAGTAAACTCAAGAAACTACCAAAGAAAGCTAGTAAATGAAGGTTTTTAACAAAACTAACCGTCAACATACGATTATTGACAAGAAGATCGAGAAAGATGTCGAGTGTTAACTATATTTCTCTCTTTCTTTCTTTTTCCTGATTAAACGTAATGTGGAATTTCGTGAATCAAATCTAAAAGTCTCAACCCCCTAATTTGTATGTATTTAGGAAGAGCAAAGTATATTTTCCCACTGGTTTATCATCTACTATCCACTAACCAATTTAAATCATTGAAAACCTAGAAACAGTGAATGTATGACAAAGTTGTTATTTTATAATGATAAGTATGTGCTGGAACTCCACCAGCATACTCTTGCACCGAGCAATGGGCAAGTCGGCGATGCATTAATTTAGATTATAACATATGATCAAAAGATTGTCTTAGAATTAGGTGGTACTACTAATTAAATGTAAGCACCTTGAGCTGAATATCCTTTTGTCATGCTTAAAATGTGTCTCTCTTCTTCGAGTACTCTTTTGTCGTTAAACTTGCAAAAAATCTTGTTTCAAAATGATTTTGCTTGAGATACTTCAACCTGATAAAAATGCTGGTGAAATCTTAATTATAGTATGTGCAAGTTTGTGAAGTACTTATTCAAAATATAATTTTGCTAATGTCCATCATTGGCTATTATTCATTGTGCAGCAGCGACCGATACATTAACTTTACATAAACAACTTATGTTATGCAGTGTAAACTAATTTATGAGTTTAACTTCCGCCTGCTATAAAATATACAACAACAACAACCCAGTATAATTCCACTTAGTGGAGTTTGGGGAGGGTAGTGTCTACGCAGACCTTACTCCTACTCTGGGGTGGAGAAGCTGTTTCCAAATAGACCCCCGGCATCCTTCACTACAAGAACTTTCCACCTTGCTCTTGGGGAGACTCGAACTCACAACCTCTCGGTTGGAAGTGGGGATTGCTTACCATCATAGCAACCCCTCTTGTACAATATCTATCATAAACATAATTAGTAGGCAACTTGTTAAAAATGATGGAAGATAACTTGCTATCACATGTTACAATCTATTGATAGTATAAATAATCTTTAATAAATCCTAGTAATATATTTTTAGTATTTGACTTTCCATAAAAGTAAAGGAAACCTGCTGAGAGAGTCTTTAAAAACACTAAATGATGCGTTAGACATACACCATTACCTCTCCCCCATCTCTGCTGAGCTAATTTGTAAATTTTGAATTGCCTTTACCCCCTACTCCTCACCCTGGTCAAACCTCATGTTAGAATAGGGGTAACTTGAGCTGAAATAGCCGGAGTTAGTAGTCGTAGTTAGCGGTCAACTAGAGTTAGTTAAATAATTTATTATTGGAAGGGGGAATGTAATGACCCGAATGGTTGTTTTGAGAATTAGCGTCCCATTCAGTGGCTTAAGGTCTCGAGTAGCTTTATATTATGTGTTATGACTTGCATGTGTGATCGAGTAAGATTTTCGGATGACTCGAGATTGAGTTAGAAGAATAATTATTGTTTTAGAAGTTTAAGTGAAAAGAGTTGACCGGAGTTAGACTTTTGTAAAGTCAATTCTGTAATTTGTATTTTAATCGCGATCGCGTCGTGATATGGCAGGAGGAAGGCTCATTGGTTACACATTCGTCGTAGGTACTTCACGTCCGCGCTTGTGTGGTTTGCTGGCCTTAGCGATCACACTATTTTTTACACGATCGTAGTGCATTCTTCTGGGCAGTTGTTGTTTCTTTTTCTTGATTGCACGTGTATTTTCGCGATCGCAATGTGCGAATGTTTTGGCAGAATATAAAGTATTCTATTTCGAGGGCTTTTGATATTTTATCACTTTTTTATTTACAGAGCTCGAATTTGGGTAATTTTGGAGGAGATTTTTACAACTTGGATTGGGATAAATGTTCTTTATCCGGATTTGATAATATGTCATGATTTCATCTCTGTTTTAAACATTTAATTAGTAATTTGAATGGGAAAAAAATGAGAATTTTGTATAAACTTTCAAAAATGTAAAATGAGGATTAGAAGGCGTATTTGACGTTGGAATTTGGAAATTTTTGGTATGGTTGGACACTTATCGGAATGGATATTCGGATTTTATTAATTTTGTCGGGTTTTGAAGTGTGGGCCGGTGTTGACTTTTTCCGTGTCGACGTTGACTTTTTGGGTTGACTTTTTAGTTTTCATTAAAAATTGAAGCTTTGTTATTCGGAATTATTTTCTATGATTTTTATTTATGATATTATGATATCATGTGAAAGCCGTATACGCGATGTGACGAGTGCATGGTTGGGCTTATATGTGAAAATTGACCGATTTAGACTTTTGGGCTTCTTTCATGTACTTATTCAGAATTGTTAGCACATGTTATATCTTTTATTCATCATGTCTACTATCACATGCTTTATTTGAAGTTGTTGTTATATGTCATATTCTTTACTCGTCGAGTTTGCTCTTCTATGATTTATTTGAAGTTGTTATCACTTTTGTCATTATATGGTTTCTCTTATTGGAGAGTTACTCTTAGTTAAAATTGTTGTTACATGATATCCTTTATTGACGGGTTATTCTCATGCATTTAGACGTAATACTAGTTCGTGTCATCTGTTTCGTTGTTATTCTACTAGAATCCAAAGTTTGTCATTTCATATGAATATTTTTACTATTGAGTTTATTCTTATATAATTAATTGAAATTGAGGTCATCGAAAGTCATTAATCTATTTTAATTAAGTTGTGTATAAAGCGAGTGTTGCTTCCTATTGAGTTGCTTTCCTGTTTTATGTTTTTACTGAGATTCTATACCCATTGGGTTGAGCCTTGGGCTATTCATTGTCAAAAATATTGATATTGTTGTATCTTTGAAAATCTTGTGGCCTATGGGCACTTTTGATACGAGTTGATATGTCATGTTGTTGTGATGTTAGCACATGCGAATTATTTGTGTGGTGGTGTGCTTTTCCTTGTGTATATCATACACCTTACTTGATTTGTTGTTTTGCTTGGATGAGTTACTCGATGTCTTTGATATTACTTGTTGACTTGGGTTACAAATGAGCACTCGTATAAGCATATACCATAGCATGCCACTTATACTAGCTCAAGAGTATGAAACTTCACATTTATTAATCATGTCCACGTGTTCTTGTATTATCTATTTTCATGTTGTTATTAATTTGTCATTGATCCTATGACAATGCCAACTAGATTGGGACTGTGAGCATGTGACCTTACCGGGTGAATTGTGATTGTGAGCATGTGACCATGATGGGCATATTGTGATTGTGAGCTTGTAACCATGTGGGGCGGATTGAGAATGTGAGCATGTGGTCATGCCGGGCGGATGGAGATATTGGAACGTGAGTTATCCGTGCGGTGATGTTTTGAGATGTGGGCACGAGGTTCCATGAGTATATGATGGTGAGTAGAGACCTGCGACTTGTGCCTATGACATGAAGTATTACAGAGTGATTTCGTTGTGAAACTTGTGTAGAACTGCTTGGCTAATTGGTTGTCCTTTCTATTTCTTAATTGGTTTCAGTAATACTTCACGATGGTCTTATTGCTTTACTATTTATATTAAATGATGATTTTGTTTCCATTCACTTATTTCTGCTTTCTATTATTAGCTTTATATTTCTATACTGTACAAGTTATTCTGTATAGTGAATGTCTTGACTTGTACCTCGTCATTGTTCCATCGATGTCAATTTGATACTTACTGGGTACCGAACATGGTGTACTCATACTACACTTCTAAATATTTTTGTGTAGAGCTAGGTTTGGGAGATATCGAACCTGGGTAGAGTTAGCTTGTTGATCGGGAGGGTTCAAGGTAGAGTTGCTTGGTCGTCGCAGTCCCTCGGAGTCCTTTCCTTATAATGTCTTGGTAGTTTTGCATTTGAACAATACTGTATTTAAATCCTTGAGATCATTCCATGTACTTAGCTAGAGTTCGTGACTTTATACTGCCAAATCTTGGGAGGTTGTTATGAATATTGTCGTGTAGGCTTATTTCGCTTTTGTTTCAGTATTTATTTTAAACTTTGTTTCAAATTATCATTGTTAAAAATGTCTTAATCGTTGTTAGTAATCGTCTAACCTAGTCTTAGAGACTAGGTGCCATCACAATGCCGACGGTGGATTTTTGGATCGTGAAAGTTGGTATCAAAGCTCTAGGTTCATTGGTTTTACGAGTTACGAGCAAGTTTTGTAGAGTCATGCACAATTGAAAGGAGACGATGCACTTATCTTCGAGAGGCTACGGAACTATTAGGAAAATTCCACTTCTTTCACTCTTGTCGTGTGGATTTATTGATTTTGAAGTTTCAGCCTTTGTATCACTATTCTCTCACAGATGGTGAGGACACGTGTTACTAGATCAGCTAATAAGACATCTGCACTCCCTGCTAGAGCGGCGAGAGGCCGGGAGAGAGGTAGAGCTGAGGAGGGGTACGTGCCATAACTAGAGCACCTACCAGAGTAGAGATTGAGGAGCCGACAGTAGCTTCGATTAGGGGACAGGCACCGAAGGCAGTTTTTGTTACCCTCGGACTTCAGGATACATTAGTGCGATTCCTGAGCATGTTTGGTATATTGGTTCAGGTAGAATTGATCTCTGTTGCACCAGTTACTTTACATATTGGGGGAGGATCTCATACTCCCATCGTTCGTACTCTGGAGCAGCAGGATTATATTGTTTTTCTACTGTGGTGCTGGTATAGCGTATTATTTTGATTCAGCCTGAGGTCAGGCCAAGGGCATCAGAGGAGGAGCAGAAGAGGCATGAAAGGCTGAGGAGCTATAGTGTACCTACATTTAGTGGCACAACTACCAAGGATGTACAAGGATTTCTATAGAAGTGTCATCGTATTCTCTGAACCATGGGTTTTGTGGAGGTGACCTGAGTTTCTTTTACTATATTTTAGCTGTCGAGAATAACGTATCAATAGTGGCAGGTTTATGGGAGGGTAGACCAGCCATGCAGCACTACCCACTTGGGCTCAGTTTTAATACATACTTTTTGGAAGTTTGTTCCGCAGACCCTCTGAGATGCGTGGTGCACAGAGTTTAAGAAGTTGTGTTATTGCACCGTGAAGGTATCAGAGTATCCCATCAGGTTAAGTTAGTTATCCCATCATGCACTGCTTTGGTTCCTACAGCCAGAGAGTGTGTCCGCATATTCATTGGAGGACTCAGTTATGATCTTAGATTTTGCATGGCTCAGGAGTTGCGAACTGATACTCCATTTCAGCAGGTGATGGAGATTGCCAAGATGTTAGAGCGTACCCAAGGTGAGGAGAGAGAGGATAAGGAGACCAAGATGTCTCGAGGTTTGGGAGGGTTTAATGGATTTTGCTCTTCAGCTATGACCTATCGTGCTGGAGGCTCTGGTATTCGGCCAGTCCAATCTGTACTTCAAACTACTCGTGGTTCTCCAGTTAGTCAAGGTACTCACATGGGGCAGTCATTTTTTAGTGCACCACTGGCACGGGGTTCCTACAACGGTTGTTCTAGTTATCCGACACGAACTCAGTGCAACCAGCCACGTCGAGGGGTTATTATGAATGTGGTGATACTAGGCATATCATGAGAGATTTTCCTACACTTGAAATAGGCGGAGATCATTAGAGCACTAAGGCTACGATCACTATTCCTATTGCTACGCCACCTGCACAGCTAGGGGTGGAGGACGGGCGGGTAGAGGACACCTTAGAGAGAGTCCCGGACCGTTGATGTACTTTCTATGGTAGGGCTGAGGTTGTTGCACCAGATTATGTCGTTACATGTATATTCGCGATTTTTTATAGAGGAGTATCATTCTTATTTGGATTCGCTTATCAGGTTGAGTCCTCTTCTCTTGCTTTACAAATGGGTGAGTTTCGTGATTTTACACTCTACTTATGTGTTTACCCCTGTTGGGAAATTCTATAGTGGTAGCCCATGTCTATCAATTTATTTTTGTTATTGAGAGCTATGAGACTAGAAGTGTCTTTTTATTGCACATTACGGTAAGTTTTGAGTGATCTCTGGATGGTTTGGATATGATTCGTGATTTAGGTGATCTATCGGTATGGAATGTCCGTTACATGTTATGATTTTGTTTCATAGATTAGGGTTAGAGGTAGGCTTCAGTTGGTATGATGTGTATTCTACTTGTGATTCGGAGCTGAGGATGGGATCCTCACATTTATGGGTGGTTTGATATGTTAAACCCGGGTTGTGTGCCGGAGTGGAGTCATATTATGATTAGATCTTTGTGACTAGTTCATATAATTTAATTCTACCTTGGAGAGTTGATTCATAGTATGGTATTGATAAGGAGTTGTGCCTGTAAGGCCTGTTTGATGGTTCTCTCATGTGTTTCTCTTTTCATATTCAGTCATATTCGCGTTGTGCTTATTAGGTTTTAGCTTGCGAGGTTGTGCCCTGGTGGCGCTAGATTTTACTTGTTGATTTTCATGAATGGCCATGGTATCTTCATATTTCTAGCATTATTGTCGGTGTTTTGAAGGCTTGGAACAGGGTTCTAGCCGATATAAGGTTAATTGCCAGTGTTGGATTGATTATGGGCAGCTATGGTGGTCAGAGATGGTGTTATGGTAATATGTATGATGTGTTGCATTGTGTGGTGTACCTTGTGAGTGTAAACATGAGTTGTTGCAACTGGTTGAGGCTGATACCATTTGTTGATGTACGAATAGGGTCTTTAAGATATGATCGGATGGTGAAAAATTTGATTCTAAGGTTAATTAGTGGGGGGAGGGATAACTTCAATTGACATGGTGTTGTCGGGCCTATGTTGATAGGGGTTGATGTGGTATTACCCGCAAGTATATGTATGGTGAGTTCATTCAGTGATTTGATTACTTTAAAGCAATTCTTGGCACATTCGAGGATGAACGTTGTTTAAGAGGGGGAGAATGTAATGGGCCGATCCATCGTTTTAAGAATTAGCATCCCATTTGGTGGCTTAATGTCCCGAGCATCTTTGTATCATGTATTATGACTTGCGTGTGTACTCGAGTTCGATTTTTGGATGATTTGGGATTGAGTTAGAAGAATAATTCTTGTTTTAGAAGCTCAAGTGAGAAGAGTTGACTGGAGTTTGAATTTTGCTAAGATGACTTCGGAGTGATGTTTTGATGATTCCAATAGCTCTGTACAATGATTTTGACTTAGGCTTGTGTTTGGATTTGGATTTGGAGGTCCACATGTAGATTTCATGCACTTTGAAGAAAATTGGAAAGTTGAAAGTTAGAATGTTGAGAGATTTGACGGGGAGTTGGCTATATGGATATTGAGCTCGGATTGCAATTCCGAGAGATGAAATAGCTAGTTTATGTCATTTGGGACTTGCATGCAAAGTCTGAGTTTATTCCGGGTTGATTTGATATTAATCGGCACGAGTTGTAGTGATTGGAAGTTCCTGAGTTTATTAAGTTTTATTTGACGTGTGATTAATTTTTTTTCCGTTGTTTGATGTTATTTGACGCCTCGAGTAGGTCCGCCTTATCTTATGGACCTTGTTGGTAGGTTCAGATGGAGTCCCCGGGGACTCGAGTGTGCTTCGGATGGGCTTCGAGCCATTTCGTCATGTTTTAGAGTTGTTGGTTTTATGATGCTTCAGGTACTTTATGTGATCGCGGGTATGTTGTCGTGATCGTGATGCTTAGTGGGGTTCTTCTTTGCGTTCGCATAGTTATCTCAGC
The DNA here is from genome assembly GCA_034376525.1 of Nicotiana benthamiana. NCBI lineage: Eukaryota > Viridiplantae > Streptophyta > Magnoliopsida > Solanales > Solanaceae > Nicotiana > Nicotiana benthamiana. The sequence goes on from CM067326.1 coordinate 36,238,191, forward strand.
GTTTCCAATACTTGAGGTTTTTGTAAGTCGCATTCGCGTCATGAAGATCGCGTAGTATTGTGGAAGGAAACGGGCTCGTTGGCTTACACGTTCGTGGTAGGTGCTTCGCATTTGCACTTGTGTGGTTCGCTGGCCTATGTGATCACAATGTGTTTACACGATCGTATAGTGCATTTTTCTAGGCAGTTGTTGTTTCTTTTTCCGATTGCACATATATTTCCACGATCGCGATATGCAAATGCCTAAGAAAATTATAAAGTACTCTATTTCGTGGGCTTTTGATATTTTATCACATTTTGAGTTAGAGAGTTCGGATTTATGAAATTTTGGAGAGGATTTTCATTATTTGCATTGGGGTAAGTGTCTTATCCGGATTTGATTATATTTTGTAATAAACATCGACTTTATGATTTGCATGGGAGAAACGAGAATTTGTATATAAACCTTCAAAAATATAAAATGAGGATTTGAAGACCAATTTGATATCGTAATTGGATAATTTTGGTATGGTTGGACTCATATCAGAATGAGTTTGGATTTTAAAAATTATGTTACAGCATTTTTTGGTAGGTCCATGTTATGTTACTTAAACTATTGGTACGTTCAGACGGGATCCCGGAGGCCTCGGGTGTATTTCGGATGGGCATTAGGCCATTTCGTCATGTTTAGAGTTGTAGGTTTTCTAATACTTCAAGTTCACTATGTGATCGCGGGTATGTTGTCGCGATCTCAATGTGTGTGGGGTTCTTCTTTGTATTCGCAATGGTTGAGTTGTTTGTAAGTCACGTTCGCGTCATGAAGATCGCGATTGCATAGTGCTGTGGAAGTAGGCAAGCTCGTTGGCTTACACGTTCGCAGTAGGTGCTTCGCATTCATGCTTGTGTGGTACGCTAGAATTCGTGGTCGCATTGTTGTTTACGCGATGGCATAGAGTATTTTCTAGGCAGCTGTTGTTTCGTTTTCGCAATAGCACGTGTATTTCTGCGATCGCGATGTGCAAATGTATGGGCAAAATATAAACTACTCTATTTTGAGTGCATTTGATATTTTATCACTTTTTTAGTTAGAAAGCTCAGATTTGGGCGATTTTGGAGGGAATTTTCATGATATGGATGTGGGGAGGGGGGAGGATAAGTGCTCTTTATCCGGATTTGATTATATTTCATGGTTCCATCTTTTTTTTAAGCATCTAATTAGTGATTTGAATGGGAAAAAATGATAATTTATGGTATAAACATTCCAAAATGTAAAATGAGAATTTGAAGGCCGATTTGATGTCAGAATTGGATAACTTTTTTATGGTTGGACTCGTATTGGAATGGATGTTTGAATTTTATAAATTTTGTTGTGTTTCAAGGTGTGGGGCCGAGGTTGACTTTTTAGTTTTCATTCAATATCAAAGTTATAATATCCATAATTGTTTCTTATGATTTTTATTAATGATATTAGGTTATTTTGGCTAGATTTGAAACTTCTGGAGGTTGTTTCCCACGAGAAGATCATTTTAGAGTATCGGTTTTGGTTTTTTGTGGTATGTATCTTGCCTATTTTTGTGTGGGTGAAATACCCCTTAGGATTTGAGTCCTTTGCATTATTTATGTTCTATGAAAGCCGTGGACGCAAGGTGACAAGTAGGTACTGTGAGCATGTGATTTTTGCCTCGCTTGAAATATTCCTATAGAATTCTTAAAATTAGGATTTTTATTTTATTATTTGAATTTTAGGGAATTAATTGTATGATTTTGTGTTTATTTGCATTTTTGTGCATTTTTTAATTAATATAATTCCTAAAAAGTACAAAAATAGCACATTTGCATTTAGGACCTAATTTTATATTTTTCTTAGGTTTATGAGTTAACTAACATTGCAAATTTTAGCTCTTTTACGTTTTTACTTTTAATTTTTGTATTTGTCATAGTTTTCTTTTTAAATTAGGATTTAATTAATTTTTAAGAAAAAGGGTAATTATCTTAGTTTTAGATTGGAATCTAGTCTTTTTATTTTAAATTTTGTATTTAGCAACAATCTTAAAAAAATGAGGAAAAGAAGTGAAAATAAAAAGAAATTAAAAGTCTTATTAAATACCCATTTATTGGACCATCCCCAAGCCCAATTTTCCCAACCCAAACCAGCCCCAACCGCCCAGAAATTCCCCCAACCCAAGCCCAACAACCCCTTGACCCAGTCCGGTTCAGAGAAGCAAAAACGACGTCGTTTAATGTTGCTTTGATCTCAGCCATCGAGGATACTAGATCCAACGGCTCGGAACTATAGGTCATTTGATATAAAACGGTCAAAACCCCCCTCCCCAACCCCTTAATCCATCATCTCTTCCTCCCATTATCAGAAAAGTAATGCCACCAGCTCCGCTTTATGCCGCAATCGAAAATCGCCTCACGGCAGCGGCCGGTCTCCAAACTCGCCCAAAAATACACCCCTGAATCTCCTTCCTCTCCCCTTTCGAATCCGTGACTGGTTCCCTTTAAACACTGGTCGATCTTCTCAAATCATGATTAGAAGATTCCAGCCAAAACACTAAATCACCCGAACCCAGCCAGATTAACACCCTAGTACTCTCCTTCTCCTGTTTCCCCTTCCGACTTCAGTACCTCTCAAATTGCACTGGAGCTCCTCGAATTCGCAAAACCTAGCAGCGCCACAAGTTTCTTGGATGGCGGTGCCGCCTTTTTATTACCTCAAATTAACACTTTATGAACGCCACAACCCCCTCACCACGAATCTTCATCTCGTTTCTTTCAAACATTTCTGGAGCTTCTCGAAAATCAAATCGAAGAACTGATCCTTGCTTCCAAATACATAATCCAATGGGTTAGGGAGGTTTTGGGCGGTCTTGAACCCTACTCAGCTGTTTTCACAAGATTGAAGCCTAATCCGGTCAAGAATCAAAAGTTTCTTTTCACTTCGAGTTGTCCGCACAGTTTTAGGTATTTCTTTATTTTACTTTTGCTAGTTTTCTTCACTACCTTTTTTATTCTTTGTTTCCATATGATTCTTCTTCTTTTTCTAGACTTCTATTTTTACAGTGTTCATAAATACTTAGTTTTCTTATGGTTAGTTTTAAAGAGATCTTAGGATAATTAGCTATCACCAATAGTTTGTTTAGCCGTTTAGTTTTTTGCTTTGTTAATTGAATTGAATCGCTTTTGCTTTGTATTATTTTCGATTTTGGTTTGTTTTTTGTTCTCCGGTCCTTTAGAAATTGCTTGTTCGGTTTTAATTACTATTGAGTTCTTATGAATTCAGTAGTTTAGTTAATTTCAGTTTGTTATTCTGTTTATCATCCCACAGTTTTTAGGATATTAGTGTCTCGTTGAATTTAAGGTCTATCTTGGATTATTTAGGTTGATTAGTTTAATTGTTAGGATCTCTATTAGTTTGCTTGGATAAAGCTAAAATTTCTAGTATTGGTGGTTAATTGACCATGGTCTTTTGATCAAGCTTAAGAGGATTTGGGTTAGTTAGTATAAAATAGTAAATTTAGTTTGCATATAAGGTTAATATAGGTATCTTATTCAAGAAACCTGTTGGTGATTGAAGCTAGAACACCCTAGACTCTTCTAGAAGAGGGTTGAACATATAATTCTGAAACCTAGTGCATTAACTTGAGAAACAAGTCAGAAAATAAAGGATAAACTAAGCAAAACTGAAAAATAAAAGAGGGGGCAAGGGGGTAAAACAGAAATAGGAAGGCTTCCCTAAGCCTTGCCTATAAAAGGGCATACCATTGCATTGTTAAAAGAGGGGGGAGTTTTGGAGCACCGGAAAAACTACTAAAAAAAGTTTTGGAACCCTGAAAATTTCTCCAAACATTTTCACAAGTCTGGAATCTTTGAAAGTTTGAATTTTAAATTCCAAAAGCCAAATCTGAAATTTAGAGTTAGAAAGTTCTTTTAGATGCTAAATCTTCAGAAAAATCCCCAAAAATATTGTTTTATTAAAGTTTTACCCTCATAGTAGTTTCAATTTCCAGCTATCAGTTTGAATTTGTAGCTTAATAAGATGAAAATGACCTGAAATATATGTGTTTGAGGTGCTAAAACTTCAGAGGTTTTCTGGATTCAATTTCGAGTGTGTTTGAGTTCAATCGAGGCTATTTTGGGTTTGTATTATGGTTTTATTTGCCTGAAATCATTTCCTGGGTTATTTGATGTCAGTGCCTAGGTTTTAAAAGTGATTTGTTGTTTTTGTTTGTTGCTGCTTAGTTGATGTTCAACCTTCTCATTTTAATTTCCAGGTACATTTGTTCCTCAAATGATACATGAAGGTTGAATCCAAATATGTGTTCCAGATCGAAAATACATGCTGAAATATTACATGTTTCATTTTAGCAATTTTCTTCATACTGTTTATTTCGATTTGGTTGTCTAGTATGTTTACATATATCTATAATTAGTTTACAATATCATTAGGATTCAAGAGTTACATAGCTGAATCCTTTAAGGGATGTAATAATTAATATTTGGAATGTATTGGACTGTTTGGACTGTTTTTGGCATATTATGAGTCTTCTATTTAGTAGTTTACTGCTTTAAGCCTAGTCGTCATGTTAAATGTTAGTAGGGATAATTTCATGTTAGTTTGAAGGATAAAATTGGAATGTAAAGCTGGTTTTAGAACCAATATTAGTATTCAACAAGAATGTTAAATTTAAGTCTAACAAATATGCAAATGGATCCATGCTTAAGTTTTAATTCCAGCAGTGTGGCTTCGAAACAAGAAAAATATCACTTCAGTATATTAAGTTTTCTGAATTTGATGTTTCAATATATGTGTTGATCACTTTAGTTAAATCATTGAATTTTATAATTTTTGTAGTAATTCATTAGCGTACACATGATCTGAATGTAAAATTTAGAATGTGAAACTTGCAGTTGTTGATTTGAATTGCTCCTTTGTTACCAAATCGTTAAGTTTCAGTTTTGAGATAAATTCAGTGGCTTTGAAATCCCATTAAGGTCAGTGTTGCTTTGCTTGTTGGTAGGCCAAGGCTTGACAGCCTGTTTCGATTGATTTGGGCCTAGGCTTTGATGATGTATGGCCCAGTTCCAATTCCAGCTTGCCTCGAATTGGGCTTGTGTTATGGCCCTACGCTGAACAGTTTCTTATAAAAGCTGACTAAGCTTACCTTTCTTCTTGGGCCAATTTCGTAACCTAATATGCCGAAGGCTTGAATTCATAAAGTTTTAGTTTAATTTTGGAAAGTAGGCTTGGGCTTTCGAGTTAGGTAGCAGGTTCAAATCAAGAGGGTCCTCCCTTTTGTTTGAATCCGGACTTGAACTCGAGGTCCGAATTCTATTATATTATTTAATTTGGCCCTATTAGAGACACATTCAATAGAAAAATAATAGCTTGCTCTAGGTTGGCTTTTTAAAATAAAATGAGGTGTGTCGCGCCAAATAAAACTCATAAATTGAGTGGCTCTAATTAAAGGTTTATATTAAATACGTAGAACTTGGGACGAGAAGCTTAGAGAATTTTCACGGCCTCCCGCAAAGTTAATGACACGTTAGTCGCTTTAGGCACGCTTTTAATAATGTTACCTTCCTAAATTGGGGTGTGCATTTTATGTGACCCAAATCCAAATCCCAAAACATTGAATAAAATGTGTCAAGGATCCGGGTGCATTTCATATGACGTGATCCAAAAACATGTTTTGAAGAACGTTTAGTTTCTTACAAACTTATTAATTTAAAGCGGTAATACTCCTAAAAATGATACTATATGATGGCATGTATTAAAATCAGTTTTTTAGTCAATTATAATAGTTTATGCGACTGTGCTAGAACCACGGGATTCAAGGGTGCCTAACACATTCCCTCGGGTCAACAGAATTTCTTACTTAGAATTTTTGGTTCGCATACTCCATTTGGGAAGTCAAAAATTTCCTCGATTTGGGATTCAAAATAAACCGGTGAATTGGGACACAAACATCGATGCCTATCCCAAGTGGCGACTCTAAATAAATAATCTCACTTTGAATAATGTCACTTAAATTAGAAAAAAATCCCTTATATATTTATCCTTCCAGGTAGCTGTGTAAAAAGGAGGTGTGACAGATCTGGAGACTCTGCTACAGAAAAAACCAAGAATCTCTGGTTCAGGGTTCAAGATTCGAGCTTAGTATAACTGTTTTATTTGGCTTCATCTAATTTTATTACATGTTCGATGCTATATGTGCTAAATGCTTTACCACTTTGATATTGGATAAATTGTATATATAAACTGTTACCAATCCCTTCCTTTTTCTAAGTCTTCTACATCATGGAGAAGGGTACACTTCGTGTGACTTCTCTTCTGTTTAGAGTCTTTTCCCATTTAGAACGAGGTTCGGGTAAGCTGTTAAGCCGACGGAGCTTCTGTATCCCCAGTATGCTGCCCCCCCCCCCCCCCGGTTCGAGTTGTTTGCTCGGGTAAGCCAGGTCTAGAACAATAAACTCAGGGTTTAAACCTAGTGTAACAAAACCTCATACCGGATCCCTAGTAGAAACGTTTGTTTGCATCACATGTATTTGACTTAGGGGACTCAACACATGGGTTGGATCCGTCTAGGACATGTGACCCGAAACGAAACATATCATCCTGATGTATCTTACGTGCTACTTGTGCATTTATTTGCTTTGGATTTGCATGTTGACCGGCTTGCGGATAAGGAGAAAAAATTAAGGAATAGCAATGTTATGGCTAAATGACAGTAACCACATGTTTCGGAAAACCAAATTTCAAATAGTACTGAAATGTTTCCGAATTTTTGAAAAATGAAAAAACAAAAAAGACAAGCAAAAATGTGACTTTTTAACAAATTTGGTCTTAAAAAAATATTTTGCCCGAACTACGCTAGTTTGATTCTCACCGGATGTGAGATACGTAGGCAACCCTTCATCGGGTCCAACCTCACTTTTGCAAAAGATAGCTAAAAAATGTCAATGTTTTCATTGTTGTCCTCAATAAATCGGGAGATGTCGTTCTTGTTCAAAACAAACTAAATGTCCCCAAAAGGACGTCGGAAGGCTGTTTTTGCAAGAATAGCCACCCTGAGTCATATTTAATGTGTTTGTGGGCACAACAAATCTTCCTCCAAGAAGTGTTGAAAGGGCGCATTGGCAAAACCAAGTCCTTGTTTCCCTAAATGAAGAATTTTTTTCAAAAATAGCCATTTTTCACTTTTAGGTAAAAATAAATCAATAAAACTCTTTAAAATAAATGTGCAGGATGAATACCACTAACATCGAACCCTTCTCAGTCCTGAGTGAGATCCTTTTGAAGATCCATATGTGGTGGGATGACTTGGGAAAAGGTAGCAAAGAAACCGTGGTCAAGATTTTGGGTGGTCTCGTCATATTGTTAAACATAAAACCAAGAGCAGATATTATAGAATCACTGATACCATTGTGGCACCCAACTCGTAATGTATTCCGATTCTCGGACTTTGAGCTTACATCCACACTAGAGGAGATTACGGGATATGCAGGTCTCAACGGGAACCTCAGGAGTAGATATTCATTGGCACCGAGAATGGTAACCATCAACAGATTCTTAGACTTGTTGAGCATTCGTCGGAACATTCAAGATAAGCATCTATCAGAAGGGTGTTGCACACTTTATTTCTTATACAACCGATATGGCAGCCTGAAAGGTTTTGAGGAGCCCAATACCGATTTGACACATGCCAGAAACAAAGATAAATGGGAGGCCCGGGGGATTTAGCATTTACGGTAGCTTTTCTGGGAATCGTGGTTTGTCCAATAAAAGACAGTCACATAGATATTGGCCTTGTAGGAATGTTGGATGTTGCCATAAAGAAGCCTGCTAGCACAGTGGTTCCTTTGATTGTGGCAGAAATGTATCGAGCCTTGACCATGTGCCGAGAGGGTATGAAATTCTTTCAGGGTTGCAATCTATTGTTATAACTGTGGATCCAAGAGCACCTTTGCCACCGAACTGGATACATGTACTATGGTTTGACCAGGTTGAGTTGCATTGAAGAATTTGAGACCCGGGTAACAAGTATTGAGTTCCCAGAGGGCACTGAGGCTTGGTTGTCATGCTTAAGATCTTTGACGGCGGATAAAATTGAATGGGCTTTCGGATGGCTTCCCGCTACCGAGGTTGTATACACAGCAGCAGAAGTGCTTTATATTCTTTGATGGGCGTTCGGAGCATCCAACCCTATGCTCCTTACAGAGTCTTGCGGCAGCTAGGAAGATTCCAAACCGTCCAAGGTGATGAAGATCTAAGTAAACAAGTCATCGAATTAGGCCCAAAAGTTTTATTCCCAGAAGGAAAATATCTCCAAGTACGGAATGAATGCAGATACGTGGAGCCTAAAACCATAGATCGAGCTAAGGGAGAAGTAGACCCCAAATACTTGGTTTGGTTTGGCAAAAGATTTCAAATTCCTGATCGTCCCTACAAGACGCCACATTTCCAACACTTCACTGACGGGGCTCAGGTGCAATGGGATTGGTTAGCTAAAGAGAAGGAATATAGGGTCTGAATAGGAGCATTGGAAAAACAAGTTCAGGATCTCCAGTTTTAAAACAGCTTGCAAGCCGCAGCCGATGAAGGTGACAAAAAGAAGCTGACACAAGAGAATGGAGACCTCAAGGCCCAAATCCAACAAATGAAAATAGATGCTAAAAACCAAGAAAGAAGTCGGTCTAATGAGAGATTGATAAAAGGGCTAAAGAAGCAAGTCATAGAATGCCAGGAAGAATTGGAGAAATCTAAAAGGAACATGGAAAAACTTCAGGCACAATGGGCAAAGAAGACAGAGGAAAGAGCCCAGTTTTTACTACTTGCTAATATGAAGAGAAAAATGAACGCTTTTGAAGATAAGGCAGCCCGACAGGACAAAGAATTTCAGGCTGAGAGGGAACAATGCTATGGGCTAATCACCAAAATGAAGAAGGAAATAAAACTGTTGCGAGACCATCACTTCCATGACTCCTAGGTGTTAGAAGCTCGTAACCAACAGATAAGCCGACTACTCCAATAAAAGGGTCGGATTAGGGAAAGAATCAGAGGCATTGCAAATTATATTGTCATGAAATGTCAGGCCGATGAACAAATAGGTCATACCACTTTCTGGTCTACAGTGATGATATCTGTTCATCAGCTTATGAATGATTTGGATCAATTACAAAGGGGTCTTGCACGTACGCCCGCAGCGATGCCGAATGGCGCTCAGTGGGCCCCAGGATTTGAAGCTTTAATGTACTCTTGACCTAGATTTAGTCATCGATTCTGTATCTTGTCATTTCGAGTCTATTTCATAATCTTCCTTTCAAGAAAAAACAAATAGTGTAGCACCTTTGTAATCGGAGTTTTATTAATGAAAAATTTTAAAATTCCAAAAAAAATTCTTTATTTTTGCATGAACTACGCTCGGTCTTATTCATGCGGGGTCATGATAAGTAGGAAATCTTCACAGGATTTGAATAAGAAAAAAAGAGGGGAAAAGAAAAGAAAAGAAAAACCCCATGAGAAAAACAAAAGAGGGAAGAAAGTAAAAGAAGAACAAGAGAGGAAAAGAAACAAAGAGAGGAAAAAGCAAAAAAACAGAGAGTGGAAATCAAAAGAAAGAAAAATGGAATTGAAAAGTCGGGACGACACATGCAACCACTGCAAACATGTAGACATCCGCTTAACTGTATAGGTGCATCACACCCCAATGTGTGATTCCCTGTCTGTTACTTGTCTCAAACTAATCATTTGTTGCTGTCATATCCAGCTGAGGTTTTTAGAAATGGTGGTTGGTCTTTTGTAAGGTGGCATCACATCGGTATTTTACCATATGAAAAGGAAGTAAAGAAATTTCATCTGAAATGATCTTACCGACAATTCTCAGCTTAGAAGATAGCCCAATTTCAAGCATCCTGACCTTAGAGTCTGTAGCAGCTGAAGAAAACAGGATCCTACGCCATAGGGTCATGGAGATGTGGGATGCATGGATGAATGGAAAAGAGCCTCTGACCGCCATCCCTGGATTCCTTGAGCTCTTCCCTAGATAAGGGGTTACTTCCACTATTCTCATTAGTCATCCAAACATCCTATTGGGACAGCCCACCATACCGGCCATTTTTGTTGGACCACCTTCTGAGGTCCGCCTCCAGGTGTTCACATCTGGCACAATCCCCAATATCTTTATGGCACCCCCATGTGCGGCCACCACATAGACCGTCTTGCCTAGACCCATGTTTGATCCATAATCCTTCACATTCCAAACACCCACTTACTAAACTTAGCCTCCTCAATATCCCACCTACACTTATCCTCAACCATCATATGAGCTTACACCAGCACAAGATAAAACTCATAAATCTCCTGAACAAGATGAGATGGCAAAAAGAATGAGGAGCCTTGAGCAAAGCTTAAAGAATATGCGAAGGTTTGAATGGGCAAGAAAAGTGTTTATTATACATATCTGTGCATGTTTCCTCACGTGCACTTACCTCTGGGATTTAAGACGCCAAAGTTCAAAAAAGTATGATGGGCATGGAGATCCCATTGATCACCTAAAGAAGTATTGCAACCAATTGCGTGGAGATGGCGGAAAAATAAGAGTTGTTGATGGCGTACTTCGGGGAAAACTTAGTAGGCATTGCCTCAAAGTGGTATATGGACCAAGACGTTTCACGATGGCACATTTGGGATGATCTTGCCAGAGATTTTGTACGGTAGTTTCAATACAACATTGACATCGCAGCCCACAAGAACTCCTTGGCAAACCTGAAGAAGAAGCCTTCAGAGAGTTTCAGAGAATATGCTATTAAATGGCGCGAACAGGCATTGAAATGAAGCCTCCCAGGGATGAAATAGAAATGATCATTGTTTTCCTTCAGGCCCAGGAAGCAGATTACTTTCAAAACATGATGCCGGCCATGGGCAAGCCTTTTGTAGAGGTAATCAAGATTAGCGAAATGGTAGAAAATGGTTTCATAACTGGAAGGATTTTGAGTCAGTTAGTCATCAGAGTGACTTCCCAGGCCATCCAGGGAGGGGCTGGAGGAGTCACAAGGGTAAAAAGAAAGAAGAAACCTCGATGGCAGCATCGGGTACGAGACGACATCATGCTCCTAGGCCCGTGTTCTTGGGAAGAACCCCTCAACATTATTATCCTCACCATGACATGCCTTATACTCCCTAAGCATATCCGGTTATGAACGGTCAACCATTTGCATGACCACAGTAGTAGGCTAACAGCAACCAAGCTCTGAGAAACCAGCCTCCCTATCAAAACCACTATAATCATCGCCCTCCTCAAAATAACTTCCGTCACCGTGAGCCACTGAGAATGCAAAATCTTATGCCAATCGGGGAGTCCTATTCCATTTTGTTCCCAAAAATTATTAATTGGGTATGTTGAAGCATGTACCTCCGAATAGACAAAACCCTGAATCGCCTTCCTACCATAGGCGTGCCTGGTGTGCTTATCATTCGGGGGCTCAAAGGCACGACGCGAAAAATTGCTGGACTCTGAAGCGAGCTATGGAAGATTTGATAGAGCAAAGGAAGATAGTGTTGAGGGATGAGAATAGTCCTTAATGTGACTAACAATCTTTTGCCGACCCACAACAACAGACCGGTAATCGGGATGATCTGCGAGGACGAAGAATTCGACATGGCTTTGAAGGCTATAATTACCATTGCTGACACGGATATAAAGCCAAGAGCTTCCCCCAAGAAAGATGAAGGGGAAAAGAAGAAACCTCTATGGTAGCATCGGGTACGAGAAGACATCATGCTCCTACGGCCATGTTCTCAGGAACAACCCCTCAACATTATTATCCTCACCAAGACATGCCTTATACTCCTTGACCCTATCCGGTTATGAACGCTCAACCATTTGCATGACCACAGTAGTAGCCCAACAAGAACCAAGCTCTGAGAAACCAACCTCCCCATAAAAACCACTATAATCATCGCCCTCCTCAAAATAACTTCCGCCCTCGTGAGCCACCTCGAAGGAAAAATTTACGCCAATCGGGGAGTCCAATTCCAATCTGTTCCCAAAACTTATCCAGTTGGGTCTGTTGCAGCCTGTACCTCCGAACAGACAAAACCCCGAATCGCCTTCCTACCATAGGGGTTCTTGGTCTTATCATTCGGAGGCTAAAAGGCACGACACAGAAAATTGCTGGACTCTGAAGCGAGATATGGAATATTTGATAGTGCAAATGAAAATAGTGTTGAGGGATGAGGATTTCCCTAATGTGACTAACAACCTCTTGCCGGCCCACAATAATAGACCGGTAATCGAGATGATCTGCGAGGACAAAGAATTCGACCCGGCTTTGAAGGCTATAATTACCATTGAGGACACTGATATAAAGACAAGAGCTCCCCCCAAGAAAGATGAAGGGGAAAAGAAGAACAAAACCATGTGCCCTGAAATTGAAAAGAAAGTTAAGGTTAAAACTGAGTTGACACCTGTCAAACAAGTTGTCCTTTATGTCCTACGAGGTCATCGGGAAAAGTAGTTGACTATGAGTCCCCCAAAGAGATTTGAGTTGAACATGACTACTTAAATGTACGTGCCCAAAGGAACCTATGTGGTGCAGGGGCCAACTAATCCACCAAGGCTGAGTGAGCCCATGGTGGTTGGCCGCGCACCTCAGAGGCCTATGACAGACCCCACAGAGGTCCCTTGGAATTATCAGAAAATGGTGGTGACATATAAAGGCAAAGAAATCTCTGGAAAGACTTAACAAAGCTTCCCTGTGAAGAAATACTCTGACTTGGAAGAAGTAAACAGCGCCACCAATAGGCGATTCCTACCCAAGAAGCCAATGAGCGCCGAAGAGGTAAAGTTTTCTTTCGAATGATTAAATGGCAGACTATGAAGTAGTGAACCAGCTTCGGAAGTCCCCTGAACAAGTCTCCTTACTATCGTTGCTGATGGAATCTCCTAAGCACCATAAGGTACTATCCAAAACTCTTAATAAGGCATACATGCCAGCTCAAACCTTTGTGGAACAATTAGAAATGATGGAAGAAATATTCGTCACTGTCAATCAGATCACATTCAGTAAAAATGACTTGCCCCTAGAAGGAGCCGCTCACAACAAAGCACTACATTTAATTGACAAATGCGAAGGTTATTATGTCAAAAAGGGTAATGGTAGACGGAGGCTCTAGGGTGGACATATGCCCACTTTCAACATTACAGCGAATGGAAATTGGGACAGAGAGGACTCGTCCCAATGTGTTCGAGCCTTCGATGGAATCAAAAGAGACATAATCGGAGAGATTGATCTGGTCTTGACCATTGGCCTAGTTTATTTTGAGGTAACCTTTCAAGTGTTAGATATGGACACATCTTATAATTACCTCCTGGGAAGGCCATGGATCCACGCAGTAGAGGTTGTGCCTTCTACTCTGCATCAGATGATAAAATTGGAACATGAAGACCAACAATCATAGTCCGTGGGGAAGATGAGCAGTCAATTTATCACGATCCCTCTGTCCCATGCCTCGAAGCTAAAGAAGGTAGTGAGCATATAGTATACAGACCTTCAAAATTGTGGTGGCTGATCAGCATGAAGAGGGCAAACCATGTCCCCAACCTTTCCTCTCCAATGTCTCAATCATGGTGTCTAGAGAGATGATACGACATGGACTCAAACCGGGGAAGGTCCTTGCAAGGGATAGCTGAGCCGATTTCTTTGCCCACTATAGAGAAATTCTTCGGGTTAGGCTTCAACCCGAAATCGGAGGATATAACATGGGCAAACCATAGAAAACATTAGGGATGGGCTTTTCCTCAACCATTACCACACTTGTATGAAACATTCGTAAGGCCAAAGTACAGTGAGGAGGAAGAATATGAAGCCTTCATAGCTGAAGAAATCGAGGAAATATGTGGGGTAATGAGAAAATTACTATATGAAACCCACATGGTTCACCCAGGAGAAGGCCCGAGCACCACTGAGGTGCTATACATGGGACCAGATGCCAAGTTGCAAAATTGGAAGGCTACGCCATTTTCAATCAAGCGGGAGTCCCGCTAGTCCTGTCTTGCCATCTTTTCTGCATCACGAGTTATCTCAAGGTGTAACTCTGATGTTTTTTAGTGTTTTGTCCTTTTAATTTTCCAAATATAAACCTTGTTATCTTACAATTCCAAAGAAATGAAATCAATATTTCATCGTCTATGTTCCTGTATTCTTTCTAATTATTGTTGTTTTCCTTTTATTCATTTCTTTATGTTCTAATAACGGCTTTAAATAACATGACATGCTCGCGGACTTCGTGCACCGACCCAAACATGTCGCCTAATTGTGAAATAATGAACCAAGAACCGGAGTACGACGAAGAAGAGGCTTTTAGGGAAATCAATCGAGAGCTGAAAAATTTCAAAAATAAACCTAAGCCAAATCTAAATGATACTGAACTGGTCAACTTGGATGGTCCTGACGAAATTAGGGAAACAAAATAAATATCCATGCAAATGAGAAAACCTGGGATGCACTAATCCAACTACTGTTTGAATTCAAAGACGTGTTTGCTTGGTCATATGACGATATGCCAGGGCTGAGTGTTGATTTGGTGGTTCATAAGTTTCCTACTTACCCCGAGTGTCCTCCAGTCTAACAAAAACAGAGAAAATTCAAGGCTGATATCAGCAACAAGATCAAAGAAGAGATCATAAAAAAGTTGGGGGGAACTGATCCGAGTGGTCTGGTACACCACATGGCTGACCAATGTAGTTCCAGTGAAAAAGAAAGATGGGAAAACTTGAGTGTGTGTAGATTACAGAGATTTGAACAAGGCAAGTCCCAAAGACAATCTCCATTTGCCCAATATCCACATCCTTGTTGATCACTGTGCCAAACACGAGATACAGTATTTTGTGGACTGCTACGCAGGATATCACCAGGTATTAATGGATGAGGAGGATGCCTAGAAAACTACCTTTACCATATCTTGGGGTACTTATTGCTACAGGGTTATGCCTTTCGGGTTGAAGAACATTGGGGCAACGTATATGAGGGCCAGGACCACTATCTTCCACGGCATGATACATCAGGAAATAGAAGTATATATGGATGACGTTATTATCAAGTCCAAAACTCAGAATGATCATGTGCGGGGCCTAAGAAAGTTCTTCGAAAGGCTGCGCAAGTACGATTTGAAGTTGAACCCAGCCAAATATGCATTCGAGGTCCCGTCGGGCAAACTTCTGGGGTTCATAGTCAACTGGAGAGGATTTGAGTAAGATCCAACGAAGATAAAGTCTATTCCAGATCTACCTCCTCCGCAAACCAAGAAGGATGTAATGAGCCTATTGGGGAAACTGAATTATATTAGTCGATTCATCGCTCAACTGACCTCCACATGCGAGCCCATATTCAAATTGCTAAGGAAATATGCAGCAATCAATTGGACAGATGACTGTGAAGAGGCTTTTGATAAGATTAAAGATTATCTGTCCAATCCACCAGTTTTGGTCCCACCAGAACCAGGAAGGCTATTGTTTCTATATCTGACAGTCCTGGAGAACTCCTTTGGTTGAATTCTCGGTCAGCATGTTATCACTGGAAAGAAAGAACAGGCCATATACTACCTGAGCAGACGTTTACCAATTACGAGGCCAAATACACCCTACTAGAAAGAACCTGATGTGCCTTAACTTGGGTGGCTCAGAAATTGAGGAATTACCTACAAGCCCACACCACCTACCTCAGAACCATGCGGGATCCTCTAAAGTACATGTTTCAAAAACTGATGCCTACAGGGAGGTTGGCAAAATGGAAAATCCCGCTCACCAAGTTCGACATAGTCTATATCACTCGCACAACCATGAAAGCACGGACGTTAGCACACCATTTAGTAGAGAACCCAGTTGATGATCAATACCAACCCCTAAATACTTATTTCTTGGACAAACTAGTGAATTCGGTGGAGGTAATGTCCGAAGACGTCACTGCTTGGAAAATGTTCATTAATGGAGCGGTAATTGCAAAAGGTATAGGAATTGGGGCAATCTTAATTTCACCCACCGGTCAACACTACCCAGCCAAGGCTCGGCTTTGATTTTTCTGCACAAACAATACAAACAAATATAAAGCCTGCATCATGGAAATGAATGTGGCTATCGATCAAGATGTCGAGGAACTATTGATCATGGGAGATTTAGATCTAATCATTCGGCAAGACAAAGGGGAATGGAAAATGCGAGATGTCAAACTCATCCCTTATCGGCAGCATGTGGAAGATCTCAGCAAATAGTTCAAGTCGGTAGAGTTCAGGTACATCCCTCGCTGTCACAATGAGCTAGCCGATGCACTTGCTACTTTGGCCTCGATGTTGCCTTACCCAGGAAATGCCTACGTCGATCCCTTGGAAATCCAAATCATGGAAAGGCATGGGTACTATAATGTGGCTGAGGCAGAACCTAGCACTCAGCAATGGTATCATGATATAAAGAGATTTCTGAAAACACAAGAATATCCCGAGCAAGCCACTGGAGATCAAAAGAGGACCATTAGACGGCATGCAAATGGTTTCTTCTTGAGCGGAGACGTCTTGTACAAAAGGACCCCGGATATCAATTTGCTAAGATGTGTTGATGGCGAGGAAGCCGGAAAGATTATGCATGAAGTACACGCGGGAGTATGCGGCCCATATGAACGGGCATGTGTTAGCTAAGAAAATACTTCGGGCGGGGTGTTACTGGATAACCATGGAGAAAGACTACTTCAGCTTTGATTGGAAATATCATCAATGTCAGGTGCACAGTGATTCGATTCATGCACCACTAACTGAACTGCATCCTATGTCAGCACCTTGACCATTCGTTGCTTGGGGCATGGACGTCATTGGACCAATCAAGCCAAAAGCCTCAAATGGATATCGATTCATATTGGTTGCTATTGACTACTTTAAGAAATGGGTTGAAGCCATCACACTTAAGTCGGTCACCATGAAAGTCATGGTGGACTTTGTGCATTCCAACCTCATTTGTCGTTTTGGCATCCCATCCTATCATCACGGACAATGCTACAAACTTGAACAGCCGGTTGATGGGGGAGATATGCGAACAATTCAGAGTAACGCATAATAAATCCACACCCTATCAGCCCAAAGCCAATGGTGTCGTCGAAGTAGCTAACAAGAACATCAAGAAAATTCTAAGAAAAATGATTCAAAGCTCCAGAAAATGGCATGAAAAGCTTTTTTTTTCATTACTTGGATATCGTACCATGGTGCGCACGTCGGTAGGAGCGACCCCATACTTATTGGTTTATGGAACTTAAGTTGTTATACCCGCAGAGGTAGAAATCCCTTCACTCTGGATAATCGTTGAAGCAGAAATTGAGAATACTGAGTGGGTCAAGACTTGGTTGAAACAGTTTTCATTAATTGATGAAAAATGAATGGTCGTTGTTTGTCTCGTGCAGTTGTACAAACAAAGGATGGCCCGCGCTTATTACAAGAAAGTGTGCCCCAAGAATTTCGAAGTTGGACAGCTTTTATTAAGGCGAATTCTCCCTCACCATCAGGAAGCAAAAGGAAAATTTTCTCCTAACTAGAAAAGCCCATACATTATCAGAAAGATATTGCCGAAAAGGGCATCGTACCTAGACGACATCAAAGGGGAAGATCCCGAGGCAGCAGTGAATGCAGACGCAGTAAAAAGGTACTACGTTTGGACTCCCTGCAACAATGATTCAGTCTGGTTGAGATGACGAAGGCTTTTCCTTTCTGCTACCCCAAACACTATCAACCTTTTGCAAACCCTTTGCGCCAGTTGTGTTTCTTTAACCATCCTCTTTGGATCTTGGAAATGCTATTATAAAAACAAAATAAACTAAAAAAAAGAAGAAAACAAAAAGAAAAAAAAAAGAAATTAAAAAAAAGGTGATGAAAATGAAAAAACAAAACAAAAATAGTTTAGGAAATACTCATGAACTACGTCTGACTTGATTCCGAAAGGATACGTAGGCAGCCTCTCACTGAGGTTCAGTCACACCAAAACAAAAATCCCAATTCTCCCAAAAACCGAAAACTGAGGCAGATAATGTAATGGTTCGCCCATGAACCTGCCAAAACGGTTCCAAAATTGTAGTTCCGCCCGAAATCCTTTTATCAAAGACCTTGTCCAAGTCCTTCTGATCTATTGGCAAAGGCAGGAAAGCGAAAAACGCCATCGTTGGGATCTGATATAATTCAAATTGAGAGAAATAAAATGAGACAGTCTTATCGGTGAAAACCTTCGGGCACCATAAGGCGATGGTAAGTAGAGAAATTATAAATGAGAGAGTCCGCTTAGTGAAAACTAGTAAACAGCACTATCAGGCGATGGTGAGAAGAGAAATGAGAGAGGTCGACTGGCAAAAACCCGCAAAGGGCGATATCGGCCATAAAGAAGATATTTCACCATTAAAAGAATCCTGGCAAAGTTCCCTGATTTTGAAATGTATAAATGTGGATCATGAGAAGCTGGAAACTTTTTGTGGGTCGGGCATCCAGTCCGAGAAGCATGTCATGTTCATTTAATGTCAGCATGCACCCCCAGATAAGTCCTTCTCTTTCCCCGAAAGGGACGCTTCTCTTTAAATTCATATGATTTCTTTTGCATAGTTATCCCTTGAATCCCTTTCGGCTTACCTTTGATTCCATGATTATTACAAAAGAAAAGGTGGCAAGACCGGTTTCACAGGGCTCGCCTGGCAAGGGCCAAAGAAAATACCCAGTATCAGCGTGCGCACCTAGCCTATCCCGAATGATGGTTGATGCTTCAATGCAGAAAGGGTTTGAAGAGAAAGAAAATCGAAGTCAAAATGTCCACGAAGGAAAAATGAAGTTAGAAAGGTTGAGTGCCAGTGGGGTAAATGTCTCAATGAAGTTTCAGAAGCCAAGGTACCCAGAGGTACTGAAATGGAAGTTGGGATAAAGAAATCACAACTGAAAGGCCTACGAAGGCAAAATAAATCTGAAAGATGAGTTCCCACGACCAACCAACAAGGAAAAGTCCGGAAAGCTAAAGGTTCTTTCAACAGAGATGAGGTCAGGATCAAGCAATTTGTTTGAAAATCTGAAATAGGTGTAATCCAAAGCAATTGGACAAATAGCAAATACAACGAAATGAAATGCGCAAGACCTAGGAACAGATTCGCAACAATGATCAAACCAAAAAGGGAAGTTATCTTCAAATCCTTTCCCGTAGTTTTAATAAAAGAAAGAAAAAAAAGGAGAATTATAAAAATCATGGTAGCATAGGACCCCCAATCCTTAACTCCATCCTGTCAAACCTAGGACCACATCCCCTAGTTGTCCCCAGCATAACCTATTGACCTCTCCGGCATAACCCGGGGATCATTTTACTTTCTCCCCAGCATAATCTGAGGACCACTTTCTTTCATTCCCCGGCATAACCCGAGGGTTATTTTCCTTTATCCCCAGCATAACCTGAGGGTCTTTTCTTTTCTCCCTCGGTATAACTCGAGGATTTGCTTTCTATCCCTAGTAGACACCGTGGATTCCCCTGGCATAACCCATGAGTCTTTTTTTCCTATCCCAGCATAACCCGTGGATCTCGCAAGCAAAACCCAGGAGCCTTTTCCTTCCTATCCTGGCATAACCTGTGGATTTACCTGGCATAACCCAGGAGCCTTTTTTTTCCTATCACGGCATAACCCGTGGATCTCCCTGGCATAACCCAGGACCCTTTTTCTTCCAATCCCGGCATAACCTGTGGATCTCCCTAACATAATCCAGGAGCCTTTTTTCCTGTCCCGGCATAACCCGCTAATCTCCCTAGCATAACCCAGGAGCCTTTTTCTTCTTATCTCGGCATTACCCATGAGCCTTTTCCTTCCTATCCCGGCATAACCCGTGGATCTCCCTAGCATAACCCAGGAGCCTTTTCCTTCATAACCCGGCATAACCCATGGATCTCCCTAGCATAACCCAGGAGCCTTTTTCTTCCTATCCCGGCATAACCTGTGGATCTCCCTGGCATAAACCATGAGCCTTTTCCTTTCTATCCCGACATAACCCGTATCTCCCTGGCATAACCCAGGTTCCTTTTCCTTCCAATCCCGGCATAACCCGTGGACTTCCCTGGAATAACCCAGGAGACCTTTTCTTCCTATACCGGCATAACCCGTGGATTCCCCTTGCATAACCCAGGAGTCTTTTCTTCCTATCCCACCATAACATGTGGATCTCCCTAGAATAACCCAGGAGCCTTTTTTCTCCTATCCCGGCATAACTCGCTAGCATAACCCAGGAGCCTTTTTCTTCCTATCCCGGCATAACCCGCAGATCCCCCTGGCATAACCCAAGAACCTCTTTTCCTATCCTGGCATAACCCTTGGATTCCCTGGCATAACCTAGGAGCCGTTTTCTTCCTATCCCGGCATAACCCGTAGATCCCCTTGGCATAACCTAGGAACAATTTTTTCCTATCCTGGCATAAACCGTGTATTCCCCTGGCATAACCTAGGAGCCATTTTCTTCCTATCCCGGCATAACCCGTTGATCCCCTTGGCATAACCTAGGAGTCTTTCCTTTCTACCCTGACATAACCCGCAGATCCCCCTGGAATAACCCAAGAATCATTTTCATTTCGTCCTGGCATAACACGTGGATTTTCCTTTTCATCCCCAGTAGGGACTATACATTCCTATCCTGGCATAACCTGTGGATCTCCTTTTATCCCTAGCAGGGACCATTTTTTCTTTCTCGGCATAACTCTGCCATCTGCCAGCATAACCTGGTAATCTTTCCAAAGAATACATAATCCTGACTTTCATTGTTTTCAATAAAGAAATAGCTTAGATTTGTATTGCAAATAACTCACAAAATTTTTCCAATGAAAACTGGGGCAGAAAATATCATTCGTTTGTTTGTTTTGGTGTTCAAACAGTTTTTAACTCAAGGCACGAGTTCGAGGTGACCGGAATAGCGAATCGCAATCCATAATAAAAGAAAAGAACAAAAAGAAACAAACCTAGAGTGATTGAAGAAAAGATGTGGACAGCTCAAATTTGATTCAAAATCACAAGTTCAGCATGGCCCTCTCCGCTAAAATGCTGAAGAAAGAACCGGCACCTACAGCTTACGAGCATCAAGATTCAGGTCGGGGTCCACAGCAAAATCAGCTAAGACTCAAGATCAAGCTTCAAGAGATTTATAGATAGAAATTTTGTAACTCATAGTTGAAAGGCATACCCAGCTTAGCTTTTGATTTTCCTTCTGGTGTAATAAGGAGGTCAGCAAGCACTAGCAGCAGCATCAGCAAGGAAATCACAGCTCCCGATAGTTCCGGCTACCAAACACTCCAGAACTACACTGACCTGATTCCTTTATAGCAAGGATATGTAGGCAACCTCTAAAGCAGGGTTCGGTCAGACGTTTTTCAAAAAATGCTTCTCATGGAATGCCGAGCAGGTAAAAATCTCTTAGTTGCTCGTTTATCTTTGCCCGAAAACCCTTTGTGTCTCCGATCAAAGAAGGGCAAACTGTGAGCATGTAATTTTTTCCTCACTTGAAATATTCCTATAAAATTCTTAAAATTAGGATTTTTCTTTTATTATTTGAATTTTAGGGAATTAATGATATGACTTTGTATCTGTTTGCATTTTTGTATTTTTTTAATTAATATAATTCATAAAAAGTACAAAAATAGCACATTTTCATTTAGGATTTAATTTTATATTTTTCCTAGATTTATTAGTTAATTGACATTTCAAAAATAAGGAGAAAATAGCAAAAATTAGCTCTTTTACATTTTTACTTTTAATTTTTGGATTTGTCAAAGTTTCCTTTTAAAATAAGGATATAATTAATTTTTAGGAAAAAAGGGTAATTATCTTAGTTTTAGATTGGAATCCAGTTTTTTATTTTTTATTTTGTATTTACAAAAAATATAAAATAAATGACGAATAGAAGAGAAAATGAAAAGAAATTAAAAGTCTTGTTAAATACCCAATTTTTGGACCATCCCCAACCCAATTTTTCCAAACCAAACCAGCCCCAACTGCCCAAAAATTCCCCCCAACCCAAGCCCAAAAACCCCTTGACCCAGTCCGGCTCAAAGATGCCAAAAAGACGTTGTTTAACATTGCTTTGATCTCAGCCGTCGAGGATACTAGATCCAATGGCTCGGAACTATGGGTCATTTGATATAAAATGGGTCGGAACCCCCCCACCCATCCACGCACCCCCACCCCTCAATCCATCATCTCTCCCACTCCCATTATTGGAAATGAAATGCCACCAGCTCCGCCTTACGCCGCCGCTGAAAATCGCCTCACGGCGGCGGCCGGTCTCCAAACTCACCCAAAAAATACACCTCTGAATCTCCTTCCTCTCCCCTTTCTGAATCTGTGATTGGTTCCCTTTATACACTCGTCGATCTTCTTTAATCATGATTACAAGATTCCAACAAAAACACTAAATCACTCAAACCCAACCAGATTAACACCCTAGTACTCTCTCCATCTCCTCTTTCCCCTTCCGACTTCAGTTCCTATCAAATCAAACTGGAGTTCCTCGAATCCACAAAACCATAGCACCGCCACAAGTTTCTCCGATGGCGGTGCTGCCTCTAAATTACCTCAAAATAACACCTTATGAATGCCACAACCCCTTCACTACGAATCTTAATCTTGTTTCTTTCAAACATTTCTGGAGCTTCTCGAAAATCAAATCGAAGAACTGAGCCTTACTTCCAAATGCATAATCCAATAGGCTAGGGAGGTTTGTGGACGATCTTGAACCCTGCTCAGCTGTTTTCACAAGATTGAAGCCTAATCCAGTCAAGAATCGAAAGTTCTTTTCACTTCGAGTTGTCCGCACAGTTTTAGGTATTTCTTCATTTTTCTTTTGCTAGTTTTCTTCACTTCCTTTTTTATTATTTGTTGCCATATGATTCTTCTTCTTTTTCTAGACTTCTATTTTTACAATGTTCATAAATTCTTAGTTTTCTTATGGTTAGTTTTAAAGAGATCTTAGGATAATTAGCTATCACCAATAGTTTGTTTAGCCGTTTAGTATTTAGCTTTGTTAATTGAATTGAATCGCTTTTGTTTTGTATTATTTTTCGATTTTGGTTTGTTTTTATGTTATCCAGTCCTTTAGATATTGCTTGTTCTGTTTTAATTTCTATTGAGTTCTTATTAATTCAGTAGTTTAGTTAATTTCAGTATGTCATTATGTTTATCATCCCACTATTTTTAGGATATTAGTGTCTCATTGAATTTAAGGTCTAGCTTGGATTATTTAGGTTGATTAGTTTAATTGTTAGGATCTTTATTAGTTTGTTTGAATATAGCTGAAATTTCTAGTATTGGTGGTTAATTGACCATGGTCTTTTGATCAAGCTTAAGAGGATTTGGGTTTGTTAGTATAAACTAGTAAATTTAGTTTGCATATAAGGTTAATATAGGTATCTTACTCAAGAAACCTGTTCGTGATTGAAGCTAGAACACCTTAGACTCTTCTATAAGAGAGTTGAACTTATAATTCTGAAACCTAGTGCAGTAACTTGAGAAACAAGTCAGAAAAGGAAGGATTAACTAAGCAAAAATGAAAATAAAAGAGGGGGAAAGAAGGTAAAATAGAAATAGGAAGGCTGCCCTATGCCTTGCCTATAAAAGGGCATACCATTTCCTTATTAAAAGAGGGGAGAGTTTTGGAGCACTGGAAATACTACTAAAAAAAGTTTTTGAACCCTGAAAATTTCTCCTAACATTGTCACAAGTTTGGAATCTCTGAAAGTTTGATCTTTAAATTCCAAAAGCCAAATTTGAAATTAAGAGTTAGAAAGTTCTATTAGATGCTAAATCTTCAGAAAAATCCCCAAAAATACTGTTTTATTGAAGTTTTTCCCTCAGATTAGTTTTGATTTCCAGCTATAAGTTTGAATTTGTAGCTTAAATAAGATGAAAATGACCTGAAATACATGTGTTTGAGGTGCTAAAACTTCAGAGGTTTACTGGATTCAATTTCGAGTGTGTTTGAGTTCAATCGAGGCTATTTTGGGTTGTTTACTGGTTTATTTGCCTGAAATCATTTTCTGGGTTATTTGATGTCAGTGCTTGCGTTTTAAAAGAGATTTGTTGTTGTTGTTTGTTGCTTCTTAGCTGTTCTTCAATCTTCTCATTTTGTTCTAATTTCCAGGTACATTTTTGCCTCAAATGATACATGAAGGTTGAATCCAAATATGTTTTCCAATTCGACATTTTGGCCTAAAATGATACATGAAGGTTGAATCCAAATATGTGTTCCAATTTGAAAATACATGCTGAAATATTACATGTTGCATTTTAGAAATTTTCTTCATACTGTTTAATTCCATTTGGTTGTCTAGTATGTTTACATATATCTGTAATTAGTTTACAATATCATTAGGATTCAAGAGTTACATAGTTGAATCCTTTAAGGGATGTAATAATTAACATCTGGACTGTACTGGACTGTTTGGACTATTTTCGCATATTATGAGTCTTCTATTTAGTAGTTTACTGCTTTAAGTCTAGCCGTCATGTTAAATGTTAGTAGGGCTAATATCATGTTAGTTTGAAGGATAAAATTAGAATGTAAAGCTGGTTTTAGAACCAGTATTAGTATTAAGCAAGAATGTTAAATTTGAGTCTAACAAATGTCCAAATGGATCCATGCTTAAGTTTTAATTTCAGTAGTTTGGCTGCGAAACCAGAAAAATAACACTTCAGTATATTATGTTTTCTGAATTTGATGTTTCAATATAAGTGTGGATCACTTTAGTTAAATCATTAAATTCTATAAATGTTGTAGTAATTCATTAGCTTAGACATGATCTGAATGTAAAAATTTGAATGTGAAACTAGCAGTTGTTGATTTAAATTGCTCCTTTGTTACCAAATCGTTGAGTTTCAGTTTTGAAATAAATTCAAAGGCTTTGAAATCCCATTAAGGTCCAACGTTGGTTTGCTTGCTGGTAGGCCAAGGATTGACAGCCTGTTCTGATTGATTTGGGCCTAGGCTTTGATGATGCATCGCCCACTTCCAATTCCATCTTGCCTCAAATTGTGCTTGTGCTATGGCCCTACGCTGGACAGTTTCTTATGAAAGCTGACTATGCTTACCTTTCTTCTTGGGCCAATTTCGTAGCCTAATATGCCGAAGGCTTGAATTCATACTTAAAATTTTAGTTTAATTTTTCAAAGAAGACTTGGGCTTTCGAGTTAGGTAGCAGGTTCAAATTAATAGGGTCTTCCCTTTGTTTGAATCCATACTTGAACTCGAGGCCCGAATTCTATAATATTAATTAGTTAGGCCCTATTAGAGACACATTCGATAGAAAAATAGTAGCTTGCTCTAGGTTAGCCTTTTAAAATAAAATAAGGTGCGCCGCGCCAAATGAAACTCATAAATTGTGTGGCTCTCTTTAAAGGTTTATATTAAATACGTAGAACTTGAGACGAGTCGCTTAGCGAATTTTTACGATCTCCCGCAAAGTTAATAACACGTTAGTCGCTTTAGGCGCGCTGTTAATAATGTTACCTTCCTAAATTCAGGTGTGCATTCCATGTGACCCAAATCCAAATCCCAAAACGTTGAATAAAATGTGTCAAGGATCCGGTGCATTTCATATGACGTGATCCAGAAATATATTTTAACAATGTTCAATTTCTTAAAAACTTATTAATTTAAAGCGGTGAATACTCCTAAAAATTACACTATAGGATGGAATGTATTAAAATCAAATTTTTATCCAATTATAATAGTTTAAGCGACCGTGTTAAAACCGCGGGATCCGAGGGTGCCTAACACCTTCCTTCGGGTCAACAGAATTCCTTACTTAGAATTTCTGGTTCGCAGACTCCATTTGGGACGTCGAAAATTTCCTCGATTTGGGATTCAAAATAAACCGGTAACTTGGGACACCAAAAGCCAAGCCTTTTCCAAGTGGCGACTCTAAATAAATAAATAATCCCATTTTGAATAATGTCACTTAAATTGAAAAAACTCCCTTGTACATTTATCCTTCGGGGTAGCTGTGTAAAAAGGAGGTGTGACAGGTACTTGGGCTTATATGTGAAATTGACCGGTTTAGACTCTTGGGATTCTTTCATGTATTTATTTGGAATTGTTAGCATGTGTTATATTTTTATTCGTCATGTCTACTATCATATGATCTATTTGAGTTGTCGTGACATGTCACATTCTCTACTTGTCGAGTTTGCTCTTATATGTTTTATTTAAAGTTGTTATCAATTTTTTCTTTATGTTATTTCTCTTATTATGGAGTTACTCTTAGTTGAAATTGTTGTTACATGATATTCTTTGTTGTCGAGTTATTCTCATGCATTTAGACGTAGTACTAGTTCATTCCATCTCTTTCATTGTTTGTCTATTTATACACTAGAATCTAAAATTGCCATTTTAGAGGAATACTTTCACTATTGAATTTATCCTTAAATAATAAATCGGAATTGAGGCCATTGAAAGTCATTAACCTTTTTTTAATTGAAGTTCTGTTTAAAGGGAATGTTTCACCTTGTTGAGTTGCTTTCTTGTTTATTTTGTTGTTATTGAGATTCCAAACCCATTATGTTGAGTCGTAGGCTATTCATTGTGAAATTGTTGATATTGTTGGATCTTCGAAAATGTTTTGACCTATGGGCACTTGAGATACGGTTGATATATCGTGTTGTTGTGACGTTAGCACATGTGAATTGTTCTATGGTTTGGTTGTTGTCATGCAGAGTAAACGGGGCATAAAGATGGCATCTCACTGTTGTTGAATGTACGGAGTGATAAAGGTAGCTATAGTGTTATTTTCTGGGCAGAGCAATAAGGGTGGCTATTATATAGAGTGATATGAGTGGTTATCAAAGAGATAAGGGTGTCTAATAATAGTGTCAGAGTAGAGTGATACGGTTGGCTACCGGAAAGATAAGGGTGGAAATGTCAAGGACGATCTATGATATCTTTGGGACATTGTGTTGGTACTTTTTTGTGATGGTATGCTTTTTCTTCTGTATGTCATATACCTTACATGATTTGTTGTGTGCCTTCGATGATCTACTCGATGTCTTTCATATTACTTGTTGACTTGGGCTACAATAGTACACTCGCACAAGCATACACCATAACATGCCACTTATACTAGCCCAAGAGTATGAAACTTGACATTTATTAATCATGCCCATGTGTTCTTGTATTATTTGTTTTTATGTTACTATTGAGCATGTGCCATGACGAATGGATTGTGATTGTGAGCCTTTGATCATGCCAGGTTGATTTTGATCGTGAGCATGTGACTACGTAGGACGGATTGTGATTGTGACCCTATGACCACATCGGGCGAAAACTGAATATGAGCTTGTGATCATGTCGGGCGGATTAAGATATTTTCATGTGAATTTTCCGTGCGCTTGTGATTCGAGATATAGTCATGATGTGTCATGACTATATGATGGTGGGTTGAGACTGGTAACTTGTGACTATGAGATAAACTATCATGGAGTGATTTTATTGTGAAACTTATGTAGAATGGCTTGGTTAATTAGTTGTCCTTTTTTGTTTCTTAGTTGGTTTCAATGATACTTCACGGCGTTCTTATTATTTTACGGTCTATATCACCTGTTGATTTTGTTATCATTTACGAATTTCTGCTTTTCATTATTAGTTGTATACTTCTACACTGCATAGATTATTTTATCTAGTGAGTGTCTTAATTTGTACCTTATTACTACTACATCGAAGTTAGTCTTGATATTTATTGGATACCGACCGTAGTGTACTTATACTACACTTCTGCATACTGAGTTTTGGAGATATCGGCGGGCAGAGTTAGCTTTTTGATCGTGAGTGTTCAAGATAGAGCTACTAGGTCATCGCAGTCCCATAGAATCCTTTCCTTACATTGTACTGTCATTTTATCACTTGAACAGTATTGTATTTAGATCCTTGAGATCATTCCATGTACTTAGCTAGAGTTCGTGACTCTATATTGCCAACTCTTGGGAGATTGTTATAATTATTGCCTCCGTAGGCTTATTCTGCTTTTGTTTCATTATTTATTTTAAACTATGTTTCAAATTATTATTGTTAGAAATTGGCTTAATCATTATTAGTAATCGGCTTACCCAGTCTTAGAGATAAGGTGCTATCATGATGTCTGCGGTAGATTTTTGGGACATGACATTAGTAGTAGAGTGTTGTAGCTGGATCATGACATCAATGCATTAGTTGTGAGTTAGTTATAGGCAGTTAGCATTTTGTATAAATAGAGATACAAGGATAATCAGAATTAAGTTCTTTCATTTTCCAAACATCTTAGCTCAATTGTTCATTTCTCTCGATCACCATTGAAGCAGATCTTAAGCTCTATGGAGAATAACATAAATTCATATGGTATCTGAGCTTCACGACTCTTAGTACAGTCCATATCGATCTATAGATTCACACTTTACCTGCTTATGGCGGCTGACAACGCTAAGCCAGAAAAATTGAGCCACAATCATTCATTATTGCTACATTCATTAGACAACTCAGGTATTGTAATAGACTAAAGAATTACTCTATATGGATTCGCGCGATGCAAACCGCAGTCCTAGGTAGGAAAAACTAGGATTCATAGATGACACCCATAAAAAGGAAAGTTTTGGTCAAAATTTGGTCAACTTCTAGGAGAGATATAATGCAATTGTCATATCATATATTACTAACAACGTGTCAAAGGAATTGTACAGTGGGATAATATACTCCATAAATACAGCATCAGTATGGGAGGAATTGAAAGAGAGATTTGACAAAATTGATTGTTCTAGAATCTTTCAAATTCACAAAGAGATTGCTACCGTTAATCAAGGAATGAGTTCAATTTCTGGAGATTTCTCTAAGCTGCGTTTACTTAATGTTGAACTTGATAGCTTAGCTCTAGTTCTCTAAGTCTTATGAGTTTGTAACCTTTATGGAGAGACTTCAAATTTTTCACTTTCAGATTCCATACTTGAAATAGGAATAGCAAGCACATCTCGAGCCATCTTAGCAAGAATAGAAAATCTAGGGAAATTCACCTTCCACCAAGCCAAGATATCGAAGTCCGGTCTTTTATTTTTGTTGGAAACATGTTCTCAAGGCATTATACTAAACGTGTGTTCATATTTGTAGGTTTTGATGAATGACAAACTATGCGCAAATTGACACATGACGAGGTCCAAGCACAAGCGCAAAATTGATATATAACAAGATTCAAGCACAAGACAAAGATCGAGATTAAGTTTTATATGAGTCGGTATTTAATTGTGATCTTGATCCGACAACTTAAACTCAAGACTTGGCTTCTCTCGTAAAAATATTTTAAACAAATCATGCATATTTAATTTAGAGCAAAATGATTTTAAATAATGCATATTTACTTTAGTCAAAATGATTTTTGAACATGCCTCTAAAATCTGGACTAAGATAATCGATTATGTACTTATGATAATCGATTATGTTTAAGTCAGCTGCTTGATAATCGATTGTGAACTTATGACAATCGATTGTGTTAAGGCAGTGAGCATCAGATATTTCAAATCTGCATGACAATCGATTGTGAACCTTATGACAATCGATTGTGATGAGGCAGTGTCCATCAAAGTTTTTCAAAGCTCAAAATAATCGATTGTGAAGCTAATGACAATCGATTGTGAAGAGACAGTGTCCATCAGATTTTTCAAAGTCACAAAATAATCGATTGTGAACTTATGACAATCGATTGTGTTGAGGCAGTGTCTTCCATACTTTTTCAAAGTTATTAAATAATCGATTGTGAACCTATAACAATCGATTGTCAAGGGGTAGTGACTAAATCGATTTTTCAAGACTGATATATAATCGATTGTTAACTTAATATAATCGATTGTGTAACTGACCGTTGCCAAAATGTTTTCAAATACCGCCAGGTAATCGATTATTGATTTCCTATAATCGATTGTTTTAATTAAAATCTGGAAAGGATTTTTTAAACGTTGCTGAGTAATCGATTGTAGGTTTCTGACAATCGATTGTTTTACGTAAAATCTGGAAATGATTTTTTGAACGTTGCCAGTAATCGATTATTGATCTTAGATAATCGATTGTTATGCGTAAAATCTGGGATTGATTTTTGGAAGAACTGGCAAACAATCGATTGTGGTAATTTGACAATCAATTGTCACAGAGTAAAATCAGCAATTCTTAATTGGCAATTAGGCAACGGTAATACAAAGTTTTTCAACTATAAATACAGCTTCAATTCAGTCTTCTAAACACAACAACTGATCATACAATTGCTAAAGCTTGCATACTTTATTGCTTATTATTTTATATTCATTACATAAGCTTTTGAGAGCCAAATTCTTGTCGAAAGTTGTTGCGATCTTGAGCGTATTCTTTTTACTCATATCTACTCTTAAAGGAGTGTCTTGTTTGAGTGCTAAGTGTTTTTGTACACTTGAAGGGAAGTGTTAGTCCCTTGTGTTGTAAGAAGGAACTTGTGTTTCCTTGGTTGAAGTCTTGGAGTGTTGTATTTCCGAGCAAAGGT
Source organism: Nicotiana benthamiana (assembly GCA_034376525.1). Classification (NCBI taxonomy): domain Eukaryota; kingdom Viridiplantae; phylum Streptophyta; class Magnoliopsida; order Solanales; family Solanaceae; genus Nicotiana; species Nicotiana benthamiana. The sequence goes on from CM067326.1 coordinate 36,268,723, forward strand.
TGTTGAGGCTTGTATCCTCAAGTTGTAACGGTTTGTTGAGCACTCGTAAGCTTAACAAGTTAGTGGAAATCTCGAGAGAGTCTCTCGGGGACTGGACTAGCCACGGGTTGTGGTGAACCAGGATACATCGGTGCGTTTGTTCTAATTTATTTACTTATCGCACTTATTTATTTCCTGCAATTTTTAAATTGTGCAAGCTTATGCTAATTTTTTATTATAACGCTATTCACCTCCCCCCCCCCCCCCCCTCTAGTGTTAAGCATATTATCTAACAATTAGTATCAGAGCCCAACTCTCTGAAGACATAACCGTTTGAGAGAAACATCTATGGCTTCTGCTCGTGATTCTTTTGCAGGAATAGCTGAAGGACAATGCTCCACCCGACCACCGCTATTCGATGGTACAAATTATACATACTGGAAGGAGAGGATGAGAATATTTGTACAATCAAATAGTTTTCATCTTTGGAAGGTCATAATGAATGGAGAACAAATTCCAACCAAGAAGGTTGAAAATGAATGGGTCCCAAAGTCCGAAGATGAATACGATGCGGATGATATCCGAAAGGTGCAAAATAATGCTAAAGCTATTAATTTATTATATTGTGCTGTAAATGCTGATGATTACAGGAAGATATCTTGTTGCACAACGGCGAAGCAAATGTGGGACAAGCTGGAAATTTCGTACGAAGGTACGGACCAGGTAAGGGAAGCCAAAATTGATTTCCTAACCCATGCATATGAATTGTTTCACATGAAGGAAGGCGAAAAGGTCGATGAGATGTTTGAACGATTTTCAAAAATCGTAAATGATTTACATGCTCTTAAGAAGACCTTCATGGATAAGGAACTTGTCCAAAAAATTCTCCGAAGTCTCACTCCGGAATGGCGATCCAAGGCCGACGCGATTCAAGAATCCATTGGCATTTCAAATGTCACTATCGACGCATTAAGAGGTAATCTTAAAACTTATGAATCTACTATACTTAACCCTCTTGTTGATGATCAAAGGAAGCAAAGAATTGCTCTCAAGGCAAGCACAAGCCAACCTCAAAATGATGAGGACGGAGACAACGAGTTCGGACTCGTTATCAAGAGATTTCAAAAGTTCATGCGAAACGAGTATGAACGAAAGGGCAAAAATCAAGGAGATCAAATAAAGTGCTATGAGTGCGGAGAAACCGGGCACATTATATCAAATTGCCCAAATGCTAAAAAGGAGAAGAAACCCTTCAAGAAGCAACGAGCATACATATCTTGGGGAGGCGACTCCGGTGACAAGTCAAGTGAGGAAGAAGAAGACGAAGCCGCAAAACTTTGTCTTATGGCACAAGAAGACAACAAAGAAGAGGTATGTCAAATTTATTCCAAAAATTTCTTTTCCCTTGAAGAAATGCAAAATGCTTTTGATGAGTTGTATAGCTAATTTATTAAAGCTTCAAAAACTGTTAAGAGTATAAAAGAAAATGCTTCTTTAAAAGAAAAAGATTTTCAAAAACAACTCTCTTTTAAAGAAAAGGAATTGGAAAAACTGATTTTAGAAAAATGAGAAGTTGAAAGAGGAAAACAAATTTTTTGGCAAGAGAAGCGCCGACAAGCCCGAGAGTTCTAGAAATTGTACTTCTTGCATACATCTCAAAAATGAAGTAGAAAGGCTTAAGGGCACCTTAGATAAGTTTAACTCTTCTCATAAAAATTTGAATGAAGTGTTTGTTAAATTGAAGTCGACCAAGCATGGCATAGGTTTTAGAAACGAGCCTAAAGAGAAAGTTGAAGCCCACCCCCAACCACCTAAGGCTCAACCTAGGATAAATAAAACAAATGTTCATCCTAGATACAACAAACCTAGAAATGGTTTTCATCAATCGCAACCTAGAAATAATCATGCTAGAAATAATGCACATTCTAGGCCAAACACTAGAAGGAATTTTGAAGCTTTTAGAACACCTAGAAACGACTTCCATCCTAGAAACAACTATTCTAGAAATGATGCATATCCTAGAACAAATGGTAGGAGAAATGATTTTCATGATTTGCGCAATAGTTATATTGTCAAGAATAGAGTAAATGAATTTCGTCCGTTCAATTACTATCAACCTAGAAGGATGCATAATCCTAACGTGACTTGTCATTATTGTAGACGAATTGGACATATTGCTCCTGCTTGTTTTACACGACATAGACATAACACTCAATCACATCACTATGATTTGCCTAACCCCCAAGGACCCAAAATGGCATGGGTACCTAAAACTTATTAATCTGTTTTGTAGGTATGTTTGAAGAGATCAAGTGTACTATGGTACCGTGATAGTGGATGCTCCAAGCACATGACGGGAGACGAATCCAAATTCCTTCAACTAGAACACAAGGAAGGGGGAAGTGTTATCTTTGGTGATAACAACAAAGGAAAGATTATCGGCATCGGATCGGTCGGTAAGGATGAAATTTCTTCCATTAAGCATATATTACTTGTGAAAGGTTTAAAACATAATCTCTTGAGCATAAGTCAATTATGTGACAAGGGAAATCTTGTTTTATTTGATTCGGATGAATGCTTAGTTTTTAGACGTAGCGATTTTAAAATTATCCTTCGTGGTTTTAGAATGGATAACATTTATATGGTTAATCTTGCAAATTCTTCACCCGAATATGTGAATTGTTTAATGAGCAAAGAGGATGATTCTTGGTTATGGCATCGTAGAGCAGCTCACATCAACATGCATCTTTTGAACAAATTGGTTTCACAAAATTTAGTTGTTGGTCTTCCAAATTTGAAATTTGAAAATGACTCTATTTGTGATTCTTGTCAAAAAGGGAAGCAAACAAAAGCATCTTTTAAATCGAAAAATATTGTTTCAACTACTAGACCATTGCAATTGCTTCACATGGATTTGTTTGGACCATCTCGCATTGAAAGTCTTGGTAGAAATCGTTATGCTTTTGTTATTGTTGATGATTATTCCAGATTTACTTGGACTTTATTTCTTGCCCATAAAAGTGATGCCTTTCAGAATTTTAAATATTTTCTTAAACGTGTTCAAAACGAAAAGGAAACAACCGTCACTTCAATTAGAAGTGATCATGGGGGAGAGTTTGATCACAATCTCTTTGCGGACTTTTGTGACGAACTCGGCATCGAGCGTACCTTTTCCGCTCCACGAACACCACAACAAAATGGGGTGGTGGAAAGGAAAAATAGGTTTCTCGAAGAGATGGCTAGAACCATGCTCGAAGAGGCTAAGATTCCCAAACATTTTTGGGCGGATGCCGTGAGTACTGCATGCTACGTTTTAAATAGAGTAGTCATAAGGCCAATACTCATGAAAACCCCTTATGAACTCTACAAGGGAAGGAAACCAAATATCTCCCATTTTAGAGTATTCGGTTGTAAATGTTTCATTCATAACAATGGAGAAGATCAATTGGGAAAATTTGATGCCAAATCCGATGAAGGAATTTTTATTGGGTATTCTTCACGTAGCAAAGCATATAGGGTATTTAATAATAGAACCCAAACTGTGGAGGAATCCCCCCATATTGTGTTTTCCGAAAATAATGCTCGCTTGGCGAGAAAGGATTCTTGTTCTGATCTTGCAGGTATTTTAAATAGTTTAAAAGACAAAGTACAAGAGGAAACTCCTAAGGAAATTCAAGATGGAATCTTGGAACAATCAACGGAGGAAATGCCACAATTGGAGAAAGAAACGAAAATGCCTAACGAGTGGAGGACAATCAAAGATCACCCTCTCGAACAGGTAATTGGCGACGTCGGAGAAAAGGTAAGTACCCGAAACTCTCTTAAGAACACCTTAGGACACACTTCTTAAGAGATCACGTTCTCATTGCATTATTTCGTTACAAATTACTAACTTGAGCGTCGGAGATGTCTAATTCTCTTTTGCAGGTATCGCCCTAAAGGCAGGGGGAATTATAAAGAAATGGCATAGAACAATCGATTGTTACAGCAAATAATCGACTATTTTACTGTGCGGACAATCGATTAGCAAGTATCACTAATCGATTATTTATGTTTGATGCTTATTATGCATTTGTGTTTAATAATCGATTTTTTAACTGTATAATCGATTACCGTCTCAGCCATTCAGTACTGCTTTCCTAAAACAATCGATTGTTTCATAAATATAATCGATTATTTTCCGAGTCAGAAAATCACCGTGCTCACTATATCACACCAATCGATTATAATAATTCAACAATCGATTATTTTTTGTCAGTAATTCAAACATTTGTTACTGTTAGGGTCCTGCAATCGATTTTGTGTCAGTTCCGAGTTCAAGTCAAAATCTGCTCAACAATCGCTTATTTCGTTTCAACAATCGATTGTCTAACGGTCAGTGCAATGTATTTTTACCGTTTCTGACTGTTTTGGCTCATAAATTTCTGCAGATTTTCATCATAAATGAAATGCCATTCTTCCCATTATAAATAGGCATCACAAGTCTTCAATTATTCACTCAAGCATCAATCTTTGCTCCCAAACCTTCAAAAATCTTCCAAGTTTCTTACAAAGTTCATTACTACTTTTTGAAAATATAGGGCAGACACTCTAAACGTTCCCGTTCAGGTAGACAAGGTGCATCTTCTTCTGCTCCTCCACCTCCAAATTTCCCTTATCAACATGGGTCTATTTTACAATTCAATACTGAAACCGAGCTAACTAGATTTTTGACAAAATTCGAAAAGCGCGACATTCTTCCTCCTCGCTTTTCAACAAGCAAGTATCTTGAATCATATGCCCCCGCTGCAAACATTCTTAAGGAATGTCAACTTCTTGACTTTTTATATCTTACCTATCCTTATATTAATCCTCCATTGATTCAAGCGTTCTACTCAAACCTTCATGAGGATGACGATGGTTAACTTGTGTCAAATATTAATGGTGTTCAAATTCTTTTGTCCAATGAAAACTTGCATTCTTTTTCCATTGCCCATCTTCCTCGAAGTGGCGAAAACATTACTCGCTACATTAGAGAGGCCGGCGCCTTATTTTATGAGAAAATTCTCCTAAACCAAATAGGTCTTACATCTTATGATCCTAATCTATCTACTCGGCGTCCTACTATCACGGGAATGCTCCCCGAGTATCGTTTGATTTTCTATTTCATCACCCGAGTCCTCAAGCCTCGGAAGCATAATCATACCACCCTTTCCCAAGAGGACGCTAAGCTCATACATGCCATTATAACTGGAGCTCACATCAATTTGTGTAAGTTCGTCAAGATTCACATGCTTGATGCCATCGGAGATGATAGACCTCTTCCCTATGCCCTCCTTATTAAGAATTTTCTTGAAGCTTCCGGGTTCAACACTTCCATCGGTCCTCTCAAAAAGAGCACCAAGAAGTGGGAAATTTCAGAATCCTCCTTTCCCCATGACGGTGATCATGCAGCTCCTGCTCCTCCTCCAACCCGTCAATCGCGTCAGCCTCAAGAACCTACTCTTCAATCCATTTCCGACCAAATTGCTTCATTGACCACCTCTATCGGTCAATTGACACATGAGATCCATGGATATTTTGATCATGTTCATTATCCATATGCCAGTCTTGTTCCCTATGAAGCAGTGTCGGATGATGAGGCGGGAAATGATGATTGATAATTTCTTTATTTGTTATTCTATTTTATTGTTCTATGTTTTATTGTTCCCGTTATGTAACCGTTTGTTTATTAATAAATAAACAAGTTTTTTAATTATTCTATATTTTTTTTGCTAATGGCAAAAGGGGGAAGATAACGGGTATGCACTCTCAATACTTATCGGCATAAATTGAGGAGGAATTCATATATTGAGGGGGAACAAATTGCATATCTATATACTTGTCGCATATCTTTACTTATCTTGAATCGTCATTATGATTTGCCTAATATGCATATCCCGCTTAAAGTTTTCCATTATCAAAAAGGGGGAAATTGTTGGAAACACGTTCTCAAGGCATTATACTAAACGTGTGTTCATATTTGTAGGTTTTGATGAATGACAAACTATGCGCAAATTGACACATGACGAGGTCCAAGCACAAGCGCAAAATTGATATATAACGAGATTCAAGCACAAGACAAAGATCGAGATTAAGTTTTATATGAGTCGGTATTTAATTGTGATCTTGATCCGACAACTTAAACTCAAGACTTGGCTTCTCTCGTAAAAATATTTTTAACAAATCATGCATATTTAATTTAGAGCAAAATGATTTTAAATAATGCATATTTACTTTAGTCAAAATGATTTTTGAACATGCCTCTAAAATCTGGACTAAGTTAATCGATTATGTACTTATGATAATCGATTATGTTTAAGTCAGCTGCTTGACAATCGATTGTGAACTTATGACAATCGATTGTGTTAAGGCAGTGAGCATCAGATTTTTCAAATCTGCATGACAATCGATTGTGAACCTTATGACAATAGATTGTGATGAGGCAGTGTCCATCAAAGTTTTTCAAAGCTCAAAATAATCGATTGTGAAGCTAATGACAATCGATTGTGAAGAGACAGTGTCCATCAGATTTTTCAAAGTCACAAAATAATCGATTGTGAACTTATGACAATCGATTGTGTTGAGGCAGTGTCTTCCAGACTTTTTCAAAGTTATTAAATAATCGATTGTAAACCTATAACAATCGATTGTCAAGAGGCAGTGACTAAATTAATTTTTCAAGACTGATATATAATCGATTGTTAACTTAATATAATCGATTGTATAACTGACTGTTGCCAAAATGTTTTCAAATACCGTCAGGTAATCGATTATTGATTTCCTATAATCGATTGTTTTAATTAAAATCTGGAAAGGATTTTTTGAACGTTGCCGAGTAATCGATTGTAGATTTCTGACAATCGATTGTTTTACGTAAAATCTGGAAATGATTTTTTGAACGTTGCCAGTAATCAATTATTGATCTTAGATTATCGATTGTTATGCTTAAAATCTGGGATTGATTTTTGGAAGAACTGGCAAACAATCGATTATGGTAATTTGACAATCGATTGTCACAGAGTAAAATCAGCAATTCTTAATTGGCAATTAGGCAACGGTAATACAAAGTTTTTCAACTATAAATACAGCTTCAATTCAGTCTTCTAAACACAACAACTGATCATACAATTGCTAAAGCTTGCATACTTTATTGCTTATCATTTTATATTCATTACATAAGCTTTTGAGAGCCAAATTCTTGTCGAAAGTTGTTGTGATCTTGAGCGTATTCTTTTACTCATATCTACTCTTAAAGGAGTGTCTTGTTTGAGTGCTAAGTGTTTTTGTACACTTGAAGGGAAGTGTTAGTCCCTTGTGTTGTAAGAAGGAACTTGTGTTTCCTTGGTTGAAGTCTTGGAGTGTTGTATCTCCGAGCAAAGGTTGTTGAGGCTTGTGTCCTCAAGTTGTAACGGTTTGTTGAGCACCCGTAAGCTTAACAAGTTAGTGGAAATCTCGAGAGAGTCTCTCGGGGACTGGACTAGCCACGGGTTGTGGTGAACCAGGATACATCGGTGCGTTTGTTCTAATTTATTTACTTATCGCACTTATTTATTTCCTGCCATTTTTAAATTCCGCAAGCCTACGCTAATTTTTTATTATAACGCTATTCACCCCCCCCCCCCAGCGTTAAGCGTATTATCTAACAAATTTCAGGATCTTCTGCAAGATACTTTTTCAATTCTCTTTAGAATCTACACCTCCACTTGCAGCTTTATGTTTCCTTATTTCATCTAAAAGTTTTGCTGAATGAAGAGCTTGGCAAAGAGGCAAAAACTTTACCACCAGTATCTTTTGAAACCCACTTAGAGACATACTCATTAAACAATAAACTCATATAAGTATGAACCTCTTTTTCAATAGTTGTCCCTTCATCTCCAAACATCTTTCTTAAGTACAAATCTAAAAGTAGTAAACTTGTAGCGAGGATCCAAAACACAAGCAATGAAAATCATTTTGTTCATTTCTGTTGGTTTACCCCAATACTTCTCAATTTTTTTCTACATACTTGATGTCATCTCACTCAAAATTTCATCTATAGTTGTTATTAATCAATTTAAGTAAATAGCAACTTGGCCAATTTCAAGAAAATGGGCATTTGATGTTACATAAAGTCATCTGAACACCTTCAAAGTCAGATTATAAAATATTTCAAGAAATTGTGCAATTCTCTTTACATCATCCCAATCAGTTCTTGTAAGCATACCAACAGGCTTTCCATCTGAAATAGCATCAAACATAAGATAACGTGACAAGTCGGTATCACGATCAAAATATTCTTTAATTGCACGCTCATATTCAATAGCCCTGCTCAACATCAAGTAGTTGAAATTCCACCTTGTAGGAACATCTAAGCATAAAGATTGTCTAATGTATCTGATAGCACATCTAACACGAGCAATAAAAATACGTGACTCTTTTAAACCATTTTTCACTATAAGATTTACTATATGAGCCACGCATCTCATGTGAAGGTGTTGACTATTCATGGAATTGGTTTTCTAGTCATCTAATTTGTCAGACAACTTCTCCACGGTCACATCATTTGAACTAGCATAGTCAAATATGACTGTGAAAATCTTTTGCAAACCCCACTCACGCAAATAATCAATAATATACCTTGTCATATCTTCACATTTATGACTAGTAATTGGAGAAAAGTTAATAATTCATTTATGCATAATTCATTCACTATCAATCTAATGGGCTGTGATTCATATAATAATTTTTTGAATAGAAGTCCATGTATTAGTGGCAAGACTTACTCTTTGGCTTGTTCCTTTAAGAAACTTCATAAATATATTTTTTCCCACATTAAAAGGAGAAAAATAATCCCGAGTAACAGTAGTACGGGAAGGAATATGAAAACAAGGTTGTGCCACTTCCATAAAGTTTCTAAAGCCTTCCTTCTCAACAAAATTAAATGAAAGTTCATCAACAATCACCATACGGCACAAAGCCATCCTACACTCTTTTTGATCAAATTTTCATGGAATAAGATCACCTTTATTACCCCTCGGTACTGTTTGATATGGTAATAGTTTTTTGCCTTTTTAAACTTTATAAGGATTCCTTGGACATTTACCGATATGACTATTCATTTGTATCGTACTTTTGCCTTTTATCTCAAAATATTCTTGTCCATAAAATTTACATGCATATTTATTATTTCCTTTAGCGTCAACTTTTTCTTCAAAAAATCCAATGCCCGAGAGCGTTTTTTCTTTTATTTTGTAACTGACGAGTGAGTAGTTGCAGCAGTAGACTCGAAACCTCTACTTTCATTAACCACTTAATCAATTTTATCATTTTCATCTATATAAAGTAAATGAGAATGTAACTTACAGTCTTAAACAAGTTGAATGAAGCAAAGCAAGATGAAGTCAGCACTCTTAGCTCTTAACCTAAAAATTATGGCAGGAAAGAAATCAATTTAATAAGTTCCTTATCAAATGACTAGGAAAAAGTAGCTTCGGTTCATTTACATATACTTGCAGTCAACATATATGAAAACATTCCAAACTAAACCTTCATGGCAGCTTAAAATACATACTACTTTTAACAATTGTCTCACCCTATGTTATTTTCTTTATCAGATTCGTTAACCTGCCCAAGACATGGTCCCTTATAAAATAATATTTTTATTAGACTCTTTAGTGCAAAGTTTTTACTGATACCAAACTATAACAAGGAATAGAATACATAATAGAATTTTATGTGCCTTTCATTAACACCTGATAGACAGCAAGAAAGTGCATCTATTACTTTCAATGTGACGAAGCTACTTTTTCAAATTTCCTACTTTAAATAAGAACTCAGACATATATGGTGTTCTCTACCTTATTATTAGGTGCAAGATTCGGGCAATACTCTCTAATAGTATAGCAAAATCATAAACTCTGACCACAAGCTGCTCACAGCAATCAAAAATTCAAGGAAGATCTCTCTTATCTCTTGATGTTCTAGATAAAAGAACCCTTTTTCACAACTATTACACATATAAAACAAGACAACCCAAAACTTTCAGCTAACTTTCAATAAAAACTAAATTTAAAAGAACAATGTCTTACCAATTGAATCTTGTCTTTGAGCTGTCAAGTGAGCATAACTGCAAGTAAAAGTTTCAGCTTTGGTTTGTATCCACTTAGAAGAACATTAAGAATTAAAAAGGAATTATGCATCACTAAAACTTTGTCATTGCTCATCATCTATCAGAAATATAGAACCTTTTTTAGTATTAAAATGACTATAATCTTTATATGGTGTCTGCCAAGAGCTTTCCGAAAACGGCAATAATCAACGGTGACAGTGGCGAGTGTCGATAAAACAGAGCAAGGTTTGTACTTTGTAAGCAGAAAGTGAAAATTGAATATTAAGAGAAAGCAACGCTGAAGAAGAGAGGAAATAATAAGGTTAGTCGATTAGGGACTTAAGTGAAGGAAAGGGTAGTATTATAGAATAAGGGTATATTTATCTTTTTAGTATATCTTATTTGGTTTATCGATAAACTGATAACTGAAGAGGAAAAAATCAAAATCAAAATCGAAATCGATAACTCGATAAGAAAAATTTCGAAATTAATAAATCGATAAACCGATAACAAATAATCGAGTCGATTTATCGATAAACCGATTCGAATGCATACCCTATGAGCAAGCAAGGAGCCAGATCTTAATGATGGTCCCAGTACCTTCAATCAACAAGGCATACTCAATGTTGCTGGAGAGAGAAAGCCAGAGGAACATAACAAATGTAGCGCCTTCAACTGAAATGGGAGAGGCAACAACATTGATGACAGCTAGAGGAAATGGACCTGTACAAAGAGGAAAGAAAATAATAATGTGTATTGCGCCTATTGCAAACTCAAAGGACACACACATGAGGGATGTTACAAGCTAATAGGTTAACCTGCATATTCAAAATTTTAAAGGAAGCCCACAGTCACAGCTGCACACAATGCCACAATGGAGGAGTACAGGTCACAGGGTACAGAAGCAGGCAACACTGGTGGTAATGACAAGATCAACATGGCTGAGAACATCAGAGGACCTTACTTTACACCTGAACAATACTCAATAATTCTGAATATGCTCAACAAGGACATTACCGCAGAAAGTTCAAGTGGAAATGGTGTAGCTAACATGGAAGGCAATATTATTGCTTTCTTAGGAAACTCATATAAAGAAGTGGATAATAGATACCATATGGTATCTCATTTAAGTATGTTGAACACTAATATCAGAAGTAATGACATTAACAAGAAGAGAGTACAATTGCCAAATGGGACCATAACAATAACACACACTAGTTCATGTAGGTTGACATAAAAGGATAAAATAAAGGATGTTCTATATATACCAAAGTTTAGATATAATCCCTCATCGGTATCTAAGCAAACAAAGGAGTTACAATGCTCGGTGTGCTTCTTTCATATTTCTGCATATACTAGGACCTCTATAGTGGAATGATGAAGGGGATTAGTAAGAAAGTGAAGGCCTCTACATGTTCCTTCATAATACTACAAAGACTAACACAGCTGAAAAGAGATAATTAGCAAGAACAAAAGAGAAGGTGGATGTTGAACTTGTTAGGGATATAGTAGATATGCCCTAAATCCAATATCATATTTGATAACATGAACATATTTTTTGTGATGTCAATTGATATAAAATATATGGCATTTGATATTCTTTTATCATTATTATCAATTGTTTGATTATTTTGATAAGGTCCTTGATTAAATTTTGAGAGTTGTCATCGTGATAGAGATCATGATAATGAGAGCAAAGTCTTTTACAATTTAATCTAAATTTGTTCTTGATCGTAGGATTATTAATTTGGACATTAGTAATCCGGTTAGATCAATATTTATGTGATCGTCTTTATCGGATAAAGATTAGTTGATCACATTAACTAAATAACATAGATAGATGAAGCATATAGATATATGATCATTGAACCGACTCATTGGATAATTCCTAATGGTTAGAATTACCATAAACTGTCAATAGGATATTTTCTTGAAGAATGTGATGTAACTGTTTCCTTTGACTTGAGATCGTCATAGTAATTGACAAGTTATTTATTGTGCTTTGATACTAGACACCTATGGCCCTAGGGCGATAGTTGAAAGGATATTGGGTAAGATTAAATACTTGTAGAATTAGTGGTTGATCAAGACGGAATCTGTCAACTCTAGTAATGAGTTTAAGCTCCATGTTGTCATGAATTATAAACGACCAAACTAAGACCTTGGCCAGGGCAATTGAATGAAAGAAGAGATGAGTTTCTTAGGTCATTCAATGGTCGATTATATTTTACGTGAACACATAGTTGATCGCCTATTAGGATTTGACAGTTGCACCATATCCTAGGATGATCCAGAGCTATAAGGACAGAAGGAATTACTACATTATTCTTCTACTGGTTCTTGAGAGTAAATTGTATACTTCATGCTATCCGGTCGTTAAGGATTGTTGCTAAACGCCACCCTTGATTAGTATATTGATATGATCAATTTACTACCGGTTTAGTATTGAACCTATGGGGTCGCACACTAACGAGTGTTCTGATCTTTGCTAAAGGATTAATTAACTTATTATTTGATAATTAAATTAAAGAATTTGATTAGTCAAATAAATTTAGTTATTAGTCCAAATGAAATATTATTATAATCTTTGCTAGCACAAAGATTATAATTAATATTGTGAATAAATTGAAGTTTCTATTTGGAACAGAAATTAAATAATATCTCTTGGTTGAAATATATGTGATATATATAATTAATATTATTTTATATATTAGATGTATATAAAATGTAATATTAATAAAAGCTTGTTAATAAATCTAGTTTTGAACTGGATTATTAATTGAAGTTTTATCCTATTTGGAATGGGATTAATATTTTCAATAGGAAAATATTATATTAATAAAATTCAAAAAGTCAAAAAAAAAGAAAAGAATATTATAGTCCAATTTAGAATTGGACATAACAAAGTCCATGAATCTCTCAGCAACAAAAGAAAGGAAATTTCGAAATTTCCTTACAAAGTTTTCCAAGGAAAGAAAACTTGGAATTTCATACAAAAACTTTTTCATAAGTTTATTTTTGGAATAAACTTTTACCCTAGGAAAATTATTACCTCAACCAAATAGGAAAAGGGTTGGTAGGTGATGCTATATAAAGGGTGATGGAGAAAATTTGCATGGTTCTTTTTCTTTTTTTCGGTTTTTTTTTATAATTATTATTCTTGAGAAGAAAACCTAATTTGTGAAAGTGAGAGTTCAATACAAAGCCAAGAGAAAAAATACAATTACAAGAAAAGTGTTTCTTGTTCTTCTAATTTGAGTTGAGATTTTTGAGAAAAACTTCAACACAATATTCTTCGTTCAATTTATTCGCGGGTTTCATTGATCAAAGAGTTGATAGCAATGATCGGTCTCGGTGTGGATACGCATAGTGCCTTCGCACTATCGAAGAAATTCTGAAAAAGAAACTCTCTTCACCAGGTACGTCTTAAATCCGATCTTTGACACGTAAATAAATTTTAAACATGAAAAAGATCTACCTAGGATTGTTATTGTCTTCCGCTGCGTGTTATGAACACATATACGCAATCCTTCAATGGTATCAGAGCCAGGTTTATTGTGTCTAAAATTTATTTACAAAATATTTTAATATTATATTTGAAGAGTTCAAACCATAATAGATGTACCTTGTGCAATAGTCAAATCGTTTGAATGTTGATATTATTTTATTGTGGATAAAATATGCATTCATGTAACTATTGAGATCATTCACAATTTGAATTTGAAATTTTGTATTAGATACAACGGGAATCTATAATAGGTTACATGATTCTATTGTTATTTTAATTGTTATTAGTTCATGAGATGTTAATTAATAATAATATTCTAGCATGAATTCTTTTATGTGATATATAAGATAAATATGTTAGAGGATGTTGAATTGTGTTTTATGCCATGTGCTTGTCCATTACATAATTCAGAATTATTTATTACATATGATGTAAATTAATTTAGGACTAAGCATGTAGACAACTTGAACTAAATTCAGATGCTATAAAAGATTTGATCTTCGTGTTATTAAAAACAACAAATTGTTTTTGTAACAATTCCCTCTTACTAAAATTTGAGTTCTTAAATAATAAAATATAAGATATTTTATTATAGAGCTATCCATCAAGGTAATTAATTTTACTTATTTCTTGTTTATAAGGAGCGGCCTGACTACCAGGAGACTTATAGTTCGAGAATATGTTAAAAATTATTTATTGCATTAGATGTATGGACTGAAAGAATTATTCAATTTTACACTAGACGCCTGGACTACCCGGGGGAGTATAAAATTTAATAAGTTATTTGCTATCATGATGGTTGAACTCAACTATGCCAATAGGATCGACCTGACTACCTGGGGACTATTTGACATAGAGCTATTTAAGGAAATTGTTTGGGGATACAGTTGGTAAGAGTACCTACCTTTAAAATATATGTGAGAAACGACTTGATTTCTAAGGGGCTCATACATATTGTTAAAGGATTCCTTTACTCCACTAAAAGAAATAAAGATTTCGTAAACTATAATGAGGGTAAATAGTTTAAAATAATTAGTGGATTCCATGTCTTTATGATATATGCAAATATGTTCTTATATTACTGCTTTTCTTTTCCATATTTTAGATTTCTCAATATATCAGTTATATCACTGTGTGAAATACTTGAGACCAACAAATTGGTATGACCAAACTTTGATGACTGGTATAGAAATTTGAGAATTGTTCTCATGCATGAAGAGCTTATGGATGTGATCGATAAGCCTGCAAAGATAATCCATCCAGAGAATGATGCTCAAGGCAACAAGGTTTATCATAAATAATTGGAAGAAAAACTGCAAGGAGTATCTTGCAACTCTAAAGGACAAGAAATAAGGTGAGACATTAATGAAAAATGTTTTCAAGGTTTCCTTAGCTACTACTAATTCTTCACTGTGGGTATTAGATACTGGCAGTGGTTATAACATCTGCAATATGTTGCAAGGGTTCAAGATAAGTAAGAGGCTAAAGAAAGGAGAAATATATCTACAAGTTGAAAATGGTGCAAAAGTTGCGGCCGTAGCTATAGGATCAACTTCTTTAATAATGCCTAAGGGAAAAGTACTTATGTTGGATGATTGTTATTATGTTCCTAAATTTGTTTCGAACAAAATTTCAGCTTCTATGTTAGACAAACGTGGTTTTCGCATTAATATAGGCAATGGTATTTGCTCTATTTATTATAGTGATAATTTATATGTGAATGACTATCTCCAACATGATGTTTATGTCTTACCTAGTGTGAATGCTAATTCGATTATGCATGTTTCAAGTCATAAGAGAAAAAGAGATGATCATGTAAATCAAACATACCTTTGGCATTGTAGGCTTGGTCATATTGGAGAGAAAAGAATCAACAAGTTGTACAAGGAAAGGTACCTTAACGAGTATGATTTTAAATCATATTCAACTTGTGAATCTTGTCTCAAAGGAAAAATGACCAAATCTCCATTTACTGGAAGTGGAGAAAGAGCTTCTGAATTATTGGGACTAATTCATACAGATGGTTGTGGGCCCATGAAAATTCAAGCTAGAGGTGGATATTCTTACTTCATTACCTTCACTGATGATATGTCAAGATATGGATTTGTATATCTTATGAAACACAAATCTGAATCTTTTGAAATGTTCAAAAGATTCCGTAGTGAAGTTGAGAAGCAGACTCGTAAAAGTATCAAAGTACTAAGGTCTGATAGAGGTGGAGAATATTTTAGTTAAGATTTTACGAGATATCTCAAAGAGAATGGGATTCTCTCACAGTGGACACCTCCAGGAACACCACAACACATTGGTGTGTCTGAAAGGAGAAACAGAACCTTATTAGATATGGTGAGATCTATGATGGGGCTCACTGATCTTCCAATAAATTTATGGGGATATGCTTTGGAAGCAGCAACATACTTACTTAATAAAGTTCCCACTAAGTCAGTCTCTACAACACCATATGAGATATGGAAAGGATGTAAGCCTAACCTCAAACATATTAAGTTTTGGGGTTTTCCAGCTTATGTTAAGAGACTAGAGTATGATAAACTTGACTCAAGATCTGATAAGTGTAGGTTCATTGGGTATCCAAGGAAACAAGGGGATATTATTTCTATCACCCTTCTGACCATAAAGTGTTTGTGGCTAGAGGAGCAACCTTTTGGAAAGGGAATTCCTTTTGGAAGGAAATTATAATAAAGAGATAGAACTTGATGAAGATCAAGAAACTAATGAATCAACACAATATGAAGATCATGAGACCCAAGTTGAAGAACCTTTATTGGATGTTTTGAAGTTGCCAAGGAAATTTCCATCTTCAACGGTTGAAGTTCAAGAACTAATTGAAGTTCAAGAACAGGTTAATGAACCAGTTCCAAACCAAATTGAGCAACAACAAAATCCAACACAATGTGAGCATGTTGTACAAGTACCTCTTCGAAGGTCTACACGAGAACGTCATGTACGAACTAGATTAAATTTATTGGTACAAGATGATTTATCAAATGAGTTTAATCATAATGATGATGACCCTAAGACCTATGAAGAGGCTATACAAAGTTCTGATTATGAGAAGTGAAAAAAGGCCATGGAATCCGAAATGGAATCCATGACGGAAAATAAAGTATGGACTTTAGTTGAACCTTCAAAGGATATAAAACCTATAGGTTGTAAATGGGTTTTTAAGAAAAAGATTGGAGCAGACGGAAATGTGGAGACCTACAAAGCACGTCTTGTTGCCAAGGGATATCGTCAGAAAGAAGGAGTCGACTATGACGAGACTTTCTCTCCCGTGGCAATGCTCAAATCTATTCGGATTTTGCTTGCTATAGCAACATACTATGATTATGAAATATGGCAAATGGATGTGAAAACGGCTTTCCTTAATGGTGAGCTAGAAGAGGATGTGTAGATGACACAGCCTGAAGGTTTCATATCTTCGTCTGATCATAATAAAATATGTAAGCTACAAAGATCTATTTATGGATTAAAGCAAGCTTCTCGAAGTTGGAATATTCGATTTAACAAAACAATTGAAAAGTTCAATTTTGTTAGATGAGAAGAAGAACCTTGTGTGTACAAAAGGGTTAGTGGGAGCACAATTATATTTTTAGTGTTATATGTTGATGATATATTGCTCATAGGGAATGACATACCGCCATTGCAAAATACCAAGATTTGGCTATCTGAACAGTTTGCCATGAAAGACTTGGGAGAAGCAGCTTATATATTAGGAATAAAGATCTATAGAGATAAATTTAGGAAGCTTCTTGGACGCTCCCAGTATTTGTACATTGATACTATCTTAAAGAGGTATAACGTGGATAATTCCAAAAGAGGCTATCTACCGATAGGCACTGGAATTTCTCTCAGTGGGAAGGATTGTCCTAAAACACCTGAAGAGAAAGAACACATGAGTAGGATCCCATACGCTAGTGCATTGGGAGCTATCATGTATACCATGACATGTACACGTCCTGATGTGGCTTATGCACTTGGAGTGACTAGCCGATATCAGGCAAATCCTGGTGAGGAACATTGGAAGGTGGTGAAGACCATTCTTAAGTACTTAAGAAGGACTAAAGACCAATTCCTCATCTATGGGGATTCTAAGTTGAAACTTGAAGGTTATACTGATGCAAGTTTCTCTTCAGATAGGGATGATAGCAAATCTATTTCTGGTTATGTACTCACCTTAAATGGTGGTGCAGTGAGTTGGAAAAGTTCCAAACAAGCTACAGTAGCTGATTCAGTGACTGAAGCAGAATATATAGCAGCTAGTGAAGCTGCTAAGGAAGCTGTATGGATGAAAAAGTTCTTAATTGAACTTGGTGTGGTTCCTTCAATAGAAGGTGCGGTTCCATTGTTGTGTGACAATACTGGAGCCATTGCTCAAGCAAAAGAACCAAGATCACACCAAAAGTCCAAACACATTCTGCGAAGGTATCACTAGATAAGAGATATCATTGAATGTGGAGACGTCGAGATTCAAAAGGTTGATGGAAAGGAAAATGCTGCAGACCCATTCACTAAAGCGCTTGGCACGAAGGAGTTTGACAAGCACAAGTGGAAATTGGGGATGAAGTACAAGAGCGATTGGCTCTAGTGCAAGTGGGAGATTGTTAGAGATATAGTAGATATGCCCTAGATCCAATATCATATTGATAACTTGAACATATTTTCTGTGAATGTCATTTGATATAAAATATATGCCATTTGATATTCTTTTATCATTATTATCAATTGTTTGATTATTTTGATAAGGTCCTTGATTAAATTTTGAGATTTGTCATCGTGATAGAGATCATGATAATGAGAGCAAAGTCTTTTACAATTTAATCTAAATTTATTCTTGATCGTAGGATTATTAATTTGGACATTAGTAATCCGGTTAGATCAATATTTATGTGATCGTCTTTATCGGATAAAGATTAGTTGATCTCATTAACTAAATCACATAGATAGATGATGCATATAGAGATATGATCATTGAACCGACTCATTGGATAATTCCTAATGGTTAGAATTACCATAAACTGTCAATAGGATATTTTCTTGAAGAATGTTATGTAACTGTTTCCTTTGACTTGAGATCGTCATAGTAATTGATAAGTTATTTATTGTGCTTTGATACTAGACACCTATGGCCCTAGGGCGATAGTTGAAAGGATATTGGGTACGATTAAATACTTGTAGAATTAGTGGTTGATCAAGACGGAATCTGTCAACTCTTGATAATGAGTTTAAGCTCCATGTTGTCATGAATTATAAACGACCAAACTAAGACCTTGGCCAGGGCAATTGAATGAAAGAAGAAATGAGTTTCTTAGGTCATTCAATGGTCGATTATATTTGATGTGAACACATAGTTGATCGCCTATTAGGATTTAACAATTGAACCATATCCTAGGGTGATCCAGAGCTATAAGGACAGAAGGAATTACTACATTATTCTTCTACTGGTTCTTGAGAGTAAATTGTATACTTCATGCTATCCGGTCGTTAAGGATTGTTGCTAAACGCCACCCTTGATTAGTATATTGATATGATCAATTTACTACCGGTTTAGTATTGAACCTATGGGGTCGCACACTAACTAGTGTTCTGATCTTTGCTAAAGGATTAATTAACTTATTATTTGATAATTAAATTAAAGAACTTGATTAGTCAAATAAATTTAGTTATTAGTCCAAATGAAATATTATTATATTCTTTGCTAGCACAAAGATTATAATTAATATTGTGAATAAATTGAAGTTTCTATTTGGAAAATTAAATAATATCTCTTGGTTGAAATATATGTAATATATATAATAAATATTATTTTATATATTAGATGTATATAAAATGTAATATTAATAAATGCTTGTTAATAAATCTAATTTTGAATTGGATTATTAATTGAAGTTTTATCCTATTTGAAATGGGATTAATATTTTCAATAGGAAAATATTATATTAATAAAATTCAAAAAGTCCAAAAAAATAAAGGAAAAGAATATTATAGTCCAATTTAGAATTGGACATAACAAAGTCCATGAATCTCTCGGCAACAAAAGAAAAGAAATTTCAAAATTTCCTTACAAAGTTTTCCAAAGAAAGAAAACTTGGAATTTCATACAAAAACTTTTCCATAAGTTTATTTTTGGAATAAACTCTTACCCTAGAAAAAATATTACCTCAACCAAATAGGAAAAGGGTTGGTAAAGGGTGATGGAGAAAATTTGCATGGTTCTTTTTCTTTTTTTTCAGTTTTTTTTATAATTATTATTCTTGAGAAGAAAACCTAATTTGTGAAAGTGATAGTTCAATACAAAGGCAAGAGAGAAAATACAATTACAAGAAAAGTGTTTCTTGTTCTTCTAATTTGAGTTGAGATTTTTGAGAAAAATTTCAACACAATATTCTTCGTTCAATTTATTCGCGGGTTTCATTGATCAAAGAGTTGATAGCGAGGATCGGTCTCGGTGTGGATACGCATAGAGCCTTCGCACTATCGAAGAAATTCTGAAAAAGAAACTCTCTTCATCAGGTACGTCTTAGATCCGATCTTTGACACGTAAATAAATTTTAAACATGAAAAAGATCTACCTAGGATTGTTATTGTCTTCCGCTGCGTGTTACAAACACATATACGCAACAGAACTGTGGCACAAGAGGTTTGGTCTTGCACCAGTACAGAGATGAAACAAATTCTGGCTTAAGTCAGGATGAATGTAGAGTGTCATTTGATAGCTATATGATTTGTCCTCTAAATAGGCAGATAAGACTACCTTTTTCAAACAGTATTAGTAGAACTGCTGATATTTTTCACTTGCTACATATTGATTTATGGGAACCTTACAATGTACAAACCTTTGATAGAAATAAATTCTTCTTGACAATTGTGGATGACCGTTCAAGAACCACTTGGTTATATTTGCTTAGACTTAAAAGTGATATGATTGTTATACTCAGAAAATTCTTTACTCTAGTGTTAACTCAGTTTGGGAAAATAGTTAAAATGTTAAGATCACACAATGGATAAGAATTCATCAATGCAAAACTGCTCACAGTTTTTTCAGTCACTAGGTGTAATTCATCAAAGGATATGAGTGTATAGCTCTCACCAAAATAGAATTGCTGAGAGGAAAAACACACATACATCTTGGAAATTGCAAGAGCAATTAGATTTCAAGGTGGTATCCCTTTGAAATTTTAGGGTCATTTTGTATTGACTGCAGTATACTTGATAAATACAATGTCACCTGTAGTGCTTGGAGGCAAATCTCCAGATGAGATTTTTCATAAGAGAAGACCAAGCATGGATCATTTGAAAGTAAGGGGTTCCTGTGTAATGAATGTACAAGACAAATGTGATGCTAGAACAGTTGCAGCAATAATGATGAGCTATTCATAAGTCAGCAAAGGATAAATTTTATATAACTACAATAACCAGATTTTCTTTGTAAATAGGGATGTCATTTCAAGGAAAACATGTTTCCTTTCAAGCATAGAAAATCTTCACAGCCTTCTTTGTTTATTGATACTGCAACAGATTCTACTTGTTAAAAGCAGGACATGGGAACCTTGGAAGCTGATCCTTTAAATTTCTATGAAGAAATTATTCCACAAGATGTTTCAGACGACCTTGATCAACCTGACCTACACTCACTGGAAGTGTCTCATGATAGCATACCAGCCATTCCTGATGTTGACCTGACAGATCATGTTGAAGTAGATGTTATAGCATCTGAAATCCTATGTCAAGTTATGCACCAGCACCTAATGCCTTGGATCCTGCTTCTTTATCTAACTTGAGACAATGTTAGAACTAAGAAGCTTCCAGGATGGCTTTTGATTATGTTACTACATCTTATCCTATACAGTATTCAGTTGTATACTCTAACATCAGCCCTTGCCTTGTCTTTTGTTGTGGAACCAAAGAACTACCATGAGGCTTCTAAAGATGCTAGATGGGTTGAGGCAGTGAGGGCTGAGATCTAAGCACTTGAGGATAACCACACCTGGGGACTAGTATCCTTGCCTAAGAGTAAAGTTTCAATGGGCTGCGAGTAGTTCTTCAAGGTCTAATGGTGATATTGAGAGGTTTAAAGCTAGGTTAGTAGCCAAGGGGAACAATCAGCAAGAAGGGCTTGATTATAATGAAATATTTTCCCCTGTATTCAAGATTGTCACCGTCAGACCTATAGTTTCAATACCTATTTTTTAGGGATGGCACATTCATCAGATGGATGTGTATAATGCCTTCTTGCAAGGTGACTTGCCAGATGAGGTATACATACAACTTCCTGAGGGCATCACAAGTCAGGGGGAGATTCATATAGTTTGTAGACTTGTTAACTCCCTCTATAGGCTGAACCAAGCTAGTCGACAGTGGAATGTACTCACTAAAGATTTTAGTGGCTTAAGGATTTATACAAAGTAGTCTGGATCACTCCTTGTTTACATTAAAACAAGATGTAAACATTGTCATTATTTTTGTGTATGTTGATGACACGTTAAGCACTAATAATAATCTTCAGTTGATTGTCAGAACAAAGCAGAAGTTGCACCAAGCCTTCAAGATGAAGGAACTTAGGGAGTTGAAATACTTTCTAGGGCTAGCATTTAGCAGGTCGACTAAGGGAATTCTGATGAATCAAAGGAAGTACTGTCTTGACCTCATTGAAGAACTGGGGCTAGGTTGAGAAAAGCCAATGGTAACTCCACTTGAATATAATCAGAAGCTCACAGTATAGGAGCTTGATGATATCACAGGTGTGAAGGGAGATGAATTACTAGAAGATAAATGGAAGTACCAAAGACTCATTGGGAGGCTTCTATACCTTACTCTAACAAGGTTAGACATAGCTTTTCGAGTGCAGACATTGAGCCAATTTAGGCAGCAACCTAGGAGCAGTCACTGGGAGGCAGCCTTGAGAAGTGTGAGATATGTAAAAAGGGAACCAGGCATGGGTGTTTTGATGAGCAGTGAAAGGAGCAACATATTGAGTGCATGTTGTGATGCTGATTGGACATCATATCCTAACACTAAAAAGTCATTCACATGCTTCATTGTCAAACATGGGAACTCACTTATCTCATGGAAGTCCAAGAAACAAAATATATTTTTAAAGAGTTTGGCAAAGACAAATACAGAAGCATGGTTTGGACTGTTGCAGAATTGATTTGGTTGATAGGGATGTTTAAAGAACTAGGGACAGAAGTAGAATTCCCAGTGAAATTGTTCGGTGACAATTGAGCAACCCTTCAAGCTGTTGCAAATCCAATGTATCATGAAAGGACAAAGAATGTAGAATTAGACTGTCATTTTATTAGGGAAAAAATACAGAAAAGGATCGTGAAAACAGCGCATCTGAGCTCTAAGGAACAGCTGGCAGATATACTCACCAAGGCATTGTTGAGATCATAGCATGGGTACTTATTATCCAAGCAGGGAGTGCTTAACATATATGTACCTACCAGCTTGAGGGAGAGTGTTGGAGCAGGGGTAACTTGAGCTGAAGAAACTGGAGTTAGTAGTCGTACTTAGCAGTCAACTAGAGTTAGTTAAATAACTAATTATTGGAAGGGTTAGTAGTAGAGTGTTGTAGCTGGAACAAACATCTTAGCTCAATTGTTCCTTTCTCTCTCGCTCATTTCTCTTGATCTCCATTGAAGCAGAGCTTAAGCTCTGTGGAGAATAGCATAAATTCACACCTCCCACTTCATAACAAGGGGATTGGCCCAACTCCTGTAAAATAGTTATCAGACAATGATAAAAAAGCCAAATATCCCAGGGCACAAATCACATCTGGCACTATACCATGCAACTTATTTCCAGCAAAATTCAATACTTCAATTTTCTCTAAACACCCTAAAGAAAATGGAAGTGGACCGGTTAGTCTGTTATTGCCAGCATAAAATGCTACTGCTTGTTTCAAGAATCCCAATTCATATGGTAGACAACCACTTAACATGTTATTAAGCAGCAAAATTTCTGTCAAACTTGACAAGATTTTGGAAATACTACGTGGGATAGGACCGAAAAATCTGTTGTTGGCTAACGTAAGATAAATAACATGGCTACTGGCAATATTATCAGGGAATCTTTGCATGAAATTGTTGTTGTTGATAAATAGCGCGTCGAGCTGGTCTTTAGTGAACAATTGAGGTGGGACTGATCCAGTGAAAGAATTGAATCTTATGTCTAATAAAGATAGGCTATTCATGCCCAAAATAGCACTAGGAAACGGCCCAAAAAAATGGTTGTTACTAATATCAAGTTCATATAGATAAGGAAGATTGGCTATTTTTGGAGGTAAAGTCCCACTAAAATTGTTGGAATTAGCATGGAAAATGGCTATATCTGAAAGTTGATCAAGAAAGCCAATAAGTGTTGGAGCAGTTAATTGAAATCAATAGAAGCAAGAGCAATTGCTGATTTGTTATCTGGTGGACTTTCACAGTAGAAACCAGTATAATTACATATATTTGGACCAACCCAAGATTTTGTGACACCTAAAGGATCAGAAGTGATGATATTCTTGAATTTCTGGATAATGGGATATACTATAGCTAGTCTTTGATCTGCAAAAACCAATTGGTTTTGTCCCTTTGATGGTTGTGCTGCTGTAACGCTGAAGAAAAATATTAGTAGAAATTTGATACTATTCATCATATCTCAAAACCAAGAATATCAAGCGAGAAAGAAAACAGAGAACAAACGAGCAAATTTTATAGTTTTAATTGTTTACTTTTTGTGGATTGGTAAAAGCAATTGTTTAAAGAGAAATTTAAATAGTACGAAAGCGTTCAATTTGTTTAACCAACCAATACTGAGTGTTTTAAAAAAATTTGAGACCGTGCAAAAAAGAAGCAATAATGGAGCTCTCTATATGGTTGTGGCCAGGGACCAGAGTACTTTACAGTATTTAAAATTACAATAAAGAATATGTCATGTTTCCTTTTTGGCATTCTTCGTTATCGATTCAGTATTAAGTAATTATATGAGCCTTTTGTTATGCTATACTATACTCATAAATGTTTTGTAGACAACTCGAACGCCTAGAATTCAATCAATATTTGTCCCTGTAGGCTGTAACTATCAGTTTTTGTTGCAATCCAGCTAACCAGTAGCTTTTGAGGGTTACCAGCCAGATCTATATTTCAACAAGTGGTCATTAATTTTGATATTTTAGGATTGAGCAATATTTGTTAGCTGAAGTCCGAAGGTAACATGTTTTCATGAGCATCATTAGCACATCATATGGTTCTCACTTTCATTCTTATTTCTTTTGGAGTGGATTGGGCTTTAATTGCAAAGGAGAAAAGCAATTAAGAATGTACGAAATAGAGCAAACCATTATTTTTGAATCATGGGATTTTTACCTATACATCCCATATAACAAACTTTACTACCATTATTGTGCATTGTTTGTTTATTACCCTCATATCCCATGTTTTTGTTACATAATATATACCAAACAAGATATTTGCTGATTTTCCATCCAAAATTAACACTAGACAATTAAGGCAAAATCCGAAACTTAATAAAGAGACACCAAAAATAACGCCTATCATTATGGTTGATAATTAATGTTTGATTTTCTACCATTTAAATTGTAAATCAAGTAAGGTAACATATGTGATGCTCAAAATATCTCCTGTAAACTAAATTTGGCAGTGTTAATCACTCCATATGAATTCTATATATACAAACAAACGTAAAAGTAGATTTTTCTCGAATATATTAATCACTCCAAATCATAAAACCAAAAAATCGTTGAAGAGACCTGGAGTGGCTTTAATGAAATGATGTTTCTTTTATGTTACTTGTCATATTTTTATTTACACGTATTTTATAAAAAATATTAATAATAAATGTTATTTGATTAATTTACTCTTTCATCTTTCAGCGCATCAATCTCTCCACTGAATATTATTCTTTACTGCGAAGAGTGAAATTGAAGAAATTCATTAATATTTTCGTTGTTTTCTAAAACGACAAGAATATATTGGAAAACTTATTTTCGACAAACATATAAAATAGATGGACAGGCGGAAGTATAGTTCTATTCCTAAATAGTGAATTTATGTAGATAATTGTAGTTAAATGTAGTTAATGTTATACGAAGTATTTCCATAGAGTTTTAAAAATGTAGCCAAATGTAGTTAAATGTAGTTAATGTTATATGAAATGTTTCCAGAGAGTTTTAAAAATGTAGACAATTGTAGTTAAATGTAGTTAATATTTTATGAAGTATTTCCAGAGAGTTTTAAAAATGTAGATAATTGTAGTTAAATGTAGTTAATGTTATATGAAGTATTTCCAGAGAGTTTTAAAAATGTAGACAATTGTAGTTAAATGTAGTTAAGGTTATATGAAGTGTTCCTAGTGAATTTTTAAAATGTAGTCAAATATAGGTAAATGTAGTTCATAATAGATAAAGACAAAAGGTTGTAGATAAAGACAAAACATTGTAGTTCATATTCATGAGATAAAGACATCGTTATCTCCAACTATATTTCTATCAACAACCTCCTGAACAAAGACAGCCTTTTACAAACAAAATCCTAACGTAAACCCATACATCAGGTCCGTTGACTTCCACAGAGATGCGAAACTTCATAACAAAAATTATTATAGAATTAAGTATATTATGGTGAATTAGATACTATACATGTATGTTATGTAGTTTCACCAAGGGACTGTAATATTGTAGAAGTCTCGTCATCAGTTTATGCTTGGCGTGATACCAAAAATACATTTCTATACAAATGAATGAAAGGATTAATAGATATTTAAAAGGCTACCATAAAGAAATAAAATCTCAAAGGTCAAAATAATGGTGTAATTCATAAAATAGAATTTGTTGATGTTGTGGTTGATTGTGCTCTCGATCCGTACGATTTTCTCGCGTTTGTTCCGGTGGTTGAGGGCGCCGGCGGCATTGTTACTGATTGGGAAGGGCGTGAGCTTCTCTGGGATGCTTCAACTCCGGTGCCGGACGGTGGGCTGAAATTGCCTTGAGCAAGAACTTTGTGAAACTTGTGTCATGGTATGAACAATGAATGGGGTTACAGCTCTCGTGTGATTGATTTGATCTGCCATATGGCTTCTGTTGCTTAAGGATTTGATGCCTGGTGAAATGGCCTCTTTAGTTTTTGATTGAATCATAGGAGTATTAGTTATCTATGGCCGGGAGTGGTCTTCTTGCTTAATTGTAATGGAATTACCTAGCTATAATTAAGGGATAATCAATTACAATTAATAAGTATATAATTGGGGAAAGAAGATATGGAAATATTATTTTGTTCCACAAATAAATCCCCTAATTAATGATTGGTAATTAAAACTTAAAATTCAATCTTGGTACATATATTGAAATATGGTATACTTAAATGTAATAAATACTAACCTTAAACATAAGTGGTTATAAGATTCGTTATATGGGATGTATATGTAAAAATCCCTTGAATCATTGAATACATGTGCATCAAATGCTCCTTAACAATGTGGAGAAATGTACAATTTTTAGCCACTTCGAAAAATAATAGTCGACACAATATTTATCTTTTTGTATATATGTGATATAAATAAATATATATATATATATATATATATATATATATATATATATATATATATATATATATATATATATATATATATATATATATCAAACTTTTTTGGCTAGTAAATACAATTAGTGTTAACCGACCAGCTAATTTTCTATTTTGCCCAATAATCTACTTCTAAATATTTCTTGGTTTGTAGCACTTTTTAATGGCTAGCTCTTTTCTGGTTTTGTTCAAGGGAATTTTTTTTTTCCTATACCATATAAGAACTATATTACGAAAAATATTCATAATTTACAAATTACCTGTTCTGCTAACAGATTTTCTACAAATATAAATAACTC
The DNA here is from genome assembly GCA_034376525.1 of Nicotiana benthamiana. Taxonomy (NCBI): domain Eukaryota; kingdom Viridiplantae; phylum Streptophyta; class Magnoliopsida; order Solanales; family Solanaceae; genus Nicotiana; species Nicotiana benthamiana. Next base: position 36,296,224 of record CM067326.1, read on the forward strand.
ATTTAAAAAAATTCATGTACCTTTAATAGGCGCGAGAATGTTGGGATATTAAGGATTCTTCCAGATTTTATCAAACGCAAATCGCGCTATTAAATTTCGCATGTTTCTCTCCAAAATTCGCTACTCTATTTTTACGATAATACTCTGTTTCACTGGTTTTTCTGATTTCACACATCAAAAGTGACTAAATTAGCTATAATTCTTCTGTAACAACCGCAATTATGTCGAAAATCACAATTATGCTTCAACTGAGTGAAAATTGGGATAGTTATGGGAGATATAGAGACTTTCGGGTCGATGAAATTGTAGTCAACAAGGATGCAAGTTATAGCCTATTCAGTTCCGCAATAGCAGAGCATCTAATGATAGATACATTCGAAAGAATAATAAATATCAAATATATTATCAGTGAACATTATCCTCCAATGAAAATTAAGAATGATACGGTGTTCGTGTATACATGGAGAAGAAGAAGAAAAACAAAAGCTTAGGAACATATCCTCTATATATAGCAGTACGTGATTTCAATTTTGAATTAAGTATCACCAATTCGAACACAGTTGCAGGTTTGTTTTGCTACATTACTATCAAATTTTGGTTGTATATTACTTATCTACAATATTTTTACAAAAGAATAACATGTCAAAGTCTAATATATATTAGTATTGAATTTCATTTTATCTACAATATTTCTACAATAAAACTACATATCGTTTGTAGCTTAATATGAAGTACAGAATTTTAATATTTTTACAAATTAACTACAAAATCTCTACAAAAATATAGTTCATAATAGTATTTAGCTTTATTTTATAGCAGGTTCATCTGGAACACTGAAGTTAATTGATATTCCAACATCTCCGGCGATAGTGGAATATGAAAGTATAATAATAACATAAAGTACACCAAGTGCTATTGAAGTGGGCCAAGTATATCAAAACAAGCAAACAATTGCAAGTGCAATGAAGCACTATTCTGTCATGAACAAGTTCTGAATTAGGATGAATAGATCTAGTATTAGAAGGTAGGAACATATGAATGGTCAAAAATTATTATTTTTTATTTGTAGTTTATTTGTAAATTTGTACTTCTTTAGTTTTTTTTTGTGATATTGCTTAACAAAATTGTAGATAGTTTGTAGTTATTTTATATATAAATTGTTGAATATGATCTTTTATGCTACAAAAGTTTTTTTAATCTACAATAATTTATACCAACATTTAAATTATTTTTATTTTATAGCTACAGGCTGGTATGTGTTGGTGAAAATTGTACATAGAAATTCAAGAAAACTAGCATAAATGACTCTGCAATATTCAAGGTTAGAAAATTCAACATCTTGCACACATGCTCTTTGATGGACAGTATATTCATACAACGCAAACCTACTGCTATGGTAGTTGGTAGCATGATTATTCCAAAATATGTTGATCCTAAGACAAATTACATACCAAAACACATACAAACTGATATATTGTCTGAACACGACACGAACTTAACATACATGCAAGCTTGGAGAGCAAAGGAAAAGGATTTAAAGTTTTTGAGAGGTCTTCTTGCTGACTCGTACAACAAATTGCCTAGTTATTTGTATATTTTCAAGAAGACTTATCCGGGATCTGTAGTTAAATTGAAGAAGACAAACGATGACTGCTTCTTGTATGCATTTTTGTGATTTATACGTCAATCAGTGGTTGGAAATATTATAGGCCAGTTGTAGTATTGATGGGACCTTCTTAAGGTCAGCATACAGGGGAATAATGCTAACAGCTAGTACAATGGATGCAGCATGTATTGTAGGTTTATTGAAGATATATTGTCAAAATACTATAGCTTGTCTATTTTTTGTAGTACTTGTAAATTTATTGTAGATATATTATTGAAAAGTTATAGTTTGTATGTATATGTCTTCCTCTCTATTTTTATTCAGCCAATTAATTATTTTTTCCACATAATGCAGGTACCATATTACCATTGGCATATGTTGTTGTTGATTTAGAAAATGATGCATCATGGAAGTATTTTTTTAAGCAATTCAAACATACATATGGTTAAAAACCAAATATGTGTGGTTTCGGATTGGAATGAGAGTATCTTGAAGGCAACATCTATTGTTTATCCTGTCATGCAATATTATTCTTGCAAATGGCATATTTGAAAAAATATAAGGGCAAAATATAAGGATTTTAGAAGAAAGAACTTGAGAATAGGCGTTAATGAAGGGGTTACAGATTTTCGCTAGTATTAGAAAAGGAAATAGTGGGTGATAGAAGAGGACACCATGGGGTTTGCTTTGATACATGGGTTGGGGGGAAGATTTTGAGAGAGAAACTTGGGTGAAGTGGGAATATGCAGTAGAGTTAAATTAGGAGACTAGTTAATACCATTAAAACTCCTAAAATGTACATAAATGGTAATTAGGTATATAAAAGGTAATTATATTAAAAGTTAAGCATGGAGGGTAATATAGTTTACTATATGGCATAAGAATGTAAAAATCACTTTATTTAAAAGACTTTTGGAAATTAGGCTTGAACAAGAGCCTACTACAACTTGTAAAAATTGCATGGGCCGCTCTTTTGTTCGTCCCCATTTAACATATACCTAATTGTTAAAAATATTTTAACGTGTACCCATTTTTTAAGCAATTTCAAGTCTCTTTCTTCTTCTTCGAATGATATTATTCTTTCCTCCGGATGATATTATTATTCTTCAGGCACACCAAAAATACACTCTTATCCATCATTCTTTGTGTGGACAGATAGTTTCATTATTCGCAGTAGAAAAAGTTCTTTGGTACCATCAAAAAGAATGTAAACCGCAATCAAACTTTCGATGATGAAAATATATAGCAGATAAAAGTACGTTAGTTGGAGAGAGAAGTTTGAGAGAATTCTAGTAATCTATTAATGGATCCACTTTTTTCCAACAAAAAAAAGTTGTAATGTAAAAAAATTCTATGCCAATCATTTTTCCTCTAACCAGAAATAGAAACAGAGAATCCTACATGAAACTATATTTAAAATATTAATAAGGAACTTGATAATGCAAAAAATAGTTTTGAATAATCTACTAAATTTGAATTATCATATATAGGTGGCCATATGAATGCTAAAATTCAACAAATATAAACAAAATCTTCAAGCCCTTAGAATCATGAAGTTTAGTAAATGTAAAACAAACTTCAACCCATGGAATGTTGGAGTTCAGTAAATACTAAACAAACTTCAACTCCTAGAATGTTGAAGTTCAGTAATTACTAAACAAACTTCAACTCCTATAATGCTGAAGTTCATCAATAACAATATAAAAACTTCAGTCAAAACATGTTTTTTTATTGAACCGATATTTGCCACAGCACTATGCACTAAAGTATGTGGATTGCCTATGTAAGTTAGGCCAAACTTCAGGCAAAAATATCTGAAGTTTTGCTTTGATAAGGCTACACTTCAGCCAAAACATTCTAAAGTTCAAACTTTAAATATAAATTTTTGCTACTTCAGGCACGTATGGCTGAAGTTACTCGAAAAGTGCGTAGGCTTGCAATATTTTTTTCAAAACGGGTATAAGTTAAAAGGTGATGCAAAAACTGGGTATACATACAAATCTCCCCTCCAACTTCTACTTAAGGGGGAAGTGCACAATTAGCCACTAAGAACACATGTATTTACTTTTAAGCCACTGTTGAAAATATATTTAATTTTTAGCCACTGCTTTTAATAAACTTTACCTACCTGGATGAAAACACCCTTCTGCTCATAAAAGTTTAGGACCAGGTGTCCTTAACTTTTGAACTTGCAACTCTAAGTTCAGGACTTCAGGATTACATGTCCTTAACTTTTGAACTTGCAACTCTTAGTTTAGGATTACATATTCTTAATTTTTGAACTTGAACTCAAAGTTTAGGACCACATGTCCTTAATTTATGTGCTTGTAACTCTAAGTTAAGGACTACTTATCCTTAATTTTTGAACTTGTAAGTCTAAGTTCAAGATCTATTATCTTTAATTTAACTTTCGGGCTTCTTAGCCTAAGTTCAAGACCTATTGTCCTTAACCTTTAAGCTTGTTAGTTTAAGTTCAGGACTTCAGGACCTATTGTCCTTAACTTTTGAGCTTGTTAGTCTAAGTTCAGGACCAAGTGTCCTTAACTTCTGAATTTGCATAACCTATCGTAAGAGGGGACCAAACTTGCATCTACTACATTAAAAACAGTGCCACAGGAGAAATTGTGACTCGGTCAAAGACAAAAATAATACAACATTTGCTATATTAGAAGATTTTATAGCCGCCCCAGTTTTCAAGCAATTGAAGGAATCAAACAGTTTCTCTATCTCCTTTACACTCATCTTCATCGATTTCTCAAACAAAGGTGTTGCCACTGCCGCAGGAAAAATACAGCTCACACGTATACCATACTTACCAGTCCCTAACATGAAAGAGATAGAAGAAAGGGTAACACAATTTGTTTATATTACTTTTAATAGACTAGTGGCTATTATTTCTAAGCATTGAAAATGCTGGATAAAAAGTAAATACCACTTTAAGAAATGACTAGCCCACACAATTTTAACTCTACTTAAAAGGCTTGCTTATTTAAAGGCTCTTAAACCAAAGAATTTTTTTTATTCCTACGTCATATAGTAAACTATATTACCCTTCATGCTTAAATTTTAATATAATTACCTTCTATATACATAATTATCATTTATGGACCATTTTAGGAGTTTACTAATATTAATTAGTCTACTAATTTTACTCAACTGTATTGTCACGATCCTAACTCGAACTCGGTCGTGATGTCGCCGCTCGTGGAGACAAGGACAACCAATTAAACCCAATTCACTTTTTAAAACATTTAAACAACATAAATCAATCTAAAGCATGATTTAATAATACCAAGTAGCGGATAACATCAATAGAGTGCAGAAGTACAATCCAACACAGCCCTAACGGGGGTGTGACTAGTCACAAGCATCTAACAACACTGAATACTCAAATATAACTACAGAGTTATGACACTAAACTAAGAATATAAAGGAAGAAATAGGTAAGAGCTTCGGCTGCGAACGGCAACAGCTACCTAAAGACTCCTCGAAGAACCTCCTGAAGTTGGAATGAATCAGCACTCGGGAGCGGGACCAGCTATGCCTGAATCTGCACACAAGGCGTAGGGAGTAAACTGAGTACTCCAACTCAATGAGTAACAAATGTAAACAATAACTGAAAGCAAGAAACATGTAAGGCACAAGGCACTTTATAATGAAGCGGTAAAACCATTTAAAAGCAGTAAATCAGTGAAACGTCAAGTAAAAATCCTTTTTCAATAATAAACAAGTAATTGGCGGATAATTAAGGTAAGGTAAATAAAATAGAAGTTCGCCTTACACAGTCAAAAATACTCACAAGCCCCTCGGGCAATAGTAAAATACTATTTCTCAGCCCAAACACCATTTAAAATATCATTTATGTCGTAAAACTGAGTAAACATGGCTGGGAATGAAAACAGTGGAAAGCATAATGACTGAGTTCAAGTAATAAGTCAAAACTGTGATGAAATATCAATAAAAATCCCCGAAGGATTCAAATAGTTGGCGCTAGGCCCAAATATGGCATTCGACCCAAATAGTGATGATAGCAAATAGTTTTCAATCAAATATGCGGTAAAATCATCAATCGGGACGGACCAAGTCACAATCCCCAATAGTGCACGACCCCACACTTGTCATCAAGTGTGTGCCTCACCTCAATATAGCACTATGATGTACAATTCGGGATTTCAAACCCTCAGAACATCATTTACAATCAGTACTCACCTCAAACCGGCTAAATCTCTAGTTCGCGACGCCTTTGCCCCTCGAATCGGCCTCCACGTGCGTCGAATCTATCCAAAATCATAGCGAGGACGTCAAAATATGCTAAGGGAACAAATCCCAAGCGAAAACAATCAATAAAGGGCAAAAACTTTGAAATTACCAAAACCCGACCTCCAGGCCCACATCTTGAAATTAAGAAATTTTTACACCAATAGATTCCTTATCTTCCCATGAGTTCATACATATCAAAAGTTCTCAAATCCGACCCAAATGGTCTATCAAATCCTCAATCATAGGTCTCCTATACTAAAACCTAGGTTCCCCAAATTTCACCCTTAATTTCCACAAATTCTAGCTCTAATCCATGAAATAATAGTACATGAACGAGTTTTAAATCCAAACCCCTTACCTCAATGAAGTTTCCTTGAAATCCATCTTTCAAATCACCCAAAGAGCTCAAAGCTGAGTCAAAAATGGTGAAATAGCTCAAATTCGCGAAATGAGATAACTTATATGTTTTGCCCAGATCTTTTTGCATCTGCGGCACAATACCCACTTCTGCGGTACCACATTTGCAGTTAAATCCTCCGCTTCTGAAAAAATCACTTATTCAGCCTAAATCACATCTGCAACCACACTTCCGCATATGCGACATCGCAGATGTGGTCACCTTACCGCTTCTGTTGTCTCTACTCATCTTACCCTTTTTCGCTTCTGCAATAGATAACCCGAACGTTCGGCGCCGCACCTGCGATTGTTAATGCGCAATTTTTTTTCGCGTATATTTATATCCAAAATACTTTCAAAATAGCATGTACATGCATATAAATCATGCCCAAGATTGTTGGTATTTTTCCCTAATTTTTAAAGAGTTTAAAATCAATTTATTATCTATTTTTAGCAATACAAAATCCAATAATTATTCCCAAGATTATTATTTTGGTGAATAATTTATTTCTTTTCTTATATTTACACCAAAATATAATTAAGGTGATATTGTATATTTTATAAATTTATTTGATACTTTAAAGCTAAATTACATGTAATTGCAATTATAGCCTATTTTTACGATTGATGCCATTTTGTAATTATAAAATTATTTTCAGTATTTTTAGATTAATATTATATAGTATTCCAGTGCTTTTAATTCATCTTTAAAATCATTATTACGATTTTTATAAAATAAAAAAAAACAATTAGCTATGTAACATTTAGCCTATTTCTATTTCAATTTCAGCCTCATTTCCTTTTATTTTTAGCCTTAAATTGACCCCAATTAAACCTAAATTACCCGACCCAATCCTAAAGACCCTACCCGGTTCTCACCTACCCTTTTAAATCTAGACCGTTGATCATACAGATCAACAACCATAATTTACCCGCCCATAATTAAACCAAACAACCTACCCTAATCCCCCTTATTTCTCACTCTCAACTGCCTTTGAAACCTCTCGTCACTCAAAGCTCTCTCACACCCTTTCAAAACCCTAGCCATATCACTGTTGCCTACCTCAAACTCACCGAAAATTATGGCCATGCCGGTGATGATACCCTCATACTCACCCTCTATTACTCTTGTATGCTCAATATTTGAAGAACCAAGGCCTTGACCTCGATGGCTCCCCTTTATATCTTCTCGGATCTGTGGATCTACGGCTTTCCGGCCACTATTTCGGCATATTCGAGCAATATGAGTTTTTTTTACAAAGGATCAGACATCCCTCAGGAACTTTCTCATTTCTAGGGTTTTCTCTGCAATCCACGGCTATTCAAGGTTCTTTCTAATTTTCTTTCCTTAGATCTGTCACGTATCTATGCTCCACTTGAGTTTTCAAACGATTTTCCAATTTTTTCTTTCAAAAATTCTTTTTTAGATCTTTCTTTTCCGATCTAGGATTTCCTAAAATGTTTGAGTGATTTTCTGACCTTCCTTTTCCTTTACATGTACTTACTCCTACTGTGTTCTTGTATTCTTCCTCTTATCATGCTTTAGTACAACTATCTTACCGTGTTCTTCTATATGTGCTTTTGCTATAATTTTTCTGATGTTCTTGTGTTCTTCTACTGCATTTTCTTACTAAGTATGATAATTTCTTTATTTGCCTTTTCTGGACTTTTTTTGAAGTTCTTTCTATGACATGTTCATCTACTGTTTCCTTAAGTTACACTACCTCTTTGTGCTCTTAACTTGTTTAAGTTCCAAGCTCTTCTCAAAACATGTTTTTATGCTTCAAATCAGCTTTTACGCTATGGTTGTTTTGAACCTGCTATTTTACCTGTTTTTTTTCTCATGAGTCTCTGAAAGAGACATCAGATTCTGTTTCAGTTATTTCCTTATCGTCTCTACATCCAATTCGAGTCGAAAACCCTTAGATTTGGGGGTTTTGGTGAGCTTGGTCTAGAGTCCTATTATGGGATCCTGGATTCTCTCAAACTAAGCCAGGGCCTAAATACTGAATCTGAGCCTCTTTGTTTGTGACTTTGGACTTTTCTATATTAGATTCTTTCTAATTAGCTTGACAGCTCTTTCTTGTTTGACATGTTTGTATGATTTATATATGAGGGATTCTTTCTTCAGAAGGGTTTTACTAATTTGTGATTGATTCAGAGTCCCTTTTTATAAGGTTCGATTGATTGTTATTGATTTTCTTTAATTAAACCTTTCCTTACCTTTTCTGGTTAGGTTCATTCATATCAAAACTCAATTTTTTATTTTACTGGTTGTTGATTTATTCCCTTTCCATATTTGTTCCCAACATTGTACTATTGATTGTTTTCCTTAAATAACTCATATGTATTTACCCCTTTGTGCTACTTTTATAGGTTTTAATTAAAATTTCTTTCCTTATCTAGCTTTTACCCGTTGGAATCAGAATCCCTTAACCAAAGGGAGACTGATTTCAATAAAATTTCCTTGCCTTTTTTACTTGTTTCTTGCACTATAAAAAGGGGCCATGCCCCTTCTATACACATAATCAAATATTGAACATTTAAATTTCAATATTCTCACACTCTCAATTAGGCTAATCTTTCTATACTCTCCTCTGAGGTCTCTTGAACTGTTTGCTTGCAATATGGCTTACAAAGACTCTTGCTTTTCCTTATTTGTTTCCCTGAAACTGGTTTGTCTCAATTTTAATGTCAACCTCTTCCCTATGTGTTTACTTTACAGTTGCTATACTCCTGTCTACTTCGTTGTTCATGTGATGCAATGAATGTGCCACTTTCTCTTTGCTTCTGCTATTTTTATTAGTTCCCCATACGCTCACCCCTTCTATGTGTGTGAGTTAAGGCTCATGGTCTGGCAGTATCCATATTGCTGCCCAGGCCTGAACCTGGTCCACAATGGATCTTAGCTCCTAAGATTGGGCTAGCAGGCTGGTCAGGGGTGTGCCAGTACTCCCAATTGCTGGGCATGACCACCAGCCTGCCTTGGCTTTCGCTAATTCTCTCTTTATGCACTCGCACTTATTCTTAGACTCTTTGCTCTGCCCCCTCTTATGAGCCTTGCTTTGGGACCCTGAGTTCCCTCTGAACTTAGACATTGGAGGGCTGACCCTTCCACACTGCACTTTGGTCCAACCCTGCTATGTATTTGGGGTGTAAGCACTGCCCAGAGCCCTTGAGACTCGTGGAAACTTTGACACATCCCAAATAAGAGAAAAACTTTTGGAAGTCTGATCCTGGAAGTTGTTTTATCTCATATTGTTAGACTTTAAGTATGAATTAGGCTGTTTGGATGTAGCTTGAATTTCTGATGTAATTTTTTTACTTTTCTAGTTTATTTTGGTCTGTACTACTTTGTAATAACTATGGGGATGACTAATGGAAAGGGATGAGGATGAATGTATGCAAAGAGTAGATAACTTGCCTATAGGATTTTCTGATTCTTGCATTCACAAAAATTACTGCATTCACTTAGATTTCTTGCTCATAGCAATTTTCTGAACTTCTGCATTCTAAATCATTCATATAAGTTCTGCATTCTCATCTTAGAAAACATTCGTATAAGCGTTGCATTCTTGCATATATAGATCTTGTCTCTAAGTTGTTGCATATTCCGCATATAGAAACCATGATCATAGGTTTTTCTACACTTCAGTATGTACATGTCATTAAACAAATGATCTTAGGTTTAATAATAATCTGCATAGATCTATCACTAGGCAAACTTGTTCATAGGTTTGAAATAATAAATAACATGCTAGATATCATACCTATAGGAGTTCTTGATCTTGCATCTACATCCATCACTAGGTAAACCCAATCATAGGTTTAAATAATAAGCAGCCTTCTAGATACCATGCCTATAGGACTTTACACTCTTATTTCAAATATAAAGTGTTTAAAATCAATTACGCTTAGAAATCATGTAGGAGTAATCAGTCGAATAAGCTTCGCCTATTTCCTCTATGAGTTTAAAATTGGTAAATAAGATCGTCTAAAAATCTGCAGAACCCTTTGTTTATAAATCCAGTAATCCTTTCTTTTTTAAAAAAAATAGTACACTTTATGCACTTCTAGATATCATGCATATAGGTCTCACCTAGGCAAGCCGTCAGGTGATTAATTAATTGGGTCAGTTCTTAAAATGTAAAGCCAAACCAAGCCTAGTTTGGAATTCTTATCTGAAAGATATGTGATAAATCAACTTGTCCTAATGATTTAAAGTTAATTCACACCATAACTAGTACTTGAAGTCATGCTATATGATTTGCTCCTTAAGTGAGGAGGCCTATTTGAGCTTTAACTGCTATTTGCTTTCCCCCTAACTGCTACGTGTTCTTGCTTGTCGCCTTAGGCTTTTATCCTTTTAAACTCTAAAAAATCCCCAACTCCCTCCCCTTTAGGATTAGTAGTCCTAACGCCTCCGGGACTGATAGTATTGGGGCGGGTAATAGCATGCAATAAGAATTGATACTTTCTGCACTTTAATACCTTAACAGGGTGGGAAGGGTAGATATGAATATGATGACCGGTGCGGTAATACCTCATGTAGCACCTCTCTTTTGAGGAGTGATTACTGGTTAATGCATCGACGTGATCCATATTAATCATAAGCCTAGGACCCCCTTTCATTTTACTTGTTTATTCTTGTTTAAATCTTTTCTTCAAAATTTCTTCCCTCTTTATTTTTTTTTCTCTTCCCTTGTAATATTATGTGAAAACCCCTCTACTTGAACCCTTATTTGCTTACTTGTTATGTGAAGTCACAATTATAACATGGTCGGGAACCACACTAGTGGATCCTGAGGGGTGCCTAACACCTTCCCCTCGGGATAATTTCTAGCCATTATCGCAACTCCGATTCTTCAATTCAAAACCCTTCTTAGTATCCAAATACACTTAATCATTAGATGGAGACTCTTCAACTTTCAAACCCAATTCCCAAAAGGGAACGAGTTGTCCTCGAAAATGTCATAAACCCAATTTGGCTAGAAAAAGAGAGCGCGACAGCGGTCCCCAAATTGCAAGTGCAAAAACACCAGAAGATGCAATTTCAGCAACTGTAATAACATTTCAACTTCCAGTTAACCAACCGAAATCACCTCGAGGCCCCCGGGACCTCAACCAAAAGCACAAACATATCCTAATACTTTATTCAAACTTGTACCAATCCTTAAAATATCTCAAACAACATCAAATTAACCAAAACACGTTGGATTCAAGCCTAAGTTTCAAAAATCTTCTGAATTCCACTTTTAACAAAAAAAAACCTAACCAAACCACGTCCGAATGACCTGAAATTTTGAACACACATCCCAAACGACATAACGAAGCTACTGCAGCTCTCAAAATTCCATTCTGACTCCTAGATCAAAGTCTCACCTATCACCAGAAATCGCCAAAATATCAACTTCGCCAATTCACCTCTAAAACTCATTCTGGTCACACTCTTAAGTCATAAATCTCCTCGCAGAGCTAACCAAAATATCGGAACTCACATCCGAGCCCTCTAGCATATAAGTCAACGTCAGGTTGACTTTTCCAACTTAAGCATTCTTAAACTTCACCAAAATTATTCCGGATTCGATCCGACCAACCTAATACCACAAAACACGGATAATAAAGCATAAAGAAGCAGAAATAAGGGAAATAGAGTGGTAATTCATGAGACGGCTGGCCGGTTCATAACATCCTCCCCAACTTAAACAAACGTTCTTCCTCGGAAGAGTCAAGAAACATACCTGAAGCCTCAAACAGGTGAGGATATCTACTCTCTATCTCTGTCTTGGTCTCCCAAGTAGCCTCCTCCACGGGCCAACCTCTCTACTGCACTTTCACTGAAGCTATATCCTTTGACCTCAACTTCCGCACCTGACGACCCAAAATTGATACTAGCTCCACATCATGGGTCATATCATCATCCAACTGAATCATGCCGAAATCCAGAACATGAGATGGATGCCCAATATACTTCTGGGGCATATAGACATAAAATACCGGATGCACACTCGACAAGATGGGTGGTAAATCAAGCTCATAAGCCACCTCCCCAATCCTCCGAAGTACCTCAAACGGCCCAATGAACAACGGAATCAACTTCCCTTTCTTCCCAAATCTCATAACACCCTTCATGGGCAAAACCTTCAACAGAACCTTCTCACCAACCATGTACAACACATCTTGCACCTTCCTGTCATCATAACTCTTTTGCCTCGACTGCAATGTACTGAGCCTCTCCTAAATCACCTTCACCTTATCCAATGCATGTTGTACCAAATTTGTCCTCAATATCCTAGCCTCACCGGGCTCGAACCAATCAACGGGATATCTATTCTGCCTCCCATATAAAGCCTAATATTGAGCCATCTGAATACTCAATTGGTAGTTGTTGTTATAAGAAAATTCTACGAGTGGTCGAAACTGATCCCATGACACTTGGAAATCAATGGCACAAGCACGCAACATGTCCTCCAATATCTGAATAGTACGCTCGGACTGCCCACCGTCTGAGGATGAAAAGTTGTGCTCAGATCAACCTGAGTACCCAACTCTCGCTACACAGATCTCCAAAACTGCGATGCAAACTAAGTGCCCCTATCTGAATTGATGGAAACAAGGACACCATGAAAAAACAATCTCATGAATGTAAACCTCTGCCAATCGCTCTGAAGTATCATCTTGGCCGACTTTAGGGCTTTTAATTGAGGCCTTTCCTTTTGGCAAGTAAGTGATGCACCTACTTGTCACCTACTAGCTTAGACTCGCAAAATTGTGAATATCTCTTGACTCCAAAATCGTATGGATGAATGGTATAATGTGTTGGAAACTAGACTCGTATACCTTAAATTTGGTATATATATCATCCCTTGATTCCAAGTAAATTGGGAGAAAAGTGCATCTACATTTGATCTAAATTTCAGCAAATTTATGAATGTAACTTGTGATGACCATTGCCCAACTCTTGTTCCACAACTTGCTTGCCTTCAAAATGTAGAAAATTCATATCACACGACTAAAAATAACTCATAGAATAACCTCCTTATCATGTTAAGAACCCTAGTCTCACCATAAAGTACATGTTATAACATTCCAAACTTATCGACTTTCGACGAAACTTATTTCCTTCAATTTACTTAGCTTCTAAGCCTTTCCAACCATCTTGGTACTTGTTATTTATGACCTTAAATATTTATAAACTCTAAGGTACCATGATTAACTTTTTATATTTGCTCCTAATAGAATATTATTTCTGAGGTTACATCAATTGACTTACAACGTATTCTCACGTACGAAAAAATAGGGTGTAACATTCATATTGAAACTCGAGAAGAATAAGAAGAACTCGAAGAAGAAGAAGAAGAACTCGAAGAAGAAGAAAAAGAAGCAGGAGGAGGAGGAGGAGGAGGAGAAGAAGAAGAAGAAGAAGAAGAAGAAGAAGAAGAAGAAGAAGAAGAAGAAGAAGAAGAAGAAGAAGAAGAAGAAGAAGAAGAGGGAGAAGAAGAGGGAGAAGAAGAGGGAGAAGAAGAGGGAGAAGAAGAGGGAGAAGAAGAGGGAGAAGAAGAGGGAGAAGAAGAGGGAGAAGAAGAGGGAGAAGAAGAGGGAGAAGAAGAGGAAGAAGAAGAAGAAGAAGAGGAAGAAGAAGAGGAAGAAGAAGAGGAAGAAGAAGAGGAAGAAGAAGAGGAAGAAGAAGAGGGAGAAGAAGAGGGAGAAGTAGAGGGAGAAGGAGAAGAAGAGGGAGAAGGAGAAGAAGAAGAAGAAGGAGAAGAAGAAGAAGAAGAAGGAGAAGAAGAAGAAGAAGAAGAAGAAGAAGAAGAAGAAGAAGAAGAAGAAGAAGACATGAGATACATTAGATAGTAGAAATTGTAGATAAATTTTAGAAAAATTATAAAAAAGATTATAGACTATTGTTTATTTATTTTTGAGCTTTGTGTTTTTGTGTTAGAAGTTTTGATGGGAGCTTGTTATTCCACTTCGTCTGTTTTGGAGCTAACTTGTACAAAGGAGAAGATAATATATATATATATATATATATATATATATATATATATATATATATATATATATATATATATATATATATATATATATATATATATATATATATTTATATATATATATATATATATATATATTTATATATATATATATATATATATATATTGCTATACCTTTAAATTTAAGAAAATATGATTGTATTGTATTGAAAGATCGTGAATTTGTAGAATAGGTTGAATGTGAGGAATGAGTCAAATAAGACTCACAATGGCTTATTTTTTACATTTAATCTATACAAAACTACATATCATTTGAAAAATTACTATGAAAATACAGAATTTCAATATTTTTGCAAACTATCTATAAAATTTCTACAAACTGTTCATAATAGAATTTATCTTTATTTTCATGCATGTTCGTCTGGAACACTAAAGTTACTTGATATACTAACATCTCATGTTATAGAGGAATACAACTTATCTATAATTTTCTACAACTTTCACACATTATTTTTACCCAGTTAAATATAACTACAATAACATAAAATTTGAGCTTTGCGTTTTTGTGTTAAAAGTTTTGATAGGAGCTTGTTATTACACTTCGTCGACTTTGGAGCTAACTTGTGCAGAGGAGAAGATATTTTTTAAGTTATATATATTGTTGTACCTTTACATTCAAGAAATCATGGTTGTATTGTGTTTAAAGAAGCGTGAATTTGCAGAATAGGTTGAATGTGAGGAATGAGTCAAATAAGACTCATAATGGCTTGTTTTCTACATTTATTCTACAATAAAATTACATATTATTTGAAACACTAATATGAAAAATACATAATTTCAATGTTTCTACAAATTATTTATAAAATTTCTACAATGTGTTCATAATAGAATTTATCTTTATTTTCATGTATGTTCATCTGGAACACTAAAATTACTTGATATGCCAACACCTCCCGTTATAAAGGAATACAACTTATCTATAATTTTCTAGAACTTTCACACATTATTTTCACCTAGTGAAATATAACTACAATAACATAAAACTTACATACAAAATTTACAACAAGTCTTTTGTATATTTTTTATCTGATTTATACATAGTAAAAATAATTTTCATACAACTAATTATATTTTATACAACTTATCTACAAATTATTTATAATTTTCGTACATTATTTCTACCAAGTTATATACAACACCACTTAAATATAACTTTTATACAATATTGTTCAACTTTCATATAATATGTAAATAAATAAAAGAAAAATAAATAAACAACAGTCTACAATTTTTAAATATTTTTTCTTCAATTTCTGCAATATAATGTATGTCATGTCTTCTCCTTCTTCTTCTTCTTCATCTTCCTCTTCTTCTTCTTCTTCTTCTTCTTCTTCTTCTTGTTTCAATCCGAAATTCAGCCAAAACCAAGTCTAATCTTCACCAAAACCCCTCAAAATTGAGATATAAAATCCAAATCATATTCTTAATTATTTTCAACAACACCTAACTCAAACAAATAATATTTGAATTCAAAGCTTCAAAGCTTTTAAATGGCTGTCAATAGTGGAATTGCTGCTCTCTTTTCTTTTGCTTTGTATTACTGAAATTTGGACATAATTGCATTTGTTGCGGAAGAATTGTAGAAGGTTTAGTCGTTTTTTATTTGTAAAATAAAAAAAAGTTGAAACAGAGTGTATCGCAAAAACAGAGTATGGAAAATTTGAAAAGAATCCGACGATTATTATGAATGTGCGTGATTTGTGTTGTAGAAGATCTGGAAGAATATTTAATTCTCCAATTTTAGCGCGCCTAAATAAGGAATCCTATAGCTACAATACTTTCTTATTTAATGCATTATCTATATTATATAAAAATACTATTAACATAAAGGGTAATATAAAAACTATAAACATATTTGATAATATAATTTCCTCGTGTTTCATTCACAAACCCTTGTGACTGTACATTTCTAAATCAGCTCAATCCTTTGAGAGGAGTAATGGTGCACTGTGGCCCGGGCCTGAATCGGGCCCGCGGTCCTAACGGGCCTAACGGGCCTGGTGGGTCGGGCCTGGTGGTACTGGGCAAGGTGTTACCTTTAGGCCCGTGACGGGCCGGTCCGCGTTCAGTAGCCCGTGAGCCCGGGATCGTTAGGCTCGGGACCGTCAGCCGGGCCTAGGCCGGTCCTGGCAGGCCTAAACGGGCCCAACGACTATTTTAAAAAAAATTGTTTTAAAAATCAGCAACAGACATATTTAAAATATAGCCGTTTGGGCTGAAAATATGGCCCTTTGGAAGTTTAAAAAATGGCTATTTGCCCCCAAACTTTAATTTAACCCTAATTAAACTTTTTCCCATTTCTCAACTATAAATACCACCTCATTCTTTCATTTTTATTCACTAATTCATCAATATCTCTCAATTTCTCTCAATCTCTCTCAATTTTTCTACTACAATTGCTTAATTTATTGTTGAAAATTCGTGAAAATTTGTGAAGTTGTTGAATTGAAGTTTTCAAGAGTTCAACAATTTTTAATTTTGAAGAAGTTGTTCGGCAATCCGATAAACTCGTTTCAACTCTTACGTTTTAATAATATATTTTTGCGTGGTTTAGTTTGCATAATTATAATTAATATGGCATTTTCTTTGAAAAAAATATTTAGTAAAGGAAAAGGTAAAACCGGTGAAAGTAGTGGCCATAATACTACACTTCCCCGGCTCCCCGACATACAAAAGATAAGCAAGTTGAAAGTAGTCGCCAACCTAGACGTCCTCCTCCTCCTCCTCTCGTAATGCTTTATAGTGATCACCCTTGTTTTCAATTTACCTTTAGTGAATTTCTACATGATGTTGCAGTAGGTGATAGATTAGATGATGAAATTATGAATGCTCTTTATCCTAATGAACTTATCTTAGAGGAAAATGAGGATGATGATGATGATGATGAAACCCAAGCACCAGATTTAGATGATACACCTACTAGTCCTGTTCATAACTCAAGTAATGCACCGGCCGACCCACCTGTAGAAACTCCAACTTTTAATAGACAACCTGCTAAATGTCAAGAAACATCATTAGTTTGGATTTTTTTACTCAAGTAAGATAACTAAATAAGTCTAAGTGTAAAACTTGTGGGAAATTACTGGTTCATAAATTTATTGGAGACCGTAGCGGCACGGGTAGTTTGACTAGGCACATAAAAACACACCCTAGAGATAAGGCTAGATTTTTCAAATGCAAGCGCAACAAGAGGGGACAAGTGTAGGTTTTGCAATTAATCCTAGTACAGGTTCAAATCTAGTTCAACCAGGAATTAACACTCTCACCGGAGGTATTTTATATTACGATCCAAATAGAGATTGTGAAGAATTAGCAAAGATGATTACTGTTATGTGCTTACCTTATACTTTTGCTTTTAATCCTAATTGGGTTCATTATATTAGAAGAGTTTTTAATCCTACTTATAAAGGTTGGCCTCGCGCAACAGTTAAGGCCGATATTTATAAATTCAAACATGAATATGAACAATATTTGAGCTATTAATTTACTCATATACCTAATCCAATTTCTATTACTACTAATATTGGTAGAAGTGGTAATGATTGTGATTATCTAACTGTTACAAGTCATTGGATAGATGAGGAATGGACAATGCAAAAACGTATAATTGCGTATAGAATAATTAATTCACGTCACACAGGTAAGTTTATAGCTAGCACTGTTTCAGATATTTGTAGGTATTTTTGCTTTAGCGATAAAATAATGGCAATTTCTATGGATAATTCTTCTAGTAACACTAGTGCTATAGGCATGCTTACAAAAACACTAATTTCTACATTTACTAATATTTTCCATGTTAGATGTATTTGTCATATTTATCATTTAATTTTCGGTGATGGTATGCGAATTTCAAAAATAGAAATTGAAAAGGTTCGAATGGCTCTTAATTGGCTTTTTTATTCAAATCGTAGAACTAGACTTAGAGAGTATTTTAAAAAAATGTGATGAATATGACCTTAGAGAAATAAAGGTTCCTAAACCTTGCCCGACTAGATGGAATTGTATGTACGAAAGTTTAGTAGTTGCATATGAATATAGAAACTCAATTAATGCAACGTCTAATTCTCGGGTAGGTGGTGAGGATGATGATGAAATGCTTACTACCCAAGATTGGACGAATGTTAAAATTCTATTAGATTTTTTGGAACATTTTCAAGTTGCTACAAATGCATTTTCTGGGCAATATTATCCTACTATTTCAAACTGCTTAGTTTATATTGCCGAACTAGTTTATTTGTTTGTTGAATTTGGCGAGGGTGGGGATATTTATGAACTTGCTATAAATGAAATGAAACAAAAATTTAAAAAATATTTTTTCCCTATCCCTCCTATTTTTGGTGTTGCTGCAATGTTAAATCCTACAACGAAATTAGGAGGTTCTCATTTTTGGTATTCAAATATTTATAAGGCTTTAGATCTTTCAAACGAGGAAGTTGCTACACTTGCAGATGCAAAAGCATTAATTAAAATTAATGCTCAAGTAGTTAATAATGCGTATCAACTTGCCTTAGAGCATGCTAGCCAAATATTCCAACCCCTACTTCGTCTAGCTAAAAATCGTCTAAAAGAGCTGCGGGCTTAACAGCTCTTAAATCTTGGAAAGAGTTCCGGGGTTCTCAAGGTGATAATTATGATGAAACTTCACATCTAAATAAGCTTCAAGTTTAATTGTCTCAGGGACTTGAAAAAGAGAATCCAGACGGCTCTTTTGATCTTTTGGAATGGTGGAAGTCAAGGGAAAAATATTTTCCGGTTCTTGCAAGGATGGCTCGGGATATTTTATCAATTCATCTTCAACTGTTGCATCGGAGAACACTTTCAGTCAAGCAATGCTGCAAATAGGTGATCATAGAGCGTCGATGAGGGATGGTTTGGAAAAATTGGTACTTTTTAGAGATTGGATCCGCGCGGAAAGAAGAAACTTTGGAATTTCAGAATCACAACCGGCAATAGATGAAGCTTATGAAGAAATGATAGCGTAACTTGCAGAGGATTCGGCTTCGCCCGAAAGTGGTGATGAACAAGCTTCTTTCCCACCACCACCAATACAACCTCCTCCCAACCTTGACGGATTTATGAGATTTGTTAGAGATACAATGTAGATTATGATGTAACATGTACTTTGACACATCTTCTTTTAGTTTTTTTTCTTTTAATGGTGGTATTAGTACTTTGTTGTGCTCATTCTATTGTGGGAAGGAAGACTAAGAAAGATATGTCATTTTGGGTAATAAAAATTATAAGACATACCCTTGAATATCTTTTTTCTCAATATTTATTTGTCTTTACTTCGAAAATATATACAAGAATATATATACATAACATACAACCTAAACTACAAGACAATATATAAGTAATAACATATATACATAAGATACAATATATATATATATATATATATATATAAGAGAATTATATATACATAAGCGATACAATATATATACTACAAAAAAATATATAACTATATAAGTTATAATATATATACATAAGATACAATATATATACTACAAAAAATAGAGAATAGAATATATATGCATAACATACAATATACTACAAGAAAATATATAAGGGAATATATATATACATAACATACAATATATACTAATTATTACAATACAATATACAATGAAATATATATTATATATACTATACTAATAACTAGTATACTATATAAATATATTCTATACTAGTATATTACATACTATACTAATAACTACTATACAAGATATTTCCTTAAACAAAAAAAAAATTACAAAAAAAGACGCCAGGCCCGGCCCACTAAGCCCAGGACCACATGGGCTTAGGCCCGTCACAGGCTGATCTCACCCATTGAGCCCACGAAGTCGGGGATCGCTAGAGCCCAGGCCCACGAAGCCCAGGCCCGCGAAGCCTGGCTCGCGAAGCCCGTTTAGGTCAGGGCCCGGGACATACAGCACTAGAGAGGAGCCTCGAAAGCAAGCACTTGATTTTTAACAAAAGTGCACTTATCTTTACATGAATAACCGGTTGAATATATTATATATTTTTTAGCTAATATATATAAATTATATAATAATTTTATATAATTATATATATGTTATACATGAATTGTATATATATCATACATTTGTTGGTTATTTTAAATTTAAGCACTTGGGTAAGCGGCAATAAAATCATGGGTGCTGAAATTCGAGTTATTCTCTCCACTAATTGACAGATGCTCAAAGTGTTGAAACAAGGTAGAAAGGTATGATTGATAAGTGGCAAAAGGCCAAAATTATCCCTTTACTTTGAATAATTAGTCATGTTTATGTCTGTTTCTATTTTTCGTCCAAAATTATTCATACCGTTAACATAGTAACTAAAATTACCCCTAACCATAACATATGTCCTACATGTCACCTGCGACCCCATAATAATTTGCCAACTTAGCAAATATAAATCCATTTTTAAAAACCGCCCGACCCTATAGGATGAATGTAATCACTTCAGCAAACCGATTCCAACTCTAAAATTAAAGTAGAATTGAGATATTTCGAAAATTTCGAAAATCGATATATACAATAATAATCTGTTGTTGAACCCACGAAGTAAGATTATTTCTTTTCAACAAAATGAAGTTAGAATACAAAACTTTGATTAAACTTGATAATAGTATTACTACAGTAAAGTATTAAACATAGAATCTTTTATTTGGCAGTGAGAATCAGTGGGGATGGAGTTTAGTTCGAGATGGGGTGGCTATGATTGAGTGGACTAACGGGTTCATGGATAGTCAGTGAAATGGATCGGGTCTTTTAAATTGGATTCAGAATTTGCCTAGCTATCACTTGTTAGTTTAGGAGAAGGGTCCCATGTGCCATGTAGGACATCTATTTGTAGAAAGTTTTGGGAGAATTGAATTTCTTGTATTGCTCACAAAAGTATATAGAGTACAAGAGGTATCAAATCCTACCAACTATAGGACTGTACAATAATGGAAGAAATCAAATCCTACCAACTATAGGACTGTACAATAATGAAGGAATATTCTAACAATAATAAAAAGATACACACAATGTATTCTAATAC
This sequence comes from Nicotiana benthamiana, assembly GCA_034376525.1. Taxonomy (NCBI): domain Eukaryota; kingdom Viridiplantae; phylum Streptophyta; class Magnoliopsida; order Solanales; family Solanaceae; genus Nicotiana; species Nicotiana benthamiana. Next base: position 36,317,590 of record CM067326.1, read on the forward strand.
GCCCCTTCAAGATGGAGGGCCGGAGGACACGCCAATCTTGGACATCAGCAGAAGAAGTCGAGGACGAGATAAGTGCTTGGTGAGAGCATCAGCAAGCTGATCAGCAGAGGATACGTGAGCAACACGAAGAGACCCATTCTGAACCAATTGACGAACAAAGTGATAATCAATGGAGATGTATTTCATGCGCTAATGAAACACAGGGTTGGCACAGAGGTAAGTGGCGCCAATGTTGTCGATGTGAATAACAGGAGCAGCCGGAAGAGGAACATGAAGCTTGCGCAGCAGTGAATAAAGCCAACGGACTTCAGAGGCAGCAGAAGCAATGGCACGATATTCAGCCTCAGTAGAAGATCGTGCAACGAAACGCTGCTTTTCGGAGCTCTAGGAAATAGGATTAGGCCCTAGAAAGACAACATAGGCACCAGTTGAGGAGCGGTCATCACAGTTTCCACCCCAATCAGCATCAGAGAAACAATGCAGAGGTATAGCAGATAAAGGACGCAGCCAGACTCCGAAGTCACGCGTCCCATTCAGATACCGGAAGAGGCGCTTAGCTGCACCCCAATGAGTGACAGTAGGAGTGTGCATGAACTGTGAGAGTTTATTCACAGCAAAGGAGATATCAGGACGAGTGAAGGAGAGATACTGGAGGCCCCCAAGGGCCTATCGATAGGAGGATGCGTCAGCAGGAGCCGAGCCGTCGGCCAGATGAAGGCGGGTGGACGCCGCTGTTGGCGTCTGAACAGGGTTGGATTCCAGCATATTATGACGAGTCAAAAGATCAACAACATACTTACACTGAGAAAGAAAGCACCCCTTGGAGCTGCACAGAACCTCAACACCAAGAAAGTAGCTTAGATCACCCATGTCTTTAAGAGAAAATTTAGTCCCAAGAGAGTCAATCACACGGTTCAAGAAGGCAGAGTCATTACCAGTCAATATGAGATCATCAACATATACCAAAACATAGGCTGTAATACCAGAATGCTGAAAGACGAAGAGCAAAGTGTCCAGAGGTAGTGTTGACGAAACCCATGGCCAAAAGGCATTGGCGGAGCTCACTGTACCATGCCCGGGGTGCCTGTTTGAGACCATAAATAACTTTCTGTAACTTACAGACATAAGATGGATAGGCTTTGTCAACAAAACCCGATGGTTGTGCCATATAGACATCCTCTGTAAGCCTCTCGTGGAGAAAGGCATTGTTCACATCCATTTGGCGGAGAGGCCAGCCCTTGGATACAGCTATACTGAGAACCAAATGCACAGTTGCTGGCTTAATAACCGGATTGAAAGTCTCCTGGAAGTCGACACCTGGTCGTTGATGAAAGCCTTTCGCAACAAGTCGGGCTTTGAACTTATATACATTACCGTCAGGCTTTCGTTTGATACGATAAACCCACTTGCAGCGCACAACATTCTGTGAAGAATCAGGTGGAACAAGATCCCAGGTGTCATTCCATAGCAGAGCATCAAACTCCAATGACATAGCAGCACGCCAGCGCTCATCAGACATAGCACTAGACAAAGTCTGAGGTTCTGTAACAGCTGGAGAGGATACAGCAGACATACCAAACTTCTTCTTGGGCGTAAAGATGTTATTGTTGCTGCGAGTTTGCATATGATGACCACCCTGGGAGGATGAAGGTGGCGGCATAGTGGGTGTAGCGGCGGCGGGGGCCGTTGGCGGTGCCGTAAGAGGCGCTGGTGGCTCGGGCGATGGCGCCGGCAGGGCGTCCGGTGAAGGATCGCTTTGGGAGCGGCGGCAGGTACTGGCGGAGGCAGCGGAAGGACTTCTAGGGTGACCGGAGTGGGTACGGGTGGAGACTCGGGGTTAGACAAATTGGATAACGGGAAGATACCTTCATGGAAGGTGACATGACGCGAGACGAAGATTTTAGACGTTGAGGGATCAAAGCATAGATATGCGCTTTGAGTAGATGAGGAGCCGAAGAGGACACAGGCACGAGATCTGGGTTCCATTTTGTGTGAGGTGTAGGGCCGAAGCCAAGGGAAGCATTGACAGCCGAAGACACGCAGTTTGGCAAGGTTGGGGCGCCTATGGAAGAGAGACTCAAAGGAGGACATCATCGAAAGATTTGTCTTGGGAAGACGATTAATGAGATAGACTGCTGTGGCAAAGGCATAAGGCCAGTAAATGAGAGGGGCATAGGCATAATGAAGGAGAGTGAGACCAGTATCGATAATATGACGGTGACGGCGTTCAGCATAGCCATTGTGTTGAGGTGTATGAGGAGGTGAAGTGAGATGTGAGATGCCATGGGAGGCAAGAAAAGAGCGTAAAGCTAGGAATTCACCCCTATTATCAGTATACAGAGTAATGATTTTAGTAGAGAAGTATTTTTCGACAATGGACTTAAAAGTGGGGAAGGTTTGTAAGACATCAGATTTACGGCGTAAAGGAAAAAACCAAACGTACTTAGAAAAATGATCAACAAAAATGACATAATATTTAAATCCTTCATTAGAAAAATTGGAGAGGTCCATACATCAGAAAAAATAAGCTCCAGCGGAGCAGTAGAAGATAAACTTGACTCAGAGAAAGGTAACTTATGACACTTATGAAGCTTGCAAGAGACACAAGCAAAATCAGACACACTACTGGACGATATACTGCTAGAATACACTAAATGACGTAGGATTTTAGCTGACGGATGACCAAACCGAGAATGCCATAATGACGCAAGGAGCTTTTGTGCCGTGAGGGCGGACGGGAGACGGGAAGCCGCCGGCCAGTAGCAGGCGTCGTTCCTACGAGGGCCGCTGACGAGTGTGGCCCACGTGCGACGATCCTTCACCTGAAAATCAGTATCAGATAAAACAACATTAACATTATTGTGACGACATAATTGAGCAACTTTTTACGAATATGTGGAACACAGAGAGCCCCAGGCAATAAAAGAGATGAATAACTGAAAAGTTGGCCAGTATGTGTAATTTTTAGACCTTCACCGTTACCAATACCACATCATCAAAACTAGTGTAAGGACTGTGAAGAGACATGTTGGAAGGATCATTGGCTATATGATGAGTGGCACCAGAGTCCAGGATCCAATCAGATGGAGAGTGATGGGCTATATGAGCAGCCGAATAAGATGACGCAGCGTATGCTGGTCGCGGCAGTGGTCCACCGTGAGGGGGCTGATTTGCGCCGGAAATAGGATAGGACGGACACCGGCGCGCGGAGTGGCCAAATCCAGTGCAGAGCTGGCACTTCCCATTGTACCCGCGAGATTGGCCATTGTTGGAGTAAGCACCGCGGCCGGAGGATAAACCACGGCTGCCACGGCCTCGCCCGCGGCCACCGAAGCGGTTACGGCAAGGCAGACAACGGAGCCAAATCAGATGCGGCGGAGGTGGCCGGCGCACGGACAGTAATCTGAGCCTCCATGCTTAACAGCTTGTCATGTAATTCAGCAAAAGAGATTGGAGATTCACGGGCTTGGATAACATGAGAGAGCTCCATATACGGATCATCAAGACCATTTAGAACCTTAATGACAAGATCCTCAGAATCCACAATAACACCCAGGAGAGATAATTCATCCACAATCACGCGAATACCGTGCATAAAATCAGTAACAGATTTAGAACCTTTTACCGGATTATGGAGTTGCTGTTTGAGAACCATGATACGACCACGAGAAGCAGTGCCGTATGTGCGCGCGAGGATATCCCAGGCCTCCTTAGAGGTTTCCGCGGCGGTAATAAAGGAGATGATCGTCGGTGTGATCGACGAGATGATGGCACTGAGAATAAGATTGTCCTGGCGAATCCAGTAAGGATATGCTGGATTGGGGGAAGTTACCTCCTTGTCGACGATAGTGGCTGGTGGGCACAGCTTCGATCCGTCCAAGAAGCCGAGGAGGTCGTAACCCGTAAGAAGGGTTCGAAATTGGAATTTCCACGCCAGGTAATTAGTGGAATCCAATTTAAGCGGGATCTGAGCCGATGCATTGATGGCAATCGGCTGGAGAAGATCGTTGGATGTCGTAGCGGCCATGAAGCGCGAGGCAGAGGAGGCGCTGATCGACGTCGAGAGATGCCGGTTAGTGCAGCGGTAGCACGGGAAGACGCCGGAGAGAGGCGGTGGACCGAGAAGGTCGGCGGCGGCGGCGCGGGTAGGAAAGAATTAGGGTTTCTTTGGCGATAAGCCACTGGCGTATGATACCATGTAGAGAGTTTTGGGAGAATTGAATTTCTTGTATTGCTCACAAAAGTATATATAGAGTACAAGAGGTATCAAATCCTACCAACTATAGGACTGTACAATAATGGAAGAAATTAAATCATACCAACTATAGGACTGTACAATAATGAAGGAATATTCTAACAATAATAAAAAGATACACACAATATATTCTAATACTATTAGGGTTAGGGATAATTTTAATTACTATATTAACGATAGGAATAATTTTAGACGAAAAATAAAAATAAATATAAATATAACTAATTATTCGTCGATGAATAATTTTGACCATTTTCCCTTGATAAATTTAAGACTGCCCAAAAAAAAAAAACTGCCTCTGTTCCAGCAGTAGTCAAAAACTCAAATAGGAAAGTTACAGGTATAATAATATTGACCTATCGTTGGTCCCGACAATGAAAGAGGATACCACAAACACCCAAATTTGACTAACCAACGTACCGTATTGTTCCCATTCTGGCTTACATTTCCACTACTATTAACTTTCTCTTTCACCTATTCTTAATATTAGGGTTTAACCATATACTCTTACTAAATTTTATACCATGATATATTTTAAGATGTGGTTGAATTTGAACTCCTGCCTGAGTTAAATTCAATGCTCTGACTTCAAAATCGCAAAACCTGCGTGACTTTTACGTATTATTAAGAGAGAAAAAACGGAGGTAGAAAATGGAAGAAACAACAATAAATATTTTTAAAAAGTCACAAAGATCCAAGAATATTGCATAGGATACCAAAATACCATCCAAAGGAGGGTTCTCGTAATTTGACCAAGGCAGAGAAGAAAAACAACGACCAAAAAACGACGTTATCTACTTGGGTACAGGGCAGGTTCATCCCTTCACATGCGATCCATCTACTGCGTCTAGAAACAATCTTCTTAGTTTAATTTAATTATTAGTAATTAAAATTGTCAAAGGTCTCCACTTTACATTTTTATAATCATATAAAAAACTTAGACCATTTAGAAAACAATTAATTTTTTAAAATTACTTTCTATCGGGTCACCTTATGCGTGCTTCAATTATTTCACAGATTTTTTTGTTACTTCTCCCTAACATAAATAACGAATGACTTTGCCCGTCAATTTTTACACGAAATTAATATTTATCTCGTATCTTCGTAGCTTCCTATCCGCAGATTTTTTTTGATATATATTATTTCTTTCGCTTTATTCTATCATCTTATCTTGATATTATTACCGGTGAGCTCATACCTATGTTGTCCAGCCAAATATCCAATGATCTAATCCTATTCTCTTTTGGTTTTCAATCTTATTTGAAATTGGATTTGGTTTATTCTTATTTTGAGTGGGTTTTGACTTTAAGGAAAGCACCACTCATGATCTATAAATAGGACAACCTTGGAGAATTACTCTATGCTCATTGATATAAGTACATAAGAGTGGTTTTTGAGAAAGCTTTCGTCAAGAGAGAAGAGAGAAGAAAAATATTTATTTTGGTGCAGATTTGTATTCCGATCAGCCAATATTCAAATCACATTTTCTGATTCATTAACCGTTGGATCGGGCTGAAATTTTGACTGAGTGTTTGTAACATCTTGGTCTTAGATTTGAACTGAGAAGATCGGATTTAGAGACTCGTAGCATCATTTCGAGCCTCAAACAGCAGCTTCATTTTAGTGGATTATACTCTTTCTTTAATTGATTAGTTGTTGCTCTTGTTACTATAGTGCTCCGTGTTTGACACTTGTCGTATAGCCAATTTGGAGAATTTTTGTAACCCTCTTATAGTTATAGTGGAGTTTTTCTGAATCTTTGTGATCCCGTGGTTTTTACCTTTGATTTGAAGGGTTTTTCACGTTAAAATTTGGTGTTTTGAATCTCTATTTCCGGGTTTGCCTCTTCCTCAACATAATAGTGGTATCGAAGACTTGATTATTTATCCGGATTGTTACAGTATAAAGGAGAATATGAGCAAGATCGTATATTTAAATGGAAGAAATTATAATATTTAGAGAAGCGAGATGAAAGACTTGTTGTTTGTGAAGAAGACGCATCTACCCATTTTTTCAGCTCATAAATCCGAGAGTATATCCGATGAAGATTGGAATTTCGAGCACCAACAAGTATGTGAATATATACGATAATGGGTTGAAGATAATGTTCTAACCATATTGTGAACGAGATATATGAGAGATCATTATAGGAAAAGCTAGAGACTCTTTATGCTTCAAAAACCTAGAACAATAAATTATTTCTGCTAAAGCAATTGATGACCTTTAAATACCAGGAAGGAAGCCATATTATTGATCACATAAATCATTTCCAAGGCGTCATTGATCAGTTATCTGGAATGAGAGTTAATTTCGATGATGAGACTCAAGGACATTGGCTTCTTAATAATCTGCCAGACTCTTAGGAAACTCTTCGTGTTTCTTTGACAAATTCAGCTCCTGGAGGTAAGGTGACCATGGAATATGCAAAGAGTGGTGTATTGAACGAGGAAGCAAGGAGAAAATCTCAGGGTTCGTCCTCACAAGAAGATATCTTTGTTACAGAAGACCGGGGGAGAGATAGGACAAGAGACTCAAGGAATATAGCTAAAAGTAGAAGTAAGTAAAGGTCCAAAGACTATAATATTACATGCAACCACTGTGGCAAGAAAGGACACATCAAAAAGTTTTGCCGCAAGTTGAATCAAGACACTAGAGAAGGAAAGAAAGCTGAAAATAATGAGGACAATGTTGTTGTTATTGTTCCAGATGGCCTTCTTTTTGCTTATAATGAAAACGTCATCAATTTAGTATCCCATGAGACGAGCTGGATAGTAGATTCTGGAGCTACCTCACATGTCACACCAAGAAAAGATTTTTTCTCATCTTGTACTCCTATTGATTCTGGAGTGTTAAAAATGGGCAACGCCAGTGAAGTTAAGGTGTTTGGTGTTGGCACCGTTTGTTTGAAAACTAATAATGGTTCAACGTTAGTTCTTCAAGATGTCAAGCATGCTCCAGATTTTCCTTTCAATTTGATCTTCGCAGGAAGATTAGAGGATGAAGGTTACCATAATGCCCTTTTTAACGGTCAATGGAAGCTCACCAAGAGCTCGTTAGTAGTGGCTCGAGGAGTCAAGTCTGGTTATTTATATGTGACACAGGGCTCTATTCTTAATGACTCAATAAATCTGGTGGAAAGTGATACTTTGTCAGAGTTGTGGCATTAAAGATTGAGTCATATGAGTGAGAGTGGGATTACGTGTTTGACTAAGAAAAGTTTGTTTTCTGGAGTGAAAAAGGAAAAAGGTGAAAAGGTGCATACATTGCTTAGCTGGCGAACAGAAAAGGGTTGCCTTTCATAGATATCCTCCCTCAAGAAAGCCCGATTTATTCGAGCTAGTACACACTGATTTATGTGGTCCTTTTAAAGTAAAATCAAAAGGTGGTGCACTTTACTTTGTGACATTCATTGATGATCATTCTCGTAGGCTATGGGTTTATACTTTGAAATCTAAAGATCAAACACTTAGCGTATTTAAGGAATTTAAGGCCTTAGCTGAGTGACATACGGGGAAGAAATTAAAATGTATTCGCACTGACAATGGTGGTGAATATTTCGGTCCCTTTGATAACTATTGCAAGGAAAAAGGAATTCGTCATCATAAAAAACTGCTCAAGACACCACAATTGAATCGTTTGGCAGAGAGGATGAATAGAACTTTACTTGAGAGAGTTAGATGCTTACTATCAGAGGCTATAACTTCTAAATACATTCTGGGCATAAGCACTTAATGTTGTTGCCTATGTTATCAATTTGTCTCATGCAGTTTCTTTGGATGGTGATGTCCCAAACAGAGTTTGGTTTGCCAAAAATGTTTCTTATGATCACCTGATAGTTTTTGAGTGTAAAGCTTGTGTGCATGTTCCTAAAGATCGAAACTGGATGTCAAAACTAAGCAATGCATCTTTACCGGTATGGTCAAGATGAGTTTGGGTATCATTTTTATGATCCAGTTGACAATAAAATTATTAGAAGTCATGATGCAATATGATTTGAAGACCAAACTATCGAAGATATTGACAAAGCCGAGAAGATAGATTCTCAGAGTAATGAGAGCCTAGTTGATATTGATCCAGTTTCAATTGCTAAGGCACCTATTGCACATGAAGGAACCCAAGACAATGATGGAGATAGTGATCAAGATCAAAATGATCATCATGGAGTAGATGTTATGGATGCTCCAGTTGATAAAGTTGTGGTTGATCAGCAACCAATTCATGTACAAGTAACTACTCTGAATGCTCTTGAAACCTCTCTTAGAAGATCTACAAGGGAGAAGAAAAAAATTCATACGTTATCCTCTTGATGTGCATGTACTTTTGACTAACATGGAAGAACCTGAGATTAGTGGATCGAAGTGATGGAAGGTGAGATGGAGTCATTCCATGAGAATGACACATATGAGTTAGTGAAATTGCCAAAAGGTAAGAGAGCTTTATCTAACAAATGGATGTTCACAATAGAGCAAGATAACCATACATTTGTGCCTTGATGCAAGGCGAGGTTAGTTGTTAAAGGTTTTGACCACAAGAAGGGAGTTGACTTTGATGAAATTTTCTCTCATGTTGTGAAGATGTTTTCTATTCGTGTGGTTCTAGGCTTAGGTGCTAGTCTAGATTTAAAGGTTGAGCAGATGAATGTCAAGACTGCTTTTTTTTTTAATGGTGATTTAGCTGAGGAGATTTATATGGAGCAACCTGAGGGTTTTGTAACTAAGGGAAAAGAAAATTATGTCTGCAAATTGAAAAATAGCCTGTATGGATTGAAACAAGCTCCAAAGCAATGTTATTTGAAGTTTGAATCTGTCATAGAATAACAAGGATACAAGAAAACTTCTTCAAACCATTGTGTATTCTTCTAGAAGTTATCTGATGATGATTTTATTATTTTATTTCTTTATATGGATGACATGCTTATTGTCGGAAAGAATGAATCCAGAATTACAGTCTTTAAGAAGTAGTTGAGCAAATCATTTGCGATGAAGGACTTGGGGCCAACAAAGAAAATCTTGGGCATTCAAATCCATCGACATAGAGATAGAAAGGAATTATTCTGTCCCAAAAGCAATACATTGAGAAGATACTCAAGAAGTTCAATATGACAGATGCAAAAGTGGTTAGTACTCCTCTTGCTAAACACTTCAAATTGAGTATTAGTCAGAGTCCATCTACTAGTGAAGAGAAAAAAGAGATGTCTCGTATTCCTTACTCTTCAGCCGTTGGTAGCTTGATGTATGCTATGATTTGCACTAGACTAGATATTGCACATGCCATTGGTACTGTTAGCAATTCCTTTCTAATCCTGGAAAAGAACATTGAGATGCAGTAAAATGGATATTAAAGTATTTGAAAAGTACTACAGATTTGAACATGTGCTTTGGCAATGACAAGTCTGAACTTGTTTGTTACACAAACTCTGATTTAGAAGGCAATCTTGATAATTCAAGTTCCACTTCCTGTTATTTGATCACTTTTGCATGGGAGCTGTTTCTTGGCAAGCTAGACTATAGAAGTGCATAGCTCTATCCACCACAGAAGCCGAATATATTGCTTTCGCAGAAGGTTCCAAAGAACTATTATGGATGAAGGAGTTTATTAATGATCTTGGCTTTGAGCAGCCAAGGTACATCTTATTTTGTGATAATTAGAGTGTTATCTATCTCACCAAGCACTCCACTTTTCATTCTAATATAGAAAGTATCATTGGATAAGAATAGCCATACAAGACAAATTATTTAAGGTTGAGAAGATACACACTGATGAAAATCCTTCGGATATGCCGACAAAGACAGTGGTTGCAGATAAACATGAATTTTAAAGAAAATTGGCAGGCATGACGCATGCCAATAGTTCCTCTACTTGAAGATACATTTAGCCCTTTGGATGGAGGGGGATTTTATTAGGATCAATTGCCATGTTGTCCAGCCAAAAGGCCAATTGCCTAATCCTATTCTCTTTTGGTTTCCAGTCCTATTTGGAATTGGATTTGGTTTATTCCTATTTTGAGTGAGTTTTGATTATAAGATAAAGAACCACTCATCATGTATAAATAGGACAACCTCGAAGAATTATTCTATGCTCATTGATACATGTCTTTGAAAGACTTAAGCACATAAGAGTGGTTTTTTAGAGAACTTTCTTCATGAGAGAAGAGAGAAGAAAAATATTTGTTTTGCTGCAGATTTTTATTCCGACCAACCAATATTCAAACTACGTTTTCCGATTCATTAACTGTTTAATTGGGCTGAAATTTTTACTAAATGTTCATAACATCTTGATCTTGAATATGAACGGTGAAGATCAGATTTAGAGACACGTAGCATCTGATTTCGAGCTTCGAACAGTAACTTTGTTTTTATGGATTATACTCTTTCTTCAATTGATTAGTTGTTGTTCCGTGTTTAGCACTTATTGTATAGCCAATTTGGAGAAATTTTGTAACCCTCTTACTGTTATAGTGGAGTTTTTTGGATCTTTGTGATCCCGTGGTTTTTACCTTCGATTTAAAGGGTTTTCCACGTTAAAATTTGATGTTTTTTATCTTCTTTATTCTCGAGTTTGCCTCTTCCTCAATATAACAATTACCACTTGTGTTTGTCTCCTTTAAATCTTCTTTGACCCAGTAATCTATTAGGAACTATATTTCTACCTTCATAAAGGTCGGAAGAAAGTTTATGTACATTTTATCTTCTTATAGCCTACTTCATGGAATTATATTGAGTAGTTTATTTTTCAAAGAGAAAAACTAGTGTCCTTCGTCTTTATAGAGTATGAATCTTTATTCTCACGATTTTACCACACTTAGGTGATGACTTAGATCAATCTTTAGAAAATTAAAATACAAATTTTGCGAATAATATTAGTTGGGACTGAGACGATATTATTATTATTCCAGTACGCATTATCTTCATGACTATGAGTTTTGAGCAATCATTAAACCCATTGTATGCGTATTGACTTTGCATATACATAATAAGCTGTGCAAATTGCGTCCCACGCCCTCCACTCAAATCGCTATCGGTCATTGGGTCAATCACAAGTATTAATTTCCAAAGATTCATCTCGAACCAACATCTCTCCCTCAATTATTATTCTTGGAAAATAATGTTGATTAGCCAAAAATAATAAATCTCGACAATTAGCTGGACCATATACATTGAATAATGCAAACAATACTCTCTCCTAAAAAGTCCAAACTGATGTCACACCCACCCGTTAATCAATATTCATAATTCATAATATAGCTCAAAGTTTGTCAAACGTCCCACTTACGACACGTTCTTGTTTAAACTAATCTCAACTTAATTGATTCTTTAATTCTATTTCCCATTGACTAACTATTACAGTGGGAAGCAAAACTCTTTCTTTATTGGGTTTAAGTGGAAGTGGAATAAGTGGACTTCCTCGTTAGAACCGCTCAACGTAATTGTACGCCAAATCGATACCCGTTAGGAATTAAATAACGAAAAAAAATCTTCCAACAAGATATGTAGTGTTAAAAAAAAGGAAAATAACGTAAGAAAATTGGCAAAAGGAAAAGTACCCACTATGTTGCATTGATTCATTTCCCACCAAATCCACAATTTGCTCTCATTCTCTTCTTTTCATTTTCCACGCAAAATCAAAAGTTTTCAACGACAATTACATAGAGAAACAAAAATAAACAAATGTTGCCTCTTCCTTTTCATTTTCCTCTAGGCGTTGACCAATTGATGTCTTCACAAATCCAAAGAAGATCAGAGCCGTAGAGATTAAGAAGATTCAAGGACATGAGCAGCTGGTGATTCTGTAATTGAATGGGAATGATTGTGTTCTCCTTCATATGTAACAATTAACATAGTTGGATCATCTAATGCTCTTTCCACATGTTTACGTGCTGGACATCCTCTTACACTACTACATTTGTAATATCCCCTGAAAATTTAGAGTTCAATACTAAACTCTAATTTAACTCCTAGAACCAAAATAATCTACTTAATAAGCCATAAAAACTTACCTAGGATGAGGAGAGCCTTTAATTGGCTTTTGACCATATTTTCTCCAAGAATAATCATCAGGTGGAATATCGGCCATTTTCATGCTTATAGCTGGGACTCTAACAACTCGTTTGAGTCTTGATTTCCTGAATTAAATTTTCAATTAAACAATCAATAATCCATTCATATTCTAAAATAATAAGTGCAAAGATCTGTATATGTTTATGGAATATTTATTATAAAAATTCCATAAAGAGATTATAATAAGGTCAAAATTGTAATTATAATGTTTGCGTAAAAGAGAATAATTTGAGACGAGAATAAAATTTGTACCTTTTCTTTGGGCAGTGGCAACGGCCAGAGGAACCACCAGCGCTGTTACACTTAACGGCAGTATCGTCCATAGAACTACACTTTCTTTTAAATGAAGAAGTAGAAAGCGGCGGCCGACCGGCAGATGAAACCGTAGAAAGATTTGTTATTTGAAAACCAGAAGACAAAGACTGTTGTAAGCTCTCTGTTTCTCCTGTTAAAGATGACATAAACGAATTCGCCGGAGATGCAGAAGCAAAATTAATAGTTGTAGATGATTCTTTTCTCTCAATCGACCCATTTTTGACCAATTGAAGATGGTTATGTGGTAAAGGAGGTAAACGTTGAGTAGGTGTAGGACAGTAAATTTTGGGAGTATTTATTTGTGGCTTTTCGGTTTCTTCTATTTGAAGGTTCTGATTTTTGGTAGAGTTTTGATCTAATATTTGTTGCTGGGGTTTAGGAGGAGGAGTAGAAATTGGGCCTTTACGAAATCTGGCATGACCAGTTCTATTTTTGTCAAGTAAAGAAATGAACTTTTTGAATTTGTTAACAGCAACATCAGCTACAGCTGTGTAATCAGCAGAAACAGAGGGGTTTTGATCCAATTTTTGTTGTTGTTGTTGTTGTTGTTGGTTTTGATGAGATTGAGAAAGCAAACGGATTAATTTCTCAACGCTTTGAAGCCCAGCTGTGGCTGCTTCTTGTACGGCGTTTTCTTCCATTTTGGTTGAAAAACTATTCCTTCTGCTGTAGCCACTAGTCATTAACTCAACAGCCATGTTATACTACACAGAGAAAAGCTGAATAGAGAGAAGGGAGGAGAAGATATAGAAAAGAGAAAAAGAGAGAGAAAATGGAGGAAATTCTTATTCTAATGAAAGGGGAAGAGAGTCAAACATATGATGCTCTTTCTCTTTTTCTTTTGGTTTATATCGATGCAAATGAATGAACTGTCGCTTCTGACCTTATTGCTAATTAAAGGGTTAAGCCAATGAGATATAGACACGTTGATTATTCATCTCTTTGTAGGAGAGAAAAAGAGGGCATTGACTAAAGGTTTATAGAGATGTGGGGGACCGGTTAACGGGTAAAACGGTGGAAAATGGAAGATGATGAGATAAGGTAGAGGCAGAAAGTCAAAAGGTAGTAATGAGCCGTTGGATTTAGATGAATGAATTTGGGGTGAAAATAGAGGGTGTTAGGTTGGAGCCAGTGAGGTAGAGTTGACTCCTATTACAGCTTTTAACGCAAAAGTCTATTTGGTAGGGAAGGTTTTATCTTTTTCCTTTTAAGGATATGATATTTGAACTTTCTTTGTTTGATCATTACAGATTTCAAACAAGGAGAGATTCACGAAGTAGAGAACGTTCTTATATTTGGGTGTAATTGTGTCTAATTATACCGTTTGTCATGTTTGTTTGGCCAAATAGTTATTTCGTCAATATGAAATTAGTTGTAATTGAAGGAGTGTAATTACACTCTCTAATTCTCAAAAAAATATGTGAATTGCTAGTAGTTAAAGAAAAGGTTGCTTTTTAATTCCATTTTAATTTTTTTTAACTTTTTATTTTTTTTGAAATTTTAAAATATATTTTCTTTGTATATTATTTATATTTTATTTCTCTTTGCTCATATTTTTTTTTATTTATTTTATATTCTATTTTTTGAAACTACACCTCCTAATATCATTACCAAACTTGGTATATAATGAGTGGTGTAATTAAAGTAGAATTTTATATTATGTTTCCTAATCTTAAGTTGTAGTGGAACTTACTATTATGATGTCGGAATTTGACATATGTTAAACTTTTTTTTTTTTGGATTTTAAATTATGTTAGGTTCGTGGTTCCAATTTACTTGTATTAATAGTATTGGCTCATATTATATGTTGTTCATTTTTATTTAGAATTGATAGGTTAATTTTGAATAATATCACGACATTATATTTATAAATGTTAATTTATTTTTATCAAACATGAACTCCATGATATTTTATAAAATGTGAAATCCATGATATTTTATAAAACATATGACTTTAGTTTTTGTAAGTATCTAATATAATATTGTTAATTAAAACTATATATATATATATATATATATATATATATATATATATATATATATATATATATATATATATATGTATATATATATATTACAATATTAATTATAACTATATGGTTACTAATTAATGTATATTCACGAAAAATATATATCTTAAATACCAAATATAATATTATTTATACTTATAAGAATTTGTAGGCATATATTTATTATATAAATTTTAAGTTTTGATAATTACTTCATTTAAAATTTTATCTAATTGTGTATTACACTTGTGCAACCAAATAGTCAACTTGTAATTACACTGTAATTACACTGTAATTACACTATGACAAGCAAACAGGTCGTTGTAATTACACAACTGTATAATTATTACCCTAGTAATTGCACTAATTCCAATTACCTGGCGGCTTTCCGAATATAACATTTATGTGATCACTTGGTAAAGGAATCACGACCATTATAAGCAGAAGGGGACCTAACCTTATGTTAAGGTGGTCGAGAGGTCGATCCCCCTCTAGCTCGACAACCAGAAAGAGAATTTGAGGCCACAGCCTCCCGATAAACCGCTCCTGCCCCGAAGGTAGTAACTAGTGTCATTGACATTGCGAAAATGCAGTCCCACATAGTCCATGCTCGAAGAGGATCAAGTCGATAAAGAAACATTAAAAAAATATAGCACGGGGGCGCAGATGATTCCCTCAACATGTTCTCTAACGACACAGACATGAGCGCGTAAGAGGACTATTCCGGGCTTAGTCGCTTAGAGGTCCCAAAAAGGATGTGCCATCGGGGGCGAGCGAGCCGAGCTGAGCTCTAGCCCAAATCTAGTGAGGTAGTTCCCTGCCCTGACTGTGGATCCCGATCATAAAAGAACGGTCATTCTTAAAATTTTGGTGGAAGCCCAGGCATTTTCTGCCCCGGTGGTTGTGGCCAGATATCTTCATTGCCTAGTGACCGAGGAGGACCAGGTGAATGTGAGAGAAGTAGGCACATCGAGCCTCATCAACAAGGAACAACATACACTAAAACTGGATAAGGTGTCTACTCCTTGTATCCTTTGCGAATTTCGCTTAGGTTTAGCATGTTCTAACGACCTTATTGTGTTTCATGCTTCGGTACTCCATCATGAAAGTTTTCTTCAATCCCGAATGGAAATCAACAAGCTCAAGTTCGAGCTTAAAGAGTAGTTCCAGAAAAAGGACATGTTCAAGGCTCTCAGCGAACAATAAGATAAGGCTCTCAAAGACCTCCCAATTCTCTAAGCTAGGCTGGAAAAGGCATAGAAGGAGGCCTCGTCCATGAAATGGGAGCATGCCGATGTGGTCGAGAAGGTAAGGATCTTTGAGACTAAAATGAGAAGCTACCCGTGATGACGAACGATGTAACCTCACAGGTCCAAATGAAGATAAACTTGATTGACCAGCTTCGAGTTGAGATGCATGAGGTCAAGACCATGGCCGAAGCACTAAAGGTCATGATGGACCAACTGGATTTGGAAAAGGAGACCATAAAAGAGGAGTTGGCATCGATCAAGGACCAACTCTGAGTGGAAAAAGACAAGGCCGACAAATGGTCACGACTATATGACAAACTTCGAACACAACTGGCTTCAGACGCCTTGGAACGGGATGCACTTGGCCGGGAATATACTGTGTTGAAGTCAAAATTGGAGGCAACTTCGATTAATTACTCCGAAGTCGAGGAAATACTAGCCTAGTACGAGGATGATGTGCAGATAGCTGACACCCATTTATAGATGAAAACTAAGTATGTAAAATGGTTGTCGCGGAGGAGACCTTCGAAGAGATTCACGCTCGAGGTTTTGACCTGTCGGCCTAGATCGAAGAAGCAAAGAGGCTCACGGCCGAGGCAAGGGAACTCTATCATCCCGTAAGGTCCAAAGGCTCCATATGTTTGACAGTTTTAAAGGCTCCAGTGCCGAGTTAAGCTCCGGTGAAGATCAGGCGTAGATGGATCAGTTCTTTTTTTGTTTCCCTTTTGTACATTTTTCGTTTCTTGTTTATTTTGAGGTCATTTTAACGTGTCTCTATAAATATATTTTGCGATACGTATATAAAATTTTCCTTTTAGCAACACCACATTTTTACTTCAGCATTGGTTTATTATTTTCAAGTGTAATCTAGCGCGTCTGTTCTTCAGAGGTCTGAATGGGGCCAGATCTCTATGGAAACTCCAAATTACTCGTGCCTTCAAAATTTTGATAAAATCAAAGTCTTTTAAGATTCTTAGTATTTCAATCATATTGTTGACACCCAATTTTTCCTATATATTTTTAGCATGCAAAATAAATAATATATATATATATATATATATATATATAGATATATATATATATATATATATATATATATATATATATATATATATATATATTGAATCAATTTATTTATTTTTTAACCCATGAAAACACAATAATCATTTTTAAAATTATTATTTTTGGTAAATCATCTATTGAATTTTCATCTTTATTCTAAAATATAACTAAGGTAATTTTGACATGTTTTTATAAATTTATTTAGTATTTTTCAAAGCTAAAGTGCATAATTGCAATACTAGCCTCTTTTAAGATTTAATTACATTTATATTCATATAATCAGGTCTTATAGTTTTTATATGTTAATTATATATTATAAATTATTTTAGTACTTTTAATTTATTTTCATAAACTAATTTATTATTTTTTATAAATTAAAAAGAGAAAACTGGTTATTTAAATAATAGCCCAATCACATTTCAATTATAGCCTAAATCCTAACCCAATTTAGACCTAATTTCCCAGCCCAATTATGTTTTAAACCCGACCCCAACTCAATTCAAATGAACCAACCCGGATTCCCATATCTAACCCTTTCAATCCTTCCCGTTGATCTTTTAGATCAACGACCAATATTAGCCCATTCCTTTTTAACCCCAAACGACCCCTAATTCTACCTCATTTTTACCTATCGCTGCCCTAAAATCCATCTTCTCTCTCAACTCTCTCTGAAACTCTCCGGAACCCTAGCCGCCGCCCTCTAATCTCATCCCAATATCTACCTAATCTATAGCCTCTCATGGCCATTTGAGATATTTATCAGCCCCCTATGGCTCCTTGGTGTTGGTTTTTATAGTTTCATGGCCAGATCTAGAAGGAATCTGGTCCAGTCAGTCGCTCGACTATTGTTCATGGTCTTTCTCTGGCCATCCACGATATTTTTGTTTAAACACGTTCTCAAGGCACTATACTAAAACGTGTGTTCATATTTGTAGGTTTTGATGAATGACAAACTATGCGCAATGGACATATGACGAGGTCCAAGCACAAGCGCACAATTGATATATAACGAGATTCAAGCACAAGACCAAGATCAAGCAAAGATATAAAGTTATACATGAGTCACTCTTTAATTGTGATCTTGATCCGATAACTTGACTGAAGACTTGGCTTCTCTCGTAATTTTTTTTTTATCAAATCATGCATATTTAATTTAAAGCAAAATGATTTTAAATCATGCATATTTACTTTAGTCAAAATGATTTTTAAACATGCCTCTAAAATCTGGACTAAGATAATCGATTATGTACTTATGATAATCGATTATGTTAAGTCAGCTGCATGACAATCGATTGTGAACTTATAACAATCGATTGTGTTAAGGCAGTGTGCATCAGATTTTTCAAATCTGCATGACAATCGATTGTGAACCTTATGACAATCGATTGTGTTGAGGCAGTGTACATCAAAGTTTTTCAAAGCTACAAAATAATTGATTGTGAACTTATGACAATCGATTGTGTTGAGGCAGTGTACATCAAAGTTTTTCAAAGCTACAACATAATCGATTGTGAACTTATGACAATCGATTGTGTTGAGGCAGTGTCTATCAGACATTTTTAAAGTCATAAAATAATCGATTGTGTACCTTTGACAATCGAGTGCATTAAGGCAGTGTCTAATTGATTTTTCAAAGACTGATATATAATCGATTGTTCTCATAGCATAATCGATTGTGTAATTGACAGTTGCCAAAATATTTTCAAAAACCGTCAGGTATATAGATTTCTAATAATCGATTGTTTTAAATAAAATCTGAAAAAGATTTTTTGAACGTTGCCAAGTAATCGATTGTAGATTTCTGACAATCGATTGTTTTAAGTAAAATCTGGAAATGATTTTTGAAAGTTGCCAAGTAATCGATTGTAGATTTCTGACAATCGATTGCTTTAAGTAAAATCTGGAAATGATTTTTTGAACGTTGCCAGTAATCGATTATTGATCTTAGATAATCGATTGTTAAGTGTAAAATCTGGGAATGATTTTTGGAACGATTGGCAAACAATCGATTGTGGCATTTTGACAATCGATTGTCACTGAGTGAAATCAGCAATTCTTAATTGGCAATTAGGCAACGGTAATGCATGGTTTTGCAACTATAAATACAGCTTCAAATCAGTCTTCTAAACACAACAACTGATCATATTATTGCTATAGCTTGCATACTCTATTGTTCATCATTTTCTATTCATTACATAAGTTTTGAGAGCCAAAATTCTTGACGAAAGTTGTTGCGTTCTTGAGCGTATATGTTTACTCATATCTACTCTATTAAGAGAGTCTTGTTTAAGTGAGTGCTAAGTGTTTTATACACTTGAAGAGAAGTGTTAGTCCCTTGTATTGTAAGAAGGAACTTGTGTTTTCTTTGGTTGAAGTCTTGGAGTGTTGTATCTTCAAGCAAAGGTTGTTGAGGCTTGTGTCCTCAGTTTGTAAAGGTTTGTTAAGCACCCGTAAGCTTAACAGTGTTAGTGGAAATCTCGAGAGAGTCTCTCGGGGACTGGACTAGCCACGGGTTGTGGTGAACCAGGATACATCGGTGCGTTCGTTCTTATTTATTTACTTATCGCACTTATTTCTTTCCTGCAATTTTTAAATTCCGCAAGTTTACGCTAATTTTTATTATAACGCTATTCACCCCCCTCTAGCGTTAAGCGTATTTTCTAACAATTGGTATCAGAGCCCAACTCTCTGAAGACTTAACCGTTTGAGAGAAACAATCCATGGCTTCTACTCGTGATTCTTTTGCAGGAATAGGTGAAGGACAATGCTCCACCCGACCACCACTATTCGACGGTACAAACTATACGTACTGGAAGGAGAGGATGAGAATATTTGTTCAATCAAATAGTTTTCATCTTTGGAAGGTTATAATGAAGGGAGAACAAATTCCAACCAAAAAGGTTGAAAATAAAGATGTTCCAAAGTCCGAAGATGAATACGATGCGGATGATATCCGAAAGGTGCAAAACAACGCTAAAGCCATTAATTTATTATATTGTGCTGTAAATGCTGATGATTACAGGAAAATATCATGTTGCACAACCGCGAAGCAAATGTGGGACAAGCTGGAAATTACGTACGAAGGTACGGACCAGGTATGGGAAGCTAAAGTTGATTTCCTAACCCATTCATATGAATTGTTTCACATGAAGGAAGGCGAAAAGGTCGATGAGATGTTCGAACGATTTTCAAAAATCGTTAATGATTTACATGCTCTTAAGAAGACCTTCATGGATAAGGAACTTGTCCGAAAAATTCTCCGAAGTCTCACTCCGGCATGGCGATCCAAGGCCGACGCGATTCAAGAATCTATTGGCGTTTCAAATGTCACCATCGACGGATTAAGAGGTAATCTTAAAACTTATGAATCTACTATACTTAACCCTCTTGTTGATGATCAAAGGAAACAAAAGATCGCTCTCAAGGCAAGCACAAGATAACCTCAAAATGATGAGGACGGAGACAACGAGTTCGGACTCGTTATTAAGAGATTTCAAAAGTTCATGCGAAAAGAGTATGAACGAAAGGGCAAAAAGCAAGGAGATCAAATAAAGTGCTATGAGTGCGGAGAAACCGGGCACATTAAATCAAATTGCCCAAATGCCGAAAAGGAGAAGAAACCCTTCAAGAAACAACGAGCATACATATCTTGGGGAGGCGACTCCGGTGACGAGTCGAGTGAGGAAGAAGAAGACAAAGCCGCAAATCTTTGTCTCATGGCTCACGAAAACAATCAAGAAGAGGTATGTCAAATTTCTTCCAAAAATTTCTATTCTCTTGAGGAAATGCAAAATGCTTTTGATGAGTTGTATAGTGAATTTATTAAAGCTTCCAAAATTGTTAAAAGCATAAAAGAAAATGCTTATTTAAAAGAAAAAGATTTTGAAAAACAACTCTCTTTGAAAGAAAAGGATTTGGAAAAACTTATTTTGGAAAATGAGAAGTTGAAAGAAGAAAACAAATTTTTCGGCAAGAGAAGCGCCGACAAACCCGGGAGCTCTAGTAAAAATTGTACTTCTTGCATGCATCTAAAAAATGAGGTAGAAAGACTTAAGGGCACCCTAGATAAGTTTAATTCTTCTCATAAAATTTTGAATGAAGTTCTTGTTAATTTGAAGTCGACCAAGCATGGCATAAGCTTTGAGAATGAGCCTAAAGAAAAGGTTGAAGCCAACCCCCAACAACCTAAGGCTCAACCTAGGATTAATAAAACAAACACTCATCCTAGATATAACAAACCTAGAAATGGCTTTCAACAATCGCAACCTAGAAGTAATCATTTTAGAAATAATGCATACTCTAGGCCAAACACTAGAAGAAATTTTGAACCTTGTAGAACACCTAGAAATGGCTTTCAACCTAGAAACAACTATCCTAGAAATGATGTATATCCTAGAACAAATAGTAGGAGAAATGATTATCATGAATTGCGCAATAGTCATATTGTCAAGAATAGAGTAAATGATTTTCGTCCGTCCAATTACTATCAACCTAGACGAATGCATAATCCTAATGTTGTTTGTCATTATTGTAGACGAATTGGACATATTGCTCCTGCTTGTTTTACACGACATAGACATAACACTCAATCACATCACTATGATTTGCCTAACCCCCAAGGACCCAAAATGGCATGGGTACCTAAAACTCATTAATCTGTTTTGTAGGTGTGTTTGAAGGGGTCAAGTGTACTTTGGTACCTTGATAGTGGATGCTCCAAGCACATGACTGGAGACGAATCCAAGTTCCTTCAACTAGAACACAAGGAAGGAGGAAGCGTTATTTTTGGTGATAACAACAAAGGAAAAATTATCGGCATTGGATCGGTCGCTCCTCTTGCATTGCCAAGGTCCAAAATTCATCCCCAATTGCTTCGGAGATGGTTGTGGGTTCAATTTGAGAAACAAAAGCAGTATGTCCTAAGGTGTAATCACTAGAAACAAAGCTAGGCTTGTAGCAAAAGGCTACAATCAAGAAGAGGGTATTGACTATGAAGAAACATATGCTCCCGTAGCAAGGAATTTTCCGATTTAATGACAAGCGAATTTGAGATGTCTATGATGGGTGAGCTAACATTCTTTTTGGGGCTGCAAGTAAAGCAAATGAAAGAAGGAACTTTCATTTGTCAAGCTAAATATTGCAAAGAATTGCTGAAACGATTTGAAATGACCAACGCAAAAGCAATGGCCACTCCCATGAGCACATCCGATCATCTAGACAAAGATGAGAAAGGTAAGGAAGTCGACACCAAAAAGTATCGAGGTATGATTGGATCTCTCCTTTATCTTACTGCTAGTAGACCGGACATCATGTTTAGCGTGTGCTTATGCGCTCGTTATCAATCGTGTAGGAAGGAGTCTCACCTAACTGCGGTGAAACGGATATTGAAGTATCTTGTTGGTACTGTAAATGTGGGTCTATGGTACCCCAAAGGTTCTTCATGCCAACTTGTTGGCTATTCCGATTCTGATTTTGCTTGATGCAAATTGGACCGCAAGAGCACTAGTGGCACTTGCCATTTGCTCGGTAGCTCTCTCGTTTCTTGGTTTAGCAAGAAACAAGTAAGTGTTGCGTTGTCCACAACCGAGGCTGAATATGTAGCCACGGGGAGTTGTTGCGCTCAAATCCTTTGGATGAAACAACAACTCTTGGACTATGGCCTAAGTCTTGATCATATCCCTCTTAGATGTGATAATACTAGCGCCATATGCTTGACGAAGAACCCCGTTCTTCATTCAAGAACAAAACATTGAAATTAGGCATCATTTTATAAGAGATCACGTTCTCAAGGGTGATGTCGAAATTGAATTTGTTGAAACCAAAGATCAATTGGCCGACATCTTTACAAAACCCTTAGAGAAAGAGTCGTTCTTTCGAATTCGTAGTGAACTCGGGATTCTTGACTCCACGTTGATCTAAGTCATGCATTGCATTTTCCCTTTCTCATGATTTCTAACTTGAGCGTCGGAGACGTCTAACGAATTTTTGCAGGTATCGCCCTAAAGGCAGGGGGAATTATAAAGATTGATGCAGAATAATCAATTTATCCTAAGGATAACTGATTTCTCGTTAGTATATAATCGATTATCAAGTATCAATAATCGATTATGTTGATATTATTTGCTTTATTATGTCTTCTTATGCAACTTTTGCTTAATCAATAAACAAATTACTCACCTTTTCCATTTTTGCTAATGTCAAAAGGGGGAAGAATAAGGGATATGCACTAATTTTTTATTGGCATAAATTGAGGGGGAATTCATATGTTGAGGGGGAACAAATTGCATATCTATATACTTGTTGCATATCTTTACTTGTCTTGAATCGTCATTATGAATTATCAAATATGCATATCCCGACTAAAGTTTGCCATTATCAAAAAGGGGGAAATTGTTGAAACACGTTCTCAAGGCACTATACTAAAACGTGTGTTCATATTTGTAGGTTTTGATGAATGACAAACTATGCGCAATGGACATATGACGAGGTCCAAGCACAAGCGCGCAATTGATATATAACGAGATTCAAGCACAAGACCAAGATCAAGCAAAGATATAAAGTTATACATGAGTCGTTCTTTAAGTGTGATCTTGATCCGATAACTTGACTCAAGACTTGGCTTCTCTCGTAAAAACATTTTTATCAAATCATGCATATTTAATTTAAAGCAAAATGATTTTAAATCATGCATATTTACTTTAGTCAAAATGATTTTTAAACATGCCTCTAAAATCTGGACTAAGATAATCGACTATGTACTTATGATAATCGATTATGTTAAGTCAGCCGCATGACAATCGATTGTGAACTTATAACAATTGATTGTGTTAAGGCAGTGTGCATCAGATTTTTCAAATCTGCATGACAATCGATTGTGAACCTTATGACAATCGATTGTGTTGAGGCAGTGTACATCAAAGTTTTTCAAAGCTACAAAATAATCGATTGTGAACTTATGACAATCGATTGTGTTGAGGCAGTGTACATCAAAGTTTTTCAAAGCTACAAAATAATCGATTGTGAACTTATGACAATCGATTGTGTTGAGGCAGTGTCTATCAGACATTTTCAAAGTCATAAAATAATCGATTGTGTACCTTTGACAATCGAGTGCATTAAGACAGTGTCTAATTGATTTTTCAAAGATTGATATATAATCGATTGTTCTCATAGCATAATTGATTGTGTAATTGATCGTTGCCAAAATATTTTCAAAAATCGTCAGGTAATCGATTATAGATTTCTAATAATTGATTGTTTTAAATAAAATCTGAAAAAGATTTTTTAAACGTTGCCAAGTAATCGATTGTAGATTTCTGACAATCGATTGTTTTAAGTAAAATCTGGAAATGATTTTTTGAAAGTTACCAAGTAATCGATTGTAGATTTCTGACAATCGATTGCTTTAAGTAAAATCTGGAAATGATTTTTTGAACGTTGCCAGTAATCGGTTATTGATCTTAGATAATCGATTGTTAAGCGTAAAATCTGGGAATGATTTTTGGAACGATTGGCAAACAATCGATTGTGGCATTTTGACAATTGATTGTCACTGAGTAAAATCAGCAATTCTTAATTGGCAATTAGGCAACGGTAATGCATGGTTTTGCAACTATAAATACAGCTTCAAATCAGTCTTCTAAACACAACAACTGATCATATTATTGCTATAGCTTGCATACTCTATTGTTCATCTTTTTCTATTCATTACATAAATTTTGAGAGCCAAAATTCTTGACGAAAGTTGTTGCGTTCTTGAGCGTATATGTTTACTCATATCTACTCTATTAAGGGAGTCTTGTTTAAGTGAGTGCTAAGTGTTTTATACACTTGAAGGGAAGTGTTAGTCCCTTGTATTGTAAGAAGGAACTTGTGTTTCCTTTGGTTGAAGTCTTGGAGTGTTGTATCTTCAAGCAAAGGTTGTTGAGGCTTGTGTCCTCAGTTTGTAAAGGTTTGTTGAGCACCTGTAAGCTTAACAGTGTTAGTGGAAATCTCGAGAGAGTCTCTCGGGGACTGGACTAGCCACGGATTATGGTGAACCAGGATACATCAGTGCGTTCGTTCTTATTTATTTACTTATTGCACTTATTTCTTTCCTGCAATTTTTAAATTCCGCAAGTTTACGCTAATTTTTATTATAACGCTATTCACCCCCCCCTCTAGCGTTAAGCGTATTTTCTAACAATTTTTCCGGCCATTCCTGACATTTCAAGGCTGATCCTTGACTCTTCTGGTTAGTTCGTTAACTTTCGAGATCTTTCTCGTTTCTTTTGGGTTTTCTGAAACCCTTATCTCTAAGGCCTTCCGATTTTTTCAGATCTACAATAGATCTGTGTTTACTATGAATGTCTTAAGTGTTTTCTCAAAAGTTCTTCAACTTTTCTTTTAAAATGACTTTACATTAAGGTTTTCCTTTAAAGTTTTTCAAAAAAAATCTCTTCTTCTTGATGCTGCTTTAGGATTTTTACTATGTTTGGACTTCTTGTTATGCTTTCCTTCTACTTGAGTTAGCATGTTAAAACCCTAGTTCTTTTTGGTCTCATCCGAGTTCTGAAACTACATGCTTAAATATGTACTTGCTCGATTAAGTTCTTCGTTCTTGTTTGACTTATTTGATTTTGAGTTTTACCATCTTTTAAACTTGATTATTGTGGAAAATCCTAGGCCTTTTGGTCTGAGACTGTTTGTTTGAAAGTATACTTGATTTGATTAAAGGTTCCATGTTTCAGACTCTCGTTTCTTTATGCGAGTTATCTCATTCTGAGTTTTACTATCTTTCTAACTCGACTACTATTGAAACCCTAAATTTCTTAGAAGTTTTGCATCACTTGTTACTGTGAGACCTTACTTGCTTCTGATTTCTCTTACCTGATACTATGTTCTTCTTCATTGTTAATTTTATGTGACTACTTGACCTACTTGATTACTAAGCCTTGAATATCTTTTCTTGCTACTGAATCCTAGCCTATTTCTTCCACTACTGTACGTTTGTGCTATCTCTTTTGCCAATATAATTGGCCTCGCATGTCTGATGTTTCTGTTCACTCTATTTATATGTTGAAGTTTCTTCTTTGATTGATCTTGATATTGAAACGGATTGCAAAAAGTTTTCTTACAAGCCCTAATTTCCACTCATCTGTTTAAAGTTAATTGATTCCTTTCCTTTGCTATGATATTTTACCTTACTGAATCTTTTCTAAAATAAGTTTATTTTCGTACTTACACTTGATTGTTTGCTTCATGCTTTTACTACCCCTTTTATGGCAATAATCAATCTGTTCCCAAACTGATTTTCTTTTCTTAATTGAAACCTGTTTGTACCCGTTCAGTCATATTCCTTAATTAAAGGGAATCACTTGGGTTAATTGATTCTGACTGGTGATTATTTCCATGTTTGTGTTAAGACTTTACTTATTACATTACTTATCACTTGTTTTCAATACTATAAATACCACCATGTCTTTTCTTTAAGACTGGAACGATATGAGTTCAGAACATACACTTCACTCAAAACTCTCTCTTTTTTCTTTTACTACTTGTGCTACTACTTTGTTTAGTCGGCTGAAAGCCAAGGCTAGGTTGTGGAAATTTGCTTACTTTTTCTTTCTGCACTTTGCTTCTACCAGTATATTCTAGTTAATTTTCAAGCATCAACAACAACATGTTTCTGCAACTGTTCCAACTTCTCTCTTATTGGTCTGCTTCTGCTTATGTTTTTGCAATCAAGATACATTACTAGCATGTGGCAATGTGTCCCCTTCCCCCTTTTAGATTAATGCTCTCCTATGTGGATGAATCCCAAACCTCACATCCCCTCTTGTGTTTTTATTCTCTTGTTAGTTTGTGGGCATGCCAACATCATCTATTGTTGTGTATGTCCAAACCTGACCCCTCCTAGGGTCATATGGTTCATGCAATGTATTCCCAAAACCTCAGGC
This sequence comes from Nicotiana benthamiana, assembly GCA_034376525.1. Classification (NCBI taxonomy): domain Eukaryota; kingdom Viridiplantae; phylum Streptophyta; class Magnoliopsida; order Solanales; family Solanaceae; genus Nicotiana; species Nicotiana benthamiana. The sequence goes on from CM067326.1 coordinate 36,344,476, forward strand.
CTTTTTGTGCAACTACTGATTTCTGTGTATTTTAAGCTCTTCTACTACTGTTTTCAAATCACCCCTAAATACTTACTCTTTCCAACTCAGATTTTTTAAATAAATCTCTATGTTTTGCACTTTCACTATATTCCTAGAACCTAAGTTCTGCCCCTCTTATGTGACCTTTGACTGTCACACCTCCTTTTTCTACCCCCAAGGGGTATAATGGAGTGTTTTCCAATTTAAGTGACTATCGAAACGAGATTTTTTCATTTAAAATTCAGAGTCGCCACTTGGGATGGTTTATTTTCTAGTGTCCCAAGTCACCGGTTATTTTAAAATCCGAAATCGAGGAAAATTTGACTTTCTTTTTGAAGTCTGCGAACCAAAAATTCTGAATAAGAAATTCTATTAACCCAAGGGAAGGTGTTAGGCACCCCCAGATTCAGTGGTTCTAGCATGGTTGCTTAAACCATTATAACTGGCTTATTATCTGATTTTAATGCATGTTTTCACCTATGGTTCAATTTTAACTTTAAACTACTTTTATTTAATTATTTTTTAGGAGAGATTCAATGTCATCTAAAATACGCCTTCAACCACGTCACATAAATGCACTAGCGGTCCACGACACATTTTATCTAACGTTGTTGAGATTTGGATTTGGGTCACATAAATGCGCACCCGAGTTTAGGAAAGTAATTTTAAACAGCGCGCCTAAAGCAACTGTGATCTTTCAAATTAGCAAGGGCCATGGAAGATTCGATAATGGCACGCCTCGATTAATTAAATGACCTAGTCGACTGATTAAATGATTAAAGAATTTCCAATCATTAAGGCGAATGTTTAAACTTAATGTTAATAACCAGTTCATGAAATCGAGTTGAGTTACTGAAAGAGACCAGGCGGGCTGTGAGCCCAATGACCAATGGCCTATTATGCTAACAAACAAGATGACACAACTGGGCTCTATCACGAAGCTCATAGCTGGGATCTGCTAGTCAAAAGGAAATTTGGCGCACTTGGGACAATGCTAATAGCCCAGTTCAGTGATTTAAGCATTAACAATTAACGGTAAACCACATTGGTATGAAGATTCAGAGTTTGAACAATTGATTATTAACAGCCGTGTGCAGGATGTTTCATCATTTAAAGCCACCAATTCGAATTTCCAACAAGAAGAAAGCAATTTAAAGTTTCAGATAGACTTCATTCATTAAAAAAGGACTTGGAACTGCCTGACTCTAAACCTTGAAAGAAGGCAATCACTAACTGATTTCACCTAAACCAAATAGGAGTCTTTTCGTATTGCAACGTGGCACAACTAATTTTTTGCATCTTAAAATCAGAACTACTACATAATCAATATTTAAACTAACACACTCAACAGCTTCAGTAGAATATTATAGTCATTCGAATCATCTATTAAATACAATATCATGCACTGAATTTTTTCAAAACACCTAAACTAACATCTAGAAGAGGTAAACAACCTCAAGTTAATTAATAGAACTCACATGTCTTACTTCTGAACACGATCTCACATTAAAACTGATAGTACTAAAAGCATGGCTAAATGTATCTAACAACATTCTTATTAGCGCATAACTCAAGCCATACTAGACCAAATTACTCATCAGCTTTACAAATGCTTTAATATTAAGTTAATGAACACACAACCATACAACAAGACAACATAAACACAGAACCAAATAATTTAACATATGCTGTCATAAAACATGGTATCCTCAGCATGTTCGTTCCCATTTCAAGATGTCATTTGAAATCGAATGTGAACCTAGTTACAACAAAGACAACCACGAGAATTTGAGAATCAACTTAAAACAAAACCAAGCCATCAATTATAGCAGCAAAGATCAACAGTAAAACTGAATCAAACAGCTTCCAAAAAATCCAGCAATTTCATCTCTTTAAACCATTTTTTCACCCAGATAAAGCAAAAGTTCTTTGAAGCTTTTAATTTCCAGTTGAAACTCAAGATCAGTGAGCAAAATCAGAACCAATTTCCACCCCAAATGATACAGAAATCTCAATGTGTTTTCAGAATAACTTCTCTCAGCCGTTCTGCTTTTCATTATCTTTTAATCTCAAAATGGTTTGCCTTGTGTATGAAGAAACAATCCTTTTATACGGGGCCTTTAGGGCAGCAAAGAATAAGCTAGTTTATTGTCCTTAGGTCCTTTTCCAATCTTCATTTTTGCTATTGTACCCAAGTTGAAATCAATTTTTCGAAGTTAGTCCCAAACCCCTCTTCCTAAAAGCTTCCTAAGTTAGTTATGCAAGATTCCCTAAGCTAAACTACCTAAAATGCCCTTTAAACCCTTACTTTTTTACTTTCAAGAAATCACTCCTACGTCAAGTTAAACCAGGACCAACCTAACCCATGGGCTTATGTACTAGCAGCCCTGATTGAATCTCAAACCATCAAGGAATGGACTCAAATGGAAATTCCAGCAAGACAAACCCTGAATTAACACAACGGATTTAAAAAATGGCACTTGGAAACAATTGTTTGTAAACAAATACACTTATCTAATTGGGACTATTATTGATTGAAAGAGGCAGTCAATAAGCAATTAAATTAAATATACTATTATGCTAACTATTAAACACAAACTAAACCTTAAAAAAACTGGAGACCGAATGACCTAATGGTAAATTTATGACTCCAAACTTAAAATAACTGACTAAACCTAACACTAATTACTCGTTTCATTTTTCAATCAAAATAAAAATAGAAAGAGTAGAAGGAGATGACGAAAGAGGATAGTGAGAAAATAGAAGAAAGGAAAAAGGAAATGAGTACCTAACTATGGTTGTCCGGTTGTTCGGCTAGACCCGTCTTCTTCGATTTCAATCCAAAAAGAGGTGTCAAATGAATGTTCCCCTTTGAGAACAGACAAGGGACACTTTTTTCTGCTCAAATCGTTTTAGAAACCTATGCACGCCCGCCTAGATGTGATCTTTGTGAGGTTTGAGGAGGACTTGATGGGATTGACTTCAGGTTTTTGGGAAGAGCAAGAAATGGTGAGTGTTTGGGTCTGATTTGGTTGAATTAGGGTTTGAACTCTAATTTTTAGATTTAAGATTCGACGAGATCGAGGGGGATTCGAGGGGAACTACATTGAGATTTGGAAAAAGAAGGATGAGAGGGTTCTGGTGTGTTAATTTGGGGTGGATTGGGGTAGTTTATGGCATCAACAGTGGCGGAGATGATGGAGGTTGGGGGGAGGGCTCTAGGTTTCCTAGGCTAGAGACGATGAGGATTTTAGAGGGAGGTTTTTAAGCGGGGGGGGGGGGGGGTAGGGCTATTTCGAACAATTTTATATGGGGGAAGGGGTCGAGTGCTGGTCAGTTAGATCAGATGAGATTAACGATTGGGATGGGAAAGCTTAAACAGTGTCCTTCTATTTAAAGAGGGGGTTTGGACCAGGTAGCACATGTTTTTTGTGCTGATTTGGTTGGGCTTAGCTGGATAATAGGTGAAATTTGATTTGGACTTGTGTGAATCAAATTAAAATGGCCCAAAAGATCAGGCTTTTCATTTCCCTTTCCTTTTCTTTCAATTTTTCAATTCTAAAATTATTTCTCTTCTTTCCAATTTAAAAATAAAAATCCAATTTAATTCTTAAACCAAACTATCCTACCATATTAAATTAATTATCTCTAAATACTTATTTTCACAACTAATTAAATACAAAATTAAAAGAAAACTACCAAAATTCAAAGCTAAAAATCAAACAATGTGAAAACAAATTATTTTTTAATTTTCTATTTTTGTAGCACAACTAAATTACTAATTAATTTTAAAATACACTAAGTAAAAATGCAATGTATTTTTTGTATTTTTCATGAATTAAATAAAATAAATTGCACAGATAAATGAAAATAATTAACAAAAAATTGCTACAAAATCTACAAAATTGCAAATAATGGGAAAAATTATTTTCTTGAATTTATGGGAGTAACTTACATAGGGCAAAAACTACATGCTCACAGTTTTCATTCTTTGCTCGGAAACACAAGTAATTTTTGTGCAAAGATAAAGTGAGCAGATACGAGCTATTATTGCCTTTTTGAATACTCTGTGGGAAGTATTTTTGAAAGATTTGACCGCACCCTACCTTCGATGTTGCCTACATATCCTTGGCTGTAAAAGAATCAGGTCAGTGTACGGAAGTTTCAGTAGCTGGGACTATCATGAAGCTGTGATTTCACTGTTGCTGCTGCTACTGCTTGCTAAACCCCTTATTACACCGAGGAAAAATAAAAAAAGCTAGACTAAACTATGCTCTATGCATTACAAGATCCTATCTATATCCTCAAACTTGATCTTGTAGTTCCTGTTGCTCTGTTGGCTTATACTCTCCGGGTGAAATTCCTTTGTTGCTGACTTGAATTGTAATCTGAGATGCTTTTCCCTTTTCTTCAGGTGGGTGCCTAATTGATGAACTTGAACCGTCTTCCTTTGAATATTGTTGCTTCCCTTCGTTCTTTAGGTAGACTCCTAATTATCAACACTTAAACTGCTTCCTTTCGTTCTTCAAGTGGACTCCTGATTATCAACACTTGAACTGCTTCCTTCGTTCTTCGAGTGGCTTTCTGATTAGCAACAGTTGAATTGCTGCTTTCTTTCGTTCTTCAGGTGGGCTCCTAATTACCAACACTTGAACTGCTGCTTCTCTTCATTCTTCAGGTGGGCTCCTGATTACCAACACTTGAATTGCTGCTTTCTTTCGTTCTCTAGGTGGGCTCCTGATTAGCAACACTTGCTGCTTTCCTTCGTTCTTTAGGTATGATCCTAATTGCCAACACTTGAATTACTACTTCCCTTCATTGTCTAGGCAGGCTCCTGATTTGCAACACTTGCGTTGCTTTCCTTTGTTCTTCAGGTGGGCTCCTAATTACCAACACTTGAATTGCTGCTTCCCTTCGTTCTCCAGGTGGGCTCTTGATTACCCACACTTGAACTGCTTTCTTTCGTTCTCCATGTAGTCTCCTGATTACCAACACATTAATTGCCTCTTCCCTTCTTTCTTCAGGTGGGTGCCTGATTTCAATAAAATAGGCAAAACAAAGAGATTTTTCTGCCCCATTTTGGTAGCTTGGCATATCTGTGAGTGTTAATTGAATCATGTTACCAAATATCTCTATAAATCTATAATCTAGATCCCATTATCCGGGAGGGTCCTGAAAGCTTCTAATAAATTTCCAGTTTTAAAGCTAAATTGTATCTTCAAAAGGTATGACTTCTGCCAACTCTTGTTATCTAAGAAAGTCTTAAAACCATATCTCATTATCCAGGAGGGTCCTGAAAATCAAAATCAAGTCTTATCTTAAAAGTGAAAATTTTTTAAGGCTAAATTATACTTCCTTACGGTAGTACTTATGCTAAATCTTGTTATCTAATAGAACTTTTACAGCTAGGTCCCATATTCAGAAGGGTCCAGAAAATTTCAAACTGAATCCTATCCTAAGAATGAAAACTTCAAAGCCAACTTATATTTCTTCGGGTCAAGACTTATGCTTGATCTTGTTACTCATGTATGTTTGAATTTTATACTAGGTCCCATTATCCAGGCGGTCCTGAGAATTTACAGTCAAACCTGTACGGTGCTTGGTCTTCCTTGCGGAGGGTTTCTCTAAACAAACAAATTTTCTTGCCCCTATTTCAAATCAAAGGCAAATCTTGCCAGTTAAAAAATGTGCTGGTTAGTTTGTGGCTTTTTGGTGAAGGTGGTTCTTCCTTGCCGTGCTTTGCTTTGACTGGCTGCCTTGAATCGGCCAAATTTTGACTTTCTGACTGATCCTCAAATTCAGGACCGTGGATGGCCCGTGTGCTCTATAATCCAACCATTGTTTTACATTTCTGGCCTTTCTATTTGAACCTCGACATCTCCGACAAAATTACTAAACCATTCCATCGATTGAACTCTTGCTGACATTTTACGTCCCACTTTATATCATACTATATTTGGTATGTTCTGGATGCCCTGTGATTTGTGCAATTTTGGAAGTTGGTAGTGAACTTTTAAATTCCTTCTTATTTGCTTATACAAGACTGACATTGGAAATATCTTAGAGAAATACAAAAAAAAAAGTAAAACAATAACTCTGAGAGGTTGGAACAAGGAAGAAAAATCCAAAACTGGATGACTGTTTGAAGGGGAAAAAGAAAATAGACTTATCTGAGTGAAGCGGTTGGTACCAATGATCATGAAATGCATTTCAGATCAATAAACCTAGTGTATTTAACCCATCAACTTTCAGTTGTCATACTTTGTGCCCCAGGGTCTCCATAACGAGATTCTTTTTCCCAATCACTGACCTTGTTCGGCTTGTAGTGCCCTGAAGGGTTTTCACCAACAAATCTCTCTCATTGGTTCATATCTCAACCCACTGTCGCCTTACAACGCCTATGAGGATTTTCACCAATAAGACTGTCTCATTTTTCATTTTTCCTGCTTAAATCGGAGTGTTGTCCCTGATATGAATTACTGTTTCTTGCTTGACTTGGAATTTCTCAAAGATTGATAGAAAGGTCTTTCTTTAGACCGTAATGTGAGTTTTTGGATAGAGGTAGGAATAAAGGATATTAAAAAGTCTCAAACAACTCAACTGGGTTCAAAATTACAACTTTGGAATAAGATTTCTTACCACAATCACAAGTGCTACCCAGTTTCTTTGCTTGGGGACTTTTGAATTTTATTTTGATGGGACCGAACCGTGAGGCTGCCTACGTATCCTTAAAATGAATCAGGTCAAAGATTGTTCATGTCATAAGGAATGCTTTATGGTTGTGATTTTTCTCTTTTCTTTTCTTTTTCTTTCTCTTTTCGTCACTCTTTCCATTCTTTTCTTTCTCTTTTTCTTTCTTTTTCTTTACTTATATTTTGCGTTCGGATTTTTAAATTTTATTACTGATTCTAAAAGAGGGGTATAAAAGGAAATAAGTAAATAAGGCTCAAAGGGGTAACAATGGATAAAATGTTTAGATAGCTGAATAAAATGCCTTCGTCATTCCAAACTCCAATACATGAAAAGTACAAACAAATACAATTTAAACCAAAGAAGTAATATATAATATCGCTTGACTGCATCAGAATTGATAGTCACGTCTGTACATTTGCCTTCTATATCTGTTACATACAATACACCATTGGACAACACTCTCTTTACAATGAACATCCCTTGCCAATTTGGGGCGAACTTGCCTTTTTCTTCAACCTGATGTGGAAGGATGCGTTTCAATACTTGCTGGCCCACTTCAAATTTTCGGGGACGTACCTTTTTTTTATTGACCCACTCATCATCATCAATTTCGGCTTCAACAACAATCCGAAGAGATGGGATTTCAACTTTCGCGGCTATCACTGTTTATGTGCCATACACAAACAAATAAGGAGTCACAGCTACTGAAGTACGAACAGTAGTGCGATAACCTAACAACACAAAGGGCAACTTCTCATGCCATTGCCCGGAAACTTTCACCATTTTTTGATGTTTCTTCTTTTTCTTCTTGTTGGATGCCTCGACTGCTATGTTCTCCTTGGGGCGGTATGGAGTGGAATTGCAATGCGTAATCTTAAACTATTGACATACCTCTTTCATCAAATGCCTATTGAGATTAGCACTATTATTTGTGATGATTACCTTTGGGATCCCGAGCCAACAAATAATATTTGAGTAAGCAAAATCGAGCACTGCTTTCTTGGTCACGGACTTGAAGGTTTTAGCGTAAACCCACTTGGTGAAATAATTAATAGCCACCAGAATGAACCTGTATGCTGCTGGATCAATTGGTCCGAAGACATTCATACGCCAAGCAACAAAGGGTCATGGTACAGACATTGCATGTAATTCAGATGGTGGATTATGAACCAAATCTGCGTGTACTTGGCATTGATGACATTTGCCCAAAATACTGATACAATCTTGTTCCATGGTGAGACAATAATAACTTGCTCGTAGAATATTCTTTGCTAGAACATACCCATTCATATGTGGTTTACAGACTCTAGAATGTACTTTGGTCATGATAGCCGTGGCCTGTCTAGCATCTATGCATCTTATCAATCCAAGATCTGGAGCTCTTTAGTACAATACTCCTCTACTGAAGAAAAATCCACTTGCCAAACGACGAATCGTTCTCTTTTGATCACCCGTGGCCTGTACCGGATACATACACATCCTGATATATTCCTTGATGTCTTGAAACCATGGTTCACCTTCAAGTTCTTCTTCAACCATATTATAGTAAGCATGCTGATCACGGACTTGAATATGCAGAAAGTCGACATAAGCTTTATCCGGATGGTGCAACATTGATGCTAAAGTAGCTAAAGCATCGGCAACCTCATTATGGATTCTTGGGATATGCCTGAACTCCACTGATCAAAATCGTCGATAAAGATCGTGAAAACATTGTCGATATGGTATGAGCGTTACGTCCCGTATTTCACATTCTCCTTGAATCTGGTGCACCAGGAGGTCTGAGTCTCCCAAGACCAGGATGTCCTAGACACCCATGTCTACAGCTAATCTCAAATAAAAAATTTTGTGCCTCGTACTCATCCATGTTGTTGGTACTATAGAAACGAAGTTGTGCCATAACAAGGTAGTGATGCCCTGTTTTAGAAATAAGTACAGCTCCTATCCGAACGCCTTTCATGTTGGCAGTTCCATTAAAGAATAGTTTCCAACCTGGTTTCTTAGTCTGCTCCAGTTCGTCAATATGTATCTTCATTGGGAAAATAAGTTCTCAACAGTTCATATTCTTCATCGACCGGGTTCTCGGTCAAATGATCAGCCAAACATAGATAATGTCAAATTCCGTGAGCAAGATTTGCCATTTTGCGATCCTTCCTGTGGGCACGGTCTTATGAAATATGTACTTTAAGGGATCTAAGTGAGAGATGAGGTAAGTTAGTGTAGGACGACAAATAATGCTTCGATTTCTGTGCTACCAAAGTTAGGGCGCAACACGTCCTTTCAAGGTGACTGTACTAGACCCATAGTAAGTGAACTACTTGCTGAGATAATTGATGGCTTGTTCCTTTCTGCCAGTGACATCATGTTGACCCAATACACAGCCAAATGAATTGTCCAATATTGTCAAATACAAAATTAAGGGCCTCCCAGGTTCCGATGGGACCAACACAGGGGGGTTTGACAAATATTCTTTGATTCTCTCAAATGCTTCTTGGCATTCATCAGTACATATGACCGTATCATCCTTCTTCAGAAGCTTAAATATTGGCTCACAATTCAACATGAGTTGAGCAATAAACCTGCTGATGTAATTTAATCGCCCGAGCAAACTCATCACTTCAGTCTTGTTCCTTGGAAGTTGCAATTCTTGAATGGCTTTGACCATTGATGGGTCCAACTCAACGCCATGAAAACTGATTATAAATCCAAATAATTTCCCATGGAACACCAAATGTGCATTTCGCAGGGTTGAGCTTAAGATTGTACCTACGGAGCCTCTGGAAAAAGTTCCTCAAATGTTTGACGTGGTCAGACTGCTTCCTGGACTTTATGATCACATCGTCAACGTAGAACTCAATTTCCTTATGTATCATGTCATGAAATATGGTCACATCACCCTCATGTATGTTGCCCCAGCATTTTTCAGATCGAATGGCATCACTCGGTAGCAATAAGTTCCCCATGGTGTGATGAATGCTGTCTTTTCCGCAGCCTCTTCTTCCATTAAGATAAGTTGCCCCAGCATTTTTCAGATCGAATGGCATCATTCGGTAGCAATAAGTTCCCCATGGTGTGATGAATGCTGTCTTTTCCACAGCCTCCTCATCCATTAAGATCTGATGAAATCCCGCATAGCAATCCACAAAAGACCGAATCTCATTCTTGGAACAATTATCAATAAAAATGTGAATATTTGGCAATGGGAAATTTTCCTTTGGACTTGCTTTGTTGAGATCATGATAATCAACACACATTCTAGTTTTACCATCTTTCTTCAACATAGGCATAAGATTGGCTAACCATGTGGGATACCGTGTGACTCAAATGACCTTTGCGTCAAGCTTCTTTGTGACTTCTTCTTTGATCTTTACACTCATGTCAGTTTTGAACTTTCTCAACTTCTGCTTGACGAGAGGGAATGCCGGGTCAGTTGGTAATTTGTGAACCACCAAGTCAGTGCTTAGACCCGGCATGTCGTCATATAACCATGCAAAAATATCTTTATATTCAAACAATGCATTAAATATTTCTTCTCTGATCTGTGGCTCAAGATGGACACTTATCTTTGTTTCTCTGACATTATTTGGGTCCCCTAAAATGATTTCTTCTGTATCATTTAGGTTAGTCTTGGGTTTTTCTTCAAAATGATTAATTCCTTACTAATCTCTTCAAAGGCCTCATCCTCATCATATTCTGATTCATCATCACACTCTATTTCTTGAATTATTATTTCAGAATTAGATTGACTTTTAAGACTGGGCTGAAGAGTCCTCATGCATGTCATGTCATTGAAACCAACATAAAATGAACTGTACAAAGGAGAAAAGAAAAATAAAAAATAAACTATCATGAATGATGAAAAAGGGAAATTGCATTTTATTGAAAATAAAAGATAACAAGGTTTATACATCTAAACGGACGTAACATAGAATCTGAATTACAACCCTGGAATAATCCAGATAAACTGAAAGAAAATCAAAGCAAACTACCAAAATTCCTTCTGGGTAGGGAGAGGAGTAGCCTTTCAATTGTTAAGCTTTGCATTCGGCCCGACAAACTATACATCTGCTTTGCTAGAACCTTCTCCAACTTCCACCATGTTCACATCATCGAACAAGCTCTGGAACCTTTTAATTAACTCTTCATCAATGTTAACCACAGAACTTGGAACTGTTGTCACTGGGCGTTTCCTGGCACCGAGCTTGACAAAGACCTAGAGAGACGCGGGATAGGCTTTGGAAGTGCCCACGCCCTTTGTTTCAACTTTCTAACCCTTTTCACATCTGCTTCTATGGGTTTGAATCCGAGACCAAACATACCCAAGTTTTCAGGGAGTGATACCGGTTGTATGATACTTGTAGAGATGCACCCAAAGCTTTACAAGGGACAAAGCTATTTTTTAACATTTCAAAGGCTACCGTGACTGATGCGGAGGTTACCTTTAGAGTTGGAACACATTCCCCTTCTGGAATCTTCTGGACCGACACTGTTTCAAAAACTTGATAAACCTAGGGCCTTTCATCATCTTCAACCTCAATGAACGGGACAACCACATCACTGTGAGCACACAAATTATCCTTGCCATGCACGCCGATCTCTTGTCTATCCGATTCAAACTCGACCATTTGGTGCAGAGTAGACGAGACTGCTTTGGCGGCATGAATCCAAGGTCGACCTAACAACAAATTGTAGGATACGGCTACGTCCAGCGCCTGGAACTCCATGGTGAATTCCATCAGTCCTATTGTCAACTCAAGCACTATATCACTAACTGAATTTTTCCTTCCATCGTCAAATCCCTGAACGCAGATGCTGTTCTTGTGAATTCTCTCATCATCTACTTTCAACTTGTTCAGTGTAGAGAGGGGGCAAATGTTTGCACTGGAACCATTGTCAACAAACACCCTGGTAACCATAGAATCTTCACATTTTACCATGAGATAGAGAGCTATGTTGTGCTTAGTACCTTCCATATGCAACTCATCATCAGAGAAAGTGACCCTGTTCACCTCGAATGTCTTCTTGGTGATCTTTTCCAGATGGTTTACTGAAATTTTGTCTGGAATATGAGCCTCGTGTAGAATATTCATCGAAGCCCGACGATGCTCATCTGAGTGAATTAGCTATAATAACAATGAAATCTGAGCAAACATCTTCTCAGCTGCTCCACGATGGAATAGTCGTGTGGCTTCATTTTTCTCAGAAATTCCTCTGCTTCTTCCTCAGTGACTGCGTTCTTTACTAGAATTGAATTATCTTTGGATGCTTTAATTTTTCTTAACTCTTCTGGGGCAAAGCATCTCCCCTAACGAGTTAATCCATGGGCTTCATTAACTTTTTCTTTCACTTCCTTCCCCTTATATGTCACTATTACTCGTTCATAGTTCCACATGATAGCCTTGGCGTTGATTACTAGCGACTAGGTTACAGGCTTGATGATGATAGGATCCGTACGGGCACCCTCTACAATTACGACAGACTTGTTTGCCACTCCTGGAACAACCACTTTTGACTTTTCTTGTTTTGCTGCAGCATCACTTGGGGACCCTTTTTTTGACTGCCGCAGATGGTTCACCGTTTATCCCGTTCAACTTGTTCACTGATCCTTCAACTATTGGTGTCACGCCTTCTTTTGGATACTACACCCCGCGAAGGGCGTAGAAAGGGAGTTTTTTTTTCCAATTTAAGGACAATCGAAACTGGATTCAATTATTTAAGAGATTTCAGAGTCGCCACTTAGGATAGTTAAATGTCCCAAGTCATCGACTTAAATCCCAAATCGAGGAAAGTTTGATTCTGTTCAACAATCAGCGAGCCAGAAATCCAGGTAAGGAATTCTCTTATCCCGGGAGAAGGTGTTAGGCATTCCCGAGTTCCATGGTTTTAGCACGGTCACTCAACTGTTGTAGTTGGCTTAATTGTCTGATTTTAATGCATTTTTACCTATGTGCCAATTTTATCTTTTAGCCACTTTTAGTATTATTGTTTAAAGAAAATTGCAACGTCGTTAAAACACGCCTCGAACCACGTCACATAAATGCACCCGTGATTTTTGACATATTTTAATATCGTTGGAATTTGGATTTGGGTCACATAAATGTGCACCCGAATTTAGAAAAGTACATTGTTTTGAGAACACGCCTAAAGCGACTACGCGTTATTATTTTTGCGAGGGCAATGAAAATTAGCTGAACGACACACCTCAAATTCTATATATTTTAAGCATTTAACTTAAATGAGAGCCACACATTTGTGATTTCGTTGGTAAACACATGCAATTTATCAGAATCATATACCAAATTCATAGGCTTTTGAATTTGATTTTGAGCTATAACTGCGTCTACAACTTTAGAATATTTGGAAGCTTTCCTATAAACATGAACATTACTAAGTTAAATTTCTCTTAAACCAAGGCTAGCATTAGAACTAACTAGAAACCTTTTACTATTTAAACAACATCCAATTATGCATTGCACATGCCCAGTATTATTTCATTATACCAAGCATATGGCGCTAAATTAAAGGAACTATAACATGATGATAAACATCTTGACAAGTTCAATTCTGGACCTGGACCTCTATGTGAGATATATCATCAAAGGCATACACAATTACACTAAATGACTAAACTGGAACCAATATAAACCCATGATCCTAAATTGCATTAACACGTATAAAACATCCATGATGAAAGACTTAAAAAACAAGTATTCCAACCACTTAATCTGCAGGTCTCAGTCCATTTTCAAAATATATTAAAAGTCTAAGTGCTTCCAATCAACTGTACCTTCATAAGTTCGAGTACAGACTTAACAAATAGGTTGTCATACAAAATAAAACTATACCAACAAAACTAATCCCAATCTGATGATGAACAAACAACAGAAGACTATTATTGCTCCTCAACATGAACTACATGAGCTCGTACGTGCACTTCATATACAATAGGTCCAAGGCATACCCGGATTTCAAAACAAAAGCAAAAATGGAAATTTAGCAGTAGGATCAGCCCCAACAACAAAATCAACCCAGAAATAACCAACGAGAACAGTTTTGCAGCCAAATTCAAACCAGCATAAAGATGAAATGATATCCAACAACCAAAATGCAGCCAAAACTTGAACGAAAACACTTGAAAACCAACAAGTTCTATTAGACTTATAATTATCCAGGAATTGTTTTAGAAATCAAAACCTCAAAAAGCTCAGAAAATCTTTTGTGGAACAGTAAAACTCTGTATTTTTAGCTGCCTGTATTTTCTGTGGTTTTTAGCTCTCTCAAACCTTCCCCAGACATCTAGTCTGCCTTGAAAGGCAACTTTACAATGCCTTTATAGGCAAGCAAAGTAGGGTAGCCTCTAAGTCTTAATTTTGCATTATTTCCCTTTTTGAATTTTCGTTTTTGCCTAAATGTCCTTAATTAGAACACGAAATATCACTTTAAACCCTTCACTCAGCTTCTAGGAAGCTTCCTAATTGGTTATTTTAAGGATTATCTCAATCAATTACCTGCATTACCCCTCAAAGACCCTGAAATTACCTCTCACCTCAAATGAACCAGTTGGCCAATCTGAAGATCACGTGGATCAAGCCTGCCCAAAGGCCATATCAAAAGGAACTGGTTTCTTGAAACGGGCCAATAATGACCCAAACAATTGGCATTTGAAATTCCAACTGACTCAGTCTACATTAAGGGTGAATTGAAGAGGAGGAATAATTCTGACAACCCCGATAGAACTAAGCATTCGTTCGAAATTAACGACTAAACCGGCAAAAATGAGAATCAAGTAGAAAAAACCCCGATGAAACAATTAATTCTAATCATGCGTCCAAACTAAGAACATTCGAAATCACATAAATGTAAACAGAAGATGGGAACTCAGAAACTAATGCTCAAACAAAAAACTATCAACAAAAATGCAACATATGCAAATACTGACTAATCAAAACTAAGTAATCAAAACCAATCAAACCATAAATCAATCCTAAAATAGAAAACATACTGAGATGAACAAAAACAAAATAAAAATCAGAAAGCTAATGCATAAAAAAAAGAAAATCTACAGATAAAAGAACGAAAAAGAAATTCAAGAAAAACTCATTGATTTGGTCTTCATCTGCGTGTACCTTGAATTTGATTTTAAGATAATGTTATGTCTCTATTTTGTCAAAAACAAACATATAACATTAATTAAAAATAACTCGAATACTTTAAACTCCAGAACAAGTTGAGATTTTCGAAACCTAGATCTGAAATTCATGGGGTTTCATTTGGAGTTGGAGGGTTTTTGTTTGAGAATTGGGATGAGGGGGTCAAGAACGCTATAGTGTGTGATTTTGCTTGTAATTGGATGAGTTAGGGTTTTTGGCCAGAATTTGAATTCAATATTCGAGGAGATTGGCGATGATTTGAAAGAAAGTAATATTATATTTGTAACAAGGAGGTTGAGATGCGGTAGTGGTGTAAATTTGAGGGTGTTTGGTAGCCGGCTGCCAGTGGAGGTAATTTCCGGCCGACGGCAGACGACGGAGGGTGGTGGAGACAGGAAAGAGGTCTCTAGGGTTCACGAGAGAGACGTACGGGGGGATAGGTATGGTTCAGACATATTTATATTAAACCTAGACCAGTTCCAGAACTTTTGATCTATTAAGATTAACGATCCAGACCAATGAGCGACAAACAGTGTCGCTTAAAGGGGGAAGGGGTTGGACCGGGTCTGAGGGTGTTTGGGCCTGGATTGGGGAAGGTTTTGGGCGTTTGGGTTGGTTTTTTGGCCCAAAACTGCGTGACCTGATTTTAATTAATAATTTTCTTTTGTTGGTTTTATTTTCCTCTTTTTTTTCAAAATAATAAAAAAATCTAAATTAATTCTTGAAACCTAATTGACCAAAATATACTAATTAAGCCTAAATGATAATTATCAAAATTAATTAACCAAACAATAAAAAGGAAATTACTCCAAATTTAAATTTAGAGAAAAGAATGCAAATTAACCTATTTTTGGTGATTTTCTTTTATTTAAAACGACTTCATTATAAAAATGCAAAATTAACTCCCAAATGCAAATGCAACACATTTTTTTTTATCTTTTCACTAATTAGAATGCACATACAAAAATGCAAGCAATTAACAGAATATGCCACGAAAAATCCTCAGAAATGCAAATACAGAAAGAAACTATTTTGTTTTGAATTTATGGGAGTAATTCTTGTAGGGAAAAAAATCACATGCTCACAGCTGCCCCTCTGTGTCCGGAAATGCGAAGAGTTTTCGTGCAAAGATAAGTGAGCGACCATGAGAGATTTTTGCCTGCTTGAATACTCCATGAGAAGAATTTTGAAAATCTTGACCGCACCCTGCTTCAGAGGTTGCCTACATATCCTCGGCGAAAGAGGAATCAAGTTAGTGTAGTTCAGGAGTGTTTGGTAGCTGGGACTACAGAAGCTATGATTTCACTGCTGCTGCTGCTGCTACTGCTGCTAGACCCCTTATTACACCTTGTGAAAAATAAAGAACCTAAACTAAGCTATGAACTATGGATTACAAAAGAACCTATCTACGTCTTCAATCTTTCTCTTGATCTTTGTTGTTTTGTCGCCTTGTATTTCTCCTGTAAAACTTATTGTTGCCTTGTTGACTTGTATTTCTTCCTGTAAAACTTCTTGTTGCCTTATTGACTTATTGTTTTCTCTTCTCCTTTGTTCGATACTGAATTATTGGACTCGAAATGTATTCCCTCATTTTGGAGGTGGGCGCCTGATTGCCAAACTTGTAACTTGAAAAATATTCCCTTGTTCTCTAGGTGGGCGCCTGATTACCAAGACTTGAAATTTGAAAAATATTACCTTGTTCTCCAGGTGGGCGCTGATTACCAAAACTTGAAATTTGAAAAATAATCCCTTGTTCTACAGGTGGATGCCTAATTACCAAAATATGTAATTTGAAAAACATTCCCTTGTTTTACAAGTGGGCGCCTGATTACTAAAACTTAAAGTTTGAAAAGTATTCTCTTGTTCTCCAGGTGGGCACTTGATTACCAAAATTGCAACTTGAGAAGTATTCCCTTGTTCTATAGGTGGGCGCCTAATTACCAAAACTTGCAACTTGAGAAGTATTACCTTGTTCTCCAGGTGGGCGCCTGATTACCAAGACTTGCAACTTGAAAAGTATTCCCTTATTCTACAAGTGAGCGCCTGATTACCAAACTTGTAAATTGAAAAATATTCCCTTGTTCTCTAGGTGGGCGCCTGATTACCAAGACTTGAAATTTGAAAAATATTCCCTTGTTCTCCAGGTGGGTGCCTGATTACCAAAACTTGAAATTTGAGAATGTTATCTTGTTCTCCAGGTGGGCGCCTGATTACCAAGACTTGAAATTTGAAAAACGTTCCCTTTTTCTCCAGGTGGGCGCCAGATTACCAAAACTTGAAGTTTTAAAATATTCCCTTGTTCTACATGTGGGCACCTGATTACCAAAACTTTAATTTGGAAAACATTTCCTCGTTCTACAGGTGGGCGCCTGATTACCAAAACTTGAAGTTTGAAATGTATTCCCTTGTTCTGCAGGTGGACGCCTGATTACCAAAACTTGCAACTTGAAAAGTATTCCCTTGTTATACAGGTGGGTGCCTGATTACCAAAATTTGAAATTTAAAAAATATTCCCTTGTTCTACAGGTGGGCGCCTGAATACCAAAACTTGCAATTTAAAAAGTATTCCGTTGTTCTACAGGTGGGCGCCTGAATACCAAAACTTGAAATCCTTAAATGTATTCCCTTGTTGTACAGGTGGGCGCCTAGATACAAAATTTGAATCTTGAAATGTATTCCCTTGTTCTATAGGTGGACGCCTGATTGCCAAAACTTGAAATCTTGAAAAATATTCCCTGAGACTGCTGCTTGTGTACTTGAAGACAACAAACAAAACAAGAGAAATTTTTTCTGCCCCAGTTTGGTGTTGGATGCATCTGTGAGTGTTAATCAAATCCCATGACAACTTCAAAATTAGGCTGTGTTCTCAAAAGGTATTATTTTTTACAATGTTGTTTTATCTGAATTGTATCTGCTGGGGATCTAATGAGGATCAGTGATTGAAGCTACTTCCCATTATCCGGGAAAGTCCTGACAACTCTTAACTAGATGTCCAAATGTGTCTGCTGGGGATTAGTATTCAGAGCTACATCCCATTATTCAAGCGGGTCTTGACGACTCTTGTTGGGGAAATATTTGCGCCCGCCCACGTTACCCGTGCTTATTTGTGTTTTCACCTATGTCCCATTTTTTAGAAGGATCGTGACAACTCTTAACTGAATCCTATATCAATATGCAGGTCATTTTATGTCCTTCGCCGTCCATTTTTACCTTTAACCTTTAGATAAGTCCCCTTTTCCAAGAGTGTCCTGAGGGTTCCAGATTAAATGCCAATTCTAACTTCCTGTTATTTCTACTGGGGATCATTGTTCAGGCGAGTTCCGACGACTCTTAGTGGAGAAGGTGTTTGTGCCTGCCCATGTTACCCGCACCTGTTTGAGTTTTAACTGAGTCCCACTCCAGGAGGGTCTTAAAAATTTCAAATTGCATGCCCCTTTTAACTCCCGGTTGTCTCTGTTAGGGTTGCTAATTAAAGTTCCCTCCATTGTGCTCTTGCTGGGAAGAATATACATGACGGATTATGTTCCTTTTTGAGTTTTAACTGGATCCCATTTTCCAAATGAGCCTTGAGATTTTTATCATACATGCTATATGCCTGCCTTCCCCTGTGGGTAGTCTCCCTTCGGATCTTCCAGAATATTTCCGCCTATGTGTCAATCAAAGAAAACTTGTCATTTTGAAAAGTGGTGGTTAGCTTGCAGCATTCTTTTTGGAAGCGGCCTCCCCTCTGTCATGTTCCGTTGTGTTCAAATTTCCATGTTGATGATGAGTTGCCTGAGTTGGTTGGCTGATCCTCGAACCTTTATGGCTTTATTTTTCTCCCCCCGTTGTTGTGGTACACTCCTGGCCCCTTTGCCAGAATTCTTACATCTTTCCTAAGATTACTAAGTCAATTTACTAAGCTTGGCTGACCCTCTAACCTTTTTGGCTTTACTCTGCTCCTCATCTTTGCGTTGCATCTCCGACCCCTTTGCCAAACTCTTGCCTCTCGAGTCAATCTTATCATTGAAGCTTTTGTTAATCCCTCCCCTTACAATTTCAACCTTTGCTGCCTTTGTTATTATTGAAGCTTTTGTGAATCCCTCCCCTTACTGTTTCAACCTTCGCTGCCTTTGTTATCATTGAAGCTTTTTGGAATCCCTACCATTACTGTTACAAACTTTGCTGCCTTTGTTACGTTTTTGGGAAACATGTGCTTTGCCCCTTTGGGGCCGGTAGTAAACTTTTAAATTTCTCTCATGTTTGCTTAAACAAGATGACTTTGGAGACGCGAAAGAGAATTAAATGCAATGACTCATAATTGTTTTAAAGTGAAAGAATTCCAAATTTAATCATTGTTGAGGGGAAGAGAAAAGAAACTTATCTGAGGAAGAACAACTGGTTTTTCATGATGATGATATACACTTCGTCTTAGTCGACCCAGTCTGTTCTAATGATCGACCTTCGATTTCTATGCTTTTGTCGTTGTGACCATTTTTAACCCCATTCTTTTAACCAAACCCCACCATTGCTTGAATTACAGTGTTTTGAACGGATTTCCACCAATAGCCCTTTTTATGTTGTTGTCTTTTGCCTTGCCTTCGCCTTATGGTGCCTGTGAGGGTTTTCACCAATAAGACTCTCTCATTTTATTATTTTCCTGCATGAACTAGAGTGTTGTCCCGCGGTATTGTCCACCTCTTCTTGATCGCCTCGGCATTTTGTAAAGACTGATCAGGAGGTCTTTCTTTGGACTGTAGTATAGGCTTTTGGATAAGGTTGGGAAGAGAAGGGTATATAATGCTCAAAATCACTCCTATGGGTTCAGATTTTTCAACTTTCGGAATCCAATTTATCATAACAAACACAATTTCTGCCCCAATTTCTTGCTTGGGGCTTTTGGATTTTATTTGAACATGTCCGAGCCGTGAGGCTGCCTATGTATCCTTAAAAGGAATCAGGTCAAAAGTAGTTCCTACCCATTCTTTGTTTGTTGTTGTTTGTCTGTTGTCTTTTTCCTTTTCTCTTTTTGCTTTTATTTTCTTCTTTTCTTTTCTTTGTTTTGTTTTCTTTCTTTCTTTCTTTTCTTTTTTTCTCTTTCCCCCCATTTTTTTTCTTTCATTTTTTCATTTGCTTCTCTCCTTTCATGGTCTTCTCGTAATCGCGTTTCTAACTATCGTTACTGACTCCGAAAGAGGGATATGAAAAGAAAGTAATTGAAGCTCAAGAAGGGTTATCAAAGGGTAAAGTTTTTAGATAGCTGAATAAAATGCCTTCGTTATTTCAATCTCTAAAATATGCCAAGTACAAACAACATGCTAAGTATAGACAATGATTCAAACAAGAGAAAGTCATCTATAATATCTTTTAACTGCATCTGAATTGATGGCCATTTCCACACATTTTCCTTCCACATCGGTTAGATATAATGCCCCATTGGAAAACACTCTTGACACGGCAAATGTTCCTTGCCAATTTGGGGCAAACTTTCCCTTTGCCTCTGCCTGGTAAGGAATGATGCTTTTTAACACCAACTGACCCACTTCAAACCTTCTTGATGCACTTTTTTGTTATATGCTCTAGCCATTCTCTGTTGATACAACTGGCCGTGACATACCGCTGCCAATATTTTCTCATCAATCAAAGTCCAGACGGGTTTTAACCCATTCTTCATCGTCGATTCCTACTTCGGCCACAATCCGAAGGGATGGGATTTCAACTTCAGCCGGGATTAGTGCTTATGTGCCATATACCAACAAATATGGGGTTGTCCCTACCGAAGTGTGGATGGTAGTGCGATAGCCTAACAATGCATAGGGTAACTTCTCATGCCACTGCCGGGACCCTTCCACCATTTTGTGAAGTATCTTCTTTATGTTCTTATTTCCTGCCTTGACTGCTCCATTTGCCTTGGGGCGGTATGGGGTGGAATTGCGATGTGTAATATTTAACTGCTGACATACCTCTTTTATCAAATGACTATTGAGATTTGCTCCTTTATCAGTGATGAGGACCTTGGGGATTCCAAATCGACAAATAATATTTATATGTACAAACTCGACCACTGCTTTCTTGGTCACTGCCTTGAAGGTTTTAGCCTCAACCCACTTGGTGAAATAATCAATAGCAACCAGGATGAACCTGTATCCCTTAGAAGCTGCTGGCTCGATGGGCCCGATGACATGCATGCCCCAAGCAACGAAAGGCCATGGCGTAGACATTGTATGCAATTCAGATGGCGGAGAGTGAATCAAGTTTTATGCACCTGACATTGATGGCATTTGCGCACGAAACTGATACAATCCCGCTCCACGGTGAGCCAATAATATCGTGCCTGAAGAATCTTCTTTTCCAAAACATATCCGCTCAAGTACGACCTGCATACTCCAGCATGCACCTCATTCATGATGGCTATAGCATGTCCGGCATCTATGGATCTTAACAAACCAAGATCCGGCGTTATTTCGTAAAATTTACCTCCGCTGAAGAAGAATCCACTTGACAAGCGACACATTGTTCTCTTTTGGTCACTTGTGGCTTGTACCAGATACACACCCATCTTGATATATTCTTTGATGTCATGGAACCAAGGTTCGCCATCAAGTTCTTCTTCCACCATGTTGTAGTAAGCATGTTGATCATGGACCTGGATATGTATCTGTCAACATAAGCCTTATCCAGATGATGTAACATTGATGCCAAAGTAGCCAAGGCATCAAAAACCTCATTGTGAATTCTAGGGATGTGCCTGAACTCAATTGACCAGAATCGTTAACAAAGATCATGCAAGCACTGCCGGCATGGTATGAGCTTTAAATCTCTTGTTTCCCACTCCCCTTGCATTTGGTGCACCAGAAGGTCCGAGTCTTCCAAGACCAAGACTTCCTGGATACCCATGTCTGCTTCTAACCTCAAACCCAAAATACATGCCTCATATTCTGCCATGTTGTTGGTGCAATAGAAGCGGAGTTGAGCTGTGATTGGGTAGTGATGCCCTTCTTAAAAAATGAGCGTTGCTCCTATCCCGATGCTTTTCATGTTGGAAACCCCATCTAAAAATAATTTCCATCCTGGTTTCTCACTTTTTTCCATTTCATCAATACACATTACTTCCTTGTCCGAAGAGTATGTCTTTAGAGGTTCATATTCTGTGTCTATCAAATTCTCGCCTAAATGATTAGCCAATGCCCTTGCTTTCATTGCAGTCCTAATCACATATATAATGTCAAACTCAGTGAGCAAGATTTGCCATTTTGCGAGCCTCCCTATAGGCATGGACTTCTGGAAAATGTATTTCTACGGGTCGAGACGTGAGATGAGATAAGTGGTATATGATGACAAGTAGTATTTTAGTTTCTGGGCTACCCACGTCAGGGCACAACATGTCCTTTCAAGATGAGTATACTTAACCTCATAGGCCGTAAATTTCTTGCTGAGGTAGTATATGACCTGCTCTTTTCTCCTAATGACATTGTGCTGACCCAACACGCATCCAAATGAGTTCTCCAAGACTGTCAAATATAAGATGAGGGGCCATCCTGGTTCCGGCGGGACCAACACCGGTGGTTTGGACAAATATTCCTTTAATTATCAAAAGCCTTCTAACACTCTCCCGTCCATGTCACCGCAACATCCTTTTTCAACAGCTTAAAGATGGGCTCGCAGATGGTTGTGAGCTGAGCAATGAATAGACTAATGTAATTAAATCTCCCTAATAGACTCATCACCTCTTTTTTGTTCCTCGGTAGCGACAGTTCCTCTATAGATTTGATTTTTGATGGATCTAGTTCAATGCTTCGTCGGCTGACTATAAACCCTAGAAACTTCCCTGAGGGGACCCCGAATGCACGTTTTGCCAGGTTGAGTTTTAGATTGTACCTGCGGAGCCTCTAGAAGATTTTCCTCAGATCTCTGACATGTTCAGATTGCTTTTTGTACTTCACAATCACATCATCCACATAGTCCTCAATTTCATTATGTATCATATCCTGGAAAATAGTTTTCATTGTCCTCATATATGTTGCCCTGATGTTCTTCCAACCAAAAGGCATGACCCTATAGCAGTATGTTCCCCACGGTGTGATGAATGCTGTTTTCTACGCATCCTTCTTATCCATGAAGATCTGGTGGTAACCGGCGTAACAATCCACAAACGACCCAATATCATGTTTTGCACAGTTGTCAATCAGTATGTGGATGTTTGGTAGTGGGATGTTGTCTTTGGACTTGCTTTGTTGAGGTCACGATAATCGACACAGACCCTAGTATTACCGTCCTTCTTTGGCACGAGAACAACGTTGGCTAACTGGTGGGATATCGTGTGACTTGGATAACCTTTGCCTCAAACTGCTTGGTCACTTCCTCTTTGATCTTTACACTCTCATCAATTTTAAACTTTCTCAACTTTGTTTGACAGGAGGACATGCTGGGTTGGTGGGAAATTTATTAACTACCAAGTCAGTGCTCAATTCGGGAATTTCATCATAAGTCCATGCAAAGACATCTTTGTATTCAAGCAGCACATAAATTATTTCTTTCCTAAGCTGTGACTCGAGATGTACACTTAATTTGGTTTCTCAAACGTTATCTGGGCCCCCTAAATTACTGCCTTTGTATCGCTCAGATTTGGTTTGGCTTTCTCCTCAAAGTGGCTTAACTCTTTACTAATTTCATCCCATGCTCCTTCCCCGTCGTACTGATATTCATCCTCATGTTCTATTTCTTGAATTATTAACTAGATCGAGTTTTAATACTAGGTCGAACAGTCTTTATGCGTGTCAAATCATTGTAACCAACATAAAAATAACTGTACAAAAGAGAAAAGAAAAATAAGAAAAATAGAAACTACCAACACTGCTGGAAAAGAAATTCATTTCTTTAGAATCAGAAAGATAACAGAGTTTACACATCCAAACAGACATAAATAACAACTGCATTAATAACCCTGAAGCTAATCCAGACTAGAGTGAAAGAAAAATCAAAGCCTTCTACCACGACTCCCTCCTGGTGGGAAGATGAGTGGCTTTCCAATTGTTGATTTTTGCACGTGTTCCCACAAACTGCACATCTGCCCTGCTCGATCCTTCTCTGGTCTCAACCATATTTACCTTATTGAACAGTCTCTCTATCCCTAATCCAAATTCCCAACTGCATCAATCAGCGGAGGGGGAATCTTTGGTACTGGGCACCTTCTAGTACTGGGCTTGACAAACGATTTGGACAATATTGGGATGGGCTTTGGGAGGGACCAGGCCCTTTTAACTTTCTGGCTCGCCTCATGTCTGCAGCTGTAGGCTTGAACCCTAGATCGAAAATGTCTAGATTTTTGGGGAGACACACCGGTTGGAAGATTTGTAGAGAAGCACCCAATCACTTACCGGGTATGAAACCATTCTTTAACATTTTCTGAAGCTACCATGACTGACGCGGTTGCTATCTTTGGAGTTGTGCAACCTCACCTTCTGGGATCTTCTTAACTGACACCATGTCGAATTCCTGGTAGACCCATGACCTTTGCTGTCTTCAGATTCAATAAAAGGTACGATGGCATCACCCAAAACACACTGATTATCTTCACCATGTACTACAATCTCTTGTATGTCCCATTCAAATTCGACCTTCTGGTGAAAAGTAGATGGCACTTCCTTGGCTGCGTGAATCCAGGGCCTGCCCAACAATGTATTATAAGAAACTACCATGTCCAACACTTGAAACTCCATGGTGAACTCAATGGGCCCTATTGTCAGTTCCAGCACTATATCCCCTACTAAGTCTTTGCCTCCACCATCGAACCCCCGAACATAAATTGCTATTCTTGTGGATCCTTTCATTTTCCACCTTCAGCTTGCTCAATATGGAGAGCAGACAAATATTTGTGCTGGACCCATTATCAATTAGGACCCGGGTGATCACAACATCTTCATACTGCACATTCAAATAAAGGGCCCGATTATGCTCCGTGCCCTCCATGGGCAGCTCATCGTTAGAGAAAGTGACCCGATTTACCTCAAATTTCTTGTTTGCAATCTTCTCCAATTGATTTACTGTTATCTTGTTAGGGACGTGGGCTTCATTCAAAATATTCATTAACGCCCCGCAGTGTTCATCTGAATGGATTAACAAGGAAAGTAAGGATATTTGACCTGGTGTTTTCCTCAACTGCTCTATGATGGAGTAATCCTGCATTTTCATTTTCCTAAGGAATTCTTCTGCCTCTTCTTCTGATATAGCTTTCTTCACCGATTCTGGGTTATCCTTGGGGATCCTGCTCTTCCTCAATTTCTCAAAGGTGAAGTATCTCCCTGACCGAGTCAAACCCCGGGCTTCACAAACTTCTTTCCTAACTTTCTTCCATTTGTACATCACTATTGCCTATTCATATCTCCAAGTGACGGCTTTGCTGTTGAATTTTGGAAGCTGGATTACTGGTTTTACAATGATAGGCTCTATTCAAGCACTTTCCATAGCTATGACAGATTTCCTAGCTGCATCGCGTTCTATCACTTTTGCCTTTTCCTACTTTGGTGCAACCATGCATGATGACCTTCCTTGAACCACAACGGGTTTGCTGTCTATTCCCTTTATCTCGATCACTATGTTCTCATTGCTCATACTCTTAATTGGCTTGACATCACTAGATTTGATCATCATTACCGTTTGTGAGGGTGTTTTAGGCTCTCCCCCTTTTTCCACTATCTCAATCATGTTGGTCTCAGGATGGGCCAGCAACGGGATTTGGTTAATTTTGGGTACCTCCGGAGCATCCACTTCGATCCGGTGGGAGTCAATAAGTTCCTGGATAGCATTCTTGAAATGGCAACAATTTTTTGGTATCATGCCCCGGGGCAGCGGAACAGTATTCACAACTAACAGAATAATCTAGATTTTTCCGGGGAGGGTTTGGCAATTTTTCTTCGATTGGCCTCAACATGTCTAGTTGCCTTAATCTATGGAACAATATGGTATACGACTCTCCCAATGGCGTGAACTTCTTCTTCCTCTGCACTATCTCAGTTTTTAGAACTTGGTTGTCCCCGAAAGCTGGTCTAGGAGGTTGGTGGTAGGCTCTTGGAGGGTAGTTGTTCGGTGGAGCTTGGTAATTATTTTGTGGAGCTGGCGCATGCCATTGTGCGTAGGCGGGAGGTTAGGCATAAGCTTGTGCATGATGGACTGAGAAACGAGGTTCTAACAATGGATAGTAATTTTGTGGTGGGCCATATGGAGAGTGTGGGTATGTTTGGTGGTGGGGACGGGGTTGGATGTAATGGGATGGAGACCGAGGCCTGAACAAAGTTCTCGACTCAACTGTCGTTACTTCTTCCTTCTTCTTCTTTCTAAATATTCCCCCAACCCCACCTTGGATGGCCTGAGTGGTTGCTTTGATTGCAGATTAAATCATGATCTTGTTGGACTTGAGTCCTTCCTCAACCATGCTTCCTATTTTGACTACCTCGTTGAAAGATTTACTCACTACCGACACTAGGTGCCAGAAATGCGTAGATTCTAAAGCTTGCAGGAAATAATCCATCATCTCACTCTCTTTCATTGGGGGGTCAACCCTGGCTGGCTGTTCCCTCCAACTGAAACCATATTCTCTGAAGCTCTCATTATGTTTCTTTTCCAGTTTTGTCAAAGAAAGACTGTCCGGGACAATTTTGAGATTATATTGAAAGTGACAGGAGAACGCTTGTGCCAGGTTATCCCAAGTGTACCACTGAGTGTGATCTTGTCGGGTGTACTATTCCAATGCCGACCCACTTAAACATTGGCTAAAGTACGCCATTAGAAATTCATCTTTTCCCCTGCTCCTCTCATTTTTCTACAAAACCCCCTTAGATGCACGATTGGACCGCCATGTCCATTATATAAGTCAAACTTAGGCATCTTAAAACCTAGAGGCAACTACACATCTGGAAATAGACCAAGGTCTATGAATGCCACACTCACCTGGACACCTAACCCTCGCATGTCCCGGAACGATTTTTCTAAACTTTTGACCTTCCTGAGCACCTTCTCTTTCTCAGGAATTTTGACTGGTTTTTTAACCCCCGCTGGGATTTCGAGCAAGGGCTTACTTGATGATCTATGGAGTGCAAAAGGAGGAGGTGCCACATAAATAGGAGCAATTGGTGGATAAGGGCGAGGAACGACTTTGGGTAGTGGAGATGGGGGTGCTTGAGAGGTCGTACCCTGGTGCTGCAAGTAGACAGGAAAACTTGGGGGTGGATTAGTGGTGGAATGGTCATGAGCTTGGGCCAGTTGTGGGATGATGATTGGATTAGCAGGATAGGTTGGTGGTGGCTGCCCTCTCACCCACGCCTGATACATCTCAGCCATTTGGTGTTTCAGTTTGTACATTTCCTCCTTCATGGTATTAACGTACAATTCCTCTACCTCTTTCAAGGGGTCAATAATGTTGACATTGGCTTCCTGATTGGCCATGACCTGCTTGCTCTTAGACCGTGCGTTGTAGGAGTGGGTTGCCAGAATGCCACAAGAACTAACAACCTATCTGGAATAGGAAAGACAACACCAACACTGGTTAATGGTTAGGTTTCAACACATATGTGGCCACGTGTTTGGGGATGAATGCACCTAAGCAGTTATCCATTTCTATGATGCACAGACGTGATTGCTTGCATCATCTCGGCTCTTATCCCGTGTCACTTTTTCTCGTTTTCTTTTCTTTTTTTTTTTCTTTTTCTCTTTTTGTTTATGTTCCTTCTTTCCTATCAAATTGCTTTGCCTACATCTTTATTTTACGAATGTTTCTCTCATGTTCCTCCATTTTCTTCCTTTTGTTTTTTTGGTTATGGTCGAATCCTGTGGAGATTGCCTATGTATCATGACCTTGCATGAATCAGATCGAGCGTAGTTGTTGCAGATAAAAAGTAAAGAAATAATAAAACATTTTGGAATTTTCAATTTTCATAATAAAACAAACTTTGGTTACAAAGACTTGAAAAACTGACAAATTTAAACAAGAAACTAACAGACTTCGATGAAAGACGAATTACAAACTCGAAGATCAACTAACCTACATAAAATAAAATACAGAATCGAAGACAAACTGATAGATTTTAATGAAAGGAAAATATAGTCTCAAGAAATCACGAACACATTAGGGCTGTAATTGCTCCTGGGACCCGCAAGGCATCGTTCGTCCTTCCTGCGGGTCGAATAGCTAAATCCCCCTAGAGGTGATGGAGATCCTTCATTACGCGGTGAACAAAAAGCATCACAGTGGCGAAGAACATAGATCCAGGCAAGTCCTCATAGCTGCTACACTTTATTGTGATGTAATGGGCGATCCTTCTGATTCTCTCTCTGATGACACCTTTCTCTTGCAATAACCACCCAATCTGCTTAATTCTAGCTCCCAAATTTTGTTCGGCTAGCTGATTCTACTCTTGAAGTTGTTACAAATCAATTTTTAATTGTGCCAGTGCTGTGTAACAATGTTCCCTTTCGACTTTGAACTCTTTTGCCTGTTTGATCATTTCGTTTTCTGCGATGATGACGCTTTTCTTTAATCCTGCAACCTCACCGTCGAACTTTTCTTTCAATTTCTTAACTAGACGTGCTCGTTCTGCCGCATTTTCAGCCATTTGTTTTCGAGCCCTAGATAGTTCCTTTTCCGCTTTGTTCAAATCAAAACTGTAGTCATTCACCTTCCGTTTCAAGTTATCCAAAAGTGTTGCATCTTTGGCACTTTGGACGGGGTTTTCCGCTGCTATTTTCATTTTTTGAATCTGGGACTGAAGGGCCTCATTTTCTTTGTCTACTTTCTTCTTCTCGCCCTCACCTGCAGCGGCCTGCAAATCTTTCTCAAATTGCAAATTTATGGCCAACTTCTCCAATTTGCCTATCATAGCCCTATACTCGTGTTCTTTAGCCAACCAGTCCCACTACTCTAGTGATGCTTCGATGAATTCCTAGACATGGGGCCTCTTGGCTGGCCTCTTGATCTCAATTTCTCTCTTGTACCAAGCAAGGTATGTTGGAGACACTTCACCTCTAGACCGATCCCGTAAGCAAGTGCTTTCTATTAGGTATTGGCATTCATTCCAAATTTTACGGACTGTTGCTTCAGGGAACTGACCATCAGGTCCAATCTCGACTACCCGGATACTGAGATCTTCGTCTTTCGGCACTATCTGGCACCTCCTGAGCTGTCTCAAGACCCGATGCAGGGCTTAAGGCTGGATGCTCCTAAGACCCATCAGAAGGAAGTGAGGTCCCGTTGCTGGCATGTATATGATCTCGTCCACAGACAACCATCCTAGCGTCCATTCCATTGAACTGGCAATGAAAACCGGAAGTAAGATATCTATCCTGTTACTCCTTTAGGCAAGCTGAGCCCTTCAATCCTTGTGTAAAATTCCTCTATTCAAGTTTTCTCCATTTACCCATAGCTCATAAACTGGGGATGGTGGAATAGATGTTCAGTCATCCACATTCGCAACAACAAATTGCACCCCTCAAAGAAATCTTTCCCGGACCTGCAAGTTGTGAGAGCATGAAAGATCTCAGCTACTATCATAAGCACGAGTGTGCTCTTGGCTTGGGTGAGCAAAGTGCTGATAACCCCTGCTATTTTTATGTCGATATTCCTTTCTTTCCTTGGAAACACCAAGAGCCCCAAGAAAGTCACCATAAAAGCGAAGCGTTTATGCTCTTTCCATTTAATACGGTTTCCTTTGCTGCAGATTTTGTTCTCTAGTTTGTTGAACTCTCCTATATGACCATATTTGCTATATAGGAATGGAAAGGTACAAAAACCAACTTCCAAGTCCGTGTTGTGTACCACTTCGCTTATTTTCAGTTAGTCTAAGAATATGTGCACATCTACAGTTCTTAGGGCAACCAAATACTTGTGTCTCAAAGGAAGCTCAGCATTCCCAATGTACCCGACTATTTCTTCTAAGGTCGGGGTGAGTTCAAAATATGAAATTGGAACACATTGTGCGCCGGGTCCCAGCATGTGACCAATACCCTTATGATGTCTCCTCAGGGTATAATCTCCAACAGTTCGGGAAGGCCCCCCAAATATTTCTTGATCTCGTCTTGCCCTTCTCTACCTAAAGCATTCCACCACAGCCGCAACTCCAAAGGGATTTTGCTTATGAATGAGAAACGTTCATTTTGGATTGTGCGCATCCTGCACATTTATTAAGGTGATTTAGTAACTTATGAATTTATTCTGTTTGACTCCAAAATCAAAATTCACCCCTTCCTTTTATATATATTTTTAATTATAACATAAAAACCCAGCTTTACGGTCTTTCAGCACTTCCGGAGGAAGATTTTAAGGTTGTGCCCGCTAAGTGGCCAAAATAAAATAACAAAAAAATAAAGGTGGCCATTTGTGCAAAATCAATCTTCCCATGTCCCTTTCGGGAACATTTGGCTATTCTTGACAACAACGACATCACCTTAATGAAAACATCTTTTTCATTTTCGGGCTATTTTTCTTCTTCTTCTTCTTATTATTATTATTATTATTATTATTATTATTATTATTATTATTATTATTATTCTTATTATTATTATTATTATTATAATTATTATTATTTTTGCAAAAAGGAAAGTTGGACCTGACGGGGGTTGCCTACGTATCTCACACTCTGTGAGAATCAAACTGGCGTAGTTCAGGCAGATAGAGCAAAACCAAATATTTTGAAAACAAACTCTTTTTCTCTCTTTTTTTATAGGCAAATAAATAAAATATTGTTGAAAACAAGACATTTTTTGGGTTTGTTTTGTTTTTTTTATCGCAAATAAAACAAACTATTTTTGAAAAGAAATTTCTTTCCCCTTTTTTTCTCTTTTTGTTTTGTTGTTTTCATTTTCTCAAGAATTCAGCAGGGTTTCGACACTATTTGGACATTTATTTTTCCAACATAGGTGATTAACTCTCCTTACCCTTAGAAAAAGCCGATCATCATGCAAATTAAAAATAAATAAATGCACAAGTAGGATGCATCAGGATGGTCCACTATTCCGGGTACACCTAACCTAGACGGAACCAACCCCCGTGTTGAGTCCCCTAAGTCAAATGCATGATGTAGATAAGCGATCCTACTAGGGATCCGGTATGAGGTTAAGTTGTTCTATGTTTAAAACCTGGGTATTTTTTCTAGACTGTGTACCCGACCGGACAACCCGAGTTGAGGAGGGGACTACGTACCGGGGACCCGAATGATTATCTGGCTTAGTAACTTTTCCGAGCCTCTTTCTTATTTCAACGTATGACACAAACAAAATAGGGAGTCTCGACTAGCGAGCACTTCCCCGAAGATAAAAAGAGAAGGGTTTCGTAATAGTTTATATGTACAGTCCAAATAATATATTGAAGTGGTAAAATAACCTTTAACACATTGGGTACAATTATGCAATAAAATCGGATAATAAATCGGCCAGATACAACAATTATTTAAAGCTCAAATTCTTGAACCGTGAACCAGAGATTCTGGGTTTGCTCCCTAGCAGAGTCGTCAGAGCTGTCACACCTCTTTTTTGACACTACAACCGCGAAGGGCGTAGAAAGGGAGTTTTTTTCGATTTAAGGAAAATATAAACTGGATTCAATTATTTAAGAGATTTAAGAGTCACCACTTGGGATAGTGAATGGTGTCCCAATTTACCGGTTTAAACCGCGAATCGAGAAAAGTTTTACTCTATTTAACACTCAGCAAGCGAGTAATCCGGGTAAGGAATTCTGTTAACATGGGAGAAGGTGTTAGGCATTCCCGAGTTCCATGGTATTAGCACGCTCGCTCAACTGTTGTACTTGGCTTAATTATCTGATTTTAATGCATTTTTACATATGTGCCAATTTTAAATTTTAGCCGCTATTATTATTATTTTTTAAAGAAAATTGCAACGTCATTTAAACACGCCTCGAACCACGTCACATAAATGCACCAGTAATTTTTGACATATTTTAACATCGTTGGGATTTAGATTTGGGTCACATAAATGCGCACCCGAATTTAGGAAAGCACATTGTTTAGAGAATGAGCCTAAAGCGACTACGCGTTATTATTTTTGCGAGGGCCATGAGAATTAGCTAAACAGAACACCTTGGATTCTATATATTTTAAGCATTTAACTTAAACGAGAGCCACGCATTGGTCATTTCATTGGTAAACACATGCAATTTATCAGAATCATATACCAAATTCATAGGCCGCTGATTCTGATTTTGAACTATAACTGCATCTACAACTTTAGAATATTTGGAAGCTTTCCTATAAACATGAACATCACTAAGTTAAATTACTCTTAAACCAAGGCTAGGTTTAGAACTAACCCGAAACCTTTTACTATTTAAACAGCGTCCAGTTATGCATTGCATAACCCCAATATTATTTCATTACACCACGCATATGAAGGTAAACTAAAGGAACTATAACATGATGATAAACATCTTGACAAGTTCGATTTTGGACCTGGACCTCCATATGAGATATATCATCAAAGGCATACACAATTACACTAAATGGCTAAACTGGAACCATTATATACCCATGATCCTAGATTGCATTAACACGTATATAACATCCGTGATGAAAGACTTAAAAACAAGTATTCCAACCACTTATTCTGCAGGTCACAATCCATTTTCAACATATTAAAAGTCTAAATGCTTCCAATCAATTGTACCTTCATAATTTCGAATACAGACTTAACAAATAGGTTGTCATACAAAATAAAACTATACTAATAAAACTAAGCCCAATCTGATGATGAACAAACAACAGAAGACTATTATTGCTCCTCAACTTGAACTACATGAGCTCGTAAGTGCACTTCATATACATAAGTCCAAGGCATACCGAGATTTTAAAACAAAAGCAGAAATGGAAGTTCAGCAGTAGGATCAAACGCAGCAACAAAATCAACCCAGAAATAACCAAGGAGAACAGTTTTCCAGCCAAAAATTCAAACTAGCATAAAGATGAAATGATATCCAACAGCAAAAATGCAACTAAAACTTGAACCAAAACACTTGAAAACCAACAAGTTCAAATCATTTTAGACCTCTGATTATCCAGGAATTTTTTTAGAAATCAAAACCTCAAAAATCTCAGAAAAGTTTTTATGGAACAGTAAAACTCTGTATTTTTAGCTGCCTGTATTTTCTGTGTTCTATAGCTCTCTCAAATCTTTCCCAGGAGTCCGGTTTGCCTTAAAAGGCAAGTTTACAATGCCTATATAAGCAAGCAAAGTAGGGTAGCCTCTAAGTCTTAATTTTGCAGTATTGCCTTTTTAAATTTTCATTTTTGCCCGAATGACCTTAATTAGAAAATTGAATATCACTTTAAACCCGCCACTCAGCTTCTAGGAAGCTTGTTAGTTGGTTATTTGAAAGATTCTCTAAATCAATTACCTACATTACCCCTCAAAGAACCTGAAATTACCTCTCACCTCAAATGGGTTAGTTGGCCAATCTGAAGATCACATGGATCAAGCCTGCCCAAAGCCCATATCAAAAGAAACTGGTTTCTTGAAACGGGCCAATAATGACCCAAACAAAGACTATATCTTGAACTTAAATCAATCAATTGGTATTTGAATTTACATCTGAGTCAGTCTACATTAAGGGTGAATTGAAGAGGAGGAATAATTCATGCAACCCCGATAGAACTGAGCATTAGCTCGAAATTAACGACTAAACCGGCAAAAATGAGAATCAAGTAGAAAAAATCACGATGAAACAATTAAATCTAATCATGAGTCCAAACTAAGAACATTTGAAATCACATAAATGAAACATAGGATGTGAACTCAGAAACTAATGCTTAAACAAAAAAACTAACAACAAAAGTGCAACATAGGCAAAATACTGACTAATCTAAACAAATCAAACTAAGTAATCAAAACCAATCAAACCCTAAATCAATCCTAAAATAGAAAACACACTGAGACGAACAAAAACAAAACAAAAATCAGAAAGCTAATGCATAAAAATTAGAAGAAAATCTAAAGAAAAAAGAAAGAAAAAGAAATTCAAGAAAAACTCACTGATATGGTCTTCATTTGGGCGGACCTCAAATTTGATTTTCAATTAATGTTATGTGTTTATTTTGTCAAAAATAGACATATAACATTAATTAAAAATCACTCGAATACTTGAAACTCCCATAACAGGTTAAAATTTTCGAAACCTAGATCTGAAATTCATGGGGTTTCATTTAGATTTGGAGGGTTGTGGTTTGAGATTTGGGATGAGGGGGTCAAAGAGGCTATAGAGTGTGATTTTGGTTGGATTTGGAGGAGTTAGTGTTTTTGGCCGGAATTTGAATTCAGTATTCGAGGAGATTGGCGATTATACGAAAGAAAGTAATGTTGGATTTGTAATAAGGAGGTTGAGATGGGGTAGTGGTATAAATTTGAGGGGTTTTGATGGCCGGCCACCGGCAGAGGCGATTTTTGGCTGGCGGCGGACGACGGAGGATGGTGGAGACGGGAAAAGGGTCTCTAGGGTTCATGAGAGAGACAAAAGGGGGGGGTTGGGTATGGTTCAGACATATTTATAATAAACCTAGACCAGTTTTGGACCGTTTGATCTACTGAGATTAACGGTCCAGATCAATCAACGGCAAATAGTGTCGTTTAAAGGGGGAAGGGGGCTGGACCAGGTCTGGGGGTGTTTGGGCCTGGATTGGGGAAGGTTTTTGGGCGTTTGGGCTGGTTTTTGGGCCCAAAACTTGGTGGCCGTATTTTAATTACTAATTTTATTTTGTTGGTTCTCTTTTACTCTTTTTTTTTCAAAATAATAATAAAAATCTAAATTAATTCTTAAAACCTAATTGACCTAAATATACTAATTAAGCCTAAATGATAATTATCAAAATTAATTAACGAAGAAATAAAAAGGAAATTACTCCAAATTAAAATCTAGAGAAAAGAATGCAAATTAACCCATTTTTGGTGATTTTCGTTTATTTAAAATGACTTAATTATAAAAATGCAAAATTAACTCCCAAATGCACATGCAACATATTGTTTTTTGTATCTTTCGACTAATTAGACTGCACACACAAACATGCAAACAATTAACAGAAGATGCCACGAAAAATTCGCAAAAATGTAAATACCGAAAGAAACTATTCTGTTTTGAATTTATGGGAGCAATTCTTATAGGGAAAAAATAACATGCTCACAACTGATTTTTTAACTGGCTTGACCTCACTGCATAATCATCATGACGGTCTATGAAGGCTTCTTGGGCTCTCCTCTATTATGTACTATCTCGATCATGTTTGTCTCCTGATGGGTTGGTAGTGGGTTCTGGTTGATGTTGAGTGCTTCTGGCATTTGCATTTCATTCAGGTTTGTGTCAATGAGCTCCTGGATAGCACGTTTCAAGTGCCAACACTTCTCCGTATCATGCCCCAGAGTACCAGAACAATATTCACAGCTTACAGAATAATCAAGATTATTTGGAGAAGGGTTTTACAATTTTGACTCAATTGGCCTCAGCATATCCAACTACCTTACTCTATGTAACAAACTAGTATAGGACTTCCCAATGGGGTGAAGGTATTCTTCCGATGCAACCTCTCGTTCTTAAATGCTTGATTGGGCCAACAAGGTTTCAGTAGACTTGTGGGGGTTGGTAAGCATTTTGTGGAGCTAGGTAGGTGTTTTGTGGGGCTGGCGTACACCATTATGCGTGGGCAAGAGGTTGAGTTTATGTTTGGGTGTGGTGGATAGAAAAATGATGGTCGGGTGATGAGCAGCAATGCCGGGGTGGATTATATGGGGTTTGATGTAGGTTTGGTGACGGGCTCGAGGCTGGGTGTATTGGTGTGATGAGCCTTAGGTCCAAACCATGATCCTGACTCAACTATCGCCACATCATCTTTTTTTTTCTTTCCAATTAACCCGCCAGTACTGTTCTGAATGGCTTAGGTAGTTGCCTTATTAGCCGAGAAACTCATGATCTTGTTTGATTTGAGCCCTTCTTCCACCATGCAGCCCATCTTCACTACCTCGTTGAAGGACTTGCCTATGGCCGATACTAGATGGCCGTAGTAAGTAGGCTCCAGGGCCTGTAGAAAGTAATCCACCATTTCTCTCTCTTTCATAAGAGGGTCAACCCTTGCCGCTTTCTCTCTCCAATGAAAACAGTACTCCTTGAAGCTTTCATTAGGCTTCTTCTCAATCTTAGTCAAAGATAAATGATCGGGAATGATCTCGAGGTTGTATTTAAATGACAAGCGAATGCTTGGGCCAAATCATCCCATGTATACCGTTTGATGCGATCCTGACGAGTGTACCACTCTAACGCCGTGCCGCTCAGACTCAAGATAAAGTATTCCATGAAAAACTCTTATTTCACCCAAGATCCTCTCATTTTACTACAGAATCCTCTCAAGTGCGCCACCGGGTCTCCGTGCCCATCACACAAATCACACTTTGGTATATTAAATCCCACTAGCGACTGAACATTAGGAAATAAACATAAATCTTTGTAGGCTATGCTCACCTGCCCTCCCAATCCCTGCATGTGTAATGATTGTTCTAGTCTTTTTACCTTCCTAACCATTTCCTTATGTTCTAGATTTTTAGGTGGTTTCTTGGTCTCAATAGGGAGGTCAAAACGAGGGGTGTAGGAGTAAGGTTCTGGGGCCTTGAAAGTAGGCTCAAGGGGATAGTATTGGTTATCTTGGGTCTGGAATAGAGGCTCACTGGAGGATCAGTGGAGTGTAGCGGGTGGAGGTGCCACGAAAACAAGGGTAGCCGGTAGAGGAGGGTATGGAACTGGTTTGGGTGGTGGAGCTAGTGGTGTCTGGGAAGTGGTGCCTTGGTAGTGGTGGTAAATGGGAAATCCTGGAGATGAATCAGTAGGGAGGTTCTTGGGATTGAGCTAAAGGTGGGACAAAAGCAGGGTTGGCGGGGTAGGATGGTGGTGGACGCCCTTTTACCCATGCCTGGTACATCTCTGCCATCTGTTGTTTCAGCTTATAAAATTCCTCTTTCAGATTAACATTAGACTCATCCCCTTCTCTTGACAGGTCAATAATACTTGCATCCAATTCTTGGCCAGTCATGATCTACTTGTCTTTGGACCTGGTGTTGTATGGATGAGTTGCCATAACTCCAAACAAACTAACTACCTGCCTGAGCTTGATGACAACAACAAACTTGTTTGTGATTAGGTCTTAGCAAATAGGCAACCGCACGTTGGGGATGCAATGCACCTAAGCAGTTTACCATTTCTATTATGCATTTGATCGGTTGATTGTGTCATCTCGGATTTCCCTAATTTCTATTTAGCAACTTCCCTTTTCACGCCTGCGTTTCTTTGCTTGATTTCTCATTGTTCTTTATTCTCTTATTTTTCTGTCTTGTTTTGCCATTGTTTCCTTCCCACGATTTCTCATTTTTTTTATTTCTTTTCTAGTTATGATTGAATCCTATGGGGATTGCCTACGTATCATGACACCGCATGAATCAGATCAAGCATAGTTCGGTGGATAAGTGTAAAAGTAATTTTTGGGATTTTCAAATTTTCCATAAAAACGTCTTGATTACAATGACTCATCCTACAGAATTTAATCATAAAAATTAACAGACTCCAATGGAAATGTGAAAATATAGACTCTAACAGACTATAACAAAGAGAGTGAGAAATATAGACTCGAACGAAAATCATAAATACATCAATGCCTCAACTGCTCCGGGGGATCGCGGGACATTAGTCGGTATCGCCACAGGCCTATGTGCCCGATCCCCTTGGAGATGATAGAGATCCTCCATTATCTGGAGGACAAAGATCATTGTAGTGGTGAAGAACATGGATCGGGTTATGTCCTCACACTCACTACATTTCATCGTGTTGTAGTTAGCAATCCTTCTGACCCTTTCCCTTATGATGCCTTTTTCCTGCAATAAACACCCAATCTGCTGGGATCTAGCCTCTAAGATCTGGGTGGCGGTATGATTCTGCTATTGCAAGTTCTTTAGGTCTCCCTTTAACTATGCCATGAAAGCGTAGCACTGTTCTCTCTCGGCTTTGAAATCTTTTGCCCGCTTAGTCATTTCATTCTCAAGGATGGTGATTGATCGCTGCCAATTCCACACTACTATAATTAGGAAGAGAGGGTTGCAATAACTTTTACCTGATTTGTGGGTCAGGATCGATTTCCTTAGGGAGCTAGGAAATGAGTCAAGTATCTATTTAGGCTATAGGTGTGTAATTGCTCCAACAGTCACTTCCTATCATATTTTGGGGTTTTACTTAAAAATCTACTATTATACACTACTAATTATAAACTACAACTAGATTATGCTACGTGGCGGTTGCTAAGAGTTGTATTTAATAGATAAAAGGGCACTAGGGTAGTGACTTTCACCTAGGTGGCTAATTAACGGGTAACTGCTTCTAAGGAATGCTTGGGGGAAATATGCTATAACTGTTGCACGATGTTACCCACTCTCACACTTCTCGGTAGAGAGAGTGATTTTGCCCAATTGACTTTCCCAAGACCAAATATGTATGCAAATCTGCTCAAGCAACTAGGGTTCAAGTCGGGCAATTACTCTCTCGAGGTTTAACCCTTTACTTGGGACTATCAATTCTCTTGAGTCCATCCCAATTCCTTGTTGGGTTAATTTTAGATACTTAGGCTCTATTTCTCAAGAAAAGCCTAGTCAACTTAGCACAAACTAGTGTTTGCAACCACCAATTCATAAACTAAACCATAAAATTGACCCAAATAGCAAACACACATAGTCAATATAGCCTTAAATTAAACACCCATCAAATATCCACACTAGGGTTGAGCCACAACCCTAGCTAATGGGTTTATCTACTCATGCTTGAAGTGAAAAATAGAGAAATAGATGAAGATAAAGATATATTAATTAATTGCTAAAGTAAATATAAAGATTCAATAACCAAAACTAAGTAAAAATGCCAAAAATGGCTACAAAAGGTCTTCTCACGAGCGCAGCTGAAGTTGTAAAATGTCTGATGCCCTAAAAATGAAAATTGGTTCTATTTGTGCTATGCTGAAAAAACTGGACAAAAATGCCCCTGCAGGGTCAGTGCGGACGACACAAAATAGTGTGTGGCCGCATTAGGCTTTGAACTCTTCAATTTTATCTCTCTGAACGCAGGCCCCGTGGTCCGTACAGAATGGACCATGACCGTAGAGTCTTCTAATGCGGTCCGCACAAACATGACTGCGGACCACGTAGCTTGAACCTTGGCATTTTTCATCTCTCTAATCTTCGCCTCTACAAACCGCACACAATGGTAGTGCGGTTAAGAGCCTTCAGTGCGGACTACACAATCTCTACTGCGGTCGTATTGGTCTAACACTTGATTTTCTAGTTCTCTGAATCTCCCTAGTGCGGACTGCACAAAGTGTTGTGGGGCCGCACTAAGACTGTTTATTCTGAGTTTGCTTTGTCTTTGGTACTTGTGCAGGTTTCACTCCTTTTTGAGCCGATCTTTAACAACTCATCACTTTATCAATCGAACATACAATCAAGCACAACTTATGAGTCTTTTGTGACTATATTTTAATAATTTATAATCAAAGTGTAAGTAAGAAAGAGCATGAATCACGAAAAAATCCCTAGTTATCAGTGATCTTTTTCTTCAACCCCACGATTCCACTATCATATTTTTCTTTTAGTCGTTGGACCAAGCACGCTCGATCCTCTGCATTCTTAGACAATTTTGTCCAAGCCTTTGCCAGTTCACCTTGTGCCTTGTTCAGATCAAAACCATATTCACCCACCTTCCGCTTATGGTTACCTATAAGCTTTTCATCTTTTGCACTTCTGGTGGGGTTTTCGGCCGCTATTTTAATCTCCTGAATTTGTGCTCGAAGGGCGTCATTTTTTTGGCCAGCTTTTTCTTTTCGCCCTCATCCGCATCGGCTTGCAAACCATTCTCAAATTGAAGATGCTTGATTTGCTTTTCCAGCTTGCTTATGGTAGCCCTATACTCATTTTCTTTGGCTCACCAATCACATTGTTCCTGTGATGCCTCGACAAATTCTTGAAGATGGGGTCTTTTGGATGGTCTTCTAAACTCAACACTTCCTTTGTACCATGTGAGTTAACAGGGCGAGACTTCACCCTTGGATAGATCACGCACTTGAGTGTTTGTTGTCAAGTATTGGCACTCACTGCAAATCTGGCGAACTACTGCTACATGAAACTGACCATTAGGACGGATCTTGACCACATGGCGGCTAAGGTCTTCATCCTTGGGAATTATTTGACATCTTCCTAATTGTCTCAAAACCTGGTATAGGTCATAAGGCAAGACACTTCCGAGACCCATCAGGAGGAACTGAGGCCCGATAGTTGGCGTATATATGATTTAATCCAGAGGAAGCCACCTGAAAGCCCATTCTATTTGATTTACAGTGACGAAGCGGAGATGTGATATCCATTATGTGACCCCTTCTGGCATGCTAAACCCATTGACCCCATATAGAACTCCTATATGAAACTATTCCCTGTCAACCCATAGTTCATGTATTGAGGACGATGACACAGATGTTCAATCCTCTACATTTGTAGCAACAAGTTGCACCATTCAAAAACGTCTTCTCCGGCTTTGCAGGCTATGAGAGCTCAGAAGTTCATACACTATCATAGGTGCGAGTGTGATTTTGGCATGAGTAAGAAAAGTACTAACAACTCGATATCCGTATATCGATATTCCCATCTTTCTTGGGAAACACTAGAAGACCCAAAAACACCACTATAAAAGCAAAGGACCTGTGTTCTTCCTATTTTTGGCGATTCTTTTTGCTGCAATTTTGCTTTTTGGATTGTTGAATCCCCCTATATGCCCTTATCGATAGTATATGAACCTTGGAGTGGAAAACCTGGCTGCCAAATCTGGGTATTGGACCCCCTACTTATCTTTAGCAAATCTAGAAACCTGTGCGGAGTGACCACTCTTGGAGCGACCAAATATTTGTGTCTCAGAGCTTCAATACTCCCAATATACACGGCAATCTCTTCCAGAGTGGGTGTGAGTTCAAAGTCAAAAAAATGAAACACGTTGTGGGTTGGATCCCAAAATGTAACCAATGCTTTTACTATATTTCCTCTAGGCCTGATCTTCAATAACCCGGTGAGACCCCCCAAATACATGTTTACCAAATCTTGTCCTGATTTTCTCAAATCTTCCTACTACATGTACAATTCCGAAGGGATCTTGGTCATGACTTTCATTGGCAAGTTTTGACTCGTGCTCATTCTGCACATTTAGATTAGGGCGATTGGTTTATACACAAAGTGAATCTCATTTTAAAAACAGAAAAAAGAGTTAGTTTTTTTGCAACAAATTAAGAAATCAAGGCTACTTTGCGAATACGGCCCTTCAACACTTTTGAAGAGGGTAATTTTAGGGCTATGCCCGCTAAGTGGACAAAATTGACAAAAACATAGTGAGCTATTCTTGCAAAATAGACCTCCGGCGTCTCGTTGGGACATTCGGCTATTTAGATAAGAACGGCATGATCTGATTTATTTGTGATAAAATGACGACGCCTCATATATTTTTCAAATTTTTTTCAAAAGCAGGTCTGGACCCGATGGGGGTTGCCTACGTATCCCACATCCGATGAGAATAAAACCCAGATAGTTCGGCCAATTTCTACACGACTGAAAAATATAAACACTTTGAAATGATTTTTCTACTATTTTTCATTTTTCTTTTTCAAAAATTCTTGGCAGAGTTTCAGGATGTTTGGATACTTAATCTTGGGCGACGGATGAAATTTTCCCTCATTCTCCGCACTTGGTCTCTTTTTTTTCTTTCCTATAACAAATTTTGGTTTTTGTCACTTAATCTAGAAGCAGGTCAATATGCCATCCTAAACAAATTAAATGCACAGGTAGCACATAAACATGCATCAGTTTGGTCTTTTATTTTCGGGTACGTCTGTCCTAGACTGACCCAACTCCCGTGTTGAGTCCCCAAACTCAAATTCATATGATGTAAACAAGCGTTCCTACTAGGGATCCAACATGGGGATGAGTTATTCTAGGTTCAAACTGTGGGTATGTTGTTCTAGATTTGTGTACCCAAGCAGACAACTCGAACCGGGGGGGGAGGGGAGGGGCTACATACCGGTAACCAAAAGGCCATCCGGCTTTGTAACTTTTTCCGAGCCTCTTCCTAATTTAAGGTATGACATAAATAGAAGAGGAGTCACACCAGCGTGCACATCCCCGAAGATGAGAAGATAAGGGTTTCGTAACAATTTATATACAGTTCAGATAATATCAAAGCGGTAAAAAGCAACACATAGCACATTAGGTTCAAACATGTAACAAAACCAAATAATAAATAAAGCCAAATATAACAATTATTCTAAGCTCAAATTCTTTAACCCTGAACTAGAAGTTCTGGGTTCTTTTCTCCATCAAAGTCTTCAGAGCTCACACCTCCTTTTTCTACCCCCGAAAGGGTATAAGGGCATTTTTTCTAATTTAAGTGACAATCGAAACATGATTTTTTCATTTAAAATTGAGAGTTGCCACTTTGGATGGTTTGTTTTCTGGTGTCCAAGTCACCTGTTTCTTATAAAATCCGAAATAGAGGAAAAGTCCACTTTCCCTTTGAAGTCTGCAAACCAAAAATTCTTAATAAGGAATTCTGTTAACCGGAGGAAAGGTGTTAGGCACCCCCGGATTCCGTGGTTCTAGCACAATCTCATAAACCATTATAACATGCTTAATATCTAATTTAATACCTTTTTAACCTATGGCTAAATGTTAACATTATAACCACATTTATTTAACTATTGTTTAGGAAAGATTCAACATCATCTAAAATATGCCTTCAACAACGTCGATAAATACACTCTCAGTCCACGACATATTTTATCTGACGTTGTTGAGATTTGGATTTGCGTCACATAAATGCGCACCAGAGTTTAGGAAAGTAATTTTTAAATAGAACGCCTAAAACAACTACACTCTTTCACATTAGCGAGGGCCATGGAAAATTTTCTAATGGCCCGCCTCGATTAATTAAAGAACCTAGTCGACTGATTAAAGAACTAAAGAATTTCCAATCATTAAGGTGAAGGTTTAAACTCAATGTTAATAACCAATTTATGAAACCAAGTTGAGTTACTGAAAGAGCCTAGGCGGGCTGTGAGCCTAATGACCAACGGCCCATTACACTAACAAACAAGATGACACAATTGGGCTCTATCACGAAGCCTATAGCTGGGATCTGCCTGTCAAATGGTAATTTGGTGCAACTGGGCCAATGCTAATAGCCTAGTCTAGTGATTTAAGCATTAAAAAGGTAAACCACATTGTTATGAAATTCAGAATTTGAACAACTGATTATTGACAACTCGTGTGCAGGATGTTACATCATTTAAAGCCACCAATTCGAATTTCCAGCAAGAAGAAAATAATTTAATGTTTTAGATAGACTTCATTCATTAACAAAGGACTTGGAACTGCCTGACTCTAAACCTTGAAAAAAGGCAATCACTGGGTGACTTTACCTAAACCAAATAGGAGACTTTTTGTATTGCAATGTGGCACAACCAATTTTCTGCATCTTAAAATCAGAAATACTACATAATCAATATTTAATCTAATACACTCAACGGCTTCAGTAGAATATTACAGCCTTTCGAATCAGCTATCAAATACAGTATCATGCATTGAATTCGTTCAAAACACCTAAACTAACATCTAGAAGAGGTAAACAACCCCAAGTTAATTAATGAAACTCACATGTCTAACTTCTGAATATAATCTCACATTAAAACTAATAGTACCAAAAGCATGGCTAAATGTATCTAACAACATTCTTATTAGCGCATAACTCAAGACATACTAGACCAAATTACTCATCCGCTTTACAAATGCTTTAATAATAAGTTAATGAACGCACAACCACACAACAAGACTACATGAGCAAAAAACCAAATAATTTAACATATACTACCATAAAATATGGTATCATCAACATGTTCATTCCCATTTCAAAATGTTATTTGAAGTCGAATGTGTACCTGGTTACAATAAAGATAAACAAGAGTTTTGAGAATCAACATAAAATAAAACCAAGCCAGCAAGTATAGCAGCAGAGATCAGCAGCAAAACTAAATCAAATAGCTTCCAGAAATCCCAGCAATTTCAGCTCTTTAAAACATTTTTCACCCAAATAAAGCAAAAGTTCTTTGAAGCCTTTAACTTCCTGTTGAAACTCAAGATCAGTGACAAATTCAGAACCAATTCCCAACCCAAAAGTTGCAAAAATCTCAATGTGTTTTCAGAATAGCTTCTCTCAGCCGTTTTTCTTTTCAGTATTTTTTAATTCCCTAAAACGTTTGCCTTGTGTATGAAGAAGTAATCCTTTTATAAGGGGCTTTTAGGGCAGCAGAGAATAACTAGTTTATTGTCCTTAGGTCCTTTTCCAATCTTAATTTTTGCTATTGTACCTTTAATTTAAAATCAAATTTTCAGAGTGTCCCAAACCTCTCGTCCTAAAAGCTTCCTAAGTTAGTTGTGCAAGATTCCCTAAGCTAAACTACCCAAAATGCCCTTTAAACCCCTATTTTTCACTTTCAAGAAATCACTTCTAGGTCAAGTTAAACCAGGACCCAACCCAACCCATGGGCGTATGTACTAACAGCCTAGATTGAATTAAATCAAATATACTATTATGGTGAATATTATACACAAACTAAACCATAAAAAAACTGGAGACCTAATGACCTAATGGCAAATTTACGACTTCAAAACCTAAACTAACTGACAAAAAATAACAGTAATTACACGTTTCATTTTTCAATCAAAAGAAAAACAGAAAGAGTAGAAGGAGATGACAAAAGAGGACGATGATAAAATAGAAGAAAGGAAAAAGGAATTGAGTACCTAACCATGGTTGTCCAGCTGTTCGGCTAGACCGTGTTCTTCGATTTAAATCCTAAAAGAGGTGTCAAATGAATGTTCCCATTTGAGAACAAATTTGAGAACA
The DNA here is from genome assembly GCA_034376525.1 of Nicotiana benthamiana. Classification (NCBI taxonomy): domain Eukaryota; kingdom Viridiplantae; phylum Streptophyta; class Magnoliopsida; order Solanales; family Solanaceae; genus Nicotiana; species Nicotiana benthamiana. Next base: position 36,389,320 of record CM067326.1, read on the forward strand.
AACAAGTAACACTTTTTTCCGGATCAAATCATCTTAGAAACCCATGCAAGCTTTCCCAGATTTGATCTTTGTGAGGTTTGAGGAGGACTTGAAGGGATTGACTTCAGGTTTTTGGGAAGAGCAAGAAGTGGTGAGTGTTTGGGTCTGATTTGGTTAAATTAGGGTTTGAACTCTAATTTTTAGATTTAAGTCAACGAGATTAAGGGGGATTCGTGGGGAACTATCTTGAGATTTGGGAAGAGGAGGGTGAGAGGGTTCTGGTGTGTTATTTTTGGGTGGATTGGAGTGCTTTATGGCATTGCTGATGATGGAGATAATAGAGGTTTCAGGGGCGGATGGCTATAGGGTTTTTAGGCTAGAGACGATGAGGATTGAGAATGGTGCTCTAAAGGAGGTAGGGTTGTTTCGGACAGTTTTATATGGATAAAGGGTCGAGTTTCGGTCCAATAGATCGAATGAGATGAATAGTTGGGATGAAAAAGCGTAAACAATGCCGTTTTATTTAAAGAGGGGGTTTGGACCGGGTATCACATGGGTTTTGGGTAGGTTTGGTTGGGCTTAGCTGGATAATAGGTGAAATTTGATTTGGAATTGGATGAAGTCAAATTAAAATTAACCAAAGATCAGGCTTTCATTTCGCTTTCCTTTTCTTTCAATTTTTCAAATTCAAAATTATTTCCCTTCTTTTCAATTTAAAAATAAAAACCCAAATTAATTCTTAAACCACACTATCCTACCATACTAAATTAATTATCTCTAAATAATGATTTCCACAACTAAATAAATACCAAATTAAAAGAAAATTACCAAAATTCAAAGCAAAAAATCAAACAATGTGAAAAACAAATTATTTTTTTGTGATTTTTCATTTTTGTAGCACAACTAATTACTAATTACTCCCTTCGTTTCTATTTATGTGAACTCATTTGATTGGGCATAAAGTTTAAGAAAAGAGAATACTTTTGAGCTTGTGGTGTAAAATAAAGCACATATATTTTGTGTGGCTATAAATTATTGCATAAAGTTAAATTGTTTCCAAATAGGATAAGAGGTCATTCTTTTGGCACATACTAAAAGGAAATAGGTTCATACAAATTGAAGTGGAAGGAATAGTTTAAAAATGCAAAATTAAATTCTAAATGCAAATGTAATGTATTTTTGTATTTTTCATAAATTAAATAAAATAACGTGCACACACAAATTCAAACAATTAACAAAAAAATGTTGCAAAACCTACCAAATTGTAAATAATGAAAAAAAATTATTTTCTTGAATTTATGGAAGTAACTCACATAGGGTAAAAATCACGTGCTCTCATTGCCTTGGGACCCTTGAGATCCTCTGAACTTGGACACATAAGGGTTGGCCCTTTCACACTGTACTCATCTCTATCTGGTTATGCAAACCTGGGTGTAAGCACCGCCCAGGGTCCCTTTAGACCCTTAAAGAACTTTGACACACCCAGATCTGAGAAAGTCTTTGAAACAAGTGGTATTTTAGGTGGTTTGTTCCATAACTCAGAGAGGAAGTCATAATCAGACTTCCTATGGTTGTAACTTCTTATTTTACACTTTTCTGATGTAATTCAGTATTTGGATTGTAATAATTTGTAACGAATATTAAGATTGGTTAATGAAATGGATGGGGTAATTGTGCATGTTTGAAAGGTAGATATCTTGCCTATAGGATTTGATTACAAAAGTTCTGCACGTTTACTTCCATACTTAGATATACCGCCGATAGGATCTGACTAATAAAGTTCTCCATGTTTACTTCCGCACTTCGATATCCTGCTTATAGGATCCCTTTTAGTAAATTCTGCATGTGTTAATTCTACACTTAGAAATCACGCCTATATGGTCTAGTGACTATAATCAGACATCATATTTGCAAGGTTAAAAATCAGCTTCGAAATTAAATGTCATGCCTATAAGATTACTATCAATATTTTATAGAAATCACGCCTATAAGAATTTTGTTATGATCAAATAAATCATGCCCACTCCATTTCATGTTCAATTAGATACCATGCCTATATGACCAATATTAGCTTCAAATACCTAGATACCATATTTGTAGGAACAAAAATTAGTTATAATAGAAATCCTGCCTATAGTATCTGAAACTCGTTTAGCTAAAAATCAGTTTGACTCGTACTGTATTGAATATGTTTAAATAACTTACTTCTTTTATTAATATGTTTAGAAAGCATGCCTATATGATCCAAATTGCTCGTTTAAAACTATTAATGCTTTGCCATTTTGAATCAGTAATAAATATCATGCTTATAGGGTATCATCAACACACACTTAGGCAAGCATTAGGTAATAATGAAAAAATTGAATCCGACTTTGTCTAATTAGCAATTTCTAGAACCAGCCGGCAATCCTGATTCAGACTTCTTATCTGAGTTATGTAATAAATGTGTCTGCTTCAACAACTAAAACTCCCCTATCTTAGTACTTTAAATTCTGACCTTAAATGTGTCTAGGTCGTGCTATTTATGTGCTTTACATGAGGAGGTATATATAAGCCTCTTAGTTGTTTACATGCTTTTCATAATATGCAGTCCTATGTGTTTTGAATGTTTAGTATTTTACCTTTAAAAACCCACGAGTAAAATCCTCCATCTTATAGGAATAGTAGTCCTTAATTCCTCCAGCACTGATAGGAATGGGACGGGTAATAGCATGCAATAGAGGTCGAGACCAATCCGCGCTTTAATATCTTAACAAGGTGGGAAAGGTAGATATGGATGTGATGGCCGGCGCACTAATACAACGTGTAGCCCCTCTTTTAGGAGTGATTACCTAGTATTACATTGCTGTGATCCATATTACAAATAAATTCAGGACCCCATTTATATCGTCAGCATGCTTAGTTATAACTCTTTCAAAACTTTTTTTTACTTTATTATTTCCAAACAATTGTGCATTTGAAATCCCCTCTTATTTGAGCCTCTTTTTTTTACATGTTAATTTCACAAATTCACAAAGAACTATTTAGTCGGGAACCACACATGTGGATCCTGAGGGGTTGCTAACACATTCCCCTTAGGATACTTTCAAGCCCTTACCCTATCTCAGGTTATCAAAAAATGTGGTTGTAGTTGAACTCTATAGGTGCCCTAGCTCTCCTTAAAATCGTTAGGTGGAGACTCTTCAAAATTGCAAAACCCCTTTCCTAAAAGCAAAGAGTTGTCCTAACCGAATTTCATAATCCCGATTTCCTCAAAAAATAAAGGGGCTGGGGATTTTTTTAGGCTTTTACCATTTCAGATTATTCTTGTGAATTTCTACTTCTCTCTATGTGCAATTATCTGTTTAATTCCTTTAAGAATTTTATTTCTTCTTTAAAAGCAAATCCGACATATCTTCCTTGTTTTCTTTTCTTTATTGCTTTAAATTATGAAACTGTTGTATTTATCACTTTCTTAATGTGCAAACATATGCCTACATACTTTTAATTATTGCATAATCATGCTCAACATCATACTCCACTCGTGCCAGAAAAAATCTTATCGCAACATTTATAATGAGTGGTTGTGCTCTTACTATATCATTACCCTCTAAATTCGAAAAGGCGTAATTGTGGTAAAAATAGTCGATCAGCGGTGCGGTCGATAATTCCGAGCCTTCCCTCTTGAATTATCCGCTCTACCCCTGAAAAAGCCCATAAAAACCTTACTCTGTTTAAATTGTGCATGCGTCATGGTCAAACCTAGCCGGATAAGTTATGTTGTCCCCATAATGATCCTTTATGATAGCCTTGTCCAAAGTCCATTGGGTTTTCCTAAGCCTAAAACGAACATCGTCATGTTCTCTGCATTTATTTGGAGAACTAGATTGTTCATGCTAATCATTAATAGTAAATTGTTGATTCTGGTGGGGGAGAGTCTAACCTTATTTGCCTTGCAGAAATATGAGGCACCAAGTTCCCAGATTCAGCATTGTTACCAACATCCACCCGAGGTTGCTAAGCTGGTGGAAAGTCTTACACTCTAGTGATCAGAATCTCGTCAGGAAATATTTGGAAAATCTACCATCCTCCTAGAAATCCAACCCAATAACATGATCATAGAAGCTACCACATTGTTTTGGGATTGTGAAAGAGCCATATTCCGCCTTTGGGGGGATATTGAAATGACACCTTTGCTCGAGGAGAGAGGAGGACTGCCTGGCCAAATATAGGAAACTCCGGGTTTGCTATTGCCCGCGCAAAGGTAGAAGACTCCTTAAAATGGTGGGATCGAAGAAGAATCCGGAATTGACATGCTTGAAGGATTCATACATCCCTTTTGACTACTTGTATGAAAGGTACCGTCACAGTAAATCTTACCGCACCTATTCTTGTGAGTTTGCCATCACATCCTTTGGACAAATCCACCGCAGGGTTTTCATCTTCATATTTTACTTTTTGGATCTGATTGTATTTCCGATGAAGAAAGGTATAATTCATACTAGGCTAGCTATGGTAATCAAACCCCTGATGGAGGGGATTGGGGGGAAGGCATTCATTATTGTACCAATGATTATTGCAGACATATACCAAGCCTTCGAGAAGTGTCAACGAGGAGCAAAACACTTTGAAGGATACGATCTGATACTTCAACTTTAGCTCATGGAGCATCTCCAAAAGGGCAAATATCGACAAGAAATTCAGCATAGGGACCGGGATGATCACTTCGCTTTCCACCATCTAAAGCGAATGAATTACATCACCGACATGTTCGCTCAGCCTGAGGATGCTAAGGGATGGGTTGAGCTATTTGATAATCTGACCGAGGAACAAGTTCAGTGGATGTTCGAATGGTTTTTGACAGAGGAGTTCATCGTCCAGTCTAGAGACGCACCTTTCCTGATATTAATTGGCCTAGGGGGACCCTACTCTTATGTTCTTCTACGAGTTATGTGGCAAGCTAGTAGGAAGCAAGTCATACCTAGGGTCGACAAGATGAGCCACTTTCAAGCTGACTTCCAATACGATGATAGTCCTTACAAGTGCCAAGCCCAACACATGTAGCATAGCAAGATCGTGATGGGAAGAGACAACATAGAGCCAGATATATACCATACCAATTGCACTCTTTTCTATTCAGGTTGGTTGAAAGATAGTCATGGTGGTTTGGCCAGCCAGGGTTTGTTCGAGGCCACAACATTATAGATGAAAAGGGTGAAGCGCAAGTCAAGTACAACTAGTTTTACAAAAGGATCTGTGAGGGCAAAAGTGAACATCACAAAATATAAGAGTCCAACCAGAAGCTGATCGCCAACAGAAGATGGGAATACTTGGAGAAAGGCATAGTAGAACTGGAAAGAAAGTTTCTTAAAAGGGTTGAAAACGGTTAAGAGGCTAAAGGCGGATATCTAGCTAGAGCATACCTATTGTTGAGACTTCGCGAGTTGGGGAAGCTGTTCGAAGGAGACAAGAATGCCGAATTTGGGTAAGGTCTTTCCAGGAACAAGTAGATAAGAATTTATCTTCTTTGCTTAAAATGTAACAAGGCCAATAGCCATTAGTGACTTTTATTTCTTGTTTATTTAATGTCAATTTAGGATTCATCTTATCTTTATCAATGGAATGAGGCATTTAGAATTCTAAGTTCTCCAAATCAATTTGCCACAAGGCCCACCTCTGGCACAATGAGGTTCCCAAATTAGGACACGCTTTACATTCCCGCACTACGTGTTTAAATATTGCAATACTTTTTATGATCCTCACCAACTTATTTACCTTTTGTTTTAGTTTTGTCTTTGTTTGTTATTCCTTTCCCCAAAGGTTAGTTCGTGCACTCTGGCAACCATATCTCATTCAATGAGATCCGAGGGCCCTCCACCTAGTCCTTCTCTTAGTCCTGTTTAAGAACAAGAACAAAACAATATGGAAGATCTGAAAAACATTAGAAAAGAGAACACAATAGCAGAGGCCATTGATAGCCATGGTATTCGGGTTCCCAATGAAAATGTATCACAACTTGAGCAGAAATTGCTGAAGTTTCAAGTAGAGCTCGACCAGGTTCGGAATCTGGCCAACCTATCCTTCCCTCTCTGCACCCTAGACATCAACTTCCCCATCTTTCAAAATCCCACACCTCCACAAAAGCAACCAAATCATCCTACTTCTCTAACAAAGAACTAATGCAACACTTTCCATACTCCAAACAATATTCCACTACTCATCCTAGAACCAAAAAACTCCGAAAATGATCATTTCCATATCCACACACCAGGCCACCACAAAAATCCGGGGTGACCATGCCACTCTCCACCCATATCTTGCACCCTTGAGTCTGATAAAAAAGATCTACTCATCAGAAACTTAGCTAAAGAGCTTAAGAGACTAACCAGTCGAATCCAGGGCATTGAGGGAAGTAAAGTGATTGAAGGGTTGAACTATGAAGATATTTATACACAACCAGATGTCGAACTATCGGAGGGGTACAAACTTCCAAAGTTCGAGATGTTTGACGGTATAGGTGATCCAAGGGTCTATATGAGAACATATTGTGATAAGCTATTCGAGGTAGGAAAAGATGAAAGGATCCACATGAAGATATTCATGAGGAACCTGAAAGGAGATGCACTATCTTGGTACATCGACTAATATCCTAAGAAATGGTCGAGCTGGGTAGGTATGACATCTGATTTTATGGACAGATTCAGGTTTAACACAAAGAATGCGCTAGACGTGTTCTATATCCAGAATCTAAAGAAAAATCCCACGGAGACCTTTTGTGAGTATTCTACTTGCTGGAGGTCCAAAGCTGCTAGGTCAGACCCGCATTAGAAGAAGAACAAATGAACAAATTCTTTGTCCGGGCTCAAGACCCGCAATACTATGAACGATTGACGGTGATTGAGAATCATATGTTTTCTGACGTTATCTAGTTGGGGGAATGAATTGAAGAAGGTATTTAGAGCGGTATAATTACAAACTTTGAGGCCTTACAAACTACAAATAAGGCGTTGTAGTTTGGTGGTCTGTCTAATAAGAGGGACGTAGGGGTCGTGATGGTTGCACAAATGACCAAGTCTCCTCTCAAATACCAACCCCACCCTATACCTCCACTCACATATCAGCCAACCCTAAATTACCAAGCACTCTCCTACCGAGCTTCACTACCAACTTATCAGTCAACCCCACCTCTCACATATCAGCCTACCTCACACGGACACTCCCAACCTGCTCATTTCTGCCAAACATACAAAGCCCAACCATCTCATTACCAATCATCCCCCGTACACCAAAACATCCCTAGGACCCGACCTAACTTTCATTAGAGGCCTCTATAACAATACACAACCATCGCAGAACCCATTGAACAACTATATGAAAGACTCAAACCTGCCAGTTATGTTACCTCCTTCCCTGCTACAACCTTTGAGAATCCTTCTCAGTAGATTAACCCAAAAAAGTCTTGTTCATACCACTCCGGCATGAAGGGACACACCATCAGTGAATGTGGCTCTCTAAAAGACAAGATACAGTCTCTGATTGATAACAAAGTCATTGTAGCAAAAGAAGCCACTCGGAATGTCCGTAATAACCCTTTATAGACCATAAAGGTGGGGGTGTTCACATGATTGAAGTAGAGGATGATTGGGATCCCGAGGGATCCATTGGGTAGATCGTAGAAGGCGATGATCCAAAGAAACCAGTAGTTACTCTCAACCCCATCATAGTCTAGATCCAACCATCTTAGGTCTCTGAGGTAGATGTGTCTATTCCTCTTGAGTTTAAAGTAGCATCATCAACAAACACAATAGCACCATTTGAGGTTGCAATTTTACCACCCAAAGAACATGTCCTATTCGAAGTAAGGTGGCTACACCGATCCCAGTGGCGATGTCTATCATGTCATCATTCCGTACAAAAGCTATACCCGAGGATTATACAGCCGAGGCTAGAAGGAAAGCCAAAGTCAGGTTCGAAGAGACTGTTGCAGCACATGGTATAACAAGACCTGGGAGAGTCTATACCCATGAACACCTAGTTGATTTAAGCAAGTAGGCCTCCAACCATCCACTCATCATTGAGACGGGTCCAAACAACCTTTAGAGGAAAATACAGGCCAAGACGTATTCAGTCGTCGACCAGCTGAACAAGACGCCATGATAAATACAAGCTAAGAAGTATTCAATCGTCGACCAGGTGAACAAGACACCGGCATAAGTATCCATCCTCTCGTTGTTGCAGAATTCCAAAACACATAAAAACGCTCTTTTAAAGGTGGTGAGTGAGGCAAATGTACCAGGTAACATCACTGGCATGTAAATGACCAATATGGTAGGGAAAGTGCTGGAAAGCCGTAGATCACTTTTTAAGAGGACGAGGGACTGGCTAAGGGCTAGGTCACAACAAAACACTACACATCACTGTACAATGCGAAGACTATTTCATCACCAGGATCTTGATCGATGGGTCTTTAGCTTTAACATATGTCTGTTGATAACACTCAAGAAGTTGGGCAAAGGGCATCATGAGTTAAAAGAAGGAGCAATCAATGTGAAAGCTTTTGATGGGTCTTAGAGGATTAACACGATGAGATTAGCCTATGTCTGCAGATGGGACCAACCTGATTTGAGGTCAACTTTCAAGTGATAGATGTGCCGGCATCTTACTACATACTGCTAGGACGTCTTTGGATTCATGGTGTTGGGGTTGTAGCTTCAACACTGCATCAGGCGGTAAAATTTGAAGGAATGACCAAGAAGTGATCATTTATGATGACAGCAGCAATCTTATATACAGTCGTCGGACCATTCTGGCAATCAGAGAAAAAAGAAAGCTAGGTGGAGAGACCTACCACCACATCGAGCGAGTCAATGTTGTCGACAAGGACAAATGGTGGGATAACAAGATTGAGAGAATATTAAATTAGAGTGGTTAAGAACCTGGAAAAAAACTCGGCAAAAAACTCCAAGGGATATCTAAACCTTTAAAACTCAACAAATATGGCACTACCATTATTCTGGGATATGAATACACTTGGGATGAGTCAATAATTGGATGCCACCATGGCACGGTCCTTACTACCCATTAGAGAAACCGATATTGCACCTAGAGCATACTTTCAAATAGGCTGACGTCATCTATGGGACAAATGAAGAAGAAGCACTCACGGCAGAGAAAAACTTATTTTTAAAGGACATTGATATGGATTGCTGTGTTATTCTCGATAAGGAGGGGAAGAAGGTCATTCCACAATATGTGAATAGAGGCTCATACCTCAACAATTGGACAATCAGGACCATTAGAGCCTGAGGAGCCTCAGGGTAGCAAGGATAAAACAAGCACTATTCACTATTTTATTACTGTATGATTTTATTTTTGCATTTTTCAGTTTTCTTAATAAGATCTTCAATGTTCAAAACAATTATTCAATTTATAAAATCATGTTTAATTTTTCAAATGAATTAATATTTAATTCTATCATTTCTCCTTACTTTACCTTTATAGCATTACCATTACTTATATTGATAAACCAATGATTGTGACATGCAATGAGACAACGCAACAAACATATATCGATTCATAAGAAGATGACATACCTGAGGAGATTGTCAAAGAAGTTGAGAACTTTGAGAATCGATTAAAATCCAACCTGGACGAAATCAAAATTGTTAAACTGGGAGATGCAGAAATTGTCAAGGAAACACGAATAAGCTTTCACTCATCGCCATTAGAGAAGAAATAATATACAGAGTTTCTAAAAGAGTATGAGGACAGTTTCACTTGGTCGTATGATGACATGAACGGTTTGAGTACATCTATTGTGGCTCACAAACTACCAACCAATCCAATGTGTCTTCCAGTAAAGCAAAAGCTCAGAAAGCTCAAACCTAATATGGGTCTGAAAATCAAATAAGAAGTCACCAAGCAGATCAAAGCGAAGGTTCTCAGGATGGTTAAGTACCCGACATGGTTAGCCAACATTGTGCTACTTCTAAAGAAGGATGGGAAGGTTAGAGTCTGTGTCGGCTACAGGGATATCAATCGATCCAGTCCAAAAGACGACTTCCCTTTGTCGAATATGCACATCCTTATTGATAATTGCGCCAAGCATGAGCTATAGTCATCTGTGGATTGCTTCGCTGGTTCCTATCAAATCTGGATGGATAAGGAAGATGCTGGGAAAATAGCTTTCATTACAGAATGCAGGGGCCACCTACATAAGGGCTATAACAACCATTTCCCATGATATGATACACAAAAATATAGAGGTATGTGTGGATGATGTAATCACCAAATCCAAGAAGGCCACTAACCATACAGAATATCATAAGAAGTTTTTCAATTTGCTGCGGAGGTACAACCTGAAACTAAACACCGTAAAGTGAGCATTTGGGGTTCCTGCTGGGAAGTTTCTCGGGTTTATTGTGAGTCACCGAGGAATAGGACTATATCCATCAAAGGTCAAAGACATTCAAGAATTAGCACCGCCGAAGAATAAGAAAGATGTTATGAGTTTCCTCGGAAGGCAGAACTACATCAGCCGATTCATAGCGCAGTCTACAACTATTTATAAGCCAATATTTAATATACAAAATAAGGACGCCGCGACCAAATAGAACAATGACTTCCAAAAGGCCTTCGATAGAATCAAAGAGTACTTGTCAACACCGCTTGTCCTAGTTTCTCTCGAGCTAGGTAGACCCTTACTGCTCTACCTTGTAGTGTTAGATTTAGTTTTCATTTGTGTTTTAGGGCAACATGATGAAACAAAGAGAAAGGAACAAGCCATTTATTATGGCAGCAAGCAGTTCACTCAGGCCCGTATTCGCTTTTCAAAAACACCTAATGTGCCTTACTTAAGTAGCTCAGAAGCTGAGACATTACTTCTGTGCATATACTACATACCTCATATCAAGGATGGATCCATTAAATTACATATTTCAAAAGCCCATTCCCACTAGCAAGCTAGCCAAGTGGCAAATCCTTATGAGTGAGTTTGACATTGTTTATGTGACTCAAAAGGCGGTCAAGGGACATGCACTGGCAGATCATCTTGCCAAAAACCCCATGGATGGAGGATATGAACCCTTGAAAACATATTTTCCTGATGAAGAGGTATCATTCATAGGAGAAGACATTGCAGAATCTTATGACGGTTGAAGAATGTTTTTCGATAGAGCAGCAAACTTCAAAAGAGTTGGCATAGGAGTGGTCTTGGTATCAGAAACTGAGCAACATTATCCAGAGTTTGCCAAACTCATGTTCCTCTGCACCAACAATATAATCGAATATGAAGCATGTACCTTAGGGCTCAAGATGGCCATTGGCTTGAACGTGCAAGATCTACTGGTGATCGGAGATTTAAATTTACTTATACATCAGGTACGAGAAAAATGGCAACCAAGAACTCCAAGATGCTCTAACTAACTGCATCATGTACAAAAATTGAGAAAGAGGTTCACGAAGATGGAATTCTGACATGTTCCCAAAATCCAGAATGAGTTCGTCGAAGCATTAGTTATCCTATCATCTATGATACAACATCCAAATAAGGATTTTATTGATCCTGTTCCGGTGAATATTCACAATCAGCAAGCTTCATATGCCTATGTTGAAGAGGAAGCAGACGAAAAGCTTTGGTTTCATAATATCAAGGAATATCTAGCAAAAGGAGAGTACCCGGAGATTGTCCAACTTCTTTCACAATGGAGTACTGTACAGGAGGACTCGTGATTTGGGATTATTAAGATGTGTCGACGCAAAGGAAGCATCCAAGCTGCTAGAAGAAATTCATGCGGGGACCTGTGGTCTATATATGAATGGTTTTGTCTTTGCAAAAAAGATACTCCGGGTTGGTTACTTTTGGATGACTATGGAAACAGACTATATCTAGTATGTCCGGAAATAACATCTCTACCAAATACATACAGACACGATAAAGGTACCTCTAAGGGAGCTCAACACAACAAGCTCACCATGGCCATTCGCCGCCTTACGAATGAACTTCACTGACAAATCGAGCATGCCGCTTCCAACAGGCACACGTTTATCCTAGTGGCAATTGACTATTTCACCAAGTAGCTTCAAGCAACATCTTACAAAGCAGTGACTAAGAAAGTCGCGACACACTTTATCCGCGACCGCATTATTTGTCAATTCGGTATTCCAAATCAATCATTACTGATAATGGCTCCAATCTCAACAACGACTTGATGAAATTCCACATCCTACAGAACTCAAATAAATGGAGCCGTAGAAGCTACCACCAAGAATATCAAGACGATATCGAGGAAAATGATAGAAAAACAAACAGTGGCACAAAAAGTTATGATTTGCTCTATTAGGGTATCGCACTACAGTCCACACATCAACCAGGCAACCCCATATATACTAGTTTATGGTACAGAAGCCATCATTCCCGCTGAAGTAGAAATTTCTTTCCAAAGGATCATACATGAAGCTGAGCTCAACGGCACAGAGCGCGTGAAGAGTTTTTATGAGCAACTAGATCTCATAGACGGAAAGAGAATGAACACAGTTTTCTATGGACAACTCTATCAGAACAGTATGTCCAGAGCCTTCAATAAGAGAGTCAAGCCCAGATAGCTCACATCAGGGCAGCTGGTGTTAAAGAAAAATTTTTCGCTTCATGATGAAACCAAAAGGAAGTTCTCTCCCAACTGGTAGGGCCCATACATGGTTCACCGAGTTTTGATAGGAAGAGTCCTCATACTTGCAGAAATGGACAGAGGAGTTTGACCAAAGCCGATTAATTCAGATGCAGTCAAGCATTACTATGTGTAATTTTTATGCTTTCCCTATATGATGTAATTTGAACTAGGCCTGACCTGATTCCTATTTAAGAGAGGATACGTAGGCAGCCCTATGGGTTCGGTTACAATCCAATAAAATTTTCATTTCCCCCAAAAATTGGAAACTAGCGCGATATTTTGAGGAAGACCCTCAAAATTCCAAAGTAAGTTCAGCCGATCACCGCACGAGCAGCTCTCAAAAATGTCAACCCAGCAACTGAGGCAGAATTTTGAGGAGGACCCTTAAAATTCCGTAGCAAGAGAGGTCGCAATGTCTCAAACTACGTCACAATCATCGGTTCTTCTAAAAGTTATTTTTATTATACGTTTATGACATACTTTTACACACTCATGCTTGTTTATTATTGAAACTACTTTGCTTAGCAACGCTGCCCCAGTGATACAGACAATATCACCAGATCAAAGCCGGACGTGGCAAGCAAAGCCAGCTGAGATACGAACTAACCTTCCCCTTTACAAAACTCATAATTTTTATTTAGATGCAAGCACTAGGAGTACGAAATCTTTGAACATACTGTACTCCCATAGAACAAACATTTTTCAAGAATTCAAACTCTGTGAACCATTACACTCACAAACATTTGCAATCAGTACGCACCCGTAATGTTCGTATGTCACAATGCTCCTATTAATCACAACGCCGCAATTTCCTATCAGCTAAGAAAACTCTACTGCCATTTGTTATTTTATTTCTTGCATAAGGCTACTATTCTTCCTTCTGAGGTTAAGCTCTACGTCTATCTGCATTTGCATAATATAAGGATACTATTCTGCCATCCAACATAAGGCTACTATTATGCCTTCCAATTTGCATATGGCTACCATTCTGCCATCCGAGGTTAAGCTCTGCCTCTATTGCATCTGCATTGTATAAGGCTACTATTCTGCCTTCCAACTTGCATAAGACTACCATTATGCCTTCCGAGGTTAAGCTCTACCACAATTTGCATCCGCATTGCATAAGGCTACCCTTCTACCTTCCGAGGTTAAGCTCTACCTCTATCTACATTTACATTGCTTGGCTGAAAATTTGCCACATTGTACGGCTGAAAGATCGCCATATTTCACGGCTGAAAGATCGCCACATTGCACGGCTGAAATATCACCATATTGCACGGCTGAAAGATTGCCACATTGCACGGCTGAAAGATCACCACATTACATGTCCGAAAGATTGCCACATTGAACGGCTGAAAAATCGCCACATTGCACGAGTGAAAGATTGCCATATTGCGCGACTAAAAGATCACTACATTGTACGGTTGAAAGAATGCCACATTGCATGGCTGAAAGATCGCCACATTACACGATTGAAAGATCGCCACTGCTATTGTATCCTTCATGGGCTAAAATATCGCCAAGCCATCTGTAGGCGTCATCATTCAGAGGCACCATCCTCATAGCCCAAGTACACCATGTACTAGCCTGTGGACCCCTTTCAATATTTTTGCATATCATTATTGAAAGGCGTCATGATTCGGAGGCTCCATCTTTATAGCCCGAGAATATCATTTCATGGCCTGTGAATCCTTTATTATAAGCTTCATGGAATAGGACATCATGGTCTAAACACGTCATCCTAATTGTTCAAAGACAACATTCATGGTCCAATGAAAAGTTGCATCATGTTTAAATTTATGCACAATATACGTTTGTATTGCTTATTTGCAGGTAAACCTGCAAGCAACAAATATCCCAGCAGGAGCGGTTCCACTCTTGTGCCCATAGCCACATCAAACCTAACCATTCCTGTAAGCGGTCCACTCAACCAACCCGAGATATCGCCTCCAATCTTAGAAAGTATCCGTCTGCATACTCCGCCAATGGATCCTGAACTACCTATTGCCAAATTCCTGTAAAATCAGGGATATGTAGACAACTCAGAAGCTAGGGTGCGGCCTGAATCTTCCCAATCGTTTCGCTCAGTCAAAGTTGTCCATCATATCTTTACGCGAAAACTCTTTTATCCTTCCCGAGTAAAGAGGGGCAGTTGTTGACACTTAATTTTTTCCTATATATTTTTAGTATGAACAATAAATTCAATAGGGCATAATATGCATATGTAAGAATATTCAAATAGTTAATTATTTTCCATAATTTTTAGATGTTTTTAAATCAATTTATCTTTTTCTTTTTATCCATGAAAACCCAATAATCATTTAAAAATTATTATTTTTGGTAAATCATCTATTGGATTTTCATCTTTATGCTAACATATAGCTAAGGTAATTTTGAAATATTTTTACACATTTATTTAGTATTTTTCAAAGCTAAAGTGCATAATTACAATACTATCCTCTATTAAGATTTAATTGCATTTATATTCATAAAATCGGGTCATATATTTTTGAAATATTAATTATATATTATAAATCATTTTATTGCTTTAAATTTATTTTCAGAAACTAATTTTTTATTGTTTATAAATTAAATAGGAAAAACTGGTTATTTAAATAATTGCCCAATCACATTTCAATTATAGCCTAAATCCTATCCTAATTTAAACCTAATTTCCCAGCCCAATTCCGTTTTAAACCGAAACTAACCAAATGGAAAAAAAACCAACCGGGATTCCCTTACCTAACCCTTTCAATCCTAGCCGTTGATCATTTAGATCAACGACCAATATTAGCCCTTTCCTATTTAACCCCAAACGGACCCCTAAACCTACCTCATTTTTTACCTACCAATGCCCTTGAATCCCTCTTCTCTCTCAACTCTTTCTGAAACTCTCCTGAAACCTAGCCGCCGCCCTCTAATCCCACCCCAATATCTACCTAATCCATGGCCTCTCATGGCCATTTGAGATATTGTATCAGCTCCGTATGGCTCCTGGTGCTGGTTTCTATGATTTCATGGCCAGACCTTGAGAGAATCTGGTCCAATCCTTGCTCGATTGTTGTTCATGGCCTTTCTCCAACCATTCACAAACTTTTTCTGCCATTCCAAGCCTTTCAAGGTTGATCCTTGACTCTTCTGGTTAGATCGTTAACTTTATCTTTCTTATTTCTCTTGGGTTTTCTGAAACCCTAATCTCTAAGACCTTCCGATTTCTTTCAGATCTACATAGATCTATGCTTAATATGAATGTCTTAAGTGTTTTCTCGAAAGTTCTTCAACTTTTCTTTCAAAACGACTCTTCATTAGGGTTTTTCTTTAAAGTTTTTCAAAAAAAAAAATCTCTTCTTCTTGATGTTTCTTTATGATTTTACTATGTTCGAACTACTTGTTCTGCTTTCCTTTTACTTAAGTCAGCATGTTAAAACACTTGTTCCTTTTGGTCTCATCCGTGTTATGAAACTGCATGCTTAAATATATACTTGCTGGATTAAGTTCTTCGTTCTTGTTTGACTTATTTGATTATGAGTTTCACCATCTTTTAGAATAGATTATTATGTAACACTCTAGGCCTTTTGGTCTGAGACTGTTTGTTTGAATACTTGACTCGTTTAAAGATTCCATATTTCAGACTCTTTTTTCTTTATGTGACTTATCTGATTCTGAGTTTTACTATCTTTCTAACTCGATTACTATTGAAGCCCTAAATTTCTTAGAAGTTTTGCCTCACTTGTTACTGCCAAACCTTACTTGCCTCTTATTTCTCTTACCTGATACTATGTTCTTCTTCACCGTTAATTTTATGTGACTACTTGACCTACTTGATTACTGAGGCTTGAATATCTTTTCTTGCTACTGAATCCTAGCCTATTTCCTCCACTACTGTAAGTTTGTGCTATCTCTTTTTCCAATATTTTTGGCCTCGCATATCTGATGTTTCTGTTTATTCTATTTATATTCTGAAGTTTCTTCCTTGATTGATCTTGATATTGAGATTGATTGAAAGTTTTTTTACAAGCCCTAATTTGTACTCGTGTATTTAAAGATAACTGATTCCTTTCCTTTGCTATGCTATTTTACCTTACTGAATCTTTTCCAAAATAAGCTTATTTTGGTACTTAAATTTTATTGTTTGCTTCATGCTTTTACTACCCTTTTTATGGCAATAATCAATCTGCCCCCGAATTGATTTTCTTTCCTTAATTGAAACCTTTTAATACCCATTCAACCATGATTCCTTAATTAAAGGAAATCACTTGGGTTAATTGATTCTGACTTGTGATTGTTTCCATGTTTGTGTTAAGACTTTACTTGATACCTTACTTATCACTTGTTTTCAAAACTAAAAATACCCACCCCCTCTTTTCTTTAAGACAGGAACGATCTTAGTTCAGGACACACACTTCACCCAAAATTCTCTCTTTTCTCTATTAATACGTGTGCTACTTGTTTGTTTAACCAGCTGGAAGCCAATGCTAGGTTGTGGAAATTTGCTTACTTTTTCTTTCCACACTTTGCTTCGTACTGGTATGTCCTAGATAATTTTCAAGCATCAATAACAACATGTTTCAGCAATTGTTCCAACTTCTCTCATGTTTGTCTGCTTTTTCTTATGTTTCTGCAATCAAGTTACATTACTAGTATGCGGCAATGTGTTCCTTCCTCTTTTAGATTAATGATCTCCTATATGCATGAATCTCAAACCCCACCCGCCCTTCTTGTGTTTGTGTTCTCTGGCTGGTTTGTAGGCATGCCAACATCATCTATTGTTGTGCATGTCCAAACCTGACCCCTTCTAAGGTCATATGCTTCATGCAATGAATTCCCAAAAGCTCTGACCCCTTTGTGCAACTATTTATTTCTATGTATTTTAAGCTCTACTACTACTTTTTTCAAATTACCCCTTAATACTTACTATTTCCAACTCAGTTTTTTAAATAAATCTCTATGTTCTGTACATTCACTATATTCCTAGAACCTAAGTTCTGCCTCTCTTATGTGAGTCTTGCTTTGGGACCCTTGAGCTTCCCACGAACTTGGACACATAAGGGTTGGCACTTCCACACTGCACTCATCTCTATCTAGTTATGCAAACCTGAGTGTAAGCATCACGCACTGTCCCTTGAGACCCTTAGGGAACTTTGACACACCTAGGTCTGAGAAAGGCTTTGAAAAAAGTGGAATTTGAGATGGTTTGTTCCATAACTCAAAGAGGAAGTCAGAATGAGGTTTCCTATGGTTGTAACTTCTTATTTTACACTTTTCTGATGTAATTCAATATTGTATTAATAATTTATAACGAATATTTGGGTTTGTTAGTGAAAAGGGATGGGGTAATTGTGCATGTTGTATAGGTAGATATCCTACCTATGGGATCTAATTACTAAAGTTCTTCACGTTTACTTCCACACTTAGATATCCTTCATATAAGATTTGATTAATAAAGTTCTGCATGTTTACTTTCATACTTAGATATCCTGCTTATAGGATCCATTTTTTGTAAATAAATTCTGCATATGTTAATTCTACACTTAGAAATCATGCCTATAGGGTCTAATGGCTATAATCAGACATCATATCTGTAAGTCTAAAAATCAGCTTTGAAATTAGATGTCTTGCCTATAAGGTTAATATCAATATTTTATAGAAATCATGCTTATAGGAATTTTGCTTTGATCAAATAAATTCTGCCCATTCCATTTCATGTTCAATTAGATACCATGCCTATATGACCAAAACTAGCTTCAAATACCTAGATACCATGTTTGTAGGAATAAAAATCAGTTATAATAGAAATCTTGCCTATAGGATCTGAAACTCGTTTAGCTAAAAATCAGTTTGACACGTACTATTTTAAATCAGTTTAAACAACTTACTCCTTTTATTAATGCAGTTTAGAAAGCATGCCTATAGGATCCAAATTTCTAAAAACAGTTACTGCTTTGCCATTTTGAAAAAGTAATAGATACCATGCTTATAGGGTATCATCAACACACACTTATGCAAGCCCTAGGTAATAATGATAAAACTGAATCTGCCTTTGGCTAATTAGCAATTGCTACAACTAGCAGGAAGGCTTGATTCAGACTTTTTATCTGAGTTATGTAATAAATGGGTTCGCTTCAACAAATAAAACTCCACTGTCTTAGTACTTTAAATTCTGACCTAAATGTGTTTAAGTTGTTCTATTTATGTGCTTTACTTGAGGAGGTATATATGAGCCTCTTAGTTGTTTACATGTTTCCTTTAAAATGCAGTCCTATGTGTTTGGAATGTCTCCTTAGTATTTTACCTTTAAAAATCCAAGAGTTAGCCTAAAATCTTCTCTTTTATAGGAATAGTAGTCCTAAATTCCTCCGGGATTAATAGTAATGATGGATAATAACATGCAATAGAGGTCGAGACCAATCCGCGCTTTAATACCTTAACGGGGTGGGAAGAGTATATTATAGATATGATGACCGCTGCGCTAATACCATTTGTAGCCCATCTTTGAGGAGTGATTGTCGGGTATTGCATTGATAATATCTATATTACAAATAAACCTAGGATCCCATTTATATTCGTCGACATGCTTAGTTATAACTCTTTTAAAACTTTGCTTTATTTTGTCATTTCCAAACACTTGTGCATTTGAAATTCCCTCTTATTTGAGCCTTGTTTGTTTACATGTTAATT
This sequence comes from Nicotiana benthamiana, assembly GCA_034376525.1. Taxonomy (NCBI): domain Eukaryota; kingdom Viridiplantae; phylum Streptophyta; class Magnoliopsida; order Solanales; family Solanaceae; genus Nicotiana; species Nicotiana benthamiana. The sequence continues at coordinate 36,408,624 of CM067326.1, forward strand.
GCACAAATTCACAAAGAACTATATGGTCGTGAACCATACAAGTGGATCCTGAAGGGTGCCTAACACCTTTCCCTTGGGATAATTTCAAGCCCTTACCCTATCTCTGGTTGTCAAAAAATGTGGTTGTAGTTGAACCCTATAGGTGCCCTGACGCACCTTAAAATCATTAGGTGGTGACTCTTCAAAATTGAAAAATCCCTTTTCCAGAAGGAAAGAGTTATCCACGATGGAAAAAAGGGGTGCAACACTATACGATGATATTTTTTCCGAGGGTAACCCTTTAATAGGTTTTGATTATATGTTAGGGCCTTACTTGTTTAGGTTAACCCTTCTCATGTCTCTTTGGTTTGGCTGAGTCCAATATCAATGATTGCTATTTAGTCCCAATTTTAGTCGGTTCCTCGCTTTTCAATGTTGAGACAATCAGCACCGGGATCACTTAATATACAACAAATATATTCCTTATGGCCAATTATTCTCCGTAGACCATTTTGAATCCCCTTAGTGTGGAAAATTTCAGCGACTGGTGTAATGTTGAAGGTGGACCCATGGCCTTCCGAATAAAACATTGTACCTCATTTATCCTTCGATCACGTAGAACTTTATTTCTTGGGTTGTCCCGGCAGTGTTTACTGGCATAGTTATTTCTCCTTTTGGTGGTCTTACATGCCATATTGTACCTATTTAAATAATACCCGGAAAGCCGGTATAATTTGATTAGATAACTCTAGTTGCTCTACAATTCTTGATATAATTATGTTGGTCGAGTTACCTAGATCAATCGATACACGTTTAACCTGAGATTTATTGATATGTACAAATATTATTAGTGCATCATTGTGAGGCTACACTATATCATCGACATTTCATCTTTGAACGAGATAGCACTTTTTGAACGTAATCTCGAGTGCGTTTTCCCCTCGTAATAGATGTTTTAGTGCATTTTCTTTTAGCCCTTAGGGGACTTAGACTCCCCCAATGATCATGTTGATCGTGTGATGAGGATTCTATTGTTCGACCTATTTATTGGCGTCCCTGTTTTTAAAGTGGTTTTTGGCTCGCTCGCTTAGGAATTCTTGGAGATGCTCATTTTGAACATTCGAGAAACTTCTTCTCTTAACTAGGCAGAGTCAGACTGCCATGGTCGGGGCCACTTGGTATCTTGATGCGCCTTATAGCTGAAGTGATACCTGTAGAGTCCACATTGGAATTATCATCTGATAATCTTGGTGCTTCCCGACTCCCGAGGGACATTTCAAAACTACTTTTTCTCATTAGGCCCCAGCCTCTCGTCCCTCGATCACTTCTCTTGTCGTCCCTAGTTAGGTGAATCGGATTCATGTCCCATCCAATCAGTATTGTATGGCTAATATAAATCTTAGACCGACCATTGCTCCTGATCAATGACTCTCTCAGATCTATCATCTGTTTGGATAGGGTAAATAGATCCAGAAGGGGAACTGAGTTGACCGTCTTCGACTCTAATCTTCTATTGATACCTATTGTGGTAGTCAACTTAGGTAACCACTGGGTACTCCACAAAATTATTTTTGGCCGTAGAAAGGCCACAGAACTATAGTGTTTGAGCCCCTGAGTGACTGCCTGAATGACCCAATAATCCGCAACCGATGGCAGATCCAATCGTTCCATCTAGAATCTTGATAAGAACTCCCTGAGTGAATGCATGTCATTATCTTTTATTTGACTTTACAAAGGCATATGTGAGCATAAGAAATGAGTTAATGTAATTGAGAGGCAAGTTTTGATACCATATCATTGCCCTATTGGACAGAGATTCAACAAATGTTTTCAGCAGCACCGACTTAATTACATCTTTCAAGTCGTTCCCCTTGATGCGCATGTATAAGAGGTTACACACTCATTTGGATCTATGAACCTATTCTACTTAGGAATGTCGGGCATTCGAAACATTTTCACGGCCGATTTCAGTGCCACGTGTGAGCACGTGATTTTTGCCTCGCTCGAAATATTCTTATAGAATTCTTTCCAATCAGGTTTTTTCTTTTATTATTTGAATTTGTAGGAATTACTTGCATGATTTTGTGTTTGTTTGCATTTTTTGTGTATTTTTAATTAATATATTTCATAAAAATACAAAAATAGCATATTTCCATTTAGGACTTAATTTTTACATTTTTTAGGTCTATTAGTTAATTAATATTGTAAAATAAGGAAAAATAACAAGAAATGGTCATTTTGCATTTATTTAGTTTTCTTTTAGAATTTTGGATGTATGTTATTTTAAAAGTTAATTAGTTTTGTTTGTAGATTTAAATTGGGTGTTGCAACTTTTATTTTATACTTATTAAAAATCTAGAAAATGTAAAAGAGAAAAAATATATAAAATTGGGTCTCCTTAATAAAAGACCCATGATTTGGGCCACATTTTTGAAGCTCAAACCCCCATACCCGTTCCAAAAACCCGAACCCAAACCCCATACCTGGTCCAACCTAGGAATGCCTCAAAACGACGCCGTTTAGCATCCAACTCATCTTAGCCGTTCATCTCTTCTTATCCCACGACCTAGATTTGATCTCAATGTTAAATAAAATTGTCCGATTTGAAAGAAACCCTGGAGACCAAACTCATTCTCCTTGTACCACAGCTCTCCGCCACCATAAACCACCCCCACACACCGTCCGCCACTAGCCATAAATCGCCTCCGCCGGCGGCCGGTCTCCAATCGACCTCAAATTAGCACTATTTGTTCCCCTTCTCCTCCTCTTTTCAATAATCCTAGTCCTAACCTTTGAATCCCAATAGGTCTCTTTGAATATCCATTTAAAGTCAAACCTACTCCACCGTCCGCGGTGAAAATGGCTCAGACGGCCACCAAAAACACACCATAGCATCTCCTTTCCACCCTCGTCACAAATCCGAACCCCACTTCCCTTGAATCATGGTTCAATTCCTCAAATATCAATTTGAAATCCTACCAAAAAATCCCCCAACGTCTGAATCTAATCATACTCACACCCTGAGTCACATTTACCCTCCTTACCACAAAAACAAGACTATATGCCCTCGAATGCCTCCTTAGCTTCTCCAAGTCAGGATTAGGGTTCCCGTAATTCTCTCTATGATACATTCCAATTCCTGAGCATCGAGAAATTTAAGCTAAGATTTTTTAGTTTCTGTGTGAATTTTAGTGTTAATTATCATTTTGTAAGTCGTTTTGTTTTAGTCTGAATATGGCCTCAGTTAGTCATGTCTCTAGCCTTGATCTATGCTTCATTTATTCTTTGTCTAGTCGTTTAGTTTTAGTTTTATTTGTAAGCTATTTTGAAGGCAATTATTTTTTAGTCTTTGTTAATTCATTCACGATTTTTCTTTCTTTTTATTTATTCTGGCCTTAGTACATGCTTTATTTGTTTTGATTGATATTCAGTTTTGTGATCCTTTGCTTGTGTTTATTGTTCATTGTTTTTACTTGATTAATGACAATTGCCTGGTTTGGAATGGTAGACATCCATATAGAACTAGGATAAGTCGACTTGATCCTTAGACATTATTATCCTATTGTGGTTGTTAGTATAATGCCAAGTTTGGCTTTAGGATATTAGAATTAAATCTGGCACATTTGGCTCAATTGTTGGGATCTCTATAGGTTGGAATTGGATATAGCTGACAAGTTTAATTCAGGTTAGTTTTAAAGTTATTGATAAACATGTTTGGAAAAGTAATATGGTTAAAGATGGTAATTTCAGTAGGTTAAAGGTGTAGTATAGGTCTTAGATAAAAGGAATCTCACTTGGAACTAATTTAGAAACCCCTAGAACATTCTAGATGTAGTTACTTGACCAACAAGTAAAAATTTAGGGACTAAGTAAATAAATCTGAAAATAAGAAGAAGGACTAAGGGGATAAACACAAAAGAAAAGGGTTTCCCTAGGCTTTGTCTATAAAAAGGCACCCTAATGCCTCCATTCACAAGTTTTCTGGCAGACAAAAATCCCTGGAAAAATTCCAAAGACTTTTGAATTCTGAAAAATCACAAAAATTCCCTAATATTTCCAGAAAATCTTGAAAGCTACCCAGGGCTAAAAGTTTCCCGAAATGCTATTTCATTTGAGTGTTTTCTTCAAAATTATTTCCAGTTATCAACTATCAATTTGAATTGTTAACTTGAATAGGATGGAAATGACCTGAAATATATGTGTTTGAGGTGTCAAGACTTCACAAACTTGGTTGGATTCAATTTTGAGTATATTTGTAGTACATTTGAGGCTTTTTGGTTGGTTCGCTGATGCTGTTTGCTTTAGATCATTGTCCTAGTTTATTTGATAACTTCTCCTATTCGAATCTGAGTCTCGAGCTTGGTTTATTTGCTGCATTTGTTGATAGATTTGATGTTGCTATTGTTTCCTAATTACCTACTCATAGGTGCCTTTATTTTTACTTAACTCAGGTACCTCTCCTGCTCGTGCTCTACTGTATAACATGATTTAAGAATGGAATGAAGACTGTTCATTATTTCCCTATTCAGCCTTGTTTTAATTAAGTTTGTTGCAGTTTTTGTTATTCTTCTTTTTCAGCTAGTAGTTGATATAGAATTGAAACCTGTAATCATTATACTAGGAATTAGTTTTTGATCGTTATAACTTGTTGAACTATATGGAAGATTATATTCAGACATATAGGAACACGGTGAGTGATATTCTAGTTGTAGTTAGATTAAAGTTCAACTATTGAAATAGTAGTATTTTAAAATTTCAGGAGTTCCATTTTTCGAATTCATAATGTTGATGATGTGCAAGAATGAAATCTAAATGATTATTAGGGGTTTCAATCAAGTATTAGTTCCCCGTTTGTGTTTAAATGTCTTTGTAAATAAAAGCTCTTCTTAATTTGAAGTAAAAAAATTCGATTAAGTCTGGCAAATATGGTGTTATTAAACTAATGGTTTGCTGGGTCAGTTGCAATTGGACGCATGATGTTTGGTCTGTGAAGTCAGACCAATTTCCTGATTTGTTTGTATATTAGAAGGTTTTGGATTCGTTAATTCTAGGATTGATACATACATGGCTGGACTGATATTGAAGCCCAAATTGACTGTAGTTTATTTTAGAGCCCAAGTTGCTGAAAATCTAACCCTCACCGATCGGACTCCCAAATTAAAGGTTTCAAAAATATTTGCTTAAATATAAGCATAGAAAATCCAAATTAAAGGGTCTATCCCCTTTTTTTGAACTCAGAATTGAAATTGAAGCCCAAATCTCTAAAAAATATTAAAAGCAGTAAGTAATTTAAAACTTCACTATAGGATGAACATGTATAAAAATTATATTTTAGCAACTTATAATAGTTTAAGCGACCGTGCTAGAACCACGGGATCTGAGGGTGCCTAACACCTTCCCTTGGGTCAATAGAATTCCTTACTTAGAATTTCTGGTTCGCAGACTCCAATTGGGCAGTCAAAAATTTCCTCAAATTATGGATCCTAAATTAACTGGTGACTTGGGACACCAAAAGCTAAACCTATCACAAGTGGCGACTATAAAAAAATAAATAATCTCATTTCAAATAATGTAACATTAATTGGAAAAACTGCCTTATACGTTTTATCCTTCGAGGTAGCCGTGTAAAAAGGAGGTGTGACAGCTCTGGCGACTCTACTGGGGACTTCAACCCAGAATCTCTGGTTCAGGGTTAAAGTATTCGAGCTTATAACTGTTATATTTGGTTTTATCTGATTTTATTACATGTTCCATGCTAATGTGTTAAATGCTTTACCGCTTTGATATTGGACGAATTGTATATATAAACTGTTACGAAACACTTCTCTCCTTATTTTAGGGGATGTGCTCGCTGGTCGAGACTCCCTATTCTGTTAGTGTCGTACCTTGAAAAAAAAGAGGCTCGGACAAATTACTAAGCTAGACGATCTTGCGGGTCCCCGGTACGTAGCCCCCTTCTCGACTCAAGTTTTACGTTCGGGTACACAGTCTAGAAAAAATACCCAGGTTCTGAACCTAGTATAACAAAACTTCATGTCGGATCCCTAGCAGGAGCATTTGTTTGCATCACGTGCATTTGACTTAGGGGACTCAACACAGGGGTTGGGTACGTCTAAGACAGGTGATCCGAAATGAAAAGACCATCCTGATGCATATTACGTGCTACTTGTGTATTTATTTGCTTTGGATTTGCATATTGATTGGCTTGAATAAGGAGAGAAAAATTGAGAAAAAATGGCACTAATAGGGCTAAATGAGAGTAATCACTTGTTCCGAAAAACCAATGTCAAACAGTACCGAAATGCTACCAGATTTTTAAAAAAAAAACAAAAGATAAAGAAAAAGAGACCATTTTAACCAATTTTGGTTTTGACAAAATATTCTATCAAAACTACGCCAGTTTGATTCTTGTCAGGTGAGAGATACGTAGGCAACCCCCATTGGGTCCAACCTCCCTTTTGCTAAAACAGCAAAAAAAAAAAAAACAAATGTCAAATTTTATTTGTTGTCCAAAATAAATCATGTGCGGCGTTGTTGTCAAGAATAGTCGAAGGTTACCGAATGGGACGCCGGAAGGCTGATTTTTCACAAATGGCCACCTTTGGATTTTTATTTTTAGTTTTTGAGCGGTTAGCGGGCACAACCTTTAAATCTTCCTCCGGAAATGCTGAAAGACCGTATTTGCAAAACTGGGCTTTAATTTTAGAAAATAAATTTCATAAAAGGAAGGGGGTCAATTTTAATTTTGAATTCAAACGGAATGAAAGAATAAGTTACTGATTCGCCTTAATAAATGTGCATGATGAGCACAATCCAAAACGAACCTTTTTCATTTGTATGCAGAATCCCTTCGAAGTTGCGGCTGTGGTGGAATGATATAGGTATAGAAAAGCAAGACAAGGTAAAGAAATATTTGGGGGGCCTTCCCAGGCTATTGGAGATTGTACCCCCGAGGAGACATCATAAGAGCTTTGGTCAGGTGCTGGGACCCGACGCACAAGTTTTTGAACTGACCCCGACCTTAGAAGAAATAGCCGGGTACATTGGGGATGCTGAACTTCTTTTGAGACACAAGTATTTGGTTGCTCCAAGAGTTGTAGTTGTGCATAAATTCTTATCTACCCAGAAAATAAGCAGAGTGGTACACGACTCGAACTTGGCAGCAGGGGTTTGCAACTTTTCATTCCTGTATAGCACATATGGTCATATAGGGTGTTTCAACAAACCATAGAACAAAATCTGCAGTAAAGGAAACTGCGTCAAATGGGAAGAGTATATACGTTTCGCTTTTATGGTAGCTTTCCTAGGGTTCCTGGTATTTCCGAGGAAAGACCGGAACATCGACATAAAAAATAGCAGGGGTTGTCAGCACTCTACGCACCCAAGCCAAGTGCACATTCGCACCTATGATATTAGCTGATACCTTTCGTGCTCTCACTGCTTGCAAGGCCGGGAAAGATTTCTTTGAGGGGTGCAATCTATTGTTGCAAATGTGGATGACTGAAAATATATGCCATCGTCCCCAGTTCATGAGCTATGGGTCAGCCGAGAAAACTTGTATAGAGGAGTTTTACACAAATATTGAAGGGCTTAGTATACTTGAAGGAGTAATATTATGGATATCTTATTTTCTGTCCCTCATCTCCGGTCAAATAGAGTGGATGCTGGGATGGTTGTCTGTGGACGAGATCATATACATGCTGGAAACCGAGCCTCACTTCCTTCTGATGGGTCTCAGGTGTTAGGATTTATGCCCGTCACTAGAGGGGGGTTGAATAGTGTGGCACGAGAATATTGATAAATATTGCAGAATTAAAATTGCAGGAGTAAAGTAAATGCGGTAATTAAAATAGTAAGGAAAGAACACACCGAATTTATCCGGGTTCACCACAACTAGTGGTTAGTCCAGTCCCCGAGAGACTCTCTCGAAATTCCACTAACTCCGTTAATCTTACGGGTGCCTAACAAACCGTTACACTTGCTCGTAGATGTACACTCTACAAGACTTCAACTTGCTCAAGGATACCTCACCTCAAGACTTCACCTTGCTCGTGGATACCGCACCACAAGACTTCATTGAGGGTACTTAGCAAACCCGACAATCAATGAGAAGATATGGTCTTCTCAAACACCTTTGTCTTTTACAACAAGAACTCTCTAAAAAGAGTAGATAAAGAGATACAATATTAGCTCTATGAACAACTCAAAGTTGTCTCTCAAATGTCTCAACAAAAGCTCTATAATGATGCACAAATAATATCAATATGTATATGAATAATGAGAGGTGTTGTGTATTTCAAATCAGCTCAAAAGACCTTTATTTATAGGTGGTAGAAGTAGTGTGTCCATTGCTTAATTGGCAATCAATTATGCTGATATTATGCCAAGATAATCGATTATCAGATTTGCATAATCGATTATCAGCTTACCGTTACAAAATTAGAAGCTGATTTTGTGCTAGAATAATCGATTATTGGATTTGCATAATCGATTATCTGCCTGTCGTTCAAAAACTTTGGCAACGGATACAAGATAATCGATTATGCCCAAGTGTATAATCGATTATCCTACTCTGCGGAAATTTCCAATAAATGGAATTTCCCAGAATAATCGATTATCACTTTTGCATAATCGATTATTCACCTATGCTGTCCAGAATTGAAAACTTACTTCAAAAATCATTTTGGTTAAAATGAAAACGTTAAAATCATTTTGTTTGAAGTATTTGAAATATGTTTATGATAAATATGATTTGATAAAAAGATTTTATGCATATTTATGATGACCTATGTTGAGCCAAAAGACGAGATAACTTAAACGTTGCTCTTACATTGGTTCTACCTAACGACCTACACCTTGGGTCTTCGGTCTTGAACTTTTGAGCTCGTCTTTGGCTTTTCCATGCAATCCATTCATCAATATGCTTCTCGGCATTCAATCTTGATTGTTTGTCATATAATAACGTTGTTTGACACTTGACTTCATTGTTTGTCATTCATCAAAACCTATACCTGAAAATCATGCTAATACAACCAAAGCACACATATCATGGATAGAATGATTTTCTACAATTTCCCCCTTTTTGATAATGACAAACAACAGGAGATATGCATATTGGATTCCCCCAATATGACAAACAACAGGAGTTAGAATTACTTACCTCTTCTTCCTCGTTGCCCATGTCCGAATCCCATGTCACGCGCCTATGGTGTTTCTTCTTTTTCTTGTCCTTGGGTTTTGGACAATGTGATTTGGTGTGGCCAAGTTTTCAACAATTTTGGCATGAAGGACTTGGTTCTTCCTTCTTTATTTCCTTCTTCATAAACTTATAAAACTTTTCAATTATATCATTGGAAATAATATCATCATCGCTTTCCGAATCACTTACCTCTACTCTTTAGAAGATGAGGCTTTGAAGGCAATATTCGAACTTTTACTTCTAAGATAGGGATTAAGAATTGTGCTTTCATAAGTTTCAAGGTTACCTCTTAGTCCATCAATTGTGACATCCGTGATTCCTATCGACTCTTGGATGGCATTGGCTTTGGAACGCCATTCGGGAGTGAGACTCTGTAGGATTTTTCGAACAAGATCTTTGTTCGTGTACACTTTCCCGAGAGCATGAAGATCGTTGACGATTTTTGAGAATCGTTCGAACATAATACCGATGGGTTCTTTCTCCCTCATTTTAAAGAGTTCATATTCATGTGTTAGAAAATCAACTTTAGATTCTCGGACTTGAGACGCACCTTCATAGGTGATCTCGAGTTTATCCCACATCTCCTTGGCGGTTGTGCAGCAAGAAATCTTCCGATAGTCATCCGGATTCACCGCACAATATAATAAGTTGACGGCCTTTGCGTTATTTTCAACTTTCTTGACGTCCTCGGCATCATATTCATCTTCCTCCTTTGGAACCGTGGTTTCCCCAAATTTCTTTGTTGGCATTTGTTCACCGTTCTTGATGATTTGCCACAAGCGAAAGTTATATGATTGGATGAAGATTCTCATCCGCTCTTTCCAATATGCGTAATTTGTTCCGTCAAATAGTGGAGGCCTATAGGTGGAGTGTCCTTCGCTCATCATTCCTGCGTTCAATATTCTCAACAAAAAATATATATCGTTCTCTTAACCGGTTAAGGCTTTTAGAGAGTTAGGCTCTGATACCAATTGTTAGGATTCATGCACGTCACTAGAGGGGAGGTGAATAGTGCGGCACGAGAATATTGATAAATATTGCGGAATTAAACTTGCAGGAGTAAAGTAAATGCGGTAATTAAAATTGTAAGGAAAGAACACACCGAATTTATCCTGGTTCACCACAACTAGTGGTTTGTCCAGTCCCCGAGAGACTCTCTCGAGATTCCACTAACTCCGTTAATCTTACGGGTGCCTAACAAACCGTTATACTTGCTCATAGATGTACACTCTACAAGACTTCAACTTGCTCGAGGATACCTCACCTCAAGACTTCACCTTGCTCGTGGATACCGCACCACAAGACTTCACACACTAAGATTGAGGGTACTTAGCAAACCCGACATCAATGAGAAGATATGGTCTTCTCAAACACCTTTCTCTTTTACAACAAGAACTCTCTAAAAAGAGTAGATAAAGAGATACAATATTAGCTCTTTGAACAACTCAAAGTTGTCTCTCAAATGGCTCAACAAAAGCTCTATAATGATGCACAAATAATATCAATATGTATATGAATAATGAGAGGTGTTGTGTATTTTAAATCAGCTCAAAAGACCTTTATTTATAGGTGGTAGAGGTAGTGTGTCCGTTGCTTAATTGGCAATCAATTATGCTGATTTTACGCCAAGATAATCGATTATCATATTTGCATAATCGATTATCAGATTTGCATATTCGATTATCAGCTTACCGTTACAAAATCGGAAGCTGATTTTGTGCTAGAATAATCGATTATTGGATTTGCATAATCAATTATCTGCCTGTCGTTCAAAAACTTTGGCAACGGATACAAGATAATCGATTATGCCCAAGTGTATAATCGATTATCCTTCTCTGCGGAAATTTCCAATAAATGGAATTTCCCAGAATAATCGATTATCACTTTTGCATAATCGATTATTCACCTATGCTGTCCAGAATTGAAAACTTACTTCAAAAACCATTTTGGTTAAAATGAAAACGTTAAAATCATTTTGTTTGAAGTATTTGAAATATGTTTATGATAAATATGATTTGATAAAAAGATTTTATGCATATTTATGATGACCTATGTTGAGCCAAAAGACGAGATAACTTAAACGTTGCTCTTACATTGGTTCTACCTAACGACCTACGCCTTGGGCTTCGGTCTTGAACTTTTGAGCTCGTCTTTGGCTTTTCCATGCAATCCATTCATCAATATACTTCTCGGCATTCAATCTTGATTGTTTGTCATATAATAACGTTGTTTGACACTTGACTTCATTGTTTGTCATTCATCAAAACCTATACCTGAAAATCATGCTAATACAACCAAAGCACACATATCATGGATAGAATGAGTTTCTACATCAGGAGCATCCAGCCTTATGACTTTCATCAAGTTTTGAGACAACTTGGGAGATGCCAAATAGTGCCAAAAGATGAAGATCTCAGTATCCGGATAGTCGAGATTGGACTTGATGGTCAGTTCCCCAAAGCAATGGTCTGCAAAATTTGGAATGAATGCCAATACCCAACAGCAAACACTATTGTACGGGATTGGTCCAGAGGTGAAGTGTTGCCAGTATATCTTGCTTGGTACAGGAGAGGAATTGAGTTTGAGAGGCCAGCCAAAAGGTCCCATCTCCAGGAATTCGTTGAAGCATCGTAAGAGCAGTGGGATTGGTTGGCTAAAGAACACGAGTACAGGGCTACGATTGGCAAACTCGAGAAGCAGGTCATACAATTCGAGAAAGATTTGCTGGCCAGCGCAGATGAAGGCGAAAAGGAGAAACCAGTCAAGGAAAATGAGGCCCTTCTGGCCCAAATTCAGAAAATGAAAATAGCAGCAGAAAACCCCGTTCGGAGGGCCAAGGACACTATAGATGGCCTGAGACAAAAGGCGAATGATTATTGTTTTGATTTGAACAAAATAGAAAGGGACTAGTCAAGGCTTGAAAATAGTTGGCTGAAAATATGGTAGAACGAGCATGTCTGGTTAGGCAATTAAAAGAAGAGTTCGACTGTGAAGTTGCAGGGTTAAAGAAAAGTTTGTCATTGCAGAAAACAAAATGCTCAAACAGGCAAAAGATTTCAAAACTGAAAGGGAACATTGATACACAACATTGGCACAATAAGAATTAGATTTGAAGCAGCTTCAAGAGTGGAGTCAAGTAACGAACAAACTTTGGGAGCCAGAACTGAGCAGATTTGTGATTATTGCAGGAGAAAGGTTTCATACGAGAGTGAATAAAAAGAATCACCCACAATACAGCAATAAAGTGCAGCAGCTGTGAGGATATGCCTAGATATATGTTCTTTGCCACCGCGATTTTTTTTGTTCGCCGCGTAATGGAAGATCTTCATCACCTCCAAGGGGATTTAGCTAGTCGACTTGCAGAAAGGCCGAACGATGCCTCACAGGCCCCAGGAGCAATTGAAGCCCTAATGTATTCGTGATTTCTTGAGATTGTATTTTTTGTTAAAGTATGTTAGTTTTTCTTAGAGTCTGTATTGTCTTATACACAGGGTTAGTTATTCTTCAAGTCTGTAGTTCATCTTTCATTAGGGTCTGTCAGTTTTCGAGTCTTTGTACCTAAAGTTTATTATTATGAAAATTGAAAATTCCAAAATATATTATTCTTCACTTTTTATTTGCATGTACTACACTTGGTATGATTCATGCGGGCATGATATGTAGGCAATCTTATAAACAAAAACAAGAAGTAACAAAAGCGGAAAGGGGAGGAATGAAAAAGAAAATAAACGAAAGCCCTAAGAGAGAAGTCCTATAATAAAAGAGGAAGTAAAATAAAAGAAGGACCAGAGAGGAAGAAAAACAAAAGAGGGAAAAGCAAGAAAAGCAAAGAGTGGAAACCAAAAGGAAGGAAATTGAATAAAAGCCGGGACGACACATGCAACCATTGCAAACAAATGGACATCCGTTAATTGTATAGGTGCATCACACCCCAATTTGTGATTCCATATCTATTAACTATCTCAAACAAATCTTTTCTTGCTATCATAAATTCCAGTCCAGGTTTTAGAAACGGTGGTTGGTTTATGGTAAGCTGGCATTACATCGGTATTTCACCAGATCGAAAGGAAGCACAGAAATGTCATCTGATATGGCTTTGCTGGAAATTCCCATCTCCGAAGATAGCCCAATTATAGTTATCCCGGCCTTAGTGTCATGGAGATGTGGGATGCATGGACGAATGGAAAAGAGCCTTTGAGTGCCATCCGTATATTCCCTGACCTCTTCCCAAGATCGGGAGGTACTTCCATTATTCCCATTAGCCATCCAAACATCCTCTTAGGACAACCCACCGTACCGACCAATTTTTTTGGGGCACCTTTTGATGCCCGGCCTCAGGTGTTCACATCCGGCACAGTCCCCAATATCTTTACGACTCCCACATGTGCAGCCACCATACAGCCCGCATTGCCAAGATCCATGTTTGATCCGACGACTTTTACATTCCAAACCCCAAATTACCAAACTGAGCCTCCTCCATACCCCACCTACACTTATCCTCAACCACTATATGAGCTTACGCCAGTGCAGGACAAAACTCCTAAAGTTCCTGAACAAGATGAGATAGCAAGAAGAATGAGGAGCCTTGAGCAGAGCTTAAAGAACATGCAGTGCTTGAGTGGGTAAAAGAGTGTTTCTTATACATATCTGTGCAGGTTTCCGCATGTACATATTCCCAAGGGATTTGAAATGCCAAAGTTCGTAAAGTGCGATGGTCAAGGAGACCCCATTGCTCACCTAAAGAAATATTGCAACCAATTGCGTAGGGCGGGCAGAAAAGAAGAGTTGTTGATGGAATACTTCGGAGTAAGTCTTTTAGGCATTGCTTCAGAGTGGTATATGGACCAAGACGTCTCACGATGGCATATTTGGGATGATCTTGCCTGAAATTTTGTAAGGAAATTTCAATAAAACATTGAGATCGCACCAGACAAAAATTCTTTGGCAAATTTGAAGAAGAATACTTCAGAGAGTTTCAGAGAATATGACATTAAGTGGCGCCAACAGGCATCAAGAGTGAAGCCACCTATGGATGAAATAGAGATGGTCACAGTCTTTCTCCAGGCCCAGGAAGCAGATTACTTCCAAAACATGATGTCGGCCATGGGAAAGCCTTTTGCGAAAGTAATCAAGATTGGCGAGATGGTAGAAAATAGTTTGAAAACGAGAAGAATTTTAAGTCAGTCAACCATTAGAGCGACCTCCCAATGCATCCATGTCGGGGCGGAAGGAGTCGTAAGGAACAAAAAGAAAGAAGAAGCCTCGATGGCAGCATCTGTTATGAGAAGACATCATGCTCATAGGCCCATGTTAACGGAAAGAACCCCTCAACACTATTATCCTCTTCAAGACATGCATTATGCTCGCAAACCTTATGCAGTTATGAATGCCCAACCATTTGCACGACCGCAGTAGCAGGCCAACAGGAACCAAGATCTGAGAAACTAGCCTCCGCAACAAAACCACAATAATCCCTGCCCTCCTCAAAACAATTTCTGTTCAAGGGAGCCACCCTGAAGGTAAAACTTTATGCCAATCGGGGAGTCTTATTCTATCATGTTCCTAAAGCTTGTTTAATTGGGTCTATTGCAGCTTGTACCTCCGAATAGAACAAACCTGAGTCACCTTCTTACCAACAGGGTGTCCGGTGTGCTTATCATTCAGGGGCGAAAGGGCACGACACAGAAAATTATTGGACTATGAAATAAGTTGTGGAAGATCTAATAGAACAAAGGAAAATAGTTTTAAGGGATGAAGATATCCCGAATGCGACTAACAACCCATTGCCGGCCCATAACAACGGACCGGTAATTGGGATAATCTGCGAGACAAAGAATTCGACCCTCCTTGGAAATCCATAATTGCTATTGCTGACGCAGATAAAAAGTTAAGAGCTGCCTCCAAGAAAGCTGAAGAAGAGAAGAAGAATAAAACCACGCATCCAGAAACTGAAATGAAGGTTGAGGTTAAAACAGAAGCGGCACCTATCAAAGAAATTGTTCTTTATGTCCCACGGGGTCATCGGGAAAAGCAATTAACTCTGAGTCCCACAAAGAGATTTAAGTTGAACAGAACTATGTATGTACCCAAAGGAACCTATGTGGTGCGGGGACCAACTAATCCGCCAAGGGTGAATGAGCCCGTGGTGGTTGGTCGCGCACCTCAGAGGCCTATGACACACCCCTCTGCAGTCCCCTGGAACTATCAAGAAACGGTGGTGACATAAAAAGGCAAAGAAGTCACTGGAGAAACTCAAGAAAGTCACTCTGCAAATAAATACTCTTGACATGGAGGAAGTAAGGAGTGCTAGCAAAAGGCGATTCCCACCCGAGAAGCCAGTAAGCGCCGAACAGGTGGAGGCTTTCTTTCGAAAGATGAAAATGCCTGTCTATGAAGTAGTGGACCAGATTCGGAAGTGCCCTGAACAAGTCTCTTTATTATCCTTGCTGATGGATTCTCCAGAGCACCAGGAGGTGTTAGCCAAAACTCTCAATGAGGATTACGTGCCGGCTCAAACCTCAGTGGAACAATCGGAGAGGATTGCGGAAAGATTCTTCGCAATCAATAAGATCACATTCTGTAAAAATGATTTGCCTCCAGAGGGAGCCGCGCACAACAAAGCCCTGCATCTAACTATCAAATGAGAAGGCTACTACGTCAAAAGAGTAGTTGTAGATGGAGGCTCCGGAGTGGACATATGGCCACTTTCAACATTATAAAGAATGGAAATCGAGATGGAGAGGATTCGCCCTAATAATGTATGTGTTCGAGATTTCGATGGAATTAAAAGAGACACAATCGGTGAGATTGATCTGTTCTTGACCATTTGCCCAGTTGATTTTGAGGTAACCTTTCAAGTGTTAGATATGGACACATTCTAATTACCTCCTAGGAAGGCCATGGATTCATGCGGCGGGAGCTGTGCCTTCCACTCTGCACCAGATGTTTAAATTTGAACATGAGAACAAAGAAATCGTGGTCCACAGTGAAGATAAACAGTCAATTTACCACGATCACTCCGTCCCCTGGCTCGAAGCTAAAGAAGGGAGAGAGCACATAGTCTATCCGGCTTTCAAAATTGTGGTGGCTGATCAACATTAAGAGGGCAAACCCTATCCCCAACCCTTCCTCTCCAATGCCTCAATCATGGTAGCTAGAGAGGTGATACGTCAAGGATTCAAATCGGGGAAGGGACTTGGAAGATCATTACAAGAGATAGCTGAGCCGATTTCCATGGCCACCGTAGAGAAGTTTTTCGAGTTAGGTTTTCACCCAACACCAGAGGATATAACATGGGCGAACCGCAAAAATCATAATGGATGGGCTTTACCTCAACCTTTACCCCACTTGTATGAAACATTTGTAAATCCAAATTACAATGAGGAGGAAGAAGATGACACCATCAAAGCTGAAGAAATCAAAGAAATATGTGTTGCCATGAGAAAACTATTGTATGAAGCCAACATAGTCCACCTTGGAGAAGGCTCGAGCACCGTTGATGTGCTCTATATGGGACCGTACGCCAAATTGCAAAATTGGAAGGCTACCCCATTCCCAATCAGGCGGGAGGCCTGGTAGTCCCATCTTGCCATCTTTTCTGCATGACGAGTTATCCTAGGGTGTAACTCGGGTGTTTTCCTTTAGTGTTTTGTCTTTTTAATTTTCGAAATGTAAACCCTGTTATCTTACAATTCCAAAGAAATGAAATCAATATTTTATCGTCTATATTTCTTTATTCTTTCTGATTTTGCTGTTTTCTTTTTATTCATTTCTTTCAGTTCTAATAATGTGGCTTTAAATAATATGACATGCTCGCGGACTTTGTGCCCCGATTCAAACATGCCGCCTAATTGTGAAATAATGAACCAAGAACCAGAGTATGACGAAGAAGAGGCATTTAGGGAAATAAATGGAGAACTGGAACATTTTGAAAATAAATCTAAGCAAATTCTAAATGATACCGAACCGGTTAACTTAGGTAGTCCTGGGGAACTAGGGAAACCAAAATAAGCATCCATGTAAATGAGGAAATCCGGGACGCACTTATCCAACTCTTGATTGAATTCAAAGACGTGTTTGCTTGGTCATACGACGATATGCCAGGGTTGAGTGTTGATTTGGTGGTTCATAAGTTGCCTACTTACCCCGAATGCCCTCCAATCCAACAAAAACAGAGAAAGTTCAAGCCTGATGTCAGTGATAAGATCAAAGAAGAAATCACAAAACAGTTGGGGGGTGGGAGTAATCTGAGTGGTTCGATACACCACATAGCTGGCCAATGTAGTTTCAATGCCAAAGAAAGACGGGCAAACCCGAGTGTGCGTGGACTACAGAGATCTAAACAAGGCAAGTCCCAAAGATAATTTCCCTTCACCCAATATCCACATCCTTATTGATACTGCGCCAAACACAAGATGCAATCTTTCATAGACTGCTACGCAGGATATCACCAGGTGTTGATGGATGAAGAAGATGCGAGAGAAATACCTTCACCACACTTTGAGGTACTTATTGCTACAGGGTTATGCCTTTCAGTTTAAAGAATGTTGGGGCAATGTACATGAGGGCCATGACCACTATCTTCCATGATATGATGCATCAGGAGATAGAAGTATATGTGGACGATGTGATTATCAAGTCCAAGACTCAAGGTGATCATGTGCGGGATCTAAAAAAGTTCTTTGAAAGGCTTCACAGGTATGATTTGAAATTAAACCCAGCCAAGTGTGCATTCAGGGTCCCATCGGGCAAGTTCCTGGGGTTCATTGTCAGCCGAGGGGCATTGAGCTTGATCCAACTAAGATAAAATCCATTCAGGAGCTACCTCCTCCTGAAACCAAGAAGGATGTAATGAGCCTTCTGGGAAGACTGAACTACATTAGCCGATCCATCGCTCAGTTGACTTCCACGTGCGAGCCCATATTCAGGTTGTTAAAAAAGGATGCAACAATCAAGTGGATGGATGCGTGTCAAGAGGCTTTTGACAAATTTAAAGATTACTTGTCCAATCCACCAGTCTTGGTCCCACCGGAACCAGGGAGGTCATTGTTTCTATATATGACAGTCCTGGAGAACTCTTTTGGTTGAATTGTTGGGCAGCATGATGTCACCAGAAAGAAGGAACATGCCATCTCTTACTTGAGAAAGAAGTTCACTAGTTACGAGGCCAAATACACCTTGCTAGAAAAAACCTGTTGTGCCTTAACTTGGGTGGCTCAGAAGCTGAGGCATTACCTGCAAGCCCACACCACCTACCTTATAACTAGTATGGATCCGTTGAAGTACATATTTAAAAAATAAATGCCCACAGGGAGATTGGAAAAATGGAAAATCCTGCTAACTGAGTTCGACATAGTCTATGTCACTCGCACTGCGATGAAGGCCCAAGCATTAGAAGAACATCTAGCCATGAACCAGGTTGATGATGAATATCAACCCCTGAATACTTATTTCCTGAATGAAGAGGTGAATTCGGTGGAGGTAACGGCCGAGGAAATCGTTGCTTGGAAAATGTTCTTCGATGGAGCGGTAAATGCAAAAGGTGTAGGAATTGGGGCAATCTTAATCGCACCCACTGGTAAACACTACCCGGCCACGACCTAGCTCTGGTTCTTCTGCATAAACAACACAACTGAATATGAGGCCTGCATCATGGGCATGAATATGGCTATCGACCAAGACGTCAAGGAACTATTGATCATGGGAGATTCAGATCTAATTATCCGGCAAGCCCAAGGGGAGTGCGAAATGAGAGATGTCAAACTCATCCCTTATCGATAGCATGTGGAGGATCTCAGCAAATGTTTGAAGTCAGTACATTTCAGGTACATTCCCCGCTGTCATAATGAGTTAGCAGATGTACTCGCTACTTTAGCCTCCATGTTTCCTTACCCTGGAAACGCCTACATCGATCCCTTAGAAATCCAAATTAGGGAAAGGCATGGGTATTGTAATGTGACCGAAGCATAACCCAACACTCAGCCATGGTATTATGATATCAAGAGATTTCTGAAAACACAAGAATGTCCTAAGAAGGACACAGGGGATCAAAGGAGAACCATCTGACGGCATGCGAGTGGTTTCTTCTTGAGCTGTGATATCTTGTATAAAAGGACCGCGGATCTCAATTTTTTGAGATGTGTTGATGCCGAGGAAGCCGAAAGGATTACGCATGAAGTACACGCGGGAGTGTGCAGGTCTCGTATGAACGGGTATGTGTTGGCAAAGAAAATACTTCACACAAGGTACTATTAGATAACCATGGAGAAAGACTTCTTCAGCTCAGTTCAAAAATGTCATCAATGTCAGGTGCACAGTGACTTGATTTCATGCACCACCAACTGAACTGCATCCTATGTCAGCACCTTGGCCATTCACTGCCTGGGGCATGGATTTCATTGGGCCAATCGAACGAAAAGCCTCAAATGGACATAGATTCATATTGGTTGTTATTGACTGCTTTACAAAATGGGTTGAAGCATCACACTTAAGTCAGTCACCAAGAAAGTTGTGGTAGACTTTGTTCATTCCAACCTGAATAGTCGTTTGATGGGAGAAATATGTAAATAATTCAAGATAACGCATAGAAACTCCACTCCTTTCCGGCCCAAAGCTAGTGGTACCGTCGAAGCAGCTAACAAGAACATCAAGAAGATTTTGAGAAATATGATTCAAAGCTCAAGATAATGGCATGAAAAGCTGCCTTTTGCATTGCTTGTATATCGCACCACGATGCGCACATAAGTAGGGGCGACCCCATACTTATTGGTCTATGGAACTGAAGTCATTATACCCGCAGAGTTAGAAATGCTTTCACCCGAGATAATCATCGAAGTAGAAATTAAGGATACGAGTGGGTTAAGACTCGGTCGGAATAATGTTCATCAATTGACGAAAAACGAATAGCAGTGGTATGTCACATGCAGTTGTACCAGCAGAGAATAGCTCGCGCTTACAACAAGAAAGTGTGCCCCAGGAATTTCGAGGTTGGACATCTTGTATTGAGGCGTATTCTCCCTCACCATCAGGTAGCTAAAAGGAAATTGACTCCTAACTGGAAAGGCCCATACATTTTCAAAAAGATACTACCCAAAAGAGCATTATACCTGGGTGATGTCGAAGGAGGCGATCCTGAAGCAGCAGTGAATGCAGATGCAGTAAAAAAGGTACTACGTTTGAACTCCCTGCAGTAATGATTCAGTCTGGTTGAAATGACGAAGGCTTTCCCTTCCCACTACCCAAACACTATCAACCCTTTGCAAACTCTTTGAGTCAGTTACATTTCATTGATCACCCTTTTTGGAACTCGGACATGCTATTAAAAAAATAAAAAAACAAAAAAAAGAGAAAAAAAGAAGAAAAGAAAAACAATAAAAAAAAACAAACAAAAAAAAATGTAATTATATACAAAACAAAACAAAATTAGTTTAGGAAACACTTCCTGAACTACGTTTGACTTGATTCCGAAAGGATACGTAGGCAGCTTCTCCCTGAGGTTCAGTCATACCAAAATAAAAATTCCATTTCCCCAAAAATTGGAAACTCGGGCAGATAATGAAATGGTTCGGCCATGAACCCGCCAAAATGGTTCGAAGGTTGTAATCCCATCCAAACTCCTTTTACCCATAAAAACCTAGCCCAAGCCCTTCCGATCGATTGGCAAAGGCAAGGGAGCGGCAAACACCATTGGTGGGATTTGGTACATTTCAAATCGAGAGAAATAATATGAGAGAATCTTATCGGTGAAAACCTTAGGTCACCATAAAGCGATGGTGAGTAGAGAAAATAAAAATGAGAGAGTCCGTTTAGTGAAAACTTGTAAAGAGCACTATCGGGCGATGGGAGAAGAGAAATGATAGAGGTCGATTGGCGAAAACCTGAAAAGGGCGTTGTCGGTCAAAAAGAAGATATATCACTATCAAAAGTCTGGGTAAGGTTCTTTGGTTTTAAAAGATTGAAAATACGGTTCACGAGAAGCTGGAAATGTTGTACGGGTCGTGCATCCAGTCCGAGAAGCATGTCATGTCTATTTGAAGTCGGCATGCATCCCCAGATAAGTCCTTCTCTCTTCCCCAAAAGGGACGCTTCTCTTTAAACCCATGTGATTGCTTTTGTCTGCTTCCTTGAATCCCCTTCGGCTTAACTTTGATTTCATGACTATTCCACAAGAAAAGGTGGTAAGACCGGTTTCACAGGGCTCACCTAGCAAGGACTAAAGAAATACCCAGTCTCAGTAGGCGCATCTAGCCGATCCGGGCTGGCCATGATGGTTGACGCTTCAGAAGCAGTAAAGGTTGGAAAGAAAGAAAATCAAAGTCAAATTCCCCACAAAAGCAAAATGAAGATTAAAAAGGTTAAGCGTCGGCGGACTAATTGTCTCAACAAAGTTTCAAAAGGCAAGATACCCAAAGGTTCCGAAAATGGAAATCGGGGCAAGGAAATCGCAACTGAAAGACCTACGAAGGCGAAATAAATCTGAGTGATGAGCTCTCCCGACTAACCAACAAGGCAAAGTCTGGAAAGCCAAAGGTCTTCTCAACAGAAGTGAGGCCGGGATCAAGTAATCAAGGCCACAAAATCGACCACCGTTTCGAACTAACAATTGTGCTTTATTTGAAAATTTGAAACAGGTATAATCCAAAGCAATTGGAAAAATAGCAGATGCCACCGAAGGAAATGCACATGAGCTAAGAATAGCCTTGCAATAATGATCAACCAAAAGGGAAGTTCTCTTTAAATCCTTTCCCGCAGTTTTCATAAAATAAAAGAAGAAAAGGAGAATCACACCAATTATGGTAGAATAGGACCCTCGATCCTTAACTCCATTCCTCCAAATCTAGGACCATATCCCCTAGTTCTCCCTATCATAACCTGTGGACTTCCATGGCATAACCCGAGGATCATTTTCCTTCCTTCCCAGCATAACCTGTGGACTTCCCCGGCATAACTCGAGGATCATTGTCTTTCCTCCCTAGAATAACCTGTGGGCCTCCCCAGCATATCCCGAGGATCATTCTTCATTCATTCCCCGCCATAACCGAGGGTCCCTTTCTCTCTATCCTACAGATGGCTCTCCCTTCCATAACGCGAAGACCAGTTTCTTCTATCCCCAGCATAACCTGAGGGTCTTTTCTTTCTTTAGTTCCCCAACATAGCCTGAAGATTCCTTTCTTTCATTCCCCGGCATAACCCGAGGATCGTTTTCCAGTCTCCACTACATAACCCGAGGATCATTTTCCATTCTCCCCGGCATAACCCGAGGGCCATTTAGCTTTTATCCCCAGCATAACCTATGGGTCTTTCTCTTTTCTCCCTCAGCACGAGTCTCTTCTTGCAATCCCAGCATAACCCGCGGATTCCCCTGGCATAATCCGGGAATCTTTTCCTTTCTTCCTATCCCAAAATAACACGCAGATTTCCCCTGGCATAACTGAAGAGTCTTTTCTTCCAAATCCCGGCATAACCCGTGGATTCCCCTGGCATAACACGAGAGTCTTTTCTTCTTATCCCGGTATAACCCATGGATCCCCTTGCATAACCCAGGAGTCTTTCTTCTTATCCCAGCATGACCCGCGGATCCCCCTGGCATAGCCCAGAAGCTTTTCTTCTTATCCTGGCATAACCCGTGGATCCCCTGGCATAACCCAGTAGCCTCTTTTCTTGTCCTGGCATAACCTGCGGATTTTCCCTGGCATAACCCAGGAGTCTTTTCTTCCCTTCCTGGCATAACCTGCGGATTCCCCTGGCGTAACCCAGGAGTCTTTTTCTCCCCAAATCCCGCATAACCCGCGGATCCCCCTGGCATAACCAAGGAGCCTTTCTTTTTATCTCGGCATAACCCGCGGATCTCCCTACATAACCCAGGAATCTTTGTCATATCATCCCGGCATAACCTGTGGATTTTTCTTCTTCATCCCCAGCAGGGACTCTTTATTCCTAACCCGACATAACTCATGGATCTTCCTCTTATCCCGAGCAGGGACCCGTTTTCTTTCTTGGCATAACCCAGTGATCTGCCAGCATAACCTAGCAATCCTTCCAAAAGATTAACAATCCTGACTTTTATTGTTTTCAATAGAACAAATAACTCATGAAATTTTCCCAATGAAAATTGGGGCAGAAAATTTTGTTCGTTTGTTTGTTTTGGTGTCTGAATAGGTTTTACCTGAAGCCACATGATTCGAGATGGCCGGAAGAGCGAATCTCAATCCAGAATAAGGGAAAAAAGAAGAAAGGAAGAAAAAGAATCAAATCCAGAGTGATGGAAAAGAAAGATGCGGACTACTCAAATTCGATTCAAAATCACAAGTCGCACATGCTCCGAGTGGTTTAAATGCTGAATAAAGAACCGGCACCTACAGCTTACGAGCATCAAGATTCAGATCGGTGTCCGTGACGAATCCAGCTATGACTCAAGATCAAGCTCCAAGAGATTTATAGATAGGAATCTTGTAACTCATAGCTGATAGGCATAGCTAGCTTAGCTTTTGATTTTCCTTTTGGTGTAATAAGGAGGTCAGCAAGCAGTAGCAGCAGCATCAGCAGTGAAATCACAGCTCCTGATAGTCCCAGCTACCAAAACACTCCAACACTACACTGACATGATTCCTTTGTAGCCAAGGATATGTAGGCAACCTTTGAAGCAGGGTTCGGTCAGACAGTTTTCAACATGCTTCTCACAGAATGCCAAGTAGGTAAAAATCTCTCGGTTGCTCATTTATCGTTGCCCAAAAACTCTTCATGTCTCCGAGCAAAGAGGGGAAACTGTGAGCACGTGATTTTTTCCTCGCTCTAAATATTCCTATAGAATTCATTAAAATCAGGATTTTTCTTTTATTATCTGAACTTGTAGGAATTAATTGCATGATTTTGTTTTTGTTTGCATTTTTTGTGCATTTGTAATTAATATAATTCATAAAAATATAAAAATAGCATATTTGTATTTAGGACTTAATTTTTACATTTATTTTAGGTCTATTAGTTAATTAATATTTCAAAATAAGGAAAAATAACAAGAAATGGTCATTTTGAATTTGTTTAGTTTTCTTTTTAAATTTGGGATGTAGGTTATTTTAAAAGTTAATTAGTTTTGTTTGTTGAATTGAAATTGGGTGTAGTCTATTTTTATTTTATACTTATTAATAATCTGAAAAATGTAAAAGAGAAAAATATATAAAATTGTGTCTCCTTAATAAAAGACCCATGATTTGGGCCACATTTTCGAAGCCCAAACCTCCAGACCCGTTCCAAAAACCCGAACCCAAACCCCATACCCATTCCAGCCTGGGAATGCCTCAAAACGACGTCGTTTGGCATCCAACTCATCTCAGCCGTTCATCTCTCCTTATCCCACGGCCCAGATTTAATCTCAATGTCAAATAAAACTGTCCGAATTGAAAGAAACCCTAGATACCAAACTCATCCTCCTTGTACCACTTCTCTCCGCCACCATAAAACCACCGCCCCATCCCGTTCACCGCTGGCTGGAAATCGCCTCCGCTGGCGGCCGGTCTCCAATCGACCCCAAATTAACACCATTTGTTTCCATTCTCCTCCTCTTTCAAATAATCCTAGTCCTAGCATTCAAATCCTAACCGGTCGCTTCAAATATCCATTTAAAGTCAAAGCTGCTCCGCCGTCCATGGCGGCTATGGATCAGACGACCACCAAAAACACACCATAGCATCTCCTTTCCACCCTAGTCACATATCTGAACCCTATTTCCCTTAAATCATGGTACAATTCCTCAAATATCGAATCGAAATCCTACAAAAATTCCTCCAACTTCTGAATCAAATCAAACTCACATCCTAAGTCACCTTCACCCTCCTCACCATAAAACAAGACTATATGCCCTCCAATGCCTCCTCAGCTTCTCCAAGTAAGGATTAGGTTTCCCGGAACTCTCTCAGTGATGCATGCCAATTCATGAGCATCGAACAATTTAAGCTAAGTTTTTTTTAGTTTCTTTGCGAATTTTAGTGTTAATAATTGTTTTATAAGTCGTTTTGTTTTAGTCTAAATATGCTCTCAGTTAGTCATGTCTCTAGCCTTGATCTATGCTTCATGTATTCTTAGTCTAGTCTTTTAGTTTTAGTTTTATTTGTAAGCTATTCTGAAGGCAATTATTTTTTTAGTCTTTGTTAATTCATTCACGATTTTTCTTTCTTTTTTTCATTCTGGCCTTAATACATGCTTCATTTGTTTTGATTGATATTCAGTTTTGTGATCCTTTGCTTGTGTTTATTGTTCATTGTGTTTCCTTGATTAATGACAATTGCCTTGTTTGGAATGGTACACATCCGTTTAGATCTAGGATAAGTGGACTTGATCCTTAGACATTATTATCGTCTTGTGGCTATTAGTATAATGCCAAGTTTGGCTTTAGGATATTAGAATTAAATCTGGTACATTTGGTTCAACCGCTCAGATTTCTTTATGTTGGAATTGGATATAGTTGACTGGTTTAAATCTTTTAGTGTTAAAGGTATTGATAAACAAGTTTGGAAAGTTAATATGGTAAAAATGGTAATTTTAGTAGGTTAAAAGGGTAGTATAGGTCTTAGATGAAAGGAATCTCACTTGAAACTAATTTGGAAACCCCTAGAATATTCTAGATGCGCTTCCAATCAGATTTTTGAGATAACAATGTAGTAACCTGGCCTGCAAGTTAAGAGTTTAGGGACTAAGTGAATAAATCTGAAACTAAGAAGAAGGACTAAAGGGGTAAACACAAAAGAAAAGGGTTGCCCTAGGCTTTGGCTATAAAAAGGCACCCTAATGCCTTCATTCAAAAGTTTTCTAGCAGACTAAAATCTCTGAAAAAATTCCCAAGATTTTTGAACTTTGAAAAATCACAAAAAATCCCTAAAATTTCTAGAAAATCCTGAAAGATGCTCAGGGCTAAAAAGTTCCCAAAATGCTATTTCATTAGAGTGCTTTCTTGATAATTAGTTCCAATTCTGAACTATCAATTTGAATTGTTAACTTGAATAAGATGGAAATGACCTGAACTATATGTGTTTGAGGTGTTAAGACTTCACAAGCTTGGTTGGATTCAATTTTGAGTATAATTGGAATACATTTGAGGCTTTTTGGTTGGTTTGCTGGTGCTGTTTGCTTTTGTGTCCTAGTTTATTTGATAACTTCTCCTATTTGAATCTGGGTCTCGAGCTTGGTTTATTTGTTGCATCTGTTGATAGATTTGTTGCTACTATTGTTTCCTGATTACCTACTCATAGGTGCCTTTATTTTGCCTTAACTCAGGTACCCCTCCTGCTCATGATCTGCTGTATAACATGATTTAAGAATGGAACGAAGAGTGTTCATAATTTCCTTATTCAGCCTTGTTTTAATTAAGTTTGCCGCAGTTTTTGTTATTCTTCTTCTTGTTCTTCAGCCAATAGTTGATTTAGAACTGGAACCTGTAATTAATATACTAGGAATTAGTTTGTGATCGTTATAACTTATTGAACTATATGGACGATTATTTTCAGACTTATACGAACATTATGAGTGATATGCTAGATGTAGTTAGATTCAATTTGAACTATTGAAATGGTATTATTTTAAATTTCAGGAGGACTGCTTGTTATAAACTTCAGTATTAGAATTCCATTTTTTGAATTTATAATGTTGATGATGTGCAAGAATGAAATCTAAATGATTATTAGGGGTTTCAATCAAGCATTAGTTCCCCATTTGTGTTTAAATCTCCTTGTAAATAAAAGCTCTTCTTAATTCAAAGTAAAAAATGTGATTTAAGTCTGGAAAATCAGGCGTCATTAATCTAATGGTTTGCTGGGTCAGTTACAATTGGACCCATGGCATTTGGGTTGTGAAGTTAGACCAATTTCCTGGTCTGATCGCATATTAGAAGGTTTTGGATTCGTTAATTCTAGGATTGATACATACATTGCTGGACTAATATTGAAGCCCAAATTGACTGTAGTTTGTGGCTTATTTTGGAGCCCAAGTTGCTGAAAATCCGACCCTCACCGGTCGGACTGCCAAATTAAAGGTTTCAAAAAATATTTTCTTAAATATGGGCATAGAAAATTCAAATTAAGAGGTCTTTCCCCTTTGTTTGAACTCGGAATTGAACTTGAAGCTCAAGACTCCAATATTGATTAACTAGGTCCATTAGAGACAAATTAAATAGAAGAATCCTAGTTCGCTCTATAGTGACCTTTTTAATAATAAAATGAGGTGCGCCGCACCAAACAAGATCCATAAATTGCATGGGCTCTTTCAAGTGCTTATACTAAATTCTTAGAAATTCGGGACATACCATTTAGCAAACTTCACGGTTTTTCCCTAAAGATAATAATGCGCTAGTTGCTCTAGGCGCGTCTTTATTAATTTTACCTTCCTAAGTACGGGTGCATATTTATGTGACCCAAATCCAAATCTCAATGAAGTTGAAATATATCAAAAGCCGGTGGGCATTTAAGTGACGTGTTGGCGACATGTTTTAACGACATTGTAATTTTCTTTAAAAAATATTAAAAGCGGTAAGTAATTTAAAATTGCACTATAGGATGAACATATATAAAAATCATATTATAGCCACTTATAATAGTTTAAGCGATCGTGCTAGAACCACAGGATCGGAGGGTGTGTAAAACCTTCCCTCGGGTCAACATAATTCCTTTCTTAGAATTTCTGGTGTCTAGACTCCAATTAGGCAGTCTAAAATTTCCTCGATTTGGGATCCTTAATAAACCGGTGACTTGGGACACCAAAAGTCATACATATCCCAACTAGGGACTCTAAATAAATAAATAATCTCATTTCGAATAATATCACTTAAATTAGAAAAACTTCCTTATACGTTTTATCCTTCGTGGTAGTCGTGTAGAAAGGAGTTGTGACACCGCACTTGAGGGGAAGGGCTTCTGGGTAAGTTTTTGGAATATTATCCCTTCAATGTCGGAGGTGCCCCCAGAATCTTATCGACCCTGGAGTTGTATGTATCTACCATCTTGTCATTAGCCTCAATCGTTTATCGCTTGACTCCACCCATTTTTTTAATGCTTCGAGCATCTCCATTACTTCTGAAGTTTCTCTGGGCTCGGCTTCACCTGGTCTCACAGTAACTTGTTTGTTTCTCCGCGTATTTTTCGAGGATTGTTCTTGGCTAGACCATGTTTGGGACGTGGACTTGGTTCTGTAGTTGTGCATCGTTTGTTGAGCCTGCAAAAATTCGAAATCAATCGTAGTCTTGACCTATCACCTTCATCCTCGGGTATTTCTCGGGCGGTTGGCACACTGTTTTCGGAATCAGCTGGAAAATTGATGTTGATGGCCATATGCGAGTTAGCATAGACCGGGTCGGTGACTGGGACACCAATGGGATCGGCAAGAAGTACATCATTACTGGGTACCACATTATTATTTTTGTCGTGATGGCCTAACTCTGTGTCAATGTCAAGTGAGCAAATAAGAGTTTGACATTCTTAGGCCGACTTGAATTTAAGATTTCAAAGAACAAGCATAAAATAGGGGGTGTCATGGAGATTCGTATCAAATCATAATTATTATCCTTAGCCCCACGGTGGGCACCAAACTATTTACCCCTAAAAAATGAGTGACAATTAAATTTGTACGTGTTTTAAAGGATATGTGGTTTAATTCAATACGAATAATTAAGAATAAAAAAGATGAATTAAAGATAAAATAAACAATCAATCCAATCACAATATAATGACTAAGCCTGATCGAAGCTTGAACAGTGAAACTGTCCTCAATTGGGCCCTTAGTAGATGTTCGGTCGCGAGTGAAGAAGAACCCGTGAGTAACGCCATGAATAATAGTTAAAAGACAAAAGAAAACTTCAATTCGAATTGAGTGTTACAATGTGTTAGACTAAAGAAAATCTTCCTCTTTATATAATAGAAGAATTTCAGTCCAAGTACAAGTTTAAAAAGTATTTTTTTCTTTTCTCGGTAATTGTTGATCTATAATTGATATTGAATGGGATCTGCGCTGTAATATCCAATTGAGGGCAAATATTATGGCCCCTGTCCATCATGCATAACCGTTCATCGCATCTCCTGAAGTCTAGAAGCCATACTTGGTGCATGGTATGTTGCTTTGCCGTGTACAGCCTCAGATACATCGTTAATTCTCTTGTGTCTCAATACGAGAAGTTCCTGTCCTCGATTATAAATCACGTCGATCTGTGCTCCCCTTCGGGGAATTGGAAAAAACTTTGTCCTCACTTGTATTCGTACACAAGTCCGTTTTTTATCATAAGCAATGGCAAAGTGACAACGTCAGAAAATTATAATGTACCTAGTTTATTTTTTTATAAGGTATATATATGGTGTATTATCATTTTTAAATTTTTTGTGTGTTTAATTTTTATATTTTGAAATTTATGAAGTAGTAAATTTTTTTATTTCGCCACCTATGGCAAGTCATAACACACATCGCAATTGCTGGTAAGAAAGTCTATTGGGACCCGACTTGGTGTGTTGTTTACCGGACACCGGATGCTCTGTCTTCGTCAAACCTGAAATTGAAACCACGAAAGATCACTGGTCGTACAGCTCACATGGGATTCTTTTATTCTTTCCGTTTTGTATCATTTTGGGAAAGGAGACTTTCGTTTTTTGTCCTCTTGTTCGAGTTTCCCTCTTGTGAGTCTTACACCACATGAACAAATGTAGGACCTATTTATATAGACACAATATTCTCAAATCTACTTGGGATCATTCCACCAAATTGTACAATTGTCAACTAGTGAATACATTATTTCTTGTTTAGATTTCTGTGTAAAATCTCTTAAAATGAAGTTTATACCATCCTTTTCTTCTACCATTCTCTTAATTTTATTTAGAATTGCTTTTGTCCCACTCTTTTTGTCCCGTTGTTGAGATACAACATAGGGTTTTTTTCACTTTTAATTTTCACCAAAAACTATATTTGATAGTCAAAAAGAATATATAATTTTTGTTTATAACATAAAGAATATATATATATATATATATATATATATATATATATATATATATATATATATATCTTGTACTTTTATTTATATTTCAAAGATGTACAATAATATTACAACAATTTTAAAGTAGTAGAGAGAAGGGAGAGTAAACTTTTTGAGAGAGAAAGAGAGGTTCTAAGGTTCTGCCTCCCCGAAAATCTATAACTCTCTTATATAGAAAACTTAAAGGCTAAAAGTTAAAATTAAAACAGTAAAAATGGGTCCTAGCAGGTCCTACTAGCCATCATCTTTTGTCGTGGAATCATCTCCGTATCTTTGGTGCAAAATGTCTTCTTCTGCCTTTTTTACAATCTCTGCTAATTCTTCAGAGTTGACACTGTTAATACTTTGAGAATCTTCAAAATTATCTTCCCCCATAGAAATATCATCCCTGGTCATAATTTGTTTTTGAATGTCCTGTTTAACTTGCTCCATATATGCCGCAATGAGCTCTTCTTGTGATAGAATACCACCATTTTTAATCTGTATTTTCTTAGTAATCTTAGTAAAATGACTTTCTTCGATAATGGGGTTTTCTGAAATAATCTTGTTGTATTTAGTTAATGCAGTCTGAATTGAATCCAAAAGTTCTTGGCCAATTAGCTTTCCATCTGAACCTTTAGTATTTAATTTAGGCCAGAATTTGGTATGAAATCTTCTGAATAGACAAGGCATTTCATCTGAATCTTTTACTACTTCAATAGTCCAGCGAAAAATTCAAGGAATAGAGAATTCCATAAAAAAATTCATTATCGGAGTCCTGGGATAGAGTCTCTCTTCCCTGTCTAGTTCATTAATCTTGGGAGATGCTTCGACCCATTTGTTGTACAAATCTTGTAATTGCTTAGGTAAAATATTCCTGGAGGGTCCGAAAAAAGACCCCCATTTTATGAACCATGTAGGAGTCTGAGTGCTTTTAAAAACTTGAGCACATATCTTAATGAACCACGAATGCCTATGATCATCATTCTCATAAAATAATGTTTTGGAAAATGCATCCACATAATCCCAATAATTATAGTTGATGGAAATCTTTTGTACTGGGTGAATATATTGGCAATCTTTTAGAGTACTTAAGCCCCATTCTTCTGGTAATATAATCTTTTTAATAATCATTTTTGAAAAAGAGAAATACGATTTGTTTGGTCCGCCCGTATTATTATGAGTAATCTCGACTGACCCTGTAGATGTTAAAATCATTTCGAAATGTAATCTGGTTTTGTAAGTCTGCATAGGAAATAATGCATTATTCAGATATCTCTTCATAATAATCCAAGGATTTTGTTTCCACTGGAAATCTTTGTTGTCCACATATATTATAATCTCTTTCGTAGGGTTTGTTTCGAAAATCTCACTATCAGTTTTTCCTGTAATAATAGCATAAGAATCTTCACTTTCTGGTTCAAAATCTTTACTCTGATCCTCAACAGAGGTGGGTTGAATGGTAGCATTGCTACCCCCAGTAGTTCCAGCATTGCTGGCAATGAAATCTAAATATTTTTGGTAATCTGCAAATGAAGGTCTTTTACCAGACGAAGAACCTTCTTCAAGAAATCTATTTTGGGTAGGAATATGCCCCAAAGTTTGAAATCTATTTTGTGTAGCTCCTCTGCCCCTCCCAGAGGGGGCTCTTGGCCATCCTAGCCTTATCATCCTGCCAAACTTAAACATCAAGTGTTAATTAAAAATTCTCTAGTAAGAAAATTTCGTAAATTATTTTCAATACCCTTTTTATATTCTATTTCGAAATCAAAAGGCGCTAGCAATGCTTGCCATCTTGCAAACATTTGCTTGGAAACATCATGTTTAAAATCTTTATTAAACATAAATTTAGCAGCTTGACAATCTGTTTTTATCAAGAATTTCTGATTGTACAAATCAGTTTGGAATTTTAAAACACTTTTAACAATGGCTAAAATTTCTTTTGCTACTGTTGCATAATTCTTTTGACCATCATTTCATTTTTCTGAATAGAATTGAATAATATAATGTTTTTTCTCTACAGGAGAGAACTGAGTTAAAATTCCAGCATATCCAATATCAGAGGCATCAGTTTCTACAGTCTTTTTCCAATCTGGATTAGCTAAAGTCAAGCAGGGAATTTCTTTTATTTTAGACTTTATTCTTTTAACTGTTTCAGTATGTAAATTATTCCAAGCAGGTGGATTCTTTTTTAATCTATCATATAAAATTGCTGTATCTTTTGATAAATTTTTCTCAAAAGGAGAAATATAATTGAGACTACCCAAAAATCTTTGTAGTTGAGTTTTATCAGTTAGAACATCTGGAAATTTTAAAGCAAAGTCAATAGATCTATTAATAGGAATAATAGTTCCTTTTCCAATATTATGACCAAGAAATCTAATATTGCTTTAGAAAAGATTCATTTTTGGTTTAGAAATAACCAAACCATTTTGAATGACTGTCTGCTGAAATATTTTTAAGTGTTTAAAATGCAATTCAATATTTTTAGAAAATACCAGAATGTCATCAATATAAACAATAATAAAATTAGTAAAAGGTATAAAAATATTATTCATAATCTTTTGAAATTCTGAAGGAGCATTTTTCAATCCAAAAGGCATAACATTCCATTCAAATTGTCCTATTGGAACGTTTAAGGCAGTCTTATATCTATCTTGTTCAGCAATCTGAATTTGCCAATATCCTGATTTTAAATCAAATTTAGAAACAATAATAGCATCATGTAATCTGTTTAACAAATCTTTTTTATTAGGAATAGGATACCTAATCCATTTCAAAACTTTATTAAGAGGCTTGTAATTTATTACTAATCTTGGTACACCTCTTTCTTGCTCAGCATGTTTATTAACATAAAAAGCAGTACATGACCAAGCCGAACTAGAATGTCTAATCAATATTTTCTTTAACAAATTATCAATCTCATTTTTACAAAGATCTAAATAAACAGAATTCATTTGACAAGGTCTTGCCTTAGTAGGAATAGTAGCTTCATTAAAACTATCTTCATAAGGTAATAAAACAACATGTTTCTTTCTATCCCAAAAAGCATTAGGATGATCATCACAAATATTAATAATAAATTGATTTTCTAATAAATTAATTTTTTCTTGTAATTTAGGATTTTTTAATAAAACATCTATTTCTAATAAAGTAATTTCTTGTTTTATAAAATTGATTTTTTGATTTTTCAAAATCAATTTCTCAATAATCATATTTATAGATTTCGTAAAAGGTTTAGTAATAAAATCTAACTGAAAATCTTTATCATTATAAGTCCCTATTATTTTAGTATGATCCCACCTTTTTAAAGGAAATATAGCATGCATGAATGGGACCCCTAAAATAATTTGACAAGAAATATCTTCCACAATCATAAAACTTTAGGGTAAACAAATACCATTGTTACATAAAAAAGCTTTTGGTAATTTATAATTCAATTTCATTTGACTACCATTAGCAGATCTTAAACAATGAGTTGTTTTATGAAAATATCTCGAAGGTATAAGTCCTTCCTGAACACAATTTACATCTGCACCACTGTCAAATAAGGCAATGAATTCCTTTCTAAAATTGTAATCAATTTGTAAAGTAATTTTAGTATAAAACTTTTGAGATGTAATAATACTCATTTTTTGTAAAAATTCATTTTTATCCTCGCTGAGGATATTTGTTAAAAAAGAATTTTTTGTAATATCTATATCTTGGCTAGTGTTTTCTCCACTACCAGGTTTAGAAATGTCAGTTTCTTTTGTTCTAGAAGTCTTAGCTTCATTCTTATTAGCCTGTAAATGTAAATCAAAAGTCCTATTATCTTCTAAGCTAGAAATTCTTCTATCATAGATTTTTGATTGATTTTTTAAATAAATAATTTCTTCCTTTAAATTAAGGAGTTCTTGTTTTAAATCAGAAACAATAATTTCTTTGTCTGGAAAATTCTTTTGAGTTAAAATCCTTTTTAATTCAGCAGTCGAATAGTATTCAGGCTGTTTCAAACTAAAATTTGAAGAGGGAAGAATATCATTAGGCACATCATCAGTCAAAACAGTATCCTTTATTTCTCAAATCTTTATCTTCTATTGTTTTTAAAATCTTTATTATTTTCTCATCATTAATTATGTTCACATTCAAATCCTGAAAATTAGAAACTAAATCATACAAACTATCATCTTTCTTGCAAGCACAATCATCATTCGAAAAAGATCTGTCAGAATCAGAATATAAATCTTCATCATGTAAAACCCTTATATTTTCATCAGAACTAGAACCAGTAGAAGAGGAATCAGATACATCAGAACTATAATCAGAATTTAGTAGAATCTTACACAAAGAATCCTTGATTTTATCATCTAAATCTAGACTCTTAATCTTTTCCTGAGTTTTACACTCACTTGCATAATGACCAAATTTACCACATTTATGACACTTAATCATTTTTTTGTAATCTTTCTTACCCTTCTTTTTATAAAATTTCTTATCTTTTTTATCCCAATTTGTTTTATCACGGGATTTAAACAAATTTTTCTTACGCTTTCTATCATCTTTGGAACTAGAAATCTTCTTTTTTCTTTTTGAAGAACCAGGAATATCAAAAGCAAATTGATCACAAAATTCTCCTAATTGTTTTCTTTCATTTAGTCTATTCTTTTTGATATGATAATTCATCTTGATAGCATTACAAACAGCTAAACCTTCCTGTGTGCAAACACTAATAATTTTGCCATAAGTAAGAGAATCATAAGGAATCTTGTTGTTAGTACCACGTAAATGCTTTCTAACTCTTTCAGCAAATATCGAAGGTAAACCATCAATAAATTTAGACTTCCAATGTTCATGACTACAATCATGCAATTCCATAACATGACTTAAAAATACATCTTTATACCATCTAAAATCAGATAATTATCTACAACGCAAATTTTGTAATGTTGTTCTAATAGTTTCTGCCTCATCAGTCCATCTACCACAAAAATGTTCTACCATGTAGTAACTAAAGTATAAACAACATTTTGTTGTATCTGAGAAGTACTAGCAGAATCAACAGTTTGGTAGGCTAATTGTCCTTCAATCTTATGAACACTAGTAGTATTCATAATTGTAATCTTTTGTTCTTGAGTTAAAAAATTATCCCACCAACCTTTTAGTTGGCCCGTAAAACCAGCAACTATCATAGCCGCAGTATCTCTGTCTTGATTCTTATTAATCTTACAAATAGTACTATACATCAACATTCTATGAACAGTAGTAAAAATCTGTTTATCATTAAAACCATCAATATTCCATTCATAAATTTCTTTGCTACTATAACAATTGTTAAAAATCTGGTCTCTTTCTTCATGTAAAACATCCATGGGGGTTGGCCTATTGTAATAATACATTCTTTGAATTGGCTTATCCGCCCATTTAGTATTGATTTTATTTAAAGAATCTGGGGCATTTTGAGTAATAAAATCTTCTTGTTTTGCAGATAAAATAGGTTGAGGTTGTAAATTTATTCCAGTAAGATTGGAGGAGAAATTAATATATTTCAATTTTTCTTTCAAAAGCTGTTCAATTTCTTCAGAAGAATCAGTTTTGAAATTTCTTATTTCAGGAGGAGGTTGTAAAGTATTTTTGACAATTTTCAATTCTTGTTTTGGTTTATGAAAAGCTTCTATTTTTTCTTGTAAAATCTGTGTTTTTTTCAAATAATTGTCTAAATTCTTATGCAATGCCATGACTTGCTCTCCTAATACATTCAAATAATAATTAGCATAATTCTGCTGTTTAAGAATCAAATTGACATGTTCACAAGTAATTACAGCAACTTTGTTTTCAAATAATTTTGCAAAAGCAGTAAAATTAATAGTTTTACCATCTTTATTGATATCAAAAGACTGATTTGGTGGTAAAGAAGAAATCATTATATCACCATTAGACAAATGATACTCATGTTCAATAACTGACAAATGATATCCCACATATTTAATAATGAACCAT
Organism: Nicotiana benthamiana; assembly: GCA_034376525.1. Lineage (NCBI taxonomy): Eukaryota > Viridiplantae > Streptophyta > Magnoliopsida > Solanales > Solanaceae > Nicotiana > Nicotiana benthamiana. The sequence continues at coordinate 36,444,758 of CM067326.1, forward strand.
GGGACAAATGGTAATGAAATATTATTTCTCTCTAATTTTTTGTAGAATTCTTTAGAAAAATACTCTGTTTCATCTTTATTAAAAGCAGAGAAAAACCAATTTCTAAATTCTTCCCATTTTGGACTATAAAATTCTAAAGAAATCTTTTTTCGTGCCAGAGAACCTGGACTAAAATCAATTTTTTTACTATCCATGTAAACCAGTTGGAAAATTCATATCGGAATCTGTAGGATCACTTAAACGATCTTCACCTTTAGCAATATTATTATTATCCAAAACAATTTTATCAAAATTTGTTTCTCTAATCTGAGAAGTCGAAGCTCTTGATGGAATATCAACGATATAATCTACTGGTGAAATATAAGAAGATACAGATCTGGTTAATCTTGAAGAAGAATCTGTTAGTCTAGGGATGTCTTGAGTTTTAAAACTCAAAGTTACACTACCATCTTTACTTTGCCTAATATCAGAAATTTTATCACTAGTAATCTCACAAGGTACTGCAGCTTCTTCAATAATCCATTCACTAGGAAAGTTAATTTCTTCCCACTTAATTAATCTACGAGTAATAATTTTAGATTTAGAAAAATTATTTTCAAACAAAACAGTCTCATGATTTTGTTCAGAAATTTTACATCTAGGAGATAAAGTATAAAGAGGTCTATAAACAATTCTAGTACAAATACACATTACTTCTGTTCCAGGTAAATAATCATATCCATTAATCTTGATATTCAAAATTAATGATTGTAAAATATTCACATCAGTTAAGGTAATATTCAAATTTAGATAAGCATTAAAATATATTGCACCATAAGCCAAAGTTGATTGTATAGAACCAATCAAAGAATTTTTCCAATTTAAATTTCTTCCATCTCGTAAAGCAGCAACAAAACTTTCAGGTAATCCTTTTAATGTTAATGGCTTAAAAGCAACTTGTACTAAACTAATATGCAAATAATTGAAATCTTTAGATTTATAATATTCTATATCATTTTGAGATAATAAATTAAAAACTCCACTATCTTTATCCATTGTAAAACTTAATTCTGTAGTTTTCACAGTAGTTTTCCCAGCAAATTTTTCAAAAGTTCCTAATTTGTAAATAGTCCCTATATTAACCTTAGGAATTACCCAAGTATTTAATAAATCTTGTTGAACCGGAAAATTTATTTGTTCTTTAATCATATTTTTAATGAATTTTGATTTGTTAAACCAAGACATTAGAACTCAATAAAGTTAAGTGTTGAATAACAACCTTCATAACCTGAGTAGATCTTCCATGGCTCTGATACAAAACTATAGCAGGACCTTTTTAGGGCTGTAGGACCTTTTAGGAAGTAGGGATTTATATAGTTTAATTGATTTTATGCAAACCACGGAACTATTCGTTATAAACCCAACCGGGAACATTCATAGGCGATTCAACCAGTCATACAGGACTTACCAACGGAATCACAAGGTTTATACCCGATATAATCCCTCACTAACCATATCGGGAACACCCCTCTTAGGGATTCATTTCTCAATAAATATTCTCAGGTAAAATTTGGTATTTAAATAGGATAAAAAGAATATTGATGTAGTTCAAACATAGGTCTTAGAAAGAATACAAAAATAGATCTCATAGTCTAGTCGTTGGGGCTAAAGTTGTCTTCAAAGCTGGATCCCACTTTCTGTTGCCTTGCTTATTACGTAAGAGTAGAAGTCTTAACAATTATGAGGACATTTCGTGATTTTACATGTCTTCAAAGTCAATCTACTTCCTTTTCTTTTTTTTGTTGAGAAATGCTTTTCTGTTATAGTTTTCCTTTTGACAGGATTTATTTAGCCGAAAGCAATCTTCTACTTCTATCCCAATCCTTGGTTAATGTGATGACATAAGCAAGTAACCAACTATTTGAATATATGTTTCTCTCCTTCGTTCATAAGGGTTGTGGTGGAGTGGTAAGTACTCATTCATCCTTAATTATAGGTATCAGAATTGAGCTCTTGGGTATGAAGTCGCATTTGTTAGAGAACGCTTTACCCCTCAATGTGGACTTTCCGGCGTGAATTCGAATTTAGTCGGGCCCCAATATGGGTCCAAGACACGGGTGGGAAACCAAAAAAAATAATTCTTTATTTCACAACCAAAGAATGTGGTGCAATGGATGCATGAGACTGCTTTTCCCTTAACCAGAGGTCTCAAGTTCGAGCTTTGTGTGCGGAAAAATCCTTAATAGGGAGTACTTCCCCCGAATGGGACCCTACGCCGGACAAACGCGCATATAATCGAATTCCAATGCATATACCGGACACCAGGTGGGAAACCAAAAAAAAAATTTATCTTTTTCTATTAATAATAATTTTTCATAGGGTGGTGTACGGATTAATTTGTATAGCTTTGACTATTTTACCAAATAACTGCTACATTCTATTATCATAGCTTACTTTTATATACTATAACAACACGGCATATGTGATGACCCAAAGGGTTCATCACTTATTTCCTTACTCATTCTCTGCTTCCGAAGACTTGAAATCCTCATTTAGAGTTGCCTCGATTTGCATGTGCAGTTCTGGCGCGTAGCCGGAAAGCTTAAATATGAATGATGTGAGAAAAATGCTACATATTTACATTTAATTAAATAAATTTGACTTTGGTTAATATTTTTGGTAAACGGACTCGGACCCGTAATTTAACATACCCGGACCCGTGATTTAACGGTCCCGGAGGTCATCAGGAAAATATGGGACTTGGGAGTATGCCCGGAATCGAATTCCGAGGTCCCAAGCCCAAGAAATGAATTTTTTTGTAAAATTGTTTTTCTAGAAATAATTATGAGAACTGAAAATGAAATTCGATTTAAAGACGATGGTATCGAGGCCGTATCTGGTCATGCCTAATGATTGTTTGAGTGCCCTGTTTATATGTCTACGCCGGTGGGTGATTCAATTGTGGCGGATTGCGTCCATTGTTCATGTATAGTGGTTATTGGCGGATTTGAGACTCATATAGATTTGCTTCTTCTGGACATGATTGGTTTGATGTTATATTGGAGATGGACTAGTTATCACCTTACCATGCTACCTTGGACTGTCATGCCAAGACTGTGACCTTAGCTATACCGGGTATGCCTCATTTAAGGTAGAGAGGGACTCCAGGTCATTCTTGTTGAAACACGTTCTCAAGGCACTAAACTAAACGTGTGTTCATATTTCTAGGTTTTGATAAATGACAAACTATGCGCAATTGACATATGACGAGGTCCAAGCACAAGCGCGCAATTGACACATAACGAGGTTCAAGCACAAGACGAACAAAGATCATGATCAAGCAAAGAAATAAAGTTATACATGAGTCGTTCTTTAATTGTGATCTTGATCCGACAATTGACTCAAGACTTGGCTTCTCTCGTAAAATCATTTTTATCAAATCATGCATATTTAATTTAAAGCAAAATGATTTTCAAACATTTTATTTTAGCCAAAATTATTTTTAAACATGCCTCTAAAATCTGGACAAAGATAATCGATTATGTACTTTATGATAATCGATTATGTTAAGACAATGTACACCAGATTTACAAAGCTGAGCAATAATCGATTATGTACCTTATGATAATCGATTATGTTAAGGCAGTGTACATTAGATTTTTCAAAGCTACAAGATAATCGATTATGTACCTTATGATAATCGCTTATGTTGAGGCAGTGTCCATCAAATGTTTCAAAGCTACAAGATAATCGATTATGTACCTTATGATAATCGATTATGTTGAGGCAGTGTCCATCAGATTTTTCAAAGCTATAAAATAATCGATTATGCACATTATGATAATCGATTATGTTGAGGCAGTGCCTATCAAAATTTACAAGACTGTAAAATAATCGACTATGTACTTTATGATAATCGATTATGTTAAGACAGTGTAGTCCGAGGTTTTCAAAATATAAAAGATAATGGATTATCCTTATAGCATAATCGATTATGCAAATGACCGTTGCCAAAGTTTTTTTAAACTCTGAAAGATAATCGATTATACACAATTTGATAATTAATAATGCTAAGTAAAATCTGCATATGATTTTTTGAACGTTGTCAGGTAATCGATTATACACAATCTGATAATCGATTATGCTAAGTAAAATCTGAATATGATTTTTTGAACGTTGTCAGGTAATCGATTATACGATTTGCATAATCGATTATTCTGCTTAAAATCTGGGAATAATTTTTGAACGATTGGAAAATAATCGATTATCTTAGCACAAAATCAGCAATTCTTGATTGGCAATTAGGCAACGGTTGTGGGGGTTTTGAACACTATAAATACAACTCAAAATCAGTCTTCTAAGTACAACAACTGATCATATTCTTGCTAAAGCTTGCATACTCTCATATACATCATTTTATATTCATTTCATAAGTTTTTGAGAGCCAAACTCTTGAGGAAAGTTGTTGTGTTCTTGAGCGTATTTATTTTACTCATATATACTATTAAAGAGAGTCCTGTCTTGAGTGCTAAGTGTTTGTATACACTTGAAGCGAAGTGTTAATCCCTTGTGGTTGTAATAAGGAACATTTTCATTCCTTCGGTTGAAGTCTTGAAGTGTGGTATCTTCGAGCAAAGGTTGTTGAGGCTTGTGTGACTCAAGTTCTCAGTTTGTAACGGTTTGTTAAGCACCCGTAAGCTTAACGAAGTTAATGGAATATCGAGAGAGTCTCTCGGGGACTGGACTAGCCACAGGTTGTGGTGAACCAGGATAATTTCGGTGCGTTCGTTCCTTATTATTTACTTACCGCACTTATTTCAATGCTGCAATTTTTAATTCCGCAAGTTTATATTGTTTTTTATTATAACGCTATTCACCCCCCCTCTAGCTTTAAGCGTATATTCTAACAATTGGTATCAGAGCCCAACTCTCTGAAAGACTTAACCGTTTGAGAGAAACAATCCATGGCTTCTACTCGTGACTTTAATGCAGGAATAGGTGAAGGACAATGCTCTACCAGACCACCACTATTCGATGGCACAAACTATACGTACTGGAAGGAGAGGATGAGAATATTCATCCAATCGAATAATTTTCATCTATGGAAGGTTATAACGAAGGGAGAACAAATTCCAACCAAAAAGGTTGAAAATGAATGGGTTCCAAAATCCGAAGATGAATACGATGCGGATGATATCCGAAAAGTGCAGAACAACGCTAGAGCCATCAACTTATTATATTGTGCTGTAAATGCTGATGATTACAGAAAAATATCATGTTGCACAACGGCTAAGCAAATGTGGGATAAGCTGGAAATCACGTACGAAGGTACGGACCAGGTAAGAGAAGCTAAAATTGATTTTCTAACCCATGCATATGAACTGTTTCACATGAAGGAAAGCGAGAGGATCGATGACATGTTCGAACGATTTTCAAAAATCGTCAATGACCTACATGCTCTTAAGAAGACCTTCAAGGATAAGGAACTTGTCCGAAAAATTCTCCGAAGTCTCACTCCGGAATGGCGCTCCAAGGCCCGCGCGATTCAAGAGTCTATCGGCATTTGAAATGTCACCATCGACGGACTAAGAGGTAATCATAAAACCTATAAATCTATTATACTTAACCCTCTGTTTAATGATCAAAGGAAAGAAAGAATCGCCCTCAAGGCAAGCACGGCTCAACCTCAAAATGATGAGGACTCAAACAACGGAGATAACGAGTTCGGACTCGTTATTAAGAGGTTTCAAAAGTTCATGCGAAAAGAGTATGAACGAAAAGGCAAATAACAAGGAGATCAAGTAAAGTTCTATGGATGCGGAGAATTCGGGCACATTAAATCAAATTGCCCAAATGTCAAAAAGGAGAAGAAACCCTTCAAGAAACAACGAGCATACATATCTTGGGGAGGTGACTCCGGAGACGAATCAAGCGACGATGAAGAAGACGAAACCGCAAATCTATGTCTCATGGCACACGAAGACAATCAAGAAGAGGTATGTCAGATTTCTTCAAAAAATTTCTATTCTCTTGAGGAAATGCAAAACGTTTTTGATGAACTGTATAGTGAATTCATTAAAGCTTCCAAAACAGTTAGAGACGTAAAGAAAAATTCCTCTTTGAAAGAAAAAGATTTTGAAAAACAACTCTCTTTGAAAGAAAAAGATTTGGAAAAATTGATTTTGGAAAATGAGAAGTTGAAAGAAGAAAACAAATTTTTCGGCAAGAGAAGCGCCGACAAACCCGAGAGTTCTAGTAAAAATTGTATTTCTTGCATGCATCTAAAAGATGAAGTAGAAAGACTTAAGGGCACCCTGGATAAGTTCAATTCTTCTCATAAAAATTTGAATGATGTTCTTGTCAATTTGAAATCGACCAAACATGGCATAGGTATCAAAAACGAGCCTAAAGAAAAAGTTGAAGCCATCCCCCAACAACCCAAGGCTCAACCTAGGATAAATAAAATAAACATTCATCCTAGAAATAACCATCCTAGAATCAATATGCATCCTAGACCAAACACTAGAAGAAACTTTGAACATTTTAGAACGCCTAGAAATGGCCTTCAACAATCGCAACCTAGACATACTCGACCTAGAAACAATTATTCTAGAAACGCTGCATATCCTAGAACAAACAGTAGGAGAAATGATTTTCAAGGATTGCGCAATAGCCATATTGTCAAAAATAGAGCAAACGATTTTCGTACCTCCAACTACTACCAACCTAGAAGAATGCATAATCCTAATGTCATTTGTCATTATTGTAGTCGAATAGGACATATTGCTCCTGCTTGTTTTATTAGACACAGACACTTAACTGCATGTCAAGCACAACAGCATTTTACACCTAACTCTCAAGGACCCAAAACAGCTTGGGTACCAAAAACTCATTAATTTGTCTTGTAGGTATGTTTGAAGGGATCAAGTGTACTTTGGTACCTTGATAGTGGATGCTCCAAACACATGACCGGAGACGCATCCAAGTTCCTTCAACTAGAACACAAGGAAGGAGGAAACATTATTTTTGGAGATAACAACAAGGGAAAAATTATCGGCATTGGCTCGGTCGGTAAGAATGAATCTTCTTCCATTAAGCATATATTGCTAGTTAAAGGTCTAAAACATAATCTCTTGAGCATACGTCAATTATGTGACAAGGGAAATCTTGTTTTGTTTGATTCGGAAGAATGCTTAGTTTTTCGTCGTAGTGATTTTAAAATTATTCTTCGTGGTTTTAGTATTGATAACATCTATATGGTTGATCTTGAAAACTCTTCATCAGAGTATGTGAATTGTCTTATGAGTAAAGAAGATGATATGTTGTTATGGCATCGTAGAGTAGCTTATATCAACATGCATCTTTTAAAGAAATTGGTTTAACAAAATTTAGTTATTGGTCTTCCAAATTTGAAATTTGAAAATGACACTATCTGTGATTCTTGTCAAAAAGGGAAGCAAACAAAAGCATCTTTTAAATCTAAGAATATTGTTTCAACTACAAGACCTTTGCAACTTCTTCACATGGATCACTTTGGACCATCTCGCATTGAAAGTCTTGGTAGAAATCGTTATGCTTTTGTTATTGTTGATGATTATTCTAGATTTACATGGACACTATTTCTTGCTCACAAAAGTGAGGCTTTTCAAAATTTTAAATGTTTTCTTAAACGTGTTCAAAATGAAAAGAACACAACCGTCACTTCCATAAGAAGTGATCATGGGGGAGAGTTCGATCACAATCTCTTCGCGGACTTTTGTGACGAACTCGGTATGGAGCACACCTTCTCTGCTCCACGTACACCACAACAAAATGGAGTGGTGGAACGGAAAAATAGGTGTCTCGAAGAGATGGCTAGAACCATGCTCGATGAGGCTAAGATTCCCAAACAATTTTGGGCGGATGCCGTGAGTACCGCATGCTACGTTTTAAACAGAGTAGTCATAAGGCCAATACTCATGAAAACTCCCTATGAACTCTATAAGGGAAGGAAACCTAATCTCTCCCATCTTAGAGTATTCGGTTGTAAATGCTTTATTCATAACAACGGAAAAGATAATTTGGGAAAATTTGATGCTAAATCGGATGAAGGAATTTTTCTTGGTTATTCATCACGTTGCAAAGCATATAGAGTATTCAATAATAGAACCGAAACTATTGAGGAATACCCTCATATTGTGTTTTCCGAAAATAATGCTCGCTTGGCGAGAAAGGATTCTGGTTTTGATCTTGCAGGTATTTTAAACACAATAAGTCCTCAAGACAAAGCACAAGAGGAAAATCCAAAGGAAATTCAAGATGAAATCTTGGAACAATTATCGGAGGAAGCGCCACCACTGGAGAATGAAATGAAACTGCCCAACGCGTGGAGGACAATCAAAGACCATCCTCTTGACAAGGTAATTGGCGACATTGAACAAAAGGTAAGTACTCGAAACAATCTTAAGAACACCTTAGGACATATTGCTTTCGTTTCTCAAATTGAACCCTCAACCATTTCCGAAGCAATTGGGGATGAGCATTGGACCTTGGCAATGCAAGAGGAGCTTAACCAATTCAAACGAAATGACGTTTGGGAATTGGTGCCAAGACCCGACAATCATACCATAATTGGTACGAAATGGGTTTTTCGAAATAAATTAGATGAAAATGGTGTAATCACTAGAAACAAAGCTAGGCTTGTAGCAAAAGGTTACAATCAAGAAGAAGGAATTGACTATGAAGAAACGTATGCACCCGTAGCAAGGTTAGAAGCTATTCGTTTATTACTTTCTTTTGCCTCTTCTATGAATTTCAATTTATATCAAATGGATGTAAAGAGTGCTTTTCCAAATGGTTTTATTCAAGAAGAAGTTTGTGTTTAACAACCCCCGGGCTTTGAAGATTTTAAATCTCCCGATCATGTTTTCAAACTTAAGAAAGCCCTTTATGGTCTTAAACAAGCTCCCCGAGCTTGGTATGAACGATTGAGCAAATTTCTTTTGGACAATGAGTTCATTAAGGGTAAAGTTGACACCACACTATTTATTAAGCATAAAAATAGTAATATTTTATTAGTTCAAATCTATGTGGATGATATTATTTTTGGTGCTACTAACAATGCTTTGTGCAAGGAATTTTCTGATTTAATGACAAGCGAATTTGAGATGTCTATGATGGGTGAGCTAACCTTCTTCTTGGGGTTGCAAGTGAAACAAATGAAAGAAGGAACTTTCATTTGTCAATCTAAATATTGCAAAGAGTTGCTAAAACGATTTGAAATGAGCAACGCCAAAGCAATGGCCACTCCAATGAGCACATCCGATCATCTTGACAAAGATTAGAAAGGTAAGGAAGTCGACACCAAGAAGTATCGAGGTATGATCGGATCCCTTCTTTATCTTACTGCTAGTAGACCGGACATAATGTTTAGCGTATGTTTATGCGCTCGATATCAATCATGTCCGAAGGAGTCGCACCTAACTGCGGTTAAGCGGATAATGAAGTATCTAGTTGGTACTATAAATGTGGGACTATGGTATCGCAAAGGTTCTTCATGCCAACTTGTTGGATATTCCGACTCCGATTTTGCGGGTTGCAAATTGGACTGCAAGAGCACTAGTGGCACTTGCCATTTGCTCGGTAGCTCTCTTGTCTCTTGGTTTAGTAAGAAACAGGTAAGTGTTGCGTTGTCCACAACCGAGGCTGAATATGTAGCCGCGGGGAGTTGTTGTGCTCAAATCCTTTGGATGAAACAACAACTCTCGGACTATGGACTAAGTATCGATCATATCCCTCTTAGATGTGATAATACTAGCACCATAAGCTTGACGAAGAACCCCGTTCTTCATTCAAGAACAAAACACATTGAAATTAGGCACCACTTTATAAGAGATCACGTTCTCAAAGGTGATGTCAAAATTGATTTTGTTGAAACCAAATGTCAATTGGCCGACATTTTCACAAAGCCTTTAGAGAAAGAGTCCTTTTTCCGAATTCATAGTGAACTCGGGATTCTTGACTCCACGTTGATCTAAGTCATGCATTGCATTTTTTTCTTTTCATTACTAACTTGAGCGTCGGAGGCGCCTAATTCTGCTTTGCAGCTATCGCTTCAAAGACAGGGGGAATTATAAAGCACTGGTGCAGAATAATCGATCTCTTTTAAGAATAATCGATTTCTCTTAAGTACATAATCGATTATCAAGTATCAATAATCGATTATGTTGACATTTTATTGTCCCTTTTATAATTGCAATATTGGTTAATCATTAAACTAGTTATTTACTTATTTTTTTGCTAATGTCAAAAGGGGGAAGAATAAGGGCTATGCACTTAATATTTATTGGCATAAATTGAGGGGGAATTCATATGTTGAGGGGGAACTAATTGCATATCTATATACTTGTCCTGGATCGTCATTATGAATTCTCTAATATGCATATCCCGAAATTGGCTTGCCATTATCAAAAAGGGGGAAATTGTTGAAACACGTTCTCAAGGCACTAAACTAAACATGTGTTCATATTTGTAGGTTTTGATAAATGAAAAACGACGCGCAATTGACATATGACAGGTTCAAGCACAAGCGTGCAATTGACACATAACGAGGTTCAAGCACAAGACGAACAAAGATCATAATCAAGCAAAAAAATAAAGTTATACATGAGTCGTTCTTTAATTGTGATCTTGATCCGACAATTGACTCAAGACTTGGCTTCTCTCGTAAAATCATTTTTATCAATCATGCATATTTAATTTAAAGCAAAATGATTTTCAAACATTTTATTATAGCCAAAATGATTTTTAAACATGCCTCTCAAATCTGGACAAAGATAATCAATTACGTACTTTATGATAATCGATTATGTTAAGACAATGTACACCAGATTTACAAAGCGGAACAATAATCGATTATGTACCTTATGATAATCGATTATGTTAAGGCAGTGTACATTAGATTTTTCAAAGCTACAAGATAATCGATTATGTACCTTATGATAATCGATTATGTTGAGGCAGTGTCCATCAGATGTTTCAAAGCTACAAGATAATCGATTATGTACCTTATGATAATCGATTATGTTGAGGCAGTGTCCATCAGATTTTTCAAAGCTATAAAATAATCGATTATGCACATTATGATAATCGATTATGTTGAGGCAGTGTCTATCAAAATTTACAAGACTGTAATATAATCGATTGTGTACTTTATGATAATTGATTATGTTAAGACAGTGTAGTCCGATTTTCAAAATATAAAAGATAATCGATTATCCTTATAGCATAATCGATTATGCAAATGACCGTTGACAAAGTATTTTTAAACTCTGAAAGATAATCGATTATACACAATCAGATAATCGATTATGCTAAGTAAAATCTGCATATGATTTTTTGAACGTTGACAGGTAATCGATTATACACAATCTGATAATCGATTATGCTAAGTAAAATCTGAATATGATTTTTTGAACGTTGTCAGGTGATTATACGATTTGGATAATCGATTATTCTGCTTAAAATCTGGGAATGATTTTTGAACGATTGGAAAATAATCGATTATGCAAATCAGATAATCGATTATCTTAGCACAAAATCAGCAATTCTTGATTGGCAATTAGGCAACGGTTGTGGGGGTTTTGAACACTATAAATACAACTCAAAATCAGTCTTCTAAGTACAACAACTGATCATATTCTTGCTAAAGCTTGCATACTCTCATATACATCATTTTATATTCATTTCATAAGTTTTTGAGAGCCAAACTCTTGAGGAAAGTTGTTGTGTTCTTGAGCGTATTTATTTTACTCATATCTACTCTTAATGAGAGTCCTGTCTTGAGTGCTAAGTGTTTGTATACACATGAAGGGAAGTGTTAATCCCTTATGGTTGTAAGAAGGAACATTTTCATTCCTTCGGTTGAAGTCTTGAAGTGTGGTATCTTCGAGCAAAGGTTGTTGAGGCTTGTGTGACTCAAGTTCTCTCTTTGTAACAGTTTGTTAAGCACCCGTAAGCTTAACGAAGTTAGTGGAATCTCGAGAGAGTCTCTCGGGGACTGGACTAGCCACAGGTTGTGGTGAACCAGGATAATTTCGGTGCGTTCGTTCCTTATTATTTAGTTACCGCACTTATTTCAATCCTGCAATTTTTAATTCCGCAAGTTTATATTGTTTTTTATTATAACGCTATTCACCCCCCCTCTAGCGTTAAGCGTATATTCTAACAATTCTACCCACAGTGTCATATCGTATGTGAAGGCTCGACGTATGGTCAAGAAAGGGGTGTTTGATTTTTTTATCTTACGTTCAGGATTCCAGTGCTGAGGTTCGCTCTGTTGATTTTGTGCCCGTTGTTTGTGAGTTCCCTGATGTTTTTTCTTCAAACCTGCTGAGTATGCCACCTAACAGGGTGTTGATTTCTGCATTGATATGGTTCCGGGCACTCAGCCCATTTCTATTCTTCCATATCATATGGAACTGCCAGAGTTGAAAGAGTTAAAAGATCAATTGCAGGACTTGTTGGAGAAGCGTTTTATCAGGCCCAATGTATCGCCTTGGAGTGCGCCGGTGTTGTTCGTCAAGAAGAAGGGTGGGTCAATGAGACTGTGTATTACTTACAGACAATTTAACAATGTAACGGTCAAGAATAAGTATCCACTGCCGAGGATTGATGATTTATTCGATCAGCTTTAGGGTGCCAGGGTATTTTCCAAGATTGACTTGCGACCTGTCTACCATCAGTTGAGGATTAGGGCATCCGATGTCCATAAGACAGCTTTCCGCACTCGGTATGGGCATTATGAGGTTTTGGTCATGCCATTTAGGTTGACCAACACCCCAGCAGCATTTATGGAGTTGATGAACCGAGTGTTCAGGCCTTATTTGGACATGTATAGTCTTTATTGATGATATTTTGGTATACTCCTGTAGCCAGGAGGAGCACGAGAAACACCTTAGAGTGGTTCTTTAGACTTTAAGGGATAGTCAGTATATGCCAAGTTCTCCAAGCGTGAGTTCTGGCTAGGTTTAGTAGCATTTCTGGGTCACATTGCATCAGAAGAGGGTATTCAGGTGGACCGGAAGAAGATTGAGGTAGTCAAGAACTGGCCTAGACCAGCATCAGCTACAGAGATTCGAAGTTTCTTGAGATTGGCAGGCTACTATTGTCGGTTCGTAGAGGGATTTTCATTTATTGCAGCCCCGATGACCAGGTTGACCCAAAAGGGTGCCCAATTTAGGTGGTCGAACGAGTGTGAGACGAGCTTTCAAAAGCTCAAGACAGCTCTAACTATGGCACCGGTGTTGGTGTGCTGGCATCTATCATTTTTGACAGGGGTACGCAGTTTACCTCGCATTTCTAGAAAGCAGTTCAGCGAGAGTTGGGCACTAAGGTGGAGTTGAGTACAATATTTCATCATCAGACGGACAGTCAGCCCGAGCGGACTATTCTGATCTTAGAGTATATGCTCTAAGCCTGTGTCATTGACTTTGGAGGCTCGTGGGATCAGTTTTTGCCCTTAGTGGAGTTTGCCTAAAACAACAGCTACCAGTCAAGCATCCAGATGGCCCCCTATGAGTCTTAATATGGTAGCGGTCTCGGTCCTCTGTTTGATTGTTTGAGCCGGGAGAGGCTCGGTTGTTATGTATAGATTTGGTCCAGGAAGCCTTGGACAAGGTCAAGATCATTCAGGATAGGCTTCATTCGGCTCAGTCTAGGCTAAAGAGCTATGTAGATCATAAGGTTTGAGATGTAGCTTTCATGGTTGGTGAGCAGGAATTGCTCCGAGTGATGCCCATTAAGGGCATGATGAGATTTGGGAAGAAAGGTAAGCTTGGCCCTAGGTTTATTGGTCCGTTTGAGATTCTTGATCAAGTTGGAGAGATGGATTATAGACTTGCATTGCTGCCTAGCTTATCAGCCGTGTATATGCTATTTCATGTATCCATGCTTCGGAGGTATCACGGCGATCCAGCCCACGTGGACAGAGATTCGTCTTATGAGGAGGAGCCGGTAGCTATTCTAGACCGGCAAGTTCGTCAGTTGAGATCCAAGAGTTTTCCCTCTGTTCGTGATTAGTGGAGAGGTCAGCCCCCTGAGGCATCGACCTGGAAGTCCGAGTCTAATATGTGGAGTCGTTATCCTCATCTTTTTCCCGACTCAGGTACTTCTTTCTTTTGTCCATTCGAGGATGAATGGTTGTTTTAGAGGTGGAGCATGTGATGACCCAAAAGGGTCATCACTTGTTTCCTTACTCATTTTGTGCTTCGGCCTTGGAAACCTCATTTAGGGTTGCCTCGATTTATGTGCCCAATCCGTGCGTGTAGCCGGAAAGCTTAAATATGAATGTTTTGAGAAAAATGCTAGATTTTGATAATAAATTGAATAAATTTGACTAAGGTCAACATTACGGGTAAACGGACCAGGACGCATGATTTAACGGTCCTGGAGGGTCCGCAGGAAAATATAGGACTTAGGGTATTCCCAGAATCCAATTATAGGTCCTAAGCCAGAGAAATGATTTTTTTTTTGTAAAATTGTTTTTCTAGAAATATTTATGGGAATTGGAAATGAAATTCAATTAATAGTATCGGGCCCGTATTTTGGTTTCGGAGCCTGGTACAAGTCTTATATATGGTTTAAGCGCTTTCTGTAAAGTTTGGTTGAAAACGGACGTCGTTTGATGTGTTTTGAACATTAAAGTTGATATTTGATGTGTTATGAAAATTTGGAAGAAACCATGAGTTTTGAGGTTTGATTCGATATATATGATGTTATTTTGACGATTTGATTTCACGAGTAAGTCCGTAGGATGTTTTCGAGATTGTGTATATTATTGGTTGGGGGCCCCGAGGGCTCGGGTAAGTTTTAGATAGGCGTCGGAGTGCATTTTTTTAAACATAGGAAAACTTGGTGCATCAGACCTGCAACTTTTTCATTTGCAAAGCAGGTCTCGCAAATGCGAGCCTAGCTTTGGAAATGCGAGGAAGGAGGCCTTGGTGGTGGTCGCAAATGCGACTAACGGCTCACAAATGCGAGGGAGTTGTTTCGCAAATGCGACCCAATGTTTGCAAATGCGAAGTTTCTCCCAAAAGGCCTGAGTTCGCAAATGCGAACAAAAAAGTCGCATTTCCCAAGCCTATAGGGTTAGCTAATGCGAACCGAGTTCATAATTCCCATATCCGCAGACCAGCAATTTCTAACTTAATCAAATATTAGGCCATTTTCACCCCACTTTCAAAATATAACTCCTTAGGCGATTTTTCAAGAGCAAGTTTCATTCCAAATCAGTTGTTAGTCGATTTTTACTCAATTCTTTCAATCATTAACATCATTTAACATGTTTTCCACTTCAAATCAAGGAGTTTCATGGGTGAAATTGGGGTTTTTGGGTAGAACCTAAGTTTTTCAAAAATTGTGGATTTCGACCTCAATTTGAGGTCCAATTTCAAAACAATTCATAGATATGGATTCGTGGGGGGAATGGGTAACTGGGTTTTGGTTTGAACCTCGGGTTTTGACCACAAGGGCTCAGGGACGATTTTTGAATTTTTTGGGCAAATTTATGAGAAATTTATTTTTATGCATTTAAATTGATTCATTTAGCATTTGTTGATGTAGTTAAGTAACGTGTGACCAGATTCTAGCTATTTTATGGTGGAACAGAGGGGTAAAGCCATAGTTGAGGCTTGAGCTGAATTCAAGGCATTGAGGTAAGTGTTTAGTTTAACCTTAGCTTAAGGGAGGAGTTGAATCTTATATGCTACTTGCTAATTGCCGAGTACGATGTATATGCATAGTGACGAGTATCTATACATTGGTATCTAGCATGGCCGTGAGTCCTTATTTACGAATAGTTTGGATTTTGTTATACCTTCCATGCTTAATTGATGACTTCTATATGTTGTGAAGAGCTTGTGAAAAGAATTGTGATCTTTAAACTTTGTGGAGCGTTGGCTCGAGTTGAAATACAAATTGTGAAGGTATATGAGATAAGTAAATCTTCGAGCATTGGCTCGAGTGATAATGTGAACTATGAGATGAAAGTGAACGAAAGAGAAAGGGTTAATGATTTGTTCCCCTGTCGGGACGTTGTTGATTATGGAATATTTTCCCTTGCCGGGACGTTGCTGATTATTGAATATTTTCCCTTGTCGGGATGTTGTTGATTATTGAATATTTTCAATTGGCGGGCTTTTAATGGCTTTTTTTTGTTCCCTTGTCGGGATTTCCATTATTATTTATTCATTCACTTGCCCTTGTTTGTGATTGTTGATTGGGTGAGGAAGAGTGTTAAAGCACGAAGGGTGATGTCGTGTATTGTTTAATATTGTGAGGATAGAGTGTAAAGCACGAAGGGTGATGTTGTGCCATACGATGTACCATTCTGTACTTATATTCATTGATTATATATTGTGAGGAAAGAATGTAAAGTACGAAGGGTGATGCCGTGCCGTACGATGTACCATTCCATACTAATATTCGTTGTTTGCTTATTGTGAGGAAAGAGAGTAAATCACGAGGCTGATGTCGTGCCGCAGGATGTACCATTCCGTTCCTATTCTATTGATTACTTGGTGAGGATGAGAGTAGAAGAACGAAGGGTGATGCCCTGCACCTATTGCTATTTATCATGATTTCTTATTGTTATCAGTTCAAGTGCATTTAATTGTCTTGTTCAACTATTATTGTGATTCTTTGTGTTGATATATCCCTTTATTGTGTTACTTGTTATTATTGAATCAAGATATCCTTGCACAACGACATGTCTTGAATTTATGCCATAACTGCTACATGATTATTTGACTTAGTTGCTACTTGACATTCGACCCATTAAATGTCAAATTTCCTAATTGCTCCTTAAAGCCCATAATTAATTGCTACCTGTCATTATTTATTTTCCTCAGTGAATCATAATTATTGTGTACTTGGTGTATAAAGAATTCGTATTTAATTTTTGTGCTATTAGAGTAAATTTCTTTTGGAAGAACTGTTAATATAATATAATGGAAGCGGGTGGTATTCCTACCACGAGGTTTGATGAAATGGGAGCAGGTGGTACGATGAAAACATTGAGAAATGGGATCGGGTTGCACGCCTGCAACGAGATGTGTACAGATAGTGAAGTCTGCTATTATTTTCCTTATTCATGTTAGGGATAATTTATTGATGTTCCTTATTATTCTCTTTAATTTCTGTATTATGTGTTATCCCATGAGCATGTTCCCTTCCCACTTAAAATGATTATTCTAGTTATTTTCCCGTAGTAGATATGTCTATATTACTGCACAGTTTATATGGTAGTCCGGTCTAACCACGTCACTACTTCTCCTGGGTTAGGCTAGGCACTTACCAGCACATGGGGTCGCTTGTGCTGATACTGCATTGTGCACTCTTTTGTCCAGACCCTAGTGTTGTAGAATTCAGACCGCAGTGAGATTGCTGGATCTTATTCATAAGGTGACCCGAGGTATCCCTGCAGGCGTTCACAGGCCCCGACGTCTCCTTTCATCTACATTCCTATTTCTTTTATGTATTTCTGTAGACATTGTTGAGCTTATTTCTTTCAGACCTTTATGTGTAGTATTCTTAGACCGGCTGTGAAATAGTCGAAATAAAAATGGTTGTATTAGAAATTCATGTTCAGAAAAAAATATATTGTTACCTTCCGCTTAATTATTCAAAGTTCCGTTGTTTTCATGTTATTGACTTGTATTTGTTTAAAGAGAAGAAATGTGTTAATGTAAGTAGCTAAGGATTGGCTTTCCTAACTCTCTTTAGTACGCACCATCACGACTCCCGATGGTGTAAAATCCTGGTCGTAACGGTATATTAAATTCCCGCTATGCGTAGGTCCTGAGAAACACCGGACTACAAAAGCTTAATGTATACTATATTTCTATATGCTAAATACTGCGTTGTAAATTTGCTTCTTCTTGTGTTCATCTTTGGATATAAATAATTCAAAAGTAATTCGAAAGAAAATTTTTTATAAAGCGCTATCTTTTATGTGTAATTAGCCATTTATAGATACCTTTTGCTATATTACGTGTTATAGATACTTTTTATGTGGTTATACCATGTATTTGATGTATTTAAGCTACTGTATTCATTAATGCAATACCAAAAATAGGCTTGAAAAATGGAATTCCAGCTAAGGTTGATATGTATTCGACTGTATTCACGCGACCTTATCGTGAATACAGTAACGTATTTGCGTAAAACCTGGAAGGTTGAACTTGTTAAAAACGGAATGAAAATCAAATCACTTGATAATCTCCTAATTTAACTCAACGAACAAAAACTATTACCCATTGATATATATTCTTCCATTCACGATTCGGTAAGAAAAATAGCGAAAATAAGAGCAACATTTGGATTTTCACTTCTTCCTTTTCTCTATTTCCAGATCTCAATTCAACCACGAAAAAGTACAATTGATACAATTATATACAAAATAAGGTATAATTTCATTATACATATGGTAAGTTTAACAATGTTGTTGTTTCATTCTAGAAAGTGGTGGATGAGAGCAATTACGTCAATTTTTCAATTGAGGGAACACTAATAAAACAGTATGCATCGTATAATGATTTAGTTGCTTCAATTTCTAATCAACAAAGCATAGATTTGACCACAAAGTCCGTTAAAATTCAACATAAATTATAAGGGAATAACACGCCAATGGAAATACACAATGACATGGGTTACAAGGTGTATGTAGAGTTAAAAAAAAGGGAGAACAGAAAATTCGGGATGTATCCTTTGTGCATAACAACGATTGAAAAAGAACTTGTATCTGGTGGTAGTTTAATTAGAGGCAATATTTTGCACTTTGACGAATCACTTCAAAGGTATGATTCTGGTACAAATGATGCGCTTGCTATAGATTTTGTCAATTCTACTGAACAAGAATTTGACAATTTCAAAAACTAATCAAAGGGAGGTTACTGTTGGACAAATATATATGGATAAGTCTACATTGAATGAGATGATGGAGAATTATGCTATATCTCAAAGGTTTCAATTCTGGGTTGATAGGTCTAATGTTGTCAGGTTTGCATGTATTTAATTTTGTTTGTATTTTGTATGATGTATTTATGTGTATTTGTGCATTTTCACTTGATCACCATTGATGTGTTTAACATATGTTTGTTTATGGTCCTTAAATACATGTATTCATATGTATTTTACTGGTATAATTATCTTACAGTGTCTTTAATTATTTTCGTATTTTGTTTACTGTCCTTAAGTGTATGCATATAACAATAATTGTGTTCAGTTGTACTCATTGTATTTAAATGCATGTAACTATAATTGAATTCAGTTGTATAATAATTTATATATATATATATATATATATATATATATATTAGAATGTATTCATGTCAGATTGTATTCATGTGTATATGAGTGTATTTTTTGTAAAAATTTATGCTAATCATATGTATAATGATTAATTCTTTGTAGTTATGCATTATTATGCATGTTAGACGATTGTGAATGGAGCTTTAAGGCTTCAAGCAATAACAAACCAGAACTATTCAAAGTTAGAGAGTTTATTGATAACCATACATGTCTGCTTAAGGACAAGGTGTATGAGTAGCGACAGGCAAGTAGCAGCCTTATAGGTGGTATGATTAGGCCTAAGCTTACTAATCATAAGAGGAAACACACCCCAAAGGATACTATTGATGATGTGAAATCAGATTTAGGTGTCAATGTTAGCTATGTTGGCGTGAAGGGCCAAAGAAAAGGCAATGAATTTTTGAAAGGTGAACAAGCTGATTCATACAAAAAATTACCAGGATACTTATATACAATGGATACGACATATCCAGGTTCCCACATCAGAATGGTAAAATCGCCCAAAAATGAATTAACGTATGTGTATATATCTTTGTATGCCTTTACAAGGGGGTTTGATCATTGTAGACCCATTGTTGTTGTGGATCGAAGTCATCTAAAATCTTACTACACCGGGACATTCACTTCGGCAAGCACGTTGGATGGTGCAGGTGAGTACGTGAATTATAGTAAAATCTGTTAATATACTTAAAGATTGAAATACATATATTAAAAATATGTATTCAATTTTCTTTACAGATCATATATTTTCATTAGCATATGGTGTTATTGATTTAGAGAACGATGATGCTTGGATATGGTTCTTTGAGCAATTCAAGATAGCATACGATGACAAGGAAACCATGTGTATCACTTCAGACAAAAATGAGAGTATCATTAAATCTGTATCGAGAGTGTATCCAGATGTACTGCATTTTGCTTGTATATAGCATCAATGGAATAACGTATATAAGAAATTCAAAAAGAGCCATGCAAAGTTAAGTGAGATATATTTCTCAATGGAAAAAGCATACACACAAGCTTTTTTAACTGTATGATGGAGAAGGCGAGAAAGAAGATATAAGGGTGAAAGGATAACTGCAGTTAGCTGGAGATGAAAAGTGGGTTAGTTGTAAGCACCTGTTAATAGGGGATGGACCATGACGTCAAATATTGCTGGGTCAATCAATGCCGCACTAGTGTCAGCAAGGGAATCGCCAATATACGACTTCCTCGAAGAAGTTAGGAAGATGTTTGGACGTTGGAATTGTAGTAACCGCAAAGAAGCTACATAGACATACACAAAGCTTGAAAAAAGTAACAGGAGTTGCTGACTTTGAATGAGGCAATGTCTATACGCATGACTGTAAGTTTTTCTAATGTCATTGTATTATATAGCTTAATTATTTTCTGAAATAACAGACATGAAAACAACTGAATACAACATATTTTTCATAATACATCTGACATGAATACAACTAAATACATTCTGCAAAAATCAATTGGAGTAAGATATCATTGATATAAATATATGGCCTAATATAATGCATACGCATACAAAAAATAAAGACATTGCAATTAGACTAAAACACTGATGGGAACTTTGTAAATCCTTATAAATACAACTGACAAATCTGTATTATACAGAATTTAATTAGATATACGTATTGTCATGTTGTAGCCTTCTAATATTTTTGTTATACTTCATTTGCCTAAAGTCCGACAGATTTTTTATGTATGTCATTGTATTCATAAGCTAAGACGTAATTATATATTATAGTCTGCCGGTCTAAATATATGATGTATGCTTTTGTATTCAAACATTTCAATTGTATGTAACTGAGTAATTCCGCATCATACATATGGTAATTCAATTATATATGCTCAAAACTCATTGGTCTATGTTTAAATGTATGTGGTACTATCAACCGAATACTTACATATAGTTAACGATGGAGGGATGCATTACACCGTCTGCCTGTTAGAGAGAAAATGTGTCTGTGGGAGGTTCCAAGTTGATGATTTACCATGCCCACATGTGTGGGATATGTTGAAGAGCAAGTTTCTAATGCAAGAAGAATATCGCTCTAACAATTACAAACCAAATTTTGTTGTAATGACATACGATACGTCTGTGTACTCGCTACTGGACAGAAATGACTGGAATATACTAGCACATGTTGCAGAGGATGTTATATTATCACCCAAATGGAAAAGACCTCCTGGAAGGCTAAAGAAGAACTGCGATAAACCTTTAAGTGAATTGCTGCAGCCGAAAAATTAACATTCAAATAGCATATGTGGGCAGGGAGGACATAACAAACAAACATGTAGAAATGTTCCACGTATTATTTAGT
Organism: Nicotiana benthamiana; assembly: GCA_034376525.1. Taxonomy (NCBI): domain Eukaryota; kingdom Viridiplantae; phylum Streptophyta; class Magnoliopsida; order Solanales; family Solanaceae; genus Nicotiana; species Nicotiana benthamiana. The sequence goes on from CM067326.1 coordinate 36,466,420, forward strand.
TAACATTCTGACATGTATTAATGCTCCAATGATTTATCATTACTTATGATGATATTGTCAAGTAAAAAATTCTCAAATGCCTTTCGTGAATAGATTCTGGATACATTTAGTTGCAATATTGTGTTGAATACAATCAAAAACAACCTTATTCACATATACTTCAACATACAATCATAGATAGTGTCGGAGTTGAATATACCTAACTAGTCATAATACATCGGAATACATCTATATACTCAGCTATAAAGTAACAATTTCAAAAAATACATATAATAAGTTTAATGTACATACAGTTTCTAACTTTGATGTACAAGCCAAGTGACTGGCTATTATATCTTGTAAGATACATATGAATATAAACCGAATATTGAACTTGAACACTTATGAACAAAACAATGAAATACAAATTGAAAAGTTATAATTGTCATTCATGAACGCTGTTGATAAAGTGATTAAAACATGGGTTTTTCTAATTGAATACCATCTTTAACAAAAAACTATTCAAAAAATAGTATTCTCCTAAAAACAACATTCCAAAACTGCATTCAACTAAAGCTACTCTAACAATATCTGCAACTTTAAATCTGACTCCATGATTTGCCTAGCAATCTTTGAGGGTGCTCCACTCTTACTTATGGCATCAGCATTTATCTTCCGCATAGCATAGTCCGATAGGAGAGCACAATATCTTTGACGGAGTAGATTAGAATCAAATGTTGTTTGTGGAATCTCACCATGAGTGCTCAGAAACTCTGCGTATGCTGCAACATGAACCCCACAATCCGGAAAAATGTTAATTGAAACAATTAAAAATAATTGATACAATTAGATTTTTAAAATGATACAAGAATGATGATTGAATACATATATGCTCCTAGATTTTTGTTGAAGCGGATTTGATATGAAAACAACTTCAAAGGGATTAGTGTATGATTTGTCAGTATATACTGAGTAAGTAGACCAATCTATGCCTTGACTATCTTTGTAAAAGCCATTGATTGATAGATACAGAGGTACACGTTTAGCTAGCTTATCTATCTCGGAAGCTACATAGGCATCATGACCTACAGATCTGTATGAGTCATACACTTTGATACATCTTTCCTTGAATGAGACAACAATCCAATATCCAGTGTAATTTGTCCTTCAACTTGACTGGTATCAAGACATTGTCAATAGTATGCCAAGGTACATTAGCTAGCAATCTGTAGCCCCTTATGTACTCACATACCACATCCTCTTCTTTTGCTACATTAGCATTACTATCTGTATCAGCATACCTATCAAAGATTTCAGCGATTCTTATCTTGAATATACAATCAACAGTCGTATAATTGAAGCTGCTTGTTTGGTTGTATTTTCCCCTCTTTCTCAGATAGTAGAATATGCCGTCAATATGCTTTAGAAAAATTTAATTATATAATGTCTGTCCAATTAATCAAACCAAGGAAAAAAAGAATATGACAAGTGAAAGCTCAGTTAAATACATCACACATATTAAAGAATAATACATCAGAGTATAGAAAAAACATCTGAATATGTTGTATTACAGTAGATATTTGAGAATAAAGAGGCAATTAAGTTTAGAGATTTAGTTAAATACATATGATATATTCAACTACTCATTAATGTTAGAATACATCTGAATACATTTACATACATGTTGTTATTCAAAACTAATGGGTAAATAAATGTATATCACTGTAATACATCTGTTAGTTACAACTACTGATAACATTGAAAATACATCAGAATACATTAATACAACAGTTTTTCAGGAATAATGATGCTATTAAATATATCATACAGATTCATTTAAAAACATGGTGCATTTTCATCTAATGAAAATTTTTAAAATACATCTCAATATAATTAAATATAGCAGATTTATTAGTAACATATACATACAATTGAGTGCATCAAATTAATGTAAGACAAATTTTGGTTAGAGCTCAATTTGTGAATTATACAACTAGACAAACCAATACTAAAGAAATTAATTACGGTGGAGTTGGAAAGGGTAAAACTTACATTGTTATCCCATAATGTACCGTCAAATGATAGAAGGTAAAACCAATTTTTTGAATTGACTTGATCAACTCAAAAATCCAATCTAATATGAAGTGTTGACTTGTTCTTCTTGTAATGGTCTTCCAAATTGCATATACAAGTAATATATAAAAAAGGAATTATATCTATTTTTAAAAATATTAATACGTAATAGACATACCGGGAAAAAACTCACTTATGCTCATGTCTAGCAAGAAGACTACCACGAACTCATTTGTCGTATTCCTGAATAATTAATGTAGGGTGCGACCCCATTATTGAATCATCCTCAAATGGGTTTCTTTTTTCAAAAATGGGGGCCAACTTTACTGAGGTACCTGTTGTTCATTGAATTCATGAATAGAGAGTTTTAATTATAAAAATCATGGGGAAATAGGTAATTAGTTTATTAAATACTAACCTGCAGAGTTTAAGTTAGACCCGTAAGGCAAAGAAAACCATTTACTTGGTTGCCAATTCCTATGAGATGGTACTGGGATTGATGCAACATTTTTTGCAATGCTGTGTATCACAATTCTAGTATCTAAAATTTTACTGGGAAGAAAGTTGTCATCCAGCTCAAATTGAGGTACATAGTAATCTGTAGATATACCCTCTTGGCCTAAAGGTGGTAAGTTGCACGGCACCTCTGATGTAGTATTCCCCTCCACTATTGACTCTACACAAAGAGCATTAACCATTGTACTCCGTTAGTCATATGCATCATTGTTAGAAGTATGTTCAATGAATACATGTCTTAAGAATATATTTAAATACATGTTAGAAATATGCTCAGTGAATCTCCTTAAGAATACATCTGAATATATGTTAGAAGTATGTACAGTGAATCTCCTTAAGAATACATCTGAATACATGTTAGAAGTATGTTCAATGAATCTCCTTAAGAATATATCTGAATACATTTAACTACATTATACATTCTAGGAAGAATGTAAATGTGTCTAACTGGAAGTTATAACATTACTATATAGAGGAAGATTAAATGAATACAAATATCATATTGTAACATATATAAATACATTACAACAGAAATACATATGCATATAGTCATGTATGTAAAACATGCAAAGAGCACAATAATTATGTAGAAATAAAGCCAGGAAAATACAAATGCATGTAGGATTAAGATAATTTAAAATATGAATATTCTATATATACTCGTATTTCAAAATGTTATAAAATTATTTTATATATGATTAATCAGAACAAGAGCAAATGGGAGATCTAAACATGTACTAAAGAGGTTAAAAAATGTTAAATCTCAATATTATCACCAACTAGTATATCAGTCTGTTTGTGACCTTTTGGAATATCTTGCAAGGTATCTTCATATAGTATTTCAATACCATCATCACGTGTCCCTAAGGTTTCCTATCTATGGTGTAAGTTTTCTTTTTGTTGATTGTGTTGAAGATAGTTAGCAAATATCTTAAAGTTATCATTGATCAATGATCTCAGAGACTTGAACTCGCCCACAACCTTAAAAAGATAGAAACAATTTAAAAGGTGCATTTGTACATATGCAAATGTTCAGCTCTAAACTGTAATCTTTAATATGATAAAAAAAATCACGTATTCTTTGAATAAATTTAGGTCTTTCCTCAAAGAAGATAATTCATCATTTTTTGAATTTGCCAGTTGATTCTGATGCGAAACATTTTTGTCCAATTTCATATCCACCAACTGGAGCTGTATTGAGGGATGAATATTCTGTTACTTGAGCTTTTTATTGGACGGTGATGAAGATGGACCAACACTTGCAGCATGTATTTTCTTACACTAGAGATCAGGTGTAGGGGGAAGGTCATCTTAATTCTCTGTCGACTTGTCCTAATGAGTAGGAGTAGGATTGTTCTCAACATCAATGCCTACTAGAGGAATCTGAATAACGACAAGCTCTATATCGGTTGGATGGATGTCCTTGTAAACACTCTGAAAAACGAAATACAATCAATGTCTTACTACCATGGATGTATTTTAATATTGGAATCACAATGTAATTTATATTCCATATGAAGGCAGCAATAATGATTAGTAAATCATATGCAACTGTACTATACTATATTCATAAAGATAGCAACAACTATATTAATGTTTCAATTAACCTTATATGCACCAGTATTAATGAGCATAGCATCAACTATATTCGGTTGTATGCATATGTATACATCAACCTAATACATAAGAATAGAATTAAAATCAACTTAATACAACACATATTTTTATAGTAAATTGAATAAAACACATATGTCATAATACAACTGAAATGAATACAACTATATACAACACATTTTACATAATACAACTGACATGAATACATATGAATACAACTAAATTCAACTTCATACAATATATATTTTATAGTAAAATTGACATGAATACATATGAATACAACTAAATACAATCTGTAAAAATCAACCAAAGTAAGATACCATTGATAGAAATATATGTACTAATATAATACATACGCATACAACAAATAAAGGGATTGCAATTAGAATAAAATACTGATGGAAACTTCTAAAATCCTTACAAATACAACTATAAGAATACATCAGAATACAATTGACAAATCTGTATTATTAATTTCTATAAGTACAAAAATACATTGAATATTATTTTTGAACAGAGAACTCAACCGTTGTATATATATAAATACAGATGAATACATTAATAATACAAATAAATACATCATAAAACCTTTTCTTCAAGTGTATTCAAGTTTTTTCTTGCTTCAACCTCCCCCCCCTTGACAGATAAAGCTGGAGAAATATGTTTTTCCTCTTTTCCGCAATGGAAAGTCTTGTTTCCTTCAATGATTTCTCGACTTGGGTTTGTTTGAAATTATCACTTCGAGATTTTGTTCTCTTCTCCAATGCTATATTTTTTTCTATACCTGCATCCAATTCCCCTTGAGTGATTTGCAAGGAGAAAGATGGCCCATCGAAATTGACAATTTTTACTGGGTATACCTCTATTAATCAACTTGTTGGGTGTATTCTCAGACATTGTTAGAATACGCTTGGATACTGTTGATTTGAGAAAATTTGGTGAGTAGAGATGTTGTGAATAAACAAAAACAGCGAAAATCAAAAAATTAATTACTTACCGCACTAAGTATAAAAACAAATGAGTAGAATCTATAGGAGATTAGGGTTTACACCGAAATTGGGGGGAGGAGGAAGCAGCGGTGTGGGTGGGGAAGTTTCTCTGATTTTGAGCGTGATGTGAAGCATGGTTTTGAATGTGTATTGAGAAGTTGTATGAAAAGCGGTAAGTATGAGAGAGAAAAATCAGAGGATGGAGAGAGAAAAATAAAACATAATGTATTAAGTGGCTTAAGTGTAGAATACAACCGAAATTAAAAAATTTGCTATAAATCATAAAAGGTTTTTATTGGAGGTAATTTATTTAAATGATACTTATTTGAAATAACTTTGTTATTGAAGGTAAAAATTCCATTTCAAAATATTTAAAAATTCCATTTCGAAATGTTTAACCTTTATGTAACAAACTTATTTTTTGGAAGCGTACTATGCCAAAATGGCGTTACTATTTTATTGATTGTCTCTATACTTTGCAAAAGTAGACTTCTTTTAACATCCTCCAAACAAGTAGAAGTTTGACTGACGATAAAAATTGATGACAAATCGGATATCGTTAAGTTTAATGTGAAGTTTTGGTATAGTAAAACAAGGAATCAGCATTTAACCAGAATGTGAAGTCATTGACTGAGAATAAATTAACCTAATAAATGGAGATTAAAAAAAGAAGTTAGTCTAACAAATTATATGTTTATTGTGTGAAAGGGACCAGGAGAAATGAGTGGTCAAAGCACAAGTAAAATGAACGATTCATATCATATTTTCGATGTCCAACTTCTGTATGGAATGTAATCTTTCTTCAGCAGATTAAGTAATTGCATTTTACTAGCATTTCGAAAAAGTCAATCCGCGTATAACTTAAAATATAGCCTATTTCCTATCACAAATTATATTTTTAAGGCTACCATTTAATTTCTTAAACAATAAAAAGCAAAAGACTCAAATCGTGACAAGGTTAAAGATGCAAAACGTGTTGGAACAATTTCATAGAAGTAACAGTTTAACATATAGGTCGGTATTTTAATCTCTAACTTGTCCTTTGGGTTTGAAATAGGTTGATTTTATAAATAATAAGAAATAAGAAATGACTTTAATGTATACATAAGAAAATGACATTTGTCGTTACGTTATTTTTTGAACATGATAGATAGTGGATGGCCACTTTAACCGAATGGCTCGATGACTTTTGGTTCAAGAATATGTGGAGGGAAATTCAATAATTTTTACATAGCACCACCAGAATAAAATTTTATTTTTATGCAAAAATTGAAAAGCCACTCTATGGTATAAAATGAAAGCAATTTAGTAAAATATGAATAAAAAATATAAGCAACTTAGTGAAACATGAACAAGAAATATTGATAGAGAGAAGCAAGAGATTTTCTTCTTTAATTGTGTGTATTTTCCTATCTATTACAAGGCCTTTATATAGGCATAAAAAGTGAAGAAAATATGTCATGGAATATGTCATCGAACATACAAAATATGTCATTGAAGATGTCATTAAGCATTTGAGATGAAGATCATGGAAGATGAGTTGACATCCAACATATTAAGATATTTATCATAATACTCCCCCTTTGGATGTCCATAGTTAATGTGCCTCATTAAAACCTTAACTAAAATAAAACCCAATGGGAAAAAATTCTAGAAAAGGAAAAAGAGTACACATATCTAACAATATGTATTTTTATTTCCTCGTTAAAAACATTGCAAGGAAAACCCAGTGGGACAAAACCTTGTAAGGAAAAAAGAGTGCAACGCGCATTAACTCCCCCTGAAAAGAGCATCAATTCACATCCATGAGCCCTCACATTCCAATCTTGTGCACCATCTTCAAGAGATCGTTAGTAGAGAATAAATTAGCCATATTAACTATAATGAATATTTGCACATTGAAATCATAACTCGTGATAGATATATAATGTCTTCACAAATATCGTGGAGTGGCTCTTCAATATCTCCATAAATGTATCATCGCTATCACATTATCATGCTTATTGTTATAGCAAGATACATTTGTGCATAAATTGCACTGAGGAAGTGGTACCTCAAGATCAAGAATTGTAGATGCTTCAAGCAACTTAAATTCTTTATGGATTGTCATATAAGTTAAGTCATATAAGTCATATTATAGACTTTAGATGCATATCAAGTTTTCATGCCATGATAGACATATAAGATATCGAAAACTGATTACACATACCATTGACTTTATACTTTCAAGTATTCGAACTACATGTCCAAAACTACATGTCGAATCAATTCTACTTGAATTGTATCTATTCCATTTGGCCAATATTTTTGTTTGTATTCGACAAACTTAAGATCCTCATCGATATTTAGCGCTATCATAGATGTCGTCGATGAACATTTTATATCGGTTCCAATAAATTTTCATAAAGACATAACAAATAGATCTCTTCATTCATATATTCAGGAACCTGAATCTCTCATGAGATTTTATGAAGTGTTATGTCATGTGACCTTCTAGATCACTTACCTCCTTTATTATGATCACTTTGATCATTTGCTCATCTTCTTTATCAAGGAGCTTATTTGAAACCGATTTGTCTATACGCTTTAAGCGTACCAAAGACTTTGTCCTTCTAGGACTTAATATGAGCATTTGCAATGAGAATATATTTACTTTCTTTGGGTCAGCAAATGCGTATGGCATGCTTTGCAATATGTTGCAATTGAATTATCTTTTTATGAACTTCAAGTTCATATTATGATATTCGAGGATCTATATATACAAATGATAATCCGTTCCATGTAATTTTTTCTCAAGTGTTTATCATGTCTCCCCTTCATGTTAGAAAAACTAACTTTTTTCCTCAACTCTGGGAACCCATCTTTGTGCATTATCATGTTAATATACACTGCACATCAAAAATAATAAGATGAAATTATTTGGTTCCTGACCCTGAACCACTTGTGAGGGGAGAATATAATATATTCTCGTATATAACGTATATCAAATTGATATAGATAACTTTGTTCTCATAAGCAATTGTTTAGCTATTAAGTGGAGGCACTCAATAAATTATTTTGCTAAACCAACTATGATGTAAACCAACTTATCAAGATGAACTATCTTGAATAGAAAATCTAAAAATTATGCTCGAAATTAGATTACTGAGCAAGTTACCTCGCAAGCACCGGCCAGGTTGCAGGTTAATAATAATCGCACATGTAACCTTCTCATAGATGCATCTTATGTGGTATACATGGAAGGTGAATGGCCCCATATTCACCTTTGATATTCTCAGAATTTATGGGATTGAACCCCAACTTTAGTGGTCAATTAATTAATGAGAACAAGTAATACAAGAGAATTCGTAAAGAAATTTCTAGTTCTTTAATAGTTACCCATATGAATTCTCTGTTATTGTTGCACATCATACTTAAATTGATATGGCTAACCCGAATGCCAACTGAATAAATTATCAATATTGATAAATTTCAGGTTTACATCATGGCATGTGCAATTATCGGTAAACTCTAAATTTATTATGATATGGGTTTTTGTATCAATAACATCCACTTTATTGTGGCATTCTTTTGTTTGTATAGTACAAATTGGAGAATAAAGCGGGTAGCTTTTCATATACATATTATCCCGCTACAAGTTGTAGTATTAGAAGATATTAAATGTTTTCTTTATTTATAGTCTCAATATAATCAATCGCTTTCGCGTATACTTTGGAAACTGAATACGTTTCATTGAGACTTACTACAATACAATACCTTATTGGTAATCAATGTGTTTTTCCAAAATAATATAATTGGCTCTTACAGAGTTCTCAATTAATTTGATACTATCACATATTAATCAATATCCATATAGTGAATATTTCTTTTAAAGAGAAAGTTGTACCATTATGGTCATGTCAAAATTATATGCAAGATATGTTTCTTGCATTATTATTTTCCTTTAATAATTACATTGCCAAAATATTTTGGCGTATAATAGGTACGTGACCAATTACCATTCATGCCATAATAATGACATGATTTTCTTATATCATCTCAACGCTCCTTCTAGAGGTGAGTGTGGTATATTCAATACCAATAGCATGTTCATATTCTTCCAATAATGAATATATATTCATAAATCAGATGTTGTCACATTCACACCATGAATGGACCATAATCATCTATATGTGCCATATAAAATCTTATGTCAAATCGATGACAGATATTACTTTCACAGAGTGAAGGATTATTTTGAGAATCCTTATTATTCTCATTATCACAATGATGACGATTATAATTTCGTCTATTGCCACGTCCAGATCCATTAATACCTTCACGGTAATAATATTTTCTTCTTTCAGACTTATCACATACTGCTATCACAATTTCGTTATCCTTTTCAAATCTGTAAATGCGTCTGGCATTTGATTTGCTATTCTTTTCAAATGAATAATCTTTTGCACCTCTTTTTCACAAATAGAGGCACGTGGATCAAGATGAGATAATTATGAATTTTTCTACAAAATTTTCCGTTTGGTTTCACCAGCTTCTCCCCCTAATTTTGGGAAAAGTATCTCATCGAATCGACAGTCTGTAAATCGTGTAGTGAACAAATCCCCTGTCAATGTTTCGAGGTAGCGAATAATGAAGGGCGATTCAAACCGAACATATATTCCTAACCTTCTTTGCAGACCCAATTTGGTGCGATATGGCGGTGCTACAGGCACGTATACTGCGCATCCAAAAATTTTTAATTGGGATATAATAGGTTCATGACGCAAAACTAATTGCGACGGGAAATATTTGTGATAATTTGTCGGTCTGAGACGAACTAGCATTGCTGCATGCAAAATGGCGTGACCCCAAACCGAAGTGGGCAGCCTCGTTTTCATGAGTAACGGTCTTGCTATCAACTGCAGACATTTAATTAAAGACTCTCCAAGACCATTTTGACTGTGAACATAAGCTACAGGATGTTCCACTTTTATCTCAATTGATAAGCAATAATCATTAAATGCTTGGGATGAAAACTCAGTAGCATTATCTAGTCTAATAGACTTAATTCAATTATCGGGAAATTGTGCCCGTAATCGAATTATTTGTTCCATTAATTTTGCAAACGCAAGGTTGCGAGATGACAATAGGCACATATGAGACCATCTAGAAGATGCATCTATTAAGACCATAAAATATCTAAACGACCCACTAGGTGGGTGAATAGGTCCACAAATGTCCCCTTGCATACGTTTCAAAAGCGCAGGTGACTCAATTCCAACCTTTGTTGGTGATGGTCTAATAATTAACTTGCCTTGATAATAAAAAGTGCAAGAAAATTCATTATTTAAAAGAATCTTTAAATTCTTTAATGGATGACCATTTGAGTTTTCTCTAATCCGTCTCATCATAATTGATCTAGATGTCCCAATCGATCATGCCAAAGTACGAAAGTATTGGAATTAGTAACCTTTTGGTTTATGGTAGAATGTGCCTCAATTGCACTAATTCTTGTCCAATACAGGCCACAAGAGAAAGATAGGAACTTCTCAATAACCCTCGACCAGAGACATTCTTTGTAATGATGAGATATTCAAGATTATTCTCATTAATTGTCTCAATATGATATCCATTTTGACTGATATCTTTAAAACTCAACAAGTTCCTCTTGGACTTGGAGGAGAACATTGCATTCTCTATGATAAATATTGTTCCTTTAGGCAGAGTTATAGTAGCTCTTCCAGAGCCTTCAATTAATTTTTTTCTACAAGAAATTGTAGTAACATCTGCCTTACACATACTTAAATGAGAGAAATATTTCTTCTCTTTGAATATTGTATGTGTGGTACATGAATCAATTAACAAATATTTTACAATTGAATTTTGATCCAAGTTTGTTTTGTGAGATATCCATACTTAATCTTGTATTTCTAGTTAGTGCATGCATCATTAAATTATTCAAGTTAATTAGCATGATTTAAAGTGTACTAAATACGTGTAGAACAATACCGGCTAATATGAATACACTCATTGCACTAAGATCTTTATCAAGAAATTTTAGTAATAATTTGGCTAAGTGAATTGACATGCTACATAACTAGTATTGTTACTTTTCTAGATTGACCATATAAAATAATTATATGTGCACCTAAAGAATATAAAAATTTTAATATCGTAAAATCTATACCTACATAGTATCTCCATGTGTACTAATATTCTGTATGTAGGCTTGTCAAAATAAATAGTTAAATATAGCTAGTGTAGTATATCATGTTATACTGCACGATAATGTATAATCACACATTATGTTAGGTGTACCCAATTACTTAAGCATGTAACTAGATATACTTGAATTCAATAAGAAAATAGACTTGAAAACAAAAACAATTTCACGTAACCTCATTATTACTAACATTTTTTATTTCTACACAGAGAAAGATGAATAATCAATAAAAGATTCTTGGAATTAGTCAAAGCAGGATGTAATATTTTAATGATGCAAACACTATTTATATTCATATTTTGGATACGTACTACTGTCAAGAAAATATTATTGTTATCTAAGTATATTGTTGCTTACTTCTATTTATATTCTATTAATGCAAATCAATTAAGAAGCAGTTCATTAAAATCATTACATCTTTATTCATAAATAAAGAGATCATAGTGATGAGTATCTTTCTCTTTCTATTTTTGTTTTTAAATAAAACTGAGAAAAACTAAGTATCCAACAAAACATATCATTATTCTTACAAAAGAGAGAAACATGTTGTACCTGATAATTTTAAACCAGAGTCGAGAACTTTAAAAGAGGATAACTTACCGTGATGTTTAGAGACTCGTGCTGATAACGTGTTATAAAATGAAAGCAATTTAGTAAAACATGAATAAGAAATATAAGCAACTTAGTGAAACATGAACAAGAAATATAGATAGAGAGAAGGAAGAGATTTTCTTCTTCAATTGTGTGTATTTTCCTATCTATTACAAGGCATTTATATAGGCCTAAAAAGTAAAGAAAATATGTCATGGAATATGTCATTGAACATACAAAATATGTCATTGAATATGTCATTAAGCATTTGAAATGAAGATCATGAAAGATGAGTAGACATCCTTAACATATGATATTTATCATAATACTTCCGAAGTACTTTTCAGTTACTGATAAAACTAGAAAACCTTGAAAACTAGCGCAATTAACTGACTAACTGTATGAGAGATTGAAATCTAGTTTGGAATAATCTAACTGTTATAATTATTAAAAATAAATTGTAGAGTGGAATATTAATGGTTAGTAGGATGCAGGTTTGGTTCCCCTACTTGTGTCGAGACCTATAAGTCAATGTTAACCAAACCATTTAAAATAATCGATAAATATAATATATATATATATAATAAGAAACGTGAAAATTAAAGCGCCTAATATAGACTATTGATCCCTTGTTTTTTATTTTAGTAAGCAATGTTTTGATATGGATCATATTGAGAGAAAATTACAAAATATTCTGAACAATTCAATGAATCATAGCATTGAGATAAAGATAAACGGATATTCATCAACTCTAACATATGCTTACATACATCCAACTAATACATACGCGGATTTAAGGTCTAAATATAATCAATTTAAGATTTTGAGTTTTTAAACGTAATTTTTGTATTATTTTTCAAATGTATATTTATGGTTCATATTTAAAATAATTGGTTCAAATAAACTCACTTCGGACACCATACACTCTAAACCTTCTATGAGTAAATAAAATAAAACATGCATAACTTATGTTTTCCCCCCTCCCATTGCATAATATACCCGTCACACGTGTGCATACAATTAAATGGCCAAACCCTAAATTTTTGACGAGGGAAAATATAATATATAAAAACAAAGAGGAAACGTGAATAGCATTACATTGGTCGATCAATACAATAGGGGAGAAGGCAGAATTGCAATGTGAAGTTGAATTTCGTAGAAATATTATATATTTCTCATAAACAAAAGATTCGCATGTTTAAGTAAGCATAATTGGATGTCAAATTACCTCTTTGAAGATCAATTATCTAATAAGAAATGATAGGCCATCTTGTCATTTTTTAATTTAATTAATGCCTATTTTACATAATTATGGAGACAAGAATCATTCGAAGACTCTTTATGCTTATCAAAGGAAACCATCTCCTTTGGTTTTCTAGAACTACTACTTTTTTTTCTTTTGAAGAAAACTGCTGAGAAAGAAAGAAGAAAAACAAATTATAGTAAACCTTTTCTCCTTCCCACTTAAAAAATTGTGAGTTTCACGTCCATGCTCGTATAAAAATATGGTTGAAAAAAAAATATATCCAACACTCCAACTAGAATGTACAAAGGAAACCGACATTAAACGGATAATTCGAGATTATGGTTTAATTTGATTTGGTATTAGAAAAAAAATTGACCATAATTGATTTCGTTTGGTTTAACTAAAAAAATCAAACAGAAATTAAACCAATCCGACATTACTTGAATATAAGTTTTAAGAATATTTTATACATAAAACTAATTATTATAATATAATTTATAAATTTAAGTTTTTCACATTTCTCTTTTAATATATTATTTCAAGTTTCGGCTTAAAACTTTTAATTGCTTAATTGTGTTTTATAGCGCATTAAATGTAGTAATTCAAATAAAGCCCAAAACAAAATTAAAACTAATGCTAGCAAAAAAAAATTAATTCAATAGTAGAAAAGAAATTAGTATTGGATATTTATTGTTTTTGTTTTATATTGGTTTAGATATTGAAAAAGTATAATTTACGTTTAATAGTATTTAGTCATATAATTAATACTTAGTACTTATTAGTCGTACTTATTTTAGCATAACATAATAATTTTAGATTATCTTTGTTTTTATTATACCTTATTAACTAGCAAAAATTATTTTACGTGATTTGTTGAGTATTTTAGTATAATATAATCACGACTCATCTCACATTATTATGTTTTATTAGGTTACATCTTATATAGTTTTATCCTACTAGGATCTAAAAAATATTAAAACACAGATTATATATTTTATGTTGTGAAGATTTTGTCGTGAAAAATCGAGATTGAAAAAACTATTTTTTGTTGGTTTGGTTTGCTTTATATATTTAAAAATTCGAGACAAATGGTTAGGTTTTGATAGGCTATATGACAAAACAAACTTAATGTTAGGAACCACATAAGGAACCTATTACACATCCTCAAGTACTTAAGAGTAACAAGTCTCGAGTCGGGGGTGTGATTCAACTCTTCAGAGTCAAAGAAATAACAGAGAAAACAGACGGCCACCAGTTCCCTCGGTGAGTGTAAAAGTCAACTCCTCTAACTGTAAATTTGCTGCCTGCACATGCAACAATGCAAAAATAGTGCATCAGTCAACTTTTTGTTTATGTTCTTTTACCTAACATGCTTGCATCATTCAAATGATGTCATAAATGAACTATTAAACTCGAGAAAAGGTAAAAATAAACACTTGCACATTCAAGAATCTATCATGCATTATCTCAAGTTTGTGTCAATCCTGCAAATGATTCTCAAGTGCATCAAGAACGAAAAACAACATAACGAATGACCAGTTTTCCGGATTGAGTCATTATATGTCCTTAGTTGTGTTGCATCTTTGTTAACACACTTTACTTGTAATTCCTACTTATCTTAGTTAGAAAAATTGTGTAGGAAATTTTTGAATAATCATAAACCTTGTGTTTGTGTTTTGGATAGAGTTAGTCGAGTTGTAAGCTTTGTTATAGAGTTATTACGAATGGGCGTGTAATAGAGTTGTTACAGGTTAGTGAGAGATTAATGGGTTAATTACTAGTTTACAATTGTTTGTAATCTGAAGTTTGCCCAGTAGTGAAGATGGAATCCTACAAGGGTAGGTTGTGGTTTTTTTATTTCGTGAGCTAGGGATTTTCACGTAAAATTCCACTATGTCAATTACTTATTGCAGTGTGCATGTGTTCTGTGAGAACTTATAGAGAACCTGGTTCTCTATATTGTCACGACCCCAGTCACCCTCCATGAAAATGTCGTGATCGCACCTAGTTCCTACAACTAGGTAAGCCTGACAATGCTAAAAATTAATGTAACGTGCGGAAACATTTAATTAAATTAATCAAAAACTAGAAGAAAAATTACATATAAGTGCCACTTGGCATATACAACACAAAATAAATGCGGAAGTCTACAACTCAATCCTAAAACCCGAAATCTCACGGGAATCACATGCTAATAGAAATGTAACATACTAATCTAACTCCAGAATGTCTAAATAACTGAAATAAAAGGATGGAATAACTACTAAAGCTGGAACAGAATAGAGACTTCTGGTTTGTGGAAGTGACAAATATACCTCGAAGTCTCTTCTAGATCTCTCCGCATCGAGGGTAGTACGCCTGAGTGGAGGTACCTGGATCTTCACATGGAAAACATGCGCAGAAGGGGCATGGGTACACCATAACGGTATTTAGTAAGTGTTAAGCCTGACCTCGGTCGGGTAGTGACGAGGAAGGTCAGGGCCCTACTGAGATTAAATAATATAATAAGAATGCTGACAACAGTATACATTAAGCAGAAACAATGGAATACAACTATGAAGTAAGTGAGTTTACACATCAACAATCAACACACCGAGGATAAAATATCACAGAGTACAACAGCTTAATATCAGCACCAATTACGAGGATCTCCCAAAATAATGTCTTGTACTCCATATCATATCAATACCAATAACGAGAATCTCACAGGGTACCGTCTTGTAGTCCATTCCATGTGAATACCAATAACGAGAATCTCCCAGGATACAGTCTTATAGTCCATTTCCATATCAACTAATAACGAGGATCCCCCAGGATACCGTCATGTAGTCCACAATATAATGTGCAGTGGGATCTCCCGGGTATCTAGCCCGTAGTCCCAAAGTAAATATGCAGAAGGATCTCCCGGGAATCTAACTCATAGTCCCAAAGTAAATATGCAGGGGGATCTCCCGGGAATCTAACCCATAATCCCAAACTAAATATGCAGCCACAAGCAGAGAATATTCATAAATGAAGTATAACAATACAAACAACAGATAGTTCTAGCCTAACATGTCTCGCGTAGTGCAGTTAAGACAATTTTAGCAAGCAGGCAAGCTAAATTAACTAAACATGTCTTTATAATCTAACACATATTATAATTGCAAGTAAGATAGGTAAGTACGAAAGAAAGTCAGTTTCATTATCTTAAGTAAAAACCGGATTTTCAACTATTAGCCCAAGTACGCGCTCTCACCTCACGTACAAGGCTCAATTACCAAATAATATATCCTAGGGAAAAGGTCCCCCACACGAGGTTAGACAAGACACTTACCTCAAACCGGCTCCAATTCAACTTGAAACCACACGTTTGCCACGGGTATCCGACTCTGAATGACCAAAATCTATTCATTTCAGTTGTATCTCATAAATAACATCTCAAACAACTAATTCTATTATTCAATTTAAAATAAGATGCAGATTTAGGTAAAATAACCAAAATTCCCCTCAGGTGAACTGGTCAAAACCCGTGGTTCGTATCAAAATCTGGTTACCCATTCCCCCATGAACCCAAATATATAGTTTATTTTGAAATTGAACCTCAAATTTAGGTCCACATCCCCAATTTTAGAAAAATCTAGGTTTTACCCCAAACCTCAAATTTTACCCATGAAAATCACTGATTTAACTTGAAAACATGTTAAAGATTGAAAGAAATAAGTAAAAACCAACTTACAAAAAATTTGGAAGAAGTCTTGTTCTTGTAAAATCGCCCAAAGAGTTGTGTTTTTAAAATAGGGTGAAAAATGTCCAAATTTCTACTAAGTATAAAAATTGTAGGCTGCAGAAATAGAAATTGCGAACTAGGGTTCGCAATTGCCAACCCCGACCAAAAGTGGAAAATGCGAAGCTGGGTTCGCATTTGCGAAGCCTTACTAATTTTCCAGGTTTTGCATTTACGAACATAAAGATTGCATTTACGATCAACCTATTTCCGCATTTGCGAGCACAGTGATCGCATTTGCGATCAATGTCCAGAAATCCTTCTTTCGCATTTGCGATCCTATGGCCAGGTCCAAGGCTTCGCATTTGCAACACAAAACTCGCATTTGCGAGCTTGCAATTGCGAGTCTTTTCTTCGCAAATGCGAAGATCACAGAAGCAAAAAACCAGATTTTCTACAAGTTCAAAAATGCAATCCGAAACCTATCAAAAACTCACCCGAGCCCTCGGGGCTCCAAATCAAATATGCACACAACCTCAAAAACATCCTACGGACTTGGCCACATGATCAAATCGTCAATACAACATTGTATACATCGAATTAAGCCTCAAAACTCATAATTTCTTCCAGGTTTTCAAATAACATCAAATTTCAATTTTTAAGTCTGAAACATGTCAAACGACATCCGTTTAAACAAAACTTTACAGAAAGCGCTTAACCATATATAAGACTTGTCACGGGCATCATTTCTCGGGCTTGGACCTCGGAATTTGATTCCGGGCATACACCTAAGTCCCATATTTTCCTACAGACCCTCATGGACCATCAAATCATGGTCCGTTTATCCAAAATGTCCATCGAAGTCAATTTATTCAATTTAATATCAAAATTTAGCATTTTCCTCACAGAATCCACATCTCATCTTTCCGGCTACACGCCCGGGCTGCACATGCAAATTGAGGCAACCTTAGAGGAGGTTTTCAAGGCCTCAAAACTACATAATATGTAACAAAACAAGTTGATGAACCCTTTGGGTCGTCACATCCTCCACCACTAAAATAACCGTTCGTCCTCGAATGAACAAAAGAAAGAAGTACCTGAGTTTGAAAAATGATGAGGATAACGGCTCTGCATATTTCGCTCGGTCTCCCAAGTTGCCTCCTCGGCCGGTTGACCTCGCCACTGAACCTTTACTGAAGCAATGTCCTTTGACCTCAACTTTCTAACATGTATGTCCCATATAGCAACTGGCTCTTCAACATAGGATAGATCATTGTCCAATTGGACTAAGCTGAAATCCAACACGTGCAACAGGTCACCGTGATATCTCTGGAGCATCAAAATATGAAATACCAGATGAACCCCGCCAAACTGGGAGGTAAGGCAAGCTCATAAGCAGCCTCCCCAACTCGCCTCAAAATCTCAAAAAGGCCAATAAATCTCTAACTCAACGTCCCTTACTTCCCAAACCTCATGACGCCTTTCATAGCTGAAACCCAAAGCAGAACCTGCTCACCAACCATATAGGAAACATCACGAACCTTCTGGTCCGCATAAATCTTTTGTGTAGACTGGGTTGTATGGAGTCTATCCTGAATCAGCTTAACCTTCTCTACTACATCATGGACCAAATTAGTGCCCAATAGTCTGTCCTCACCCGGCTCAAACCAAGCCAATGGGGATCTGCATCTCCTACCATATAAAGCCTCATACGGCGCCATCTAAATGTTGGACAGATAACTGTTGTCGTAAGCAAACTCCGCTAGTGGCAAGAACTGATCCCAAGACCCTCCAAACTCAACCAAACATGCACAGAACATATCCTCAAGAATATGAATTGTGCGCTTGGACTGTCTGTCCGTCCTGGGGTGAAATGATGTGCTCATCGTCACCTGAGTACCCAACTCCTGCTGAACGGCTCTTCAGAACCGTGATGTGAACTAAGTTCCTCTGTCTGAAATGATAGAAACTGGAATACCACGTAGACGAACATTCTCCCGAATATAAATCTCTGCCAATCGCTCCGATAAATAAGTAGTACACACTGGGAAAAAATGAGCGAGCTTGGTCATCCGGTCCACAATCACCCAAATGGCATCAAACTTCTTTGTAGTCCGAGGGAGACCAACTACAAAATCCATGGTGATCCTCTCCCATTTCCACTCCGGAATCTCTATCTGCTGAAGCAACTCACCTAGTCTTTGGTGCTTATACTTGACATGCTGACAGCTGAGGCATCTATCTATATATCCTTCTTTATCACCCTCCACTAATAGTGTTATATCAAGTCTTGATACATATTCGAGGCACCCGGGTGGATGGAATACCGCGAACTATGAGCTCTGCTAACATCAACTCCCGAAGCCCATCAACATTGGGAAAACAAATGCGGCCCTGCATCCTTAATACCCCATCATTTCCAATAGTCACCTCTCTGGCATAGTCGCGCTGAACCGTGTCCCCGAGGACAAGTAAATAAGGGTCATCATACTTTCGCTCCCTGATACGATCAAATAATGAAGGCCAAGAAACCACAGAGGCTAGAAACCGACTGGGCTCTAAAAGATCCAATCTCACAAACTGACTAACTAAGGCTTGAACATCCATCATCATAGGTCTCTCTAAGGCTGGTAAATAAGCCAAACTCCCCAAACTCTCCCCGGCGACTTAAGGCATCCCCTACCATATTGGCCTTGCTATATAGAATAGTGATATCATAGTCCTTTAACAACTCTAACCACCTCCTCTAGCACAAATTTAGATCCTTCTGCTTGAATAAGTGCTGCAAACTCCCGTGATAAGTATAAATCTCACAAGGCACACCGTACAAATAATGATGCCAGACATTCAAGGCATGAAAGATAGTAGCTAACTCGAGGTCGTGGACAGGGTAGTTCTTCTCATGTATCTTTAACTGCTTGGACGCGTAGGCAATCACCCTACTGAGCTGCATCAACACCGCTCGAAGGCCAACCCGTGAGGCATCACAATAGACTGTATAAGATCCTGAACCGGTAGGCAATATCAGAATAGGGGATGTAGTCAAAGCCGTCTTCACCTTTTGAAAGCTCACCTCACACTCCTCTGTCCACTGAAATGGAGAATCCTTCTGGGTCAATCTAGGCATATAGGCTTCAATCGATGAAACCCCTCAACAAAGCGATGGTAATAACATGCAAGGCCAAGAAAACTGTGAATCTCAATAGCTGAGGAGGGCATGGGCTAACTCTGCACGACCTCTATCTTCGTCGGATCTACCCGAATTCCGCTCGAAACCACATGGCCTAAGAATGCCACTAAATCCAACAAAAACTCACATTTTGAGAACTTCGCATATAACTTCTTCTCCCTTAGGGTCTGAAGCACGGCCCTCAGGTGTTGCTCATTATCTTCACGACTCCAGGAATACACTATAATATCATAAATAAAAATAATAATGAGTTGAGATATGGCCTGAATACACTGTGCATCAAATGCAGAAAAGCTGATGGGTATTGGTCAGCCCAAATGATATAACAAGAAACTCGTAATGACCATACCAAGTCCTGAAGGCAGTCTTTGAGATATCTAGCTCCCGAATCTTCAACTGATGGTAACCTGAGCGCAAGTCAATCTTAGAAAACACTGGTGTGCCCTGAAGCTGGTCAAACAGATCATCAATACAAGGCAAGGGACAACGGTTCTTCATGATATCCTTGTTCAACTGGCAATAATTAATACAGATACGCATTGAACCATCCTTTTTCTTCACAAACAAGACAGGAGCACCCCACAGTGAAAACACTGGGTCATATAAAACATTATCAAGCAATTTCTATAACTGGTCTTCTACTTCTTCAACTCAAGAGGAGCCATACGATACGGAGGAATGGAAATGGGTTGAGTGTCCGAAAATAGATCAATGCCAAAATTAATCTCCCTATTAGGAGGCATACCCGGAAGATCAGCTGGAAACACATCGGGAAAATCCCGTATCACAGGAACAGAATCAATAGAAGGTGTATCCACATTGACATCTTTCACATACGCTAAATACGCCATACCCCTTCTCAACCATACGGTGGGCTTTAAGGAAAGAGATAACTCTACTACGAGTGTGATATAAAGTACCACTCCACTCAATACGCGGAATACTTGGTATAGCCAGTATCACAGTCTTGGAGTGACAATCAAGAATAGCATAATGGGGAGACAACTAGTCCATGCCTAAGATAACATCAAAATCAACCATGTTGAGTAACAATAAATCTACCCTATTCTCAAAACAACGAATATTAACCAAACACGATCGATAAACGCGGTCCACAATAAGATAATCTCCCACAGGACTAGAAACATAAACGGGGGCACTCAAAGAATATCGAGTCACACCCAAATGTGGAGCAAGGTAAGAAGACACATACGCAATAAGTAGAGCCCGGATCGAATAGAATAGAGGCCTCTCTATGGCAAGCCAATATAATACATGTGATAACAGAATCGGAGGCAAAGCCTCGACACGAGAAGGAAGAGCATAATATCTATCCCGACCTCCCTTCGAGGGCGACCTCTACCTCCCCGACCTCCACCTCTAGCTGGATGAGCGGGTGGGGCGGCAACTGGGGTTGTAACTATAGCCTAAGAGCTCCGCAAGGCATGCTGTGGCTGAGCAAACTGTGGAGATGCACCCCTACCAAGTATGAGGCATTCCCTAACCATATGGCGTGTATCACCACACCCAAAACAAGCTCTGGGAGGATGCAGTGGCTACGACTAACAAGGCTAGGTCTGCCGGACTGACCTCTGGAAACACTGTGCGCAGGAGGCACGCTAGCAACTGGGGGTGCATAATAAGGCTCTTGAGGCACAGGCGGAGCAGGAGCACTGCTGGTTGCTAGAAGAGATGAATGAATGGGGCGACCTGCAAAGACCCTACCATGTCGACCTGCTGCTGGGGTACGAGCTCCAGAATAGTAGCCCAACTCTCGAGACCTCTTGGTCTCTCTCTCCTCTCGCCCCGCAGCATGCATACTCTCGATCCTCCTAGCAATGCTCACTACCTGCTTATAAGGAATGTCCATCTCCAACTCTCGAGCGATGCTAGGTATGATAGGTGTGATAAAACCCTTAATGAACTTGCAAACTCTCTCGCGGGCTGTAGCCGCCAAAGCTGGTGCATGCCTGGCCATATGGTATAATGGATAGCATACTCCAAAATGGTTATATCACCCTGTCGCAAATGCTCAAACTCGGCGCGCCATGTATCTCTGAGACTTAGGGGGACAAACTTTCTCATAAACATCTCTGAGAACTGGGTCCAAGTAAGTGAAGCAACCTCGACTGGACTATCTATCTCATAAGTGTGCCACCAATCATAGGCGGCTTCTCTAAGCTGGAAAGCTGTGAAGGAAACCCCGTCGGACTCTATTATGCCATTCTACGAAGAATACGATAGCACTCCTCTAGAAATCCCAAGGCATCATCCGTCGCTAATTCATTGAAAAAGGAGGATCATACTTCTTGAACCTCTCCAACCTCTGCTACTCATCCTTAGAAGTAGCTGGCCCATCCACGGGTCGCCGTGATATCTCCGTAGCATCGAAACATGAAATAAAGGATGAACCCCGACCAATCTGGGAGGTAAGGCAAGCTCATGAGCAACCTTTCCAACTCGCCTCAAAATTTTAAAAGGGCCAATAAATCTCGGACTTAACTTCCCTTTCTTCCAAAACCTCATGACGCCTTTCATAGGTGAAACTCGAATTAGAACCCGCTCACTAACCATATAAGAAATATCACGAACCTTCCGGTCTGCGTAACTCTTCTACCTGGACTGAGCTGTATTGAGTCTATCCTGAATCACCTTAACCTTCTCCACCGCGTCCTTGACAAAATTAGTGCCCAATAGCCTAGCCTTACCCGGCTCAAACCAACCCACCGGGGATCTGCATCTCCTACCATATAAAGCCGCATACGGCCCCATCTGAATACTGGACTGATAATTATTGTTTTAAGCAAACCCCGCCAGTGGCAAGAACTAATCCCAAGACCCTCCGAACTCAACCACACACGCATGGAGCAGATCCTCAATAATCTGAATGGTGCGCTCGGACTGTCCGTCTGTCCGTCCTAGGGTGAAATGTTGTGCTCATCATCACCTGAGTACCCAACTCCTGCTGGATGGCTCTCCAGAATAGTGATGTGAACTGAGTATCTCTGTCCGAAATGATAGAAACTGGAACACCATGGAGACAAAAAATCTCTCGGTTATAAATCTCTACCAATCGCTTCGATGAATAAGTAGTACACACAGGGATAAAATGAGCAGACATGGTTAGATGGTCCACAATCACCCAAATAGCATCAAACTTCTTCGCAGTCCGAGGGTGACCAAATATTAAATCCATGGTGATCCTTTCCTATTTCCACTCTGGAATCTCTATCTGCTGAAGCAAACCACCCGGTCTCTGGTGCTCATACTTAACCTGCTAACAGTTGAGGCATCTAGCTAGATATCATTCTTCATCATCCTTCACCAATAGTGTTGTCTCATGTCTTGATACATATTAGCGGCACCCGGGTGGTAGGAATACCACGAACTATGAGCCTCTGCAAGATCAGCTCCCAAAGCCCATCACCATTGGGCACACAAATGCGGCCTTGCATCCTCAATACCCCTTCATCTCCAATGGTCAGCTCTCTGGCATCGTTGCGCTGAACCTTGTCCCTGAGGACAAATAAATGAGGGTCATCATACTGTCGCTCCCTGATACGATCGAAATATGAAGACCGAGAAACCACACCGGCTAGAACCCAACTGGGTTATGAAAGATCCAATCTCACAAACTGACTAGCTAAGGCCTTAACATCCATCACCATAGGTCTCTTTGAGGCTGGTAAATAAGACAAACTCCCCAAACTCTCCGCCTGGAAACTCAAGGCATCCGTGACCACATTGGCCTTGCCCAAGTGATACAGAATAGTGATATCATAGTTCTTTATCAAGTGTAACCACCTTATATAATGAAAATTTAGATCCTTCTCCTTGAATAAATGCTTCAAACTCCTGTGATCAGCATAAATCTCACAAGGTACAACCTAAAAATAATGTTGCCAGATCTTCAAGGCATGAACGATAGCAGCTAACTCGAGGTCGTGTACATGGTTGTTATTTTCATGTATCTATCACTGCCTAGACACGTAGGCAATCACCCTACCGTCTTGCATCAACACCGCTCTAAGGCCAACCCATGAGGCATCACAATAGACTGTATAAGATCCCGAACCAGTAGGCAATATCAGAATAGGTCTGTAGTCAAAGCCTTCTTGATCTTCTGAAAGTTCGCCTCATTCTCCCCTGTCCACTAAAATGGAGCACCCTTCTGAGTCAATTTAGTCATAGGGGCTGCAATCGATGAAAACCCCTCAAAAAAGCGACAGTAATAACCTGCCAGGCCAAGAAAACTGCTAATCTATGTAGCTGAAGAGGGCCCGGGCCAACTTTGCACGACCTCTATCTTCCTCGAATCTACCCGAATGCCCTCGCTTGAAACCACATGGCCTAAGAATGCCACTGAATCCAAACAAAAATAAAATTTTGAGAATTTTGCATATAACTTCTTCTCCCTTAAGGTCTGAAGCACGGCCCTGAGGTGCTCTGCATGATCCTCCCGACTCCGGGAATACACCTGAATATCATCAATAAAAACAATAACGAATGAGTTGGGATATGGCCTGAATACACTATGCATCAAATGCATAAAAGCTGCTAGGGCATTGGTCAGCCAAAATGATATAACAAGGAACTTGAAATAACTATACCGAGTCCAAAAGGCATTCTTTGGTATATCTGGCTCCCAAATCTTCAACTGATGGTAACTTGAGCGCAAGTCAATCTTAGAAAACACATGTGCGCTATGAAGCTGGTCAAACAGATCATAAATACGAGGCAAGGGATAACGACGCTACACGGTAACCTTGTTCAACTAGCAATAATCAATACACATATGTATTGAACCATCCTTCTTTTTCACAAACAAGACAGGAGCACCCCACGATGAAACACTGGGTCGAATAAAACCCTTATCAAGCAATTCCTGTAACTAGTCTTTCCACTTCTTCAACTTAGGAGGAGCCATATGATACGGAGGAATGGAAATGACCTGAGTGCCCGGCAATCGATCAACGCAAAAATAAATGTCCCTATCAAGTGGCGTACCCGGAAGATAAGCAAGAAACACATCGGGAAAATTCCGTACCACTGGAATAGAATCTACAGAAGGGGTATCCACACTGGCATCTCTCACATACGCTAAATATGTTGCACACACCTACTTAGCCATACACTGACCTTTAAGGAAAGAGATAACTCTACTGGGAGTGTGATCTAAAGTACCACTCCACTCAATACGCAGAATACCTAGCATAGCCAGTGTAACGGTCATGGCTTGACAATCAAGAATAACATAATGGGGAGACAACCAGTCCATGCCTAAGATAATATCAAAATCAACCATGTTGAGTAACAATAAATCTGCCCTGGTCTCAAAATCATGAATAGTAACCAAACACGACCGATAAAGGCAGTCCACAACAAGAGAATCTCCTACAGGAGTAGAAACATAAATAGCGGAACTCAAAGAATCTCGAGGCACACCCAAATGTGAAGCAAAGTAAGAAGACACATAAGAATAAGTAGAGCCCGGATCGAATAGAATAGAGGCCTCTCTATGGCAAGACAATATAACACCTATGATAACAGAATCAGAGGCAACAGCCTCGGCACTAGCCAGAAAAGAATAATATCTGGCCTGCCCTCCCCCTTTAGGGTGAACTCTATCTCCCCGCCTCCACCTCTAGCTGGATGAGTGGGTGGGGTGGCAACTGGGGCTATAACCATAGCCTGAGAGCTCAGCGGGGCACACTGTGGCTGAGCAGTCTGTGAAGATGCACCCCTACCAAGTCTGAGGAAGTCCTTAACCACACGGCGTGTATCACCACACTCAAACAAGCTCTGGGAGGAAGTGGTGGTTGTGACTTACCAGGGGTAGGTCTGTTGGACTGAACTCTGGAAACACCCCGCGCAGGAGGCATGCTAGAAACCGGAGGTGCATAGTAAGGCTCCTAAGGCACAGGCAGAGCTGGAGCACTGCTGGCTGCTGGAAGATTTGAATGAATAGGGCGACTCGAAAAACCTCTACAAATGTTGACCTATTGCTGGGTTGCTGGTACTAGAATAGTGTCCCAAATCTCGAGACCTCTTGGTCTCTCTCTCCTCTCGCCCCCTAGCGTGCATACTCTCGATCCTCCTAGAAATGCTCACTGCCTGCTGATAAGGATTGTCCATCTATAACTCTCTAGCCATTCTAGATCTAATAGGGGGATAAGATCTTCAATGAACTTGCAAACTCTCCCACGGACTATTGCAACTAAAGTTGGTGCATACCTGGCCAATCTGGTATAACGGATAGCATACTCTGAAATGGTCATAGAACCCTGGAGTAATTTCTCAAATCCTGCGTGCCCTGCGTCCCTAAGACTCTAGGGGATAAACTCTCTCATAAACATCTACGAGAACTGGATCCAAGCCAGTGAAGCAGCCTCAACTGAACTATCTATCTCATAAGTGTGCCAACAATCATAGGCGGGTCCCCTAAGATGGAAAATAGTGAAGGAAACCCCGCTGGACTCTACTATGACCATAGGGAGAAGAATACAATGGCACTCCTCTAGAAATCCCAAGGCATCATTTGTCGCTAATCCAATAAAATCCAGAGATCATACTTCTTGATCCTCTCCCACCTTCGTTACTGATCCTCAGAAGTAGTTTTCCCATCCACGGGATAAACTGGTGCTGCAGGCAGAATGGGAATGACCTCTAGGACCTGATTAACATGCACTCGCTGCTCAAGAGTGCGGACGGCGGGAGTTTGTGCTCCTCCCCCAGCCTGGGATGTGGCTGCAGCAAGGGGAAGCAACCTTGCCAGGGCCAAGGTGGTGTACAAAGACATGAAGTGAGCCAGCGTCTCCTGAATGGCTGCAGTAATTGTGGCAGTAGTAGGCGTGTTAGGTTCCTGGGCTCTGGCTGAATATGTTTGTGGTGCCTCGGTAGCAGCTTGCACATGTGCTCTGGCTGCACCACGTGCGCATCATCAACCTCTGCCCCAGCCCTGGTCTTTGACGGCTGCTGTAGGGGACGCGGGTGCCTGATCATCCCGAGTATTGCATGTCCTCACCATCAGAGATAGAAAAAAAGACAGAAGCTTAGATCTAATGTCAAAAATATTGCACCATAAGGAAATCAATGAAGTGAAGATTTTTCCTAAATAGTTACATAGCCTCTCGTAGATAAGTAATGATGCCTCTGTACCGATCAGCAAGACTCTGAAAAGTCGGCATGTGTCTCGTGACTCCTATGCACCTAGAGCTCCAATACAAAATTGTCGCAACCCCAGTTCACAATCCATGAACATGTCGTGATGGAACCTAGTTCCTACAACTAGGTAAGCCTAACAATGCGGAAACTTAATATAAACTAAGAAAATATTCAATTAAATTAAGAAAAAACTAGAAGAAAAACGACATATAAGTGCCAGTTGGCATATGCGACTCGAAATAAATGCAGAAGTCTACAACTCAATCCCAAAATCCAGAATCTCAAGGCAATCACAGGCTAATAGAAATGTAACATACTGCTCTAACTCCAGAATGTCTAAACAACTGAAATAAAAAAAAGGAATAACTACTAATGCAAGAACAGAATAGAGACTCCTGGTCTGCGGATGCGGCAAGTATACCTCGAAGTCTCTCAACATCTCTCCGCCTAGGGGGTAGTGCGCCTGAGTGGAGGTACCTAGACTTGCACATGAAAAACATCGGTACTCAGTAAGTGTCAAGCCTATCCTTGGTCTGGCAGTGATAAGGAAGGTTAGGGACCTACTGAGATTAAATAATATAATAAGAATGCTGGCAACAGTATACAGTAAGCACAAATAATACAATACAACTATGAAGTAAGTTAGGTAACACAACAACAATCAACACACTGAGGATAAAATAACACAAAGTACAACATCTCAATATCAGCACAAATTACGAGGATCTCCCAGGATACCGTATTGTATTCCATTTCATATCAACACCAATAACGAGGATCTCCCAGGATACCGTCCTATTGTCCATTTCCATGTCAATACCAATAACGAGGATCTCCTAGGATACCATCCTATAGTCTATTTCCATATCAACCAATAAGGAGGATCTCCCAGGATACTGTCTTGTAGTCCATAATATGAATGTGCAAGGGGATCTCCCAGGACTCTAACCCATAGTCCCAAAGTAAATATTCAGGGGGATCTCCCGGGAATCTAACATGTAGTCCCAAAGTAGATGTGCATGAGGATCTCCCAGAAATCTAACCCGTAGTCCCAAAGTAAATATGCAGGGGGATCTCCTGAGAATCTAACTCGTAGTCCTAAAGTAAATATGCAGGGGGGTCTCCTGAGAATCTAACCTGTAGTTCCTAAGTAAATATGCAGGGGGATCTCCCAGGAATCTAACCCATTGTCCCAAAGTAAACATGCAGCCACAAGCAGATAATATTCATAAATGAAGTATAACAATACAAGCAACAGATAGTTCTAGCCTAACATGTCTCGCATAGTGCAGTTAAGGAATTTAAGCAAGTAAGCAATCTAAATCAACTAAACATGTCTTTCTAATCTAACACAAGTTATAATTGCAAGTAAGATAAGTAAGTACAAAAGAAAGTCAGTCTCAATATCTTAAGTAAAAACCAGATTTTCAACTATTAGCTCAAGTACGCGCTCATCACCTCACGTGCAAGGCTCAATTACCAAATAACATATCCTAAGGGATAGTCCCCTATTCAAGGTTAGGCAAGATACTTACCTCAAACTGGCTTCAATTTAACTTGAAACCACACGTTTTCCACGAGTATCCGACTCCAAATGGCCCAAATCTATTAAGTTCAAATTACATCTCATAAATAACATCTAAAACAACTGATTCTATTATTAAATTTAAAGCTAAGACGAAATTTATGTAAAATAACCAAAATGCCCCTAAGGTCAACATGGTGAAAACCTGAGGTTCAAAGAAAAATCCGGGTACCCATTCCCCCGCGAACCAAAAAATATAGTTTGTTTTGAAATAAGACCTCAAATTGAGATCAAAATCCCCAATTTTAGAAAAACCTAGGTTTTACCCCAAACCTCCAATTTCACCCACGAAAATCATTGATTTTAACTTGAAAACATGTTAAATGACGTTAAACATTGTAAGAAATAAGTAAAAACTAAATTACAAACAATTTGGAAGAGGTCTTGTTCTTGGAAAATCGCCTAAAAGAGTTGTGTTTTGAAAATATGGTGAAAAATGTCCAAATTTTGACTAAGTATAGAAACTATAGGCTGCAGATATGGGAATTGCAAACTGGGGTTCCAAATTCCGAAACCCGAAAAAATATGGGAAATGCGAAGCTGGGTTCACATTTGCGAACACTTACTAATTTGCCAGGTTTCAAATCTGCGAGCATAAAGATCCCATTTGCAATCAACCTATTTCCGCATTTGCGAGCACAGTGATCGCATTTTCGATCAGTTCCTAGAAATCCCTCATTCGCATTTGCGAAAAATAGATCGAATTTGCGATCCTATGCCCATGTCCAAGGCTTCGCATTTGTGACACAAAGCTTGCATTTGCGAGCTCGCAATTGCGAGGCTTTTCTTCGCAAATGCGAAGATCACAGAAGCAAAATACCAGATTTTCTACAAGTTCAAAAATGCAATCTGACATCTATCCAAAACTCACCCGAGCCCTTGGGGCTTCAAACCAAATATGCACACAACCTCAAAAAATATTCTATGGACTTATCTGTGCGATCAAATCGCCAAAATAACATCGTATACATCGAATTAAGTCTCAAAACTTATAATTTCTTCCAAGTTTTCAAAAAACATCAAATTTCCATTTTAAGTCCGAAACATGTCAAACGACATCCGTTTTCAACCAAACTTTACAAAAAGTGCTTAAACCATATATAAATCTTGTACCGGGCACCAGAACCAAAATACGGGCCCGATACCATAATCTTTTAATCAAATTTCACTTCCAATTTCCTTAATTATTTCATTAAAACATTTTACGCAAAAATTTATTTCTCGGGCTTGGGACCTGAGAATTCGATTACGAGCATATGCCCAAGTTCCATATTTTCCTATGGACCCTCGGGGACCATCAAATTATGGGTCCGGGTCTGTTTATCCAAAATGTCAACTGAAGTCAATTTATTCAATTTAATATCAAAATTTAGCATTTTCCTCACAGAATCAATATCTAAGTTTTTCGGCTAGCTACGTGCCCGGACTGCACACATAAATTGAGGCAACCCCAAAGGAGGTTTTCAAGGCCTCAAAAGTAAAGAATAAGTAAGAAAATAAGTGTTGACCCCTTTTGGTCGTCACATATATAGTTTGGTGGACTCTTAGTTTCTATCAATTGGCTTTACAAGACAAAAAAAATTAACAATACCATATTTTTGAAGAAACGGGGAGGAACCTGATAATGGTGCAAGTCTACGTTGATGACATTATCTTTGGAGCAATAAATGATTCTTTGTGTGAGGAATTTTCAAGATTCATGGGAAGTGAGTTTGAAATGAGCATGCGTGGCAGAATTGAATTTCTTCTTATGTTTACAAGTGATGCAAATTCCTAAGGGCACAATGGTAAGTCGATAGAAGTATATCAAAGAGATTCAGAAAAGATTTGAGATGTAGTGTTCAAAAATCATTGATACAGCCATTGTCACTGCCACTCATCTGGATATGGATGAACCTAGTTTTCATGTGAATGAGACCATGTATAAAGACATTATTGGGTCACTCTTGTATCTCACAGCAAGCAGACCAGATACTGTTTTCAATGTGGGACTATATGTCAGGTTTTAATCCAATCCAAATGAGTCTCATTTGAATGCTTCCAAGAGAATTCTGAGGTATCTCAAAGGAACGGATGACCTAGTGATAACTAGGGATTTGACGTGTTTCATGCTCCTTCTTGGTTACACTTTGATAATAAATTCTTACAAAATAATCCCAAAAGTCTCATATGTTGTGCTTGATTGTAGGTTTGATCAACAAAGTGACGAGACGTCACAGATCGACGCAAAATGATCGAAACCTGCACAAGTACCAAAGATAAGATAACTCAGGACAAACAGGCCTAGTCGGCCGCACTATACTTTGTGTGGTCTGCACTACAGAGGTTCAGAGGCATGAAATATAAGGCATCAAAATAGTGCGGCCACGGTACATATTATGCGGTCTGCACTGAATACACCGCGACCGCACTACCTTTTTATGCGGTCCGCGGAAGCAAACTTCAGAGAAATGTCAAATGCCTAACCTCAAGCCTATGTGGACCGTACTAGATGCCTCCGTGACTGCAGTCTATTCTGTACGGTCCGTGGAGCCTGAGTTCATAGAGTTGATTTTTTAGCGTCAAAAGCCTAATGCGACCGCACACTATTTTGTGCGGTCCACACTGACCCCCGCAGGGGTATTTGTCCAGTTTTTTCAGCTTAGTATAAATAGAATCTTTTTCCATTTTTAGGGTATTAACTATTTCCAGACTTGAGCTGCGCTCGTGAGAAGCTATTTTGTTGCCATTTTTGACATTTTAACTTAGTTCTAGCAATAGAATCCCTGTATTTACTCTAGTGTTTAATTAATATGTCTTTATCTTCATCTATTTCTCTATTTTTTTTTTCTTCAAGCATGAGTACCTAAACCCATTAGCTAGGGTTGTGGCTCAACCCTAGTGTGGGTAATTGATGGGTGTTGCAATTTAGAGCTAGATTGACTATGGATGTTTGTTATTTGGGTCAATTTTATGGTTTAATTTATGAATTGGTGGTTGCAAACACTGGTTTGTGCTATGTTAACTTGGCTCTTCTTAAGAGAAAGAGTCAAAGTCTCCAAAATTGACCCAACAAAGAATTGGGATGGACTCAAGAGAACTGATAGTCCCAATTAAAGGGTTAAACCTTGAGAGGGTAATTACCCGACTTGAACCCTAGTTTCTTCAGCAAACTTGCCTACCTATTTGGTCTTGAGAAATTCAATTGGGCAAAATCACTCTCTCTACCGAGAGATGAGAGAGTGGGTAGATCGTGCAATGGTTATAGCATATTTCCCCAATCATGTCAAGCGTCCCTTAGAAGCAATTACCCATCAACTATCCACCTAGGTGAAAGTCACTACCCTAGTGCCTTTCTATCCATTAGATACAACTCTTAGCAATTTCCATTTAACATAATCTAGTTGCAATCATAATTAGTAGTTAATAATAGTAGATTGTTAAAAGAAAAACCCAAAAGTGTTTGGAAGTGATATTTGGAACAAATACCCAATTCTAATCTAGATAGATTCTCGAATCCCTTCCTAGCTCCCTTTGGAAATCGATCCCGGCCCACAAATTGGGTAAAAGCTATTGCAAACCTCTCTTCCTACTTATTAGTAGTGTAGAATAGGCTGCGATCAACTTTTTGGCGCTGTTGCCAGGGAGCTAATGGTTTTGGCTATTTATTTAGTTAGTTTTGTGTATTTTTTTCTTTCCTTCTTTGTTACTTACTTGATTGTGATATTACCCAGGTACCAACATGGCTTTAAACAACGTAATGACCCTCTTGGAAACATGATAGTGGGGGAGGAGGTAGATGATGTTGAGCAAGATGGGGTTCCTCTTTCACCTCAAGGACAGCGGAGAGGCTGGAATGCCAATGCTAATCCAAATGACAATGTTCCAGACCCTCCTCAGCCACCTCCAAGAGTGGCTCCCATAGAATTATCGAACCAGGGCTACGCAAGTGCTATTGTTCCACCATAAATTAAGGCGGGCAACTTTCAGATAACCAATGTGATGTTGAACTTACTTGAGCAGCATGGATACTTCAAGGGTGTTGCGGATCAAAATGCCTACAAATATCTCAAGGGGTTCATAGATATATGCTAGGAAAGCAAGTAGATGAATGTGTCCGAGGATGCGCTGAGATTGAGACTTTTCCTGTTCTCACTTCGGGGAAGGGCATTACATTGGCTCGAGAGACTCCCCAACCATTCCATCACAACTTTGGATGAGTTGGCGGATAAGTTTATTGGCAAATTCTTCTCACTGAGTCATACGGCTGCCCTTCTGGATGAAATATTAGCCTTCAAGAAAGAGCCAATGGAACTATGGTGAAGGAACGCCAAATAACGACATGACCGAAGCCATGATTTAACAAATCTTTTACCAGAGCATAAAAACTACAAATCAATGCATTGTGAACCAACTGGCCAGCGACAGTTTTATGAAGCTTTCTTATAACGAGCCATGTGATGTGCTTGATGAGATGGCCGACACTTCTTCAGTGTGGCAAAGTAGAGCAAATGTGCCTGTGAGCGTATGATTTTTGCCCAGTCCACACAAAATCCTACAGGACTCTTAAAGTTTAGGATTTTTCTTTTAAAATAGTAGGATTTTAATTTTTGGATTTAATTACGTGCGCATGTTCATGATGCGTGTTTAGGATTAATTAAGATTTAATTGTTAAATAAACTTGTTTTACAAATTAAAATACGAAAATATATATATATGTGTGTCTCCGGCATTTGAAATTATGTTTGTTTAATTTTTACTTGGTTTAGTTTTATTTTTGATTTGTGGTTTTTAAATAAAATTAGTAATTAATTTCAATTAAAAGAAAAGAGACAAAAATAATATATGTATATATATATATATATATATATATATATATATATGTATATATATATATATATATGTATATATATATATATATACAGCCATTCAGGCTTGCCACAATTGGGCCAGACCTGAGTGGCCCAAGCTTTCCTCCTTTAAAACGATATACAACCCAGCCCAAACGGCTAGCCTGATCCAATCCACATCACTAAACCAAACGACGCCGTTTAGGAGCCCTATCATCACAGCTGTCTATCCCCATCTCATCCAACGGCCACAAAAGCCCCCCCTCCCCCCCCCCCCCCCCGCCCATTTTTGTATACATATGTTCAAAAGTCTCTAATACACATTAGAGACAAAACATTACCTTCCTCGTACAATCCATCGCCAACCTAACAACATCTGTTGCCCACCCCACTTCCACCCCTTGACCACTGGCCTACCACCCTAACGTTGCCGACTCAAATCGCCTAACGGTGGCGGCCGGCAACCAAACCTTCCCAAATTAACACCACTCAACCGCCATGACCTCCCCTACCTGATCCTGTAATTATTTCCCACTAAATAAGCCCCCTTCTTCTCGAATCTTCAAAATTAGGGTCGTCGGAAACCCTATCTCCAGCGACCCTGTTCCAAAGCCTTCCAAAATTACACCACTAAGGCACCTCAACCCCCTCTTTCCAACCACATATCTCGCCTTTCTCGAATCTTCCTAGAACTCTTCGAATATTAATTCAAAGCCTAACCCTAAATCCCAAAACCTTCCAGAAATGGTTCAAGCCTCTCCCAGGCAGTCCTTGGTCCCTTTTGACTCTAACCACACCACCATTGACTCCCAAACACTCTCAACCACCAACGAAAGCCAAATCTAAGACCACACTGAGGTCTCAGAACCTCGAAAACCCTTCCCTGAGCTCTTAAACGGATTATCACTGTCCTGAGATGTTCAGAACCCTGTGGAAAGGGTCAAGGTCCAGCTGTAATGGTTTAAATGGGAACAAAAATTAAAAGCTAAGTTTTCTTGCATATTTTTCATTGCTTTAGCTTTTGAATGCTTGAGTTCTTTAATAATTGAGTAGTTTCAGTAGCTACATGTCTAATAGTTGAAGTTCGTTTATTTGATTTTCTTTGATTGTTTGTCTGGTTGTCCACAAGTTCATCTAAGATAGGTTTCAATATTCATATGTTTTCTTTGTCACTAGTCTGGACACCTTCTCATCTCCGAAATAGTTCAACATCCTGTTAGAATTAGCTTTTGAGCGGTGTGATTCTCATAATTTGATGAACTTTATTGATGCATTGAAGTTCTTAATTGTTTGATTGTTTGTTTGTGCTATTGAGTGCCTGATCTTTATTTCATATTAGGTTTGGTCCTCAGTGCTGATAGATGTATTCATTTTTCTGGTCATTTTGATTTTTCTTTGTTAATCCTGTATAATGTTTGTGGAAGTCTGTATTAAAGCATCTGCGTTAAGCCTTGGTGATTTTGGCTAATTCTCATTGTCATGAGCCTGTTAGTCTAAAAGATGACCCAAGTTTGACTGACCAAGGTCAATTGTGACTGAAATAGGGTCAAAGAACTAACTAAGGTCAAATTTCAGGGTTGGGTAATTTAGGAAAGAAAGTGAGGGTATAAGAGGGATTTGAACGTGTAAAAAATCTTATAGGAATCCTTTAGAACCTTCTAGCAGGGACTAAAACATAATTCTTTCCTCAAACTTGAGGCACAAGTTAGGAATTGGAGGACTACTAAGGCATATTGCAATTTGAGTTAAGGACTAAAAAATAAACAAGGTAAAATCTGATGCCCTAACAGCTTTACTATTAAATGAACCATTTGGGGCATTGATAAGGACCCCGGAAAAATCTTCTCTTTGAATACTAGAGCTGAAATACTTATATCTGAAAATACTGCTAGTGCTATTTTGAATTATTTTTCTGAAGATTTAACTCGCTAAAAATCCCGCTGAAGTCTGGATACACTGTTGGATTGGTTGTTGAACTATTTTACTCATAGGATTGCTCCTTCTGCTGTAATACAGGTACATTCATATCATGTATCTATGAAGTTCAAATGACAAATATATTCCAAAATGTGAAGATCTCTAGCTGCTATTTGTATTTCGAATTACACCCCCATTTTCCCCTATTTAGTTAGAATATAGGTATGTTGATAAGATGATTATCATGTTATAGTTCAATATTAGACTGATCCATTGTTGTGTAATAATTGGACATTTGGGGAGTGTTTCAATGTGTAATAACTGGATATTCGACTCAATTTCCTCTGTATGTGTATACTTAATGGTCAGTTTCAATTTTTGGTCTTGTTGGTTCAAGTGCTGATCCTGTGCACTTAGAGCTACTAGACTTAGGAAGTAGTAGTAGTTTCAATAGTCATGTGAAGATCATAAATGCTATGTAAACTTTCTATTCATCTAAGTCTCAATATGTTTAGTGATAATAAGTTTTTCAGACCTATTCAATACAGGGTAACCTGAAACACAATCGAATTTTGGCAATTAGATTCATATACTCTGACAGATGAGTATATGAGTCATTTGATTCAAATCTAACGTTAGACATTGATATAGAAAATGGTTGTTAATATTTTCTTTGTGAGCGCGTAGATATTTCAATTTTATTTCGAACAAACCGGTTGTTAATAATTTTGTTTTTTTGTTCAAATCAGTACTGGGCTCACTCGAGAGGCCCAGTAAGCACTAGGAAGTTATAATATTACGTACTTCTGAATTGTATGAATCAAAGGTTCTGGCCAGTCATGAACCAGGCCCAACAGATGTATGTCACAGCGAATACAGTGTGTCTTGCACTGACCCAGACTTGAATCAATGCATACGATTAGCCATTATTGAGGCTAAATGCAAGTATTACTTCTCAAAATACACAACCTGTACGTAAATTGATTAGTGCATTTAAGCATTTGCAAGAATAAAAATTTAGCATGGAGTAGGTTGTCCTTATAAAATAAAGTGAGCCGCGTTAATTCAAGAAAATACTATGTGATGGCTCCTTAATTCATTAAAACACATAGAAAATGGAAAGTGCCGTTTAGAAAATTTCACTGCCTTTCCATAAATGCCAAAGGACGTAATTGCTATAGGCGCGTGTTAATAAACAATACCTTCTTAAAATTTGGATGCACATTTATGTGACCCAAATCCTACTCTCAATGGAATCAAATATTTCTGAAATTACGGGTGAATTTATGTGAAGCGATTTGTGACGTGTTTAAATAACATTGTGAATTTCCCTAAAACAGATGTTAAAAGCGGTCAATAATCTGGAATTACGGGTTATTAGGTATAGCAAATTATATTTTAGCCTCTTATAATGAGCTTAAGCGACCGTGCTAGAACCACGGGATCCGAGGGTGCCTAACACCTTCCCTCGGGTCAACAGAATTCCTTACTCAAGAATTTTCGGTTTGCAGACTTCGATTGGGGAGTCGAAATTTCATCGATTTGGGATTTTAAATAAATCGGTGACTTGGGACACCAAAATCCAAGCCTATCCCAAGTGGCGACTCTTGAAATAAAACATTAATCCCATCTCGAATAATGTCACTTTAATTGGAAAAACTCCTATACACGTGTCGCCTTTCGGGTTAACCACTTGTAGGCGGTAAAAAGGAGGTGTGACAGCTTTGGAGACTCTGTTGGGGATAGAGGAACCAGAATCTCTGGTTCAGGGTTCAAGAATTCGAGCTTACAATGATTGTTATATTTGGCTTCTTCTGATTTGCTTACCTGTTCTCTGCTAAATGCGGCATGTTTTACCGCTTTGATATTATCTAAACTGTATATATAAACTGTTGCGAAAACCCTTCAATTCTTACCTCCAGGAATGTGCTTACTGGTTGAGACTCCATATTCTGTTAGTGTCTTACCCTGAAATAAGAAAGAGGCCAGACAAGTTACAAAGTCGGACGATCTCGCGGGTCCCCGGTACGTCCCCCTCCTCGACTCGAGTTGTCCGCTCGGGTACATAGTCTAGACCCTATACCTGTTGGAAATAACGCTTTACGCTAGAGGGGGGGGGGTGAATAGCGTTTTAAAAATATTAAGCGTTTTAGTGCGGAATTTAAAAACTTTGCAGAAATTAAAACAAGTGCAGTAAAATAAACTTACACAATGATGTATCCTGGTTGGCCACAAACGTGGTTAGTCCAGTCCCCGAGAGACTCTCTCGAGATTTCCACTAAACTTGTCAAGCTTACGGGTGCTTAACAAACCGTTACAGCTGAGGACACAAGCCTCACCTAGGTGCTCGGGGATCACAATCCCAAAGACTTCAATTGCTCGGGGATACCAATCCCAAAGACTTCAATTGCTCGGGGATAACAATCCCAAAGACTTCAATTGCTCGGGGATAACAATCCCAAAGACTTCAACTGCTCAGGGATAACAATCCCAAAGACTTCAACTGCTCGGGGATAACAATCCCAAAGACTTCAACTGAGGAATCACAAGTTCCTCAACAAACGAGAATCGCAATTCTCTTACAAACACAAAACAAACTCACTTTACAAAGTACTCCTCAATGAGTAGATATGAGTAGAAATAGTACGCTCAAGATCACAACAACTTAGCTCAATAGAATGGCTCTTCAAAAAGCTTTATGGATGAATGAAAATGATGATCAATGTAAGAAAGCTTTTAGCAATGAAAATACTTAAATTGTATATGTTGTTGTTGTGAAAACACTGAGTTAAGCCTGTATTTATAGGTGAAAAACTCAGTCTTACCGTTGTCTAATTGCCAATTAAGGATTGCTGAAATTACTCAGTGACAATCGATTGTCAAGACTAAACAATCGATTGTTTGCCTATCAGATCAAAAATTCAATCCCAGATTTTACGTCAACAATCGATTACTTCAAATCAATAATCGATTATTTATAACGTTAAAAAATCCTTTCCAATTTTTGGCATAAAACATCGATTATCAGGAAATCAACAATCGATTATTTTAACAACGTTCAGAAAATCTTTTCCAGATTTTACGCAAAACATCGATTGTTAAATATCAACAATCGATTACCTGAAGGTAATTTGAAAATGTATGACAACGGTTAGTTCCAACAATCGATTATCAAATAGAACAATCGATTATAAATTAATTTCAAAACTTACTGTCTCATATATAATCGATTATCAAAAGCCATAATCGATTATTAATTAATTTCAAAACTTTCTGTCTCATATATAATCGATTATCAAAAGCCACAATCGATTATTAATTAATTTCAAAACTTTCTGTCTCATATATAATCGATTATCAAAAGCCACAATCGATTATTAATTTATTTAAAAACATTGGGAGACATTTTTCTCATTCTAATCGATTACCATTAGTTCATAATCGATTTTTCTGAGTTTTGAAAACTTTGCCTCAGTTAACAATCGATTATCAAAAGTACACAATCGATTGTTATGCAGTTTGCAAAAACCTGATGTTAACTGACTTACTCACAATCGATTATCATTAATTCACAATCGATTGTCATGCAGTCTTGGCTTAGAGATACTCGATTATCATAAGTACATAATCGATTATCTTAGCCCAGATTTTTGAGGCATGTTTGAAAAACATTTTAACAAATATAAATATGCATAGTTTAAAATCATTTGACACTTAAGTTAGATATGCATGATTTTGGAAAAATAATTTTAGTAGAGAAGCCATGTTATGAGCCAAGATTGAGGAATCAAGATCACAATTAATATTGACTCAATTATAACATTTCTAAACTTTGTCTTGAGCTTCTTGTAATGCATCCATTTTGTGCTTGTCCTTGAGCACTGCTATATATCGCTTATTGCTTTGTTTGACATTCATCAAAACCTACAAAAGAACACACGTTTAGTATATTGCATTTGAAACGTGTTTCCAACAATTTCCCCCTTTTTGATAATGGCAAACATAAGCGGGATATATGCAATAATTATTTTGATAATCCAAGACAAGAGTAAAGTATGCAATTTGATGTTCCCCCTCAATTCATGTTCCCCCTCACTTTAAGCATGAATGAAGTTGAGAGTGATATAGCATACTTCTTGATATCCCGTTTCTTCCCCCTTTTGCCATTAGCAAAAGTTTACACAAGGGAAGAATATAAAAAAAATGTGAAATAAACACAAGTTTATTTATTGGAAAATTAAGATAACATTACAAGGGTGAAACCAAACATAACTAACCAATCAAGAACAAACAGACCAAAAACAACAATTTCTCATAACAACAACAATTTCATCATTCATCACCCCCATCCCCTTCATCATCATTGGTAGGCGCTTGATATGGCACCATCTGAGCATAGGCATAATGCACGTGATCAAAGTAACCATGGACCTCACGGGTTAGTTGAGTAATTTGGTCAGAAATGGTCCGGAGGGTAGGCTCCTGAGGAGGATGAGCACGACGGGCTTGTCGATTTTGAGGAGGAGCGGGAGCATGATCACCATCATGATGAAAGGAAGACTCCGAAATTTCCCAGATTTTGGTGCTCTTTTTGAGAGGACCATTAGCAATATTGACTCCGGAAGCTTCAAGAAATTTCATTATTAAGAGGGCATAGGGGAGAGGTATGTCATCTCTGGTGGCATTGAACATATGAGATAGAATAAGCTTGCACCAATTTATTTTAACACCGGTGACAATGGCATGAAGAAATTTGGCATCCTCTTGGGAAATGGTGGTGTGATTGAGTTTACGGGTTTTGAGAACACGAGTGATGAAATAGAGAATGAAACGATAATTCGGGTCCATACCCTTTATGGTGGGACGACGGGAAGAGGACTCATCATAGGCTACTCCGGCTTGGCGGAAGAGATTAGCTTCATCAATCATGACCCCGGCATCATTTATGTACTGGTAGATGTCTTCATCATCATGCGGAATGTCGGCAATGAGGTGGAGGTTATCTTCAGAAATTAGAATGGGAATGCCGTTAACATTGGTAACAAGTTCACCCTCATCATCTTTGTGAAGGTTGGAGTAAAAAGCTTCAACCAAAGAAATGTTGTAGTAGGGGTGAGTAAGGAGTAGGAAATTGAAAAGGTTGCACTCTCTTAGCATATTTGCGGCTGGAATGAATGGTGCAACAAGAGCGTTTGTTGAAAAGCGAGGAGGGAGAATAAGGCGTTTCTCAAATTTGGTTAAGAAACGGGTGAGCTCTTCATTGGATTCAAAGAATAGAACCGATCCATCTTGATATGGATGGCGAGAAGAAGAAGCACCTTGTTTGGAACGAGCACGTTTTGAGTTGCGGCTTGACATTTTTTTTTGAAAGGATGTGCTAGGATTTTTCAAAGAAAACAAGAGAATTTGATGCTTGGGAGGCTTGAGTGAGTATACAAGAGCATATGTGCAGCCTATATATAGAGAAGGAATGAATCTTACATTTATTGGAAATGATTTGAAGAGATTTGAAGTCTGAAACGGTAAAAATAAATTCACTGACCGTTCAACAATCGATTGTTTGAATGGAATAATCGATTGTCATTAATGAAAATGATCTGACACATCGATTACACGCCAGAACGGTAAGAAAATTTGAAAAAGATAGTCGATTGTCAAACTTGGTAATCGATTGTTTTTCATATTTATGACCTGTCAGGAATCGATTATGGAGCCAAAACGGTAACATAAGTTTAAAACAGATAATCGATTGTCAATATATAGTAATCGATTGTTTTACTCACAGAGAGTTTGAATTTTGGCAAATAATCGATTGGCAGAACAAATAATCGATTGTTTGGAAGGGGGATGCTGAAATGATGAGACTTAATTCTATCAGGCAATGTAAACATTTAACAAGATTTCATGGCAAAAAAATTGAATCAACAAATAATCGACTATTGATACTGATAATCGATTGTAAGCATAAATAATCGATTATGATCGATTTTTTTTTCTTGTATCAAGATAATTCATACTTTCCTCTTACCTTTTGGGGGATGCCTGCAAAATAGAATTAAACATCTCCGACGCTCAAGTCAGTAATCTATAAATGAAATAATAACTTTGAAACTCGTGTAGTCGGGTGAAAAAAAATGAACTCTTAAGAATTTTGTCCTAGGATGTTCTTAAGAGGGTTTAGGGTACTTACCTTCCCTTCGACTTTGCCAATTACCTGATTTTGAACATCCTCCGTTCATTTTGGTCTTTTGGCTCATTCTCCAATTTACGAAGCTTTTTCCACAATTTTGCCTTTTGAATTTTTCGAAAATACTTCCGATTTAAAAAAACATAAGTCGACTTTTCCGTCTCTTCCTCCTTCTTTGTGCTTTAATTGAAGGAATTTTGAATTCGTCTCTCGTCAAGTGTTTGGAGCATCCACTACACTTGATTCCTTCAAGCACACCTGCAAAACAAATCAATGCTCTTTTGGTACCCATGCCATTTTGGGTCCTTGAGGGTTATGCATACTATAATGATATGTTTGAGTAGCATGTCTATGTCTAGTAAAGCATGCGGGAGCAATATGACCAATTCGTCTACAATAATGACATGTCACATTTGGATTATGCATGCGTCTAGGCTCATAGTAGCTAGAATAATGCACATTGTTTACTCTATTTTCATTTCTCCTAATTAGAACACCATAGTCATTTCTAGGTTGAACATTTCGGGATCTTCTAGCATGATCATTGTTGTGCCTAAAATATGCATCATGTCTATGGTGACGATTGCTAGGCGGAAGGTCATGTCTAGGTCTCCTAATATTTTGTCTAGCATGCATGTTTGTTTTAGGAAAGGCATTTTTGTTATTAATCCTAGGTTGAGCTCTAGGTGGTTGGGTTTTTGCATCAACCTCTTCTTCATTTATGAAGCCTATTCCATGCTTGGTTGATTTCAAGTTATCAAGCACCACATTCAAGTTTTTATGAGAGGAGTTGAATTTATCTAGTGTGCCTTTTAATCTACCTACTTCATTCTTAAGGTCTACACAAGAAGCACAATTTTTTGTAGAACTCTCGGGCTTGTCAGAACTTCTTTTCCCATAAAACTTGTTTTGTTCTAGTAGCTTCTCATTTTCCAAAACCAATTTTTCTAATTCTTTTTCTTTTAATGAAAACTGTTTTTGAAAATCTTGTTCTTTTAGAGAAGCATTTTCTCTTAAACTAGTGACGGTTTTTGTAACTTTGAGAAATTCAGCATACAATTCATCAAAGGCATTTCTCATGTCATCAAGAGTATAAAAATTTTGAGAAGAGATTTGACTTACCTCACTTTGATTTTCTTCCTGTGCCATGAGGCAGAGATTTGCCGCTTCTTCATTTTCTTCTTCACTGGATTCGTCTCCGGAATCTCCTCCCCAAGATATGTATGCTCGTTGCTTCTTGAAGGGTTTCTTCTCCTTTTTAAGATTTGGGCAGTTTGTTTTGATATGCCCTGTTTCACCACATTCATAACATTTAACTTGCTCACCTTGCTTTTTCCCTTTGCAGTCATATTCTTTTCGCATGAATTTTTGGAACTTTTTGATGATGAGTCCAAATTCGCTATCTCCATCCTCTTCAATTGGTGATTGACTTGTGCTCGCCTTTAGAGCAATCTTTTGCCTTCTTTGTTCGTCAACAACAGGGTTAAGAATAGTGGATTCATAAGTCTTAAGATTACCTCTAAGAGCGTCTATGGTGACGTTCGTGATTCCAATTGACTCTTGAATCGCATCGGCCTTTGATCGCCATGCCGGTGTTAGGCTCCTAAGGATTTTTCGAACTAGTTCTTTGTCTGTGAACGTCTTCTTGAGTGCGTGGAGATCATTCACTATTGATGAGAACCGCTCAAACATCTCGTCTACCTTTTCGCCTTCCTTCATATGGAACAATTCGTAAGCATGAGTTAAAAAATCAATTTTAGCTTCTCTTACCTGGTCAGTCCCTTCGTAAGTGACCTCAAGCTTGTCCCACATTTCTTTCGCTGTTTTGCAGCAGGAGATTTTCCTGTAATCATTAGCATTAACAGCACAGAGTAATAAATTAATAGCTTTAAAATTATTTTGGACCATTCGATTATCCTCGGTGTTGAATTCCTCTTCTGTTTTTGGCACCCATATTCCTTCCACCTGTTTGACAGGAACCTCATTTCCTTTGGTGTACACCTTCCACAAGTAAGGGCTTTTTGATCTGACGAATATCTGCATCCTTTCTTTCCAATATGAATAATTAGTCCCGTTGAACAAAGGAGGTCTTGTGGGGCACTGTCCTTCATCAATACCTGCAAAAGAGTCTAGAGTAGAAGCCATGGAAAGATTCTCTCAAACGGTTAAGTCTTTCAGAGAGTATGGCTCTGATACCAATTGTTGGAAATAACGCTTTACGCTAGAGGGGGGGTGAATAGCGTTTTAAAAATATTAAGCGTTTTAGTGCGGAATTTAAAAACTTTGCAGAAATTAAAACAAGTGCAGTAAAATAAACTTACACAATGATGTATCCTGGTTGGCCACAAACGTGGTTAGTCCAGTCCCCGAGAGACTCTCTCGAGATTTCCACT
Organism: Nicotiana benthamiana; assembly: GCA_034376525.1. Taxonomy (NCBI): domain Eukaryota; kingdom Viridiplantae; phylum Streptophyta; class Magnoliopsida; order Solanales; family Solanaceae; genus Nicotiana; species Nicotiana benthamiana. Next base: position 36,510,601 of record CM067326.1, read on the forward strand.
AAACTTGTCAAGCTTACGGGTGCTTAACAAACCGTTACAGCTGAGGACACAAGCCTCACCTAGGTGCTCGGGGATCACAATCCCAAAGACTTCAATTGCTCGGGGATACCAATCCCAAAGACTTCAATTGCTCGGGGATAACAATCCCAAAGACTTCAATTGCTCGGGGATAACAATCCCAAAGACTTCAACTGCTCAGGGATAACAATCCCAAAGACTTCAACTGCTCGGGGATAACAATCCCAAAGACTTCAACTGAGGAATCACAAGTTCCTCAACAAACGAGAATCGCAATTCTCTTACAAACACAAAACAAACTCACTTTACAAAGTACTCCTCAATGAGTAGATATGAGTAGAAATAGTACGCTCAAGATCACAACAACTTAGCTCAATAGAATGGCTCTTCAAAAAGCTTTATGGATGAATGAAAATGATGATCAATGTAAGAAAGCTTTTAGCAATGAAAATACTTAAATTGTATATGTTGTTGTTGTGAAAACACTGAGTTAAGCCTGTATTTATAGGTGAAAAACTCAGTCTTACCGTTGTCTAATTGCCAATTAAGGATTGCTGAAATTACTCAGTGACAATCGATTGTCAAGACTAAACAATCGATTGTTTGCCTATCAGATCAAAAATTCAATCCCAGATTTTACGTCAACAATCGATTACTTCAAATCAATAATCGATTATTTATAACGTTAAAAAATCCTTTCCAATTTTTGGCATAAAACATCGATTATCAGGAAATCAACAATCGATTATTTTAACAACGTTCAGAAAATCTTTTCCAGATTTTACGCAAAACATCGATTGTTAAATATCAACAATCGATTACCTGAAGGTAATTTGAAAATGTATGACAACGGTTAGTTCCAACAATCGATTATCAAATAGAACAATCGATTATAAATTAATTTCAAAACTTACTGTCTCATATATAATCGATTATCAAAAGCCATAATCGATTATTAATTAATTTCAAAACTTTCTGTCTCATATATAATCGATTATCAAAAGCCACAATCGATTATTAATTAATTTCAAAACTTTCTGTCTCATATATAATCGATTATCAAAAGCCACAATCGATTATTAATTTATTTAAAAACACTGGGAGACATTTTTCTCATTCTAATCGATTACCATTAGTTCATAATCGATTTTTCTGAGTTTTGAAAACTTTGCCTCAGTTAACAATCGATTATCAAAAGTACACAATCGATTGTTATGCAGTTTGCAAAAACCTGATGTTAACTGACTTACTCACAATCGATTATCATTAATTCACAATCGATTGTCATGCAGTCTTGGCTTAGAGATACTCGATTATCATAAGTACATAATCGATTATCTTAGCCCAGATTTTTGAGGCATGTTTGAAAAACATTTTAACAAATATAAATATGCATAGTTTAAAATCATTTGACACTTAAGTTAGATATGCATGATTTTGGAAAAATAATTTTAGTAGAGAAGCCATGTTATGAGCCAAGATTGAGGAATCAAGATCACAATTAATATTGACTCAATTATAACATTTCTAAACTTTGTCTTGAGCTTCTTGTAATGCATCCATTTTGTGCTTGTCCTTGAGCACTGCTATATATTGCTTATTGCTTTGTTTGACATTCATCAAAACCTACAAAAGAACACACGTTTAGTATATTGCATTTGAAACGTGTTTCCAACAATACCGAGGTTCTCAACTTAGTATAAGAAAACTTCATGCCGGATCCCTAGTAGAAATTTTTATTTTCATTATGCATTTTGACGTAGGGGACTTAACACAGGGGTTGGGTTCGTCTAGGACAGGTGCCCTGAAATAAAAGACCACCCTGATGCATTTTTACGTGCTACTTGCGCATATATTTGCCTTGGATTCTCATGTTGACCGGCCTGTAAACAAAGGAAATAATTGAGAGCAATAAGCAGTGCTAGGGTAGTCACTTTTAAAAACCAATGCTCAAATAGCACCGAAATGCTTCCGGAATGTTTTGTTTTTCAAAAAAAAGAAAAAAAAAGACACCAAATTTTGGAGTTCCTCAATAATGTCTGTGGGTTTTCGATAAATTATTTTGGCGGGGTCCAACCTTTTTTTTGAAAATATCAATAATTTTCCCGAGTTTATGTTTCTTACTTCAAAATGAGTCGGATGGTGCCGTTATTGCTATAATAGCTGAAGGACACTACAAGGGATGCCGGAAGGCTGATCTTACGCAAATGGCTATCTCTGAATTTTATTAGGGTCAGTAAGCAAGCACAACCTAAAAAAACTTCTCGTAGAAGTGTTGAGGGGCCGTATTCGCAAAGTCGGTCCCTTTTTTAAAATAAATTTCATAAGTATAGTTTCAAATGTTTTTACTTATTCGCCCTGATAAATGTGCAGAATGAGCACAATAATGAACAAAATTCCTTTGGAGCTGCGGCTGTGGTGGAATGACCTTGGAGAAGCCGGACAAAAAAAGGTCAACGCACATCTGGGGGGCCTCACTAGTTTGCTGAAAATAACCCCTAGGGGAGATATCATAAAGGCCCTAATCAACTTCTGGGACCCGACCCACAACGTCTTGCACTTTTTAGATTTTGGGTTAACCCCGACTTTGGAGGAAATGACAAGATACATCGGAACCCACAGAATCCTACTGAAAAATCAATACTTGATAGCACCCAGGGCCCTCGTTGTGCACAAATTCCTGGATGTTTTGAAAATTAGCAAAAAAAATTCAAAACCCCGATTTGTCGGCTAGATTTTGCACCCTCCAATTTATATGCCAAATATATGGCCACACCGGCGGATTCAGCAACCCCGAAAACCTCATCTGTAGCAAGGGAAATCAGATCAAATGGGAGGAGCATCAATGCTTCGCGTTTATGGTGTCCTTTTTGGGTCTTTTAGTATTCACACTAAAGGACGTAAACATCGATATACGGATTGCGGGGTCGTTAGTACCTTGATGACTCAGGTAAAGAGCACTCTTCCTCCGATGATCTTATCTGATATCTTCCGAGCTCTTGCCACTTGCAAAGCAAGAGGAGATTTCTTTGAAGGCTGTAACTTGCTATTACAAATCTGGATGATTGAGCATCTATGTCCCAAGCCTCGGTTCATGCATGGTGGGTTGCCAACGAAACGTTGCATAGAAGAAGTTGACAACGGGATAAATGGGTTTAAATTACCAGAGGGTATCACAGAGTGAGTGTCACATCTCCGGTCTATTTCTGCAAATCAAATACAATGGACGCTCAGTTGGCTCTCCGTGGATGAAGTTGTGTATATGCCCGCAACAGAATCCCATTTTCTCTTGATTGGCCTTAGAAGTATCCAGCCTTTCGCCCCATATCGGGTCTTGAGACAACTCGGAATATGCCAAATAGTACCAAAAGAAGAAGATCTCAGCGTCTGAGTAGTCAAAATTGGGCCCGGTAGTCAGCTTCCCAAAGCCATGGTTCTCAAAATCTGGAATGAATGCCAATACCTAACCGCTGACACCTTTGTGCAAGCTCCTACCAGAGGTGAAGTGTCTTCGGGGTACCTTGCTTGGTAAAAGAGATAAATTGAGCACGAAAGACCATCCAAAAGGCCTCACCTCCAAGAGTCCATTGGAATATCACAAGAGCAGTGGGAATTGTTAGCAAAAGAACATGAGTACCGTGCTATCATAGGAGGGCTGGAAAAGAAAATTCAAGAATTGCAATTGGCAAATAGCCTGCAAACTGCTGCTAGCGAGGGAGAAAAGAAGGTATTGGTTTAAAAAAATAAAGCTCCACGAGCTCAGATTCAGAAAATAAAAACAGCCGCAGAAAACCCTCCGAAGAGTGTAAAGGATGAAAAGCTTATCGAGAACCTGCGCCGAAAAGTAACCGAATACGGTTTTGACCTGAACAAGGCAGAGGGTGAATTTCTAGAGCTTAGAGACAATTAATTAAAAGTACTAAAGAAAGGGCCCGCATATTGGAACAGTTAAAAGAAGGGAGCGGCAATAAAAGCACTGGTCTAAAACATAGGGTTATCATAGATGAAAGCAAAATGGACAAGCAGGCTAAGGATTTCAAAGCCGAGAGACAGCATTTCTATGCGGTAATAGCGGGGTTGGAAAGAGATTTGTGGCAGTTTCAAAAACTAAATCAGGTTGCTGAGTGGACTTTCGAAGCACGGGCTGATCAAATAGGTCGTCTCCTATAAGAAAAAGGGGTTATCAGAGAAAAGGTGCGCGCAATTGTAGACTATATTACCACTAAATGCAATCACTGTGAGGACATGACAAAGTTTATGTTTTTTGCCGCTGGTATGACCTTTGTCCGACCCCTGGCATGGGAAGACGAAAAATCAAATAGAGGAAGAAGTGGCCGTGTAACTGGCTCGCTTTAGTAATGGAAGATCTCCACTATCTCCAAGGAATTCTAGCACACAAATTCGGAACAAGGCCGAATGATGCCTCGCAAGCTCCAAAAGCATTGAAAGTGTTAATGTACTCACAGATTTATATTTTGCTGAAAAACAAAAAAATAGAGTCTGTTTGTTGTCCTTTCGAGTCTGTAAGGGTACTAAGTCCCTATCTGGTAGTTGCTTTTAGCCATTGTAATCAAGGTTTGTATCTTTATCAAATCAAAAAATCCCAAAATTTTTGTGCTATGTACTTAACCTTTCATTTCCAAGAACTACGCTCGGTCTGATTCATGCAAAGTCATGATACGTAGGCAATCTCTATAGGGTTCGACCGTAAGCTAAAATATATATAGAATAAAAGTTAAAGAAAAGAGTACTATAAGAGGCAAGAAGCAAAAAGGAAATTGAAATAAGTGTCGGGATGACACATGTGACTTTGGCAAGCATATAGAAACCCCATTATCTGCGTAGGTGCATCATGCTCAACGTGTGATTTCCTGTTTGTCATCTACCTCGAACGAACTTTGTATAACAGAATTACAGTTCAGGTGTTTAGACAAGTGGTTGGTTTTGCAGTAAACTGGCTTCACATGGATACATCACTCGTTCAAAGGGAAATACAGAGATGTCAACTAAAACTGCTCTACCCACCATCCCTATTCCAGAAGACAGTCCAATCACAGGAGTGCCGGCCTCTGAATCTGCAGCGGCTGAAGAAAACAGGATCTTACTGCTTCGGGTCATGGAAATGTGGGACGCATGGACCAATGGAAAGGAACCTCCCAGCACCATCCCTGGATTTCCCGAGTTATTTCCACGGTCAGGGGGTATCTCTACTATTCCTATCAGTCACCCGAGCATTCTCCTGGGGCACCCTACTATTTCCACCAATTTTGTTGGGGCACCCTCTGAAACCCACCCTCCAATGTTTGCATCTGGGCCAATTCCCAATATCTTTACAGCCCCTCCGTTTGCAGCTACAACACAGCCAGCAGTACCAAGGCCTGTGTTTGACCCTGCAGCCTTTACCTTCCAAACTCCTCATTACCAAAATGAGCCTCCCCGTAACCTACATAAAACTACCCTTAGCCCACATATGAACTTACCCCTATACTGGAGAAAACTTCCAAGGCACCCGAGCAGGATGAGAACACGAGGAGAATGAGGAGTCTTAAGCAAAGCCTGAAGGATATGCAAGGACAGAGCTGACAGAAAAGTGTAGCCTATTCAGACTTTTGCATGTTCCCCCATGTCCCTGTTCCTTTGGGGTTTAAAGTGCCAAAATTTGAGAAATACGATGGCCATGGAGACCCTATCGCCCATCTGAAAAAGTTTTGTAATCAATTACGTGGAGCAGGCGGAACGGAAGAGCTCATGATGGCATACTTTGGGGAAAGTTTAGTGGGGATTGCATCCGAATGGTATATAGATCAAGACATCACCCGATGGCACATATCGGATGACCTTGCCCGGGACTTTGTGAAACATTTCCAGTACAATGTAGACATCGCCCCGGATAGGAATTCCCTAGACAACCTGAAGAAGAAACCTATTGAAAGCTTCATAGAGTATTCTATTAAATGGCGAGAGCAAGCATCAAGGGTGAAGCCTCCTATGGATGAAACAAAAATGGTTACCGTCTTTTTGCAGGCACATGAAGCAGACTATTTCCAGAACATGATGTCTGTAATGCGCAAACCATTCCCTGAAACAATAAAAATTAGAGAGATTGTGGAAAACGGGCTTAAAACAGGGAGGATTCTAAGCCAATCTTCCATAAGAGCCACCTCTCAAGCCATACAAGGAGGGGTGGGAGGAATTCCCAGGAACAAGAAAAAAGAGGAAGCATCCATGGCAGCTTCCGGGTCGAGGAAAAAACATACCCAAGGCACGAATTCTCTGAAAGAGCGCCTCAACATTACTATCCTCACAGAGACATGCACTACATCCCTCAACCCTACGCAGTCATGAATGCTCAACCATTCCCCCAACCTCAACAGCAGAATAAAAGAAATCAATCTCCGAGGAATCAACTCCCTCATAATCATTACTATCCCTGCCATCAGCAAAACAAATATCGTCCCCGGGAGCCACCCCGGAGACAGAACTTCACCCCAATTGGAGAATCCTACGCCAGCCTGTTCCCAAAGCTAGTTCACCTGGGTCTCCTCTAGCCTGTACCCCCAACATAATCTAGAATCACCATCTTACCAAAGGGGTGTACGATGTGCCTAACACTCAGTGGCAGAGGGCCACGATACTGAAAATTTTTGGACTATAAACGAGCGGTGGAAGATTTGATTGATCAAAAGAAAATAGTTCTAAGGGATGACGAAGTCCCAAATGTAACTGACAACCTGCTACCGGCCCACAACAACGGGCTGGCCATCGGAATGATCTGCGAGGACAAAGAATTTATTCCCGCTCTCAAAGCCATCATAGCCATCACCAAAGACGATAGGAAGCCAAAAGTCGCCCCAAAGAAGATGGATAAAAAGAAAACAAATGAATCCAAACACCCTGAAGAAGAGAAGAATGAGGAGGTCAAAGCTGAGACAACCCCCACCAAAGAAACAATGCTCTATATTCCTCGAGGAAGCAAAGAAAAGCGGCCCACTTTAAGACCTCCCAATAGGTTTGAGCTGAACAAAGCCCTGAACGTACCCAAGAAGGCCTATGTTGTATGGGGATCAATTAAGCCACCGGTACTGAATGAGCCCGTGGTCATTGGTCGCGTGCTACAAAAGCCCATGACCAATCCTTCTGTTGTCCCTTGGAATTATCAGGAAACCATTGTTACATATAAGGACAAAGAAGTTCTAGGAGAATATCCAAAGGGATGTCCCACCAAGAAATACCTAGACATGGAAGAGGTGAATGCTGCAACCAAATGGTGATTTCCGCCAAAGAAGCCAGTGAATGCTGAGGAAGCAGAAGCCTTTTTCCAGAAAATAAAAATGCCGGAGTATGAAGTGGTAGATCAACTCCGAAGATCCCCTGAGCAGATTTCTCTACTGTCACTATTGATGAAATCTCCCGAGCAGGAACAGGTGTTGGTCAAAACATTAAACGAAGCTTATGTGCCAGCTGAGACCTCGGCAGAATAGTTAGAGAAAATGGTGGAAATATTATTCGCTATCAATCAAATATAGTTCAGTAGGAATGACCTACCCCCGGAGAGAGCTACTCATAATAAGGCTTTGCACCTCACTGTCAAATGTGAGAGATATTCTGTCAAGAGAGTGATGGTTGATGGAGGTTCGGGAGTAGACATATGTCCACTATCTACCTTGCATAGAATGGAGATCGGGACAGGTAGAATCCGTCCTAACAACGTCTATGTTTGAGCCTTCGATGGAATAAAAAGGGATACCATAGGTGAAATCGATCTGGTGCTTACTATTGGTCTAGTCGACTTCAAAGTAACATTCCAGGTGTTGGACATGGACACCTCTTACAACTACCTCCTTGGAAGGTCCTGGATTCATGCAGCAGGGGAAGTGCCTTAAACCCTGCACCAAATGCTTAAATTTGAGTATGAAAATAAGGAGATTGTAGTTCATGGAGAGGACAAGCAATCAATTTACCGGGACCCCTCTGTTCCCTGTCTAGAAGCCAAGAAAGGGAGTGAACACATAGTCAATCAAGCCTTCGAAGTCGTAGTAGCTTATCAGCATGAAGAGGGCAAATCGCTTACTCAACCTCTTCTGTCAAATACTTCAATTATGGTAGCAAAGGAAATGGCGCTCCAAGGTTTCAAGCCAGGCAAGGGAATCGAAAGCTCCCTACAACGCATAACCGAGTCGGTCGCCTTACCTGCAACAGAAAAGTTCTTTAGCTTAAGATTTCATCCAACCTCAGAAGATATCACCTAGCTAATCACAGAAACCGCCAAGGATAGACCTTACCAATACCCCTGCCGCACTTGCACAAAACCTTCATAATACGAAAGTACACTGAAGAGAAGGAAGAAGAAACTTTCACGCATGAAGAAATTGATGAAATCTGTCGGGCTGTGAGAGAGTTGCTCTACGAGGTAAACATGGTCCAACAGGGAGAAGGCTCAAGCGCCGCTGAAGTGTTGTATATGGGGCCAGATGCTAAACTTCAAAATTTGAAGGCCACAACCGTTCCGGTCAGATGGGAGACCCGGTAGTCTTGCCTTGCTACCTCTTCCCACATCACGAGCTATTTCAAGGTGTAGCGCGGTTGTTTGTTTTCCTCTTAGCCCTTTAAATCTCAAATTGTAAACCCTGTTTATCTTGTAGTTCAGAGGAATAAAATCAATATTTTTCATTTTTCTGCCTTTCTCTGATTTATGTCATTCTTTATTTTTGTTTTCTCTTTCAGTCCCAATAAGGTGGCTTTAAATAAAACGACATGCTTGGGATCTTCTTTCTATGACCCAAATCTGCTGCCTGTCTATGAAATAATGAACCAGGAACCGGAATACAATGAAGAATAGGCTTTTGCGGAAATCACTCGAGAATTGGAACACTTTGAGAACAAACCTAAGCCTAACTTAAATGATAGTGAACCGGTTAATCTGGGCAATCTCGATGACATCAAAGAAACTAAAACAAGCATACGCGTAAATAAAGAGATATGGGATTCGATCTGGTGCTTACTATTGGTCCAGTCGACTTCAAAGTAACATTCCAGGTGTTGGACATGGACACCTCTTACAACTACCTCCTTGGGAGGTCCTGGATTCATGCAGCAGGGGCAGTGCCTTAAACCCTGCACCAAATGCTTAAATTTGAGTATGAAAATAAGGAGATTGTAGTTCATGGAGAGGACAAGCAATCAATTTACCGGGACCCCTCTGTTCCCTGTCTAGAAGCCAAGAAAGGGAGTGAACACATAGTCAATCAAGCCTTCGAAGTCGTAGTAGCTTATCAGCATGAAGAGGGCAAATCGCTTACTCAACCTTTTCTGTCAAATACTTCAATTATGGTAGCAAAGGAAATGGCGCTCCAAGGTTTCAAGCCAGGCAAGGGAATCGGAAGCTCCCTACAATGCATAACCGAGTCGGTCGCCTTACCTGCCACAAAAAAGTTCTTTAGATTAAGATTTCATCCAACCTCAGAAGATATCACCTAGCTAATCACAGAAAGCGGCAAGGATTGACCTTACCAATACCCCTGCCGCACTTGCACAAAACCTTTATAGTACCAAAGTACACTGAAGAGCAGGAAGAAGAAACTTTCACGCAAGAAGAAATTGATGAAATCTGCCGGGCTGTGAGAGAGTTGCTCTATGAGGTAAACATGGTCCAACAGGGAGAAGGCTCAAGCGCCGCTGAAGTGTTGTATATGGGGCCAGATGCTAAACTTCAAAATTTGAAGGCCACACCCGTTCCGGTCAGGCGGTTGACCCGGTAGTCTCGCCTTGCTACCTCTTCCCACATCACGAGCTATTTCAGGGTGTAGCTCGGTTGTTTGTTTTCCTCTTAGCCCTTTAAATCTCAAATTGTAAACCCTGTTTATCTTGTAGTTCAGAGGAATAAAATCAATATTTTTCATTTTTTTGCCTTTCTCTGATTTATGTCATTCTTCATTTTTGTTTTCTCTTTCAGTCCCAATAAGGCGGCTTTAAATAAAACGACATGCTTGGGAACTTCTTGCTATGACCCAAATCTGCTGCATGTCTGTGAAATAATGAACCAGGAACCGGAATACAATGAAGAAGAGGCTTTTGCGGAAATCACTCGAGAATTGGAACACTTTGAGAACAAACCTAAGCCTAACTTAAATGATAGTGAACCGGTTAATCTGCGCGATCTCGATGACATCAAAGAAACTAAAACAAGCATACGCGTAAATAAAGAGATATGGGATTCGATCTGGTGCTTACTATTGGTCCAGTCGACTTCAAAGTAACATTCCAGGTGTTGGACATGGACACCTCTTACAACTACCTCCTTGGAAGGTCCTGGATTCATGCAGCAGGGGCAGTGCCTTAAACCCTGCACCAAATGCTTAAATTTGAGTATGAAATAAGGAGATTGTAGTACATGGAGAGGACAAGCAATCAATTTACCGGGACCCCTCTGTTCCCTGTCTAGAAGCCAAGAAAGGGAGTTAACACATAGTCAATCAAGCCTTCGAAGTCGTAGTAGCTTATCAGCATTAAGAGGGCAAATCGCTTACTCAACCTTTTCTGTCAAATACTTCAATTATGGTAGCAAAGGAAATGGCGCTCCAAGGTTTCAAGCTAGGCAAGGGAATCGGAAGCTCCCTACAACGCATAACCGAGTCGGTCGCCTTACCTGCCACAGAAAAGTTCTTTAGATTAAGATTTCATCCAACCTCAGAAGATATCACCTAGCTAATCGCAGAAAGCGCCAAGGATGGACCTTACCAATACCCCTGCCGCACTTGCACAAAACCTTCATAGTACCAAAGTACACTGAAGAGCAGGAAGAAGAAACTTTCACGCAAGAAGAAATTGATGAAATCTGCCGGGCTGTAAGAGAGTTGCTCTATGAGGTAAACATGGTCCAACAGGGAGAAGGCTCAAGCGCCGCTGAAGTGTTGTATATGGGGCCAGATGCTAAACTTCAAAATTTGAAGGCCACACCCGTTCCGGTTAGGCGGGAGACCCGGTAGTCTCGCCTTGCTACCTCTTCCCACATCACGAGCTATTTCAGGGTGTAGCTCGGTTGTTTGTTTTCCTCTTAGCCCTTTAAATCTCAAATTGTAAACCCTGTTTATCTTGTAGTTCAGAGGAATAAAATCAATATTTTTCATTTTTCTGCCTTTCTCTGATTTATGTCATTCTTTATTTTTGTTTTCTCTTTCAGTCCCAATAAGGCGGCTTTAAATAAAACGACATGCTTGGGAACTTCTTGCTATGACCCAAATCTGCTGCCTGTCTGTGAAATAATGAACCAGGAACCGGAATACAATGAAGAAGAGGCTTTTGTGGAAATCACTCGAGAATTGGAACACTTTGAGAACAAACCTAAGCCTAACTTAAATGATAGTGAACCGATTAATCTACGCGATCTCGATGACATCAAAGAAACTAAAACAAGCATACGCGTAAATAAAGAGATATGGGATTCGATCTGGTGCTTACTATTGGTCCAGTCGACTTCAAAGTAACATTCCAGGTGTTGGACATGGACACCTCTTACAACTACCTCCGTGGAAGGTCCTGGATTTATGCAGCAGGGGCAGTGCCTTAAACCCTGCACCAAATGCTTAAATTTGAGTATGAAAATAAGGAGATTGTAGTTCATGGAGAGGACAAGCAATCAATTTACCGGGACCCCTTTGTTCCCTGTCTAGAAGCCAAGAAAGGGAGTGAACACATAGTCAATCAAGCCTTCGAAGTCGTAGTAGCTTATCAGCATGAAGAGGGCAAATCGCTTACTCAACCTTTTCTGTCAAATACTTCAATTATGGTAGCAAAGGAAATGGCGCTCCAAGGTTTCAAGCCAGGCAAGGGAATCGGAAGCTCCCTACAACGCATAACCGAGTCGGTCGCCTTACCTGCCACAGAAAAGTTCTTTAGATTAAGATTTCATCCAGCCTCAGAAGATATCACCTAGCTAATCGCAGAAAGCGCCAAGGATGGACCTTACCAATACCCCTGCCGCACTTGCACAAAACCTTCATAGTACCGAAGTACACTGAAGAGCAGGAAGAAGAAACTTTCACGCAAGAAGAAATTGATGAAATATGCCGGGCTGTGACAGAGTTGCTCTATGAGGTAAACATGGTCCAACAGGGAGAACGCTCAAGCGCCGCTGAAGTGTTGTATATGGGGCCAGATGCTAAACTTCAAAATTTGAAGGCCACAACCGTTCCGGTCAGGCGGGAGACCCGGTAGTCTCGCCTTGCTACCTCTTCCCACATCACGAGCTATTTCAGGGTGTAGCTCGGTTGTTTGTTTTCCTCTTAGCCCTTTAAATCTCAAATTGTAAACCCTGTTTATCTTGTAGTTCAGAGGAATAAAATCAATATTTTTCATTTTTCTGCCTTTCTCTGATTTATGTCATTCTTTATTTTTGTTTTCTCTTTCAGTCCCAATAAGGCGGCTTTAAATAAAACGACATGCTTGGGAACTTCTTGCTATGACCCAAATCTGCTGCCTGTCTGTGAAATAATGAACCAGGAACCGGAATACAATGAAGAAGAGGCTTTTGCGGAAATCACTCGAGAATTGGAACACTTTGAGAACAAACCTAAGCCTAACATAAATGATAGTGAACCGGTTAATCTGCGCGATCTCGATGACATCAAAGAAACTAAAACAAGCATACGCGTAAATAAAGAGATATGGGATTTATTGGTTCAACTCCTGTTGGAATTCTATGATGTATTTGCATGGTCCTATGACGACATGCCTATTCTGAGTATGGATTTGGTGGTTCATAAGTTGCCTACATACCCTGGATGCCCTCCTGTGCAACAAAGGCAGAGAAAGTTCAAGCCTGATGTCAGTGATAAAATCAAAGAGGAAATTACAAAACATCTTGAAGCAGGGGTAATCCGGGTAGTGCGGTACACCACATGGCTGGCTAATGTGGTCCCAGTGCCGAAGAAGGATGGGAAAACCCGAGTGTGTATGGATTAAAAAGATTTGAATAAGGCGAATTCCAAGGATAATTTCCCTCTGCCCAATATCCACATCCTTGTCGATAATTGTGCCAAGCATGAGATTCAATCCTTTGTAGACTGCTACGTGGGGTATCACCAAGTGCTGATGGATGAGGAAGATGCTAAAAAAACCGCCTTCACCACACCCTGGGGAACATATTGTTATAGAGTTATGCCTTTTGGATTGAAAAACGATGGGGCCACCTACATGAGGGCTATGACCACCATCTTCCACGACATGATACATAAAGAAATAGAGGTCTACGTAGATGACGTGATTATCAAATCCAAAACTCAGGGCGATCATGTAAAGGATTTAATTAAATTCCTCGAAAGGCTCCACAAATATAATTTGAAATTGAATCCAGCAAAATGTGCATTTAGAGTTCCGTCGGGAAAACTTTTGGGTTCATCGTTAGTCGTAGATGCATTGAATTAGATCCAACCAAGATCAAATCCATTCGGTAGCTGCCCCCGCCAAGGACCAAAAAGGATGTGATGAGTCTATTGGGGAAATTAAATTACATCAGCTGGTTCATCGCCCAATTGACCTCAACATGTGAGTCTTTATTTAAACTGCTGAAGAAGGATGTGGCAATTCAGTGAACGGTCGAATTTTTGGAAGATTTTGATAGAATCAAACAATACTTGTCCAATCCACCAGTTTTAGTTCCGCCAAAACTAGGAAGGCCACTTTTTATCTATTTGACAGTGTTGGAAGGCTCTTTCGGTTGTATACTCGGACAACATGATGCCACCGGAAAGAAAGAGCATGCCATTTATTATCTAAGAAAAACGTTTACCGGCTACGAGGCCAAGTACACATTGTTGGAGATAACGTGTTGCGCCTTGACCTGGGTAGCTCAGAAGCTGAGACGATATCTGCAAGTTCATACCACGTACCTCATAACCAGGCTAGATCCACTAAGGTACATATTGCAAATACTAATGCCCATAAGATGACTGGCCAAATGGCAGATCCTGCTTACCGAGTTCGACATCGTCTATGTCACTCGTACGGCAATGAAAGCTCAGGCATTGGCGGATCATCTGGCAGAAAACCCCGTTGATGACGAGTATCAGCCTTTAAAGAATTACTTCCCTGTTGAAGAAGTGAACTCATTGGAAATAGCCGCTGAGGACACTCCCGTCTGGAAAATGTTCTTCGACGGAGTGGCAAACACCAAGGGCGTAGGGATCAGAGCAATCCTAATCTCACCTACAGGCCAGCATTAGCCAGCTACAGCCAGATTGCGTTTCTTTTGCACTAATAATACAACTAAGTATGAGGCTTGCATTATGGGCATGAATATGGCTGGCTATTAACCAAGATGTCGAAGAGTTGCTAATCATGGGGGATTCTGATCTAATCATCCGACAAGTTCAAGGAAAATGGGAGACAAGGGACATTAAGCTACTACCATATAGGCAACATGTCAAAGACCTCAGCAAACGGTTCAGGTCGGTACAATTCAGGTACATTCCCCGTTGCCACAATGAGTTAGCGGATGCACTCGCAACTTTAGCTTCCATGCTGCCATACCCTGGGAATGCCTATGTTGATCCGTTGCAAATCAAAATCAAAGAAAAACATGGGTATTGTAATGCAACCAAAGCAGAGCCTAACCCACAACCTTGGTATTACGACATCATGAGATTTCTAAAGACACAAGAGAACCCCGAGCAAGCCACAAGAGAACAAAACACGACCATCCGACGGCATGCGAGCAATTTCTTCATAAGTGGTGACACTTTGTACAATGTGACTCCAAATATTAATTTGTTGAGGTGTGTGGATGCCGAAGAAGCTGGGAGAATTATGCACGAAGTACATGCGGGCGTATGTGGGCCCCATATGAATGGCTATGTATTGACAAAGAAGATACTCCGAGATGGTTATTATTGGATGACCAAGGAAAAAGACTGTTTCAGCTTTGTGCGGAAATTTCATCAATCCCAGGTGCACGGTGACCTGATTCATGCACCCTCAAATGAACTGCATCCTATGTCAGCACCCTGGCCATTTGTTGCCTGGGGTATGCACGTCATTGGGCCGATCGAGCCGAAGGCCTCAAATAGGCACATATTTATATTGGTCGCCATTGATTATTTCACAAACTGGGTTGAGGCCATCACCCTCAAGTTTGTCACCAAGAAAGTGGTGGTGGATTTCGTTCATTCCGACATCATTTGCCAATTTGAGATTCCCTCTGTCATCATTACTAACAATGCAGGTAATCTAATCTGTCGGCTGATGGGAGAGATATGTGAACAATTCAAAATAACACATAAAAACTCCACTCTCTACCGACCTAAAGCTAATGGTGCGGTTGAAGCAGCCAACAAGAACATCAAGAAAATCCTAAGGAAAATGATTCAAAGCTCGAGGCGATGGCATGAAAAGCTGCCTTTCGCATTGATGGGATATCGTACCACAGTACGTACATCTGTAGGAGCAACCCCCTATTTGATGGTCTATGGAACTGAGGCTATTATACCTGCCGAGGTGGAAATCCCTTCGCTCCGAGTGATTGTCGAAGCACAAATCGAAGATAGTGAATGGCTCAAAACCCGATAGGATCAGCTGGCATTAATTGATGAAAAACGAATGGATGCAGTGTGCCACGGGCAGTTGTACCAACAAAGAATGGCCCGTGCCTACAACAATAAAGTGCGCCCTAGGAATTTTGAAGTCGGGAAGCTGGTGTTGAGACGGATACTTCCACACCATAAAGAGGCTAAAGGAAAATTCGCTCCAAATTGGAAAGGCCCATACATCATCAGGTAGATATTGCCTAGAGGAGCATTATACTTGGGTGACACTGAAGGAGATGAGCCCGAGGCGGTAAATGAAGCCGCAGTGAAAAGGTATTATGTTTAAATCCCCTACGGCAATTACCCTGGTCGATCGAAAGGACGAGAGACTTATTCTCCCGCTATCCCCACCCTCCTCGTAACCCAGAAGAAAAAGGGGAAAAGAAAATTCAAAAGAAAAAAAAAAGAAGAGAAAAGAAAATTTAAAAAAAAAGAAGAAGAGAATACAAAACAAAATTAGTTTAGGAAAAAAAACTTCCTGAACTACATCTAACTTGATTCCGAAAGGATACGTAGGCAGCCTCTCCCTGAGGTCCAGTCACATCAAATTAAAAACCCCATTCACCCAAGAAATAACAACTGGGGCAAAAATTTATTGATTCGGTTACGAATCTGTCCAAATGTTTATAAAGTCATAGATCCTCGGGGAAGAAAATACCATTTGTTGGGGTTTGGCATCAATCAAACTTGTGAGAAAAATAAATGAGAGAGTCTTATCGGTGAAAACCCCAGGGAACCATAAGGCGACGGTGAGTAGAGAAAATCAAAATGAGAGAGTCTGTTTAGCGAAAACTCGCAAAGAGCGCTATCGGGCGACGGGAGAAGAGAAATGAGAGAGGATGATTGGCGAAAACCCGCAAAGGGTGCCGTCGGCTGAAAAGAGGAAATAGTGTTGCCCGGATCTGAGCAAGTTTCTTTGTTTTTCGAAAGTTGAAGTAAGAAAAGCGGAAATGGATTCGGGCCGGGTATCCAGTCGAAGAAGCATGTCATCATCATTTAAAGTCGCCTCGTATTTTCAAATAAGTTCCCTCTTTTCCTACAAAGTGCATACCTCTCTAAATTCATATTTCACTCTTTTCCACTTTAACTTCCTCGCCATTCCTTAAAGAAAGGTAGCAGGGCCCGCTTCGCTGTTTTTTTTTCCTGGCAAGAATTAGGGAAATGACCGACATCGTCAAGTACGCTTGGCCAATCCCGGTTGATCATGACAGTTAATGTCCTAAAATAAAGAAATAAAAGAAAGGAAATTCAAAGCCAAAGAGGTACAAAGTTGAAGCACAAATCGGGGATTTTAATCCGATCAGGATGGTGATTCTTATCAAAACCTTATAAGTAATCCCAAAATCAAAGGCAGGAAAAAACTCACGGCCCAAGGCCCGAGAAACAAAGATCGATCTGAAATGAGGACCCCCTGGCCAATTAAGCAAGGACAGAAAGCCGAGGGTCCGCTTTTGAGTACAAAGGAAGCCGAAATCAAGCGTCACAAGGCCGCAGAACCAATCACTGTTCAAAACTAACAGTTTGTTTTGTTTCTCAACTAAAATAGATGCAAGTGCGACTTAGAAAAGCAAAAATGAACAGGGGCAAAAGCAACCGAAGGATAGTCATCAAAGCCAAAGGTGGTGATTCGTCAATGACCAATGGGAAGTTTTCTTTCAATTTTCTGCAAACTCGTAAAGGTGCATGACAGCATGAGATCCCAATCCCTAGCTTGTGGACTTACTAGGCATTATCTAAGGATTGCATTCCACCCCCTCCAGCATAAACCAAGGAAGTGTCCCTCCATATCCCCAACATAACCTGAGGATCTTCTCCCAACAGTGCCCACTCCCCAACATAGTCTAGGAGTTAATATTACCCTAGGATCTCCTTCCAATCCTGGCATAACCCAGGATCTCCTTCCAATCCTGGCATAACCCGTGGATTCCCCTAGCATAACCTAGGATTTCTCATTCATCCCGGCATAACCCGCGGATTCCCCTACCATAACCTAGGACTTTTCATTCATCCCGACATAGCCCGTGGATTCCCCTGACATAACTTTGGATCTCCTTTCATCCCGGCATAACCTGCGGATCCCTCTAGAATAACCTAGGATTATTGCTATCCCGGCATAACCCGTGGATTCCCCTGACATATCTCAGGATCTCCTTTCATCCCGGCATAACCCGCGGATTCCCTTAGTATAATTTAAGATTTTTCATTCATCCCGACATAACCCGTGGATTCCCCTGACATAACTCAGGATCTCCTTTCATCTCGGCATGACCCGTGGATCTCCCTAGCATAACCTAGGATTCTTCATTCATCACGGCATAACCCGCGGACCTCGCTAGAATAACCTGGGATTTTTCATTCATCCCAGCATAACCCGCGGACCTCCCTAGCATAACCTAGGATTTTTCATTTCATCTCGGCATAACCCGTGGATGTCTCCTTTCATCTCCAGCAGGGACCCTTCATTTTCATCCCGGCATAACCCGTGGATTCCCCTGACATAACTTAGGATCTCTATTCATCCCGGCATAACCCGTGGATTCCCCTAGCATAATCTAGGATCTGTCATTCGTCCCGACATAACCCGCGGACTCCCCTGGCATAACCCAGGAATTTCTTTATAACCCATCCTAAGGAGGAACTTTCCCATCCCGGCATAACCCGCAAATTTTTTCTTCCCCTCTCCGGGGAGAAAATTTCATGCTTATCCCGGCATAACACGAGGATTCTTATCTTTTCCTCAGCAGGAACCATCTCTCTTCTCCAGCATAACCTGGCGATCTTTCCGAGGGATACACAATTTCGATCCTTATTGTCTTAATAAAGAGTAGCATAGATGTGTGTTACAAATAACTCGCGAATTATTCAGTGAAAACTGGGCAGAAAATTTTGTTCGTTTGTTTGTTTTGCTGTTCGAGCAGGTATCACCTTATAGCACAAGATTCAGAATAATTGAAAGCATGAGTTTCAATTCAGAACGGAAGATAAGAAAAACGACAAAAGGTGGACTCAAAGTAATAAGGCGGACAAAGACGCGAACTGCTCAAAATTAATGGAAGTCACAAGCTCAGCATATCCTATTTTGTTGCAAGATTGAAAACTGAGCCAGCAGCTGCAATTAACGAGCATCAAGATTCAGATCGAAGTCTTCCACAAAAAAAAAGCCGAGACTCAAGTTCAAGCTTCAAGAGACTCATAGATAGGAATCTTGTAACTTGTAGTTAATAGGTTCAACTAGCTTAGTTTTTGATCTTCTTTTGGTGTAATAAGGAGCTTAGTGAGCAGAAATAGCAGCATTAGTAGCCAATCACAGTCTCTCAGTAGTCCCAGCTACCAAAACTTCCAGAACTACACTGGCCTGATTCCTTTATTGCCAAGGATATGTAGGCAACCTTTGAAGCAAAATGCGTCACATGGAGTATTCAATCAGACGGAAATTGCTCATATTTTCTCACTTGTCTTTGCACGAAAACTCTTCGTGTTCCCGCGCAAAGAGAGGCAGCTGTGAGCATATGATTTTTGCCCGGTCGAAACAAACTCCTACATGACACTTAATGTTTAGGATTTTTCTTTTAAAATATTAGGATTTTAATATTTGGATTTAATTGCATGCGCATGTTCATGAATGCGTGTTTAGGATTAACTAGGATTTAATTGTTAAATAAATTTGTTTTGCAAATTAAAATAGAAAAATATATAAATGTATCTCCGACATTTGAAATTATATTTGTTTAATTTTGACTTGGTTTAGTTTTATTTGTGATTAGTGGTTTTTAAATAAAATTAGTAATTAATTTCAATTAAAAGAATAGAGATAAAAATAATATATGTATATATATATATATATATATATATATATATATATATTATATATATACACAACAACTCTGGATAGCCACAATTGGGCCAGACCTGAGTGGCCCAATCTTTCCTCATTTAAAACAATATACAATCATGCCCAAATGACCGGCCTGATCCAGGCCACAGCACAAAACCAAACGACGCCGTTTAGAAGCCCAATCATCACAGCTGTCCATCCCCTTCTAATCCAACGGCCACAAAGTCCCCCCATTTTTATATACATATGTCCAAACATCTCTAATACATATTAGAGACCAAACATTACCTTCCTCGTACCATCCACCGTCGACCTAACAACATTCGTTGACCACCACACTACCACCCCTTAACCACCAGCTTACCACCCTAACACCGCCACCGATAATTGCCTCACGGAGGCGACGGCAATTAAACCTTCCCAAATTAACACCACTCAACCTACCTCATCCTGTAATTATTTCCCATCGAATAAGCCCCCTCCTTCTCGAATCTTAAAAAATAGGGTCGTCGAAAACCCTATCTCCGGTGACCCTGTTCCAAAGCCTTCCAAAATTACACCACTAAGGCACCTCAACCCCCTCTTTCCAACCACATATGTTGCCTTTCTTGAATCTTCCTGGAACTCTTCGAATATTAATTCGAAGCCTAACCCTAAATCCTAAAACCTGCCAGAAATGGTTCAAACCTCTCCCAGGCAGTCCTTTGTCCCTTTTGACACTAACTACACCACCCTTTACTCCCAAACACTCTCAACCACCAAACAAACCCAAATCTGAGACCGTCTCAGAACCTTGAAAACCCTCCCCTAAGCTCTTAAATGGATTATCACTGTCCTGAGATATTTAGAACCCTGTGGAAAGGGTCAAGGTCCAGCTGGAATGGTTTAAATGGGAACAAAAATGAAAAGCTAAGTTTTCTTGCATATTTTTCATTGCTTTTGCTTTTGAATGCTTGAGTTATTTAATAATTGATTAGTTTCAGTAGCTACATGTCTAATAGTTGAAGTTCTTTTATTTGTTTTCTTTAGTTGTTTGTCTGGTTGTCCACAAGTTCATCTAAGATAGCTTTCAATATTCGTATGTTTTGTTTGTCACAAGTCCGGAAACCTTCTTGTCTACGAAATAGTTCATTATCCTGTTAAAATTAGCTTTTGAGCGGTGTGATTCTCATAATTTGATGAACTTTATTGATTCGCTGATGTTCTGATTGGTTTGATTGTTTGTTTGTGCTACTCAGTGCTTGATCTTTATTTCATAATAGTTTTGGTCCTCAGTGCTGATAGATGTATTCATTTTTCTTTTCATTTTGATTTTTGTTTGTTAATCCTGTATAATGTTTGTGGAAGTGTGTATCAAGGCATCTGTTTTAAGCCTTGTTAATTTTGGCTAGTTCTAATTGCCATGAGCCTGTTAGTCTAATAGATGTCCCAAGTTTAACTGACCAAGGTCAATTGTGACTGAACTAGGGTCGAAGAATAGACCAAGGTCAAATTTCAGGGTTGGGTAATTTAGGAAAGAAAGTGAGGGTATAAGAGGGATGTGAACCTCTAAACAATCTGATAGGAATCCTTTAGAACCTTCTAGCAGGGACTAAAACATAATTCTTGCCTCAAACTTGAGGCACAAGTTAGGTATTGGAGGACAAATTAGGCAAATTGCAATTTGAGTTAAGGACTACAAAAGAAACAAGGTAAAATTTGATGCCCTAACAGCTTTACTATAAAATGAACCATTTGGGGCATAGATAAGGACCCCAGAAAAATCTTCTCTTTGAATACTAGAGCTGAAATACTTATATTTGAAAATACTACTAGTGTTGTTTTGAATTATTTTTCTAAAGATTTAACTCTCTAAAAATCCTACTGAAGTCTGGATACACTGTTTGATTGGCTGTTAATTGCTTAGATGGTCTCTTCTATTGTACTCATAGGATTGCTCCTTCTGCTGTATTATAGGTACATTCAATGTTCATGTATCAGTGAAGTTCAAATGAAAAATATATTCCCAAATGTGAAGATCTCTAGCTGCTATTTGTATTTCGAATTACACACCCATTTTCCCCTATTTAGTTAGAATATAGGTATGTTGATAAGATGATTATCATGTTATAGTTCAATATTAGACTGATCCATTGTTGTAATAATTGGACATTTGGGGACTGTCTCAATGTGTAATAACTGGATATTCGACTCTATTTCCTCTTGTATGTGCATACTTAACGGTCAGTTTCAATTCTTTGTATGTTTGGTTCAAGTGCTGATCCTGTGCACTTAGAGCTACTGGACTTAGGAAGTAGTAGTAGTTTTAATAGTCATGTGAAGATCATAAATGCTATGTAAAATTTCAATTCATCTAAGTATCAATATGTTTAGTGATAATCAGTTTTTCAGACCTATTCAATACAAAGTAACTTGAAACACAATTGAATTTTGGAGATTAGATTCATATACTCTGACTGATGAGTATATGAATCATTTAATTGAAATCTAACGTTAGACAATGATACAGAAAATGGTTGTTAATATTTTCTTTGTGAGCGTGTAGATATTTCAATTTTCTACATAATTTCGAATAAATTGGTTGTTAACAATTGGGCTTTTTTTGTTCAAATCAGTACTGCGCTCACTCGAGAGGCCAAACTAGGAAGATTTAATATTACGTGCTTCTGAATTGGATGAATCAAAGGTTCGGGCCAATCATGAACCAGGCCCAACAGCTGTTAGTCACAGCGAATACAGTGTGTCTTGGGTTGGCCCAGACTTGAATCAATGCATACGATTAGCCATGAATGAGGCTAAATGCAAGTCTACTTCTCCTAATACACAACTTGTATGTAAATTGATTAGTGCATTTAAGCATTCGCATGAATAGAAAATTTAGCATGGATTAGGCTGTCCTTATAAAATAAAGTGAGCCACGTTAATTCAAGCAAATACTATGTGAAGGCTTCTTAATTCATTAAAACACATAGAAAAAACGAAGTGCCATTTAGAATATTTCACGACCTTCCCATAAATACCAGACGTAGTTTCTATATGTGCGTGTTTAATAAAAAATACCTTCTTAAAATTCGGGTGCGCATTTATGTGACCCAAATCCTACTCTCAATGGAATCAAAATATGTCTGAAATTGCGGGTGCAATTATGTGACACGATGTGTGACTTGTTTTAATAACATTGCAAATTTCCCTAAAATATATGTTAAAAGCGGTCAATAATCGGGCATTACAAGTTAACAGGTATAGCAAATCATATTTTAGCCACTTATAATGAGTTTAAGTGACTGTGCTAGAACCACGGGATCCGAGGGTTCCTAACACCTTCCCTAGGGTCAATAGAATTCCTTATTTAATAATTTCTGATTCGTAGACTCCAATTGGGTAGTCGACATTTCCTCGATTTGGGATTTTAAATAAATCGGTGACTTGGGACACCAAAAGCCAAGCCTATCCCAAGTGGCGACTCTTTAAATAAAACATTAATACCATCTCAAATAATGTCACTTTAATTGGAAAAATTCCTATACACGTGTCGCCTTTCGAGGTAACCACGTGTAGGCGGTAAAAAGGAGGTGTGACAGTGCCCCAAAGTGACGCTACGGTCATTCATTTGTACAAGGAATTGCATGATCACGGTCAAGCTATTGCCGAGCTTACTACTACTATGAACTAATTGGCGAAGGCCCAGTTACAACAAGTCCAAAATACGCACCAAGTCAACACCATGGAAGGTGTCACTATGCTTAATAGAAGGCAAAGAGGGCAACAATCTCAAGGGAATTGTGAACAATATGACAATGATGGTGGTGGTATTTCAAATGAGTGTTATGATAACCAAAGTGAAAAGGTTCAATATGTTAACAACTATCAAGGCAATAGAGGCAACTCTTCAAACCAACAATTCCTTGGGGTAGTAAAGGTGGTGTCAATTGGAACAACAACAGTCAACAACAAGTTGGTTGCAATTGGAACAACAATAGTCAACAACAAGGTGTGGCAATTGGAAATAACAACCAAAGCAATACGAATGGAAATAACAATAATTAGAGTAACAACAACAATCAATGCGGGTGGAATAACAATGGAAACTAACGCAACCGGGAATAAGGCTTTCAAAGGCCCCCAATGTACCAACAACCGCACAATCCACCCCCTTTTCCCTTCTCAAGATCCTAGTTCTTGTGGAAGTGATTTAGGTAGAATTGAAACGATGTTCGAGTAGATGATAAAGAAGAAGCAAGATTACGACACTCAGTTGGCTTCTCATAATACCTCTATCCGGAACTTGGAAGTGCAATTAGGCCCAATCTCGCAAGCTTTGAACACTCGCCCCAAGGGTACTCTACCAAGTGATATGGTAGTAAACTCGAAGGATGGGAACAAGAATCATGTGATGGTGGTTACAACAAGAAGTGGGAGAGGCTGTGATGTGAATGCCTCAAAGAAAAAGCAAAATGCGGATGAAAATGTTGATTTACAAGATGATGAGTGCCATTGGTTGTCGAAGATGTGGTTGAAGAGAGTGTAAACAATGATGTAAGGATTGACATTGAGGAGGTCGAAGTGGAAACTCAACAAGTCGTGAACCCGTCTAGGGAACACGTGATCAACATGCCCGAGTCGGTTGTGCCAAAAGCTAAGGCACCCTTCCTAGACCACCTCCACCTTCTACTCAAAGGCTCGCAAAGCAAAGCAATGATAATCAATTCAAGAAGTTCGTTGATATGATGAAGATCATTTCTATAAATGTGCCTTTGGTGGAAGCTTTTGAACAAATACCGAGATATGCCAAGTTTATGAAGGATTTAGTGATAAAGAAGAGGTCTATGTATTGTGAGACAATAAATATGACTCACCAAATGAGTGCTATATTGCATTTAATGGCACCAAAGCTTGAAGAGCCCAGAGCTTTTACTATCTCTTACACTATTGGGAGTGCCAAATCTTTATGTGACTTGGGAGCTAGTATCAATTTGATGCCTTACTCGGTTTTCATGACTTTCGGTATCGGGAAACCTAGACCATCAATAAGACTTCAAAAGGCGGATCGATCGATGATGTGACCTTTGGGAATTATTGATGATGTGCTTGTCCGGATGGACAAATTCATATTACCGGCCGACTTTGTCATTTTGGATTGTGAAGTGGATTATGAGGTTCCTATTACCTAAGGTAGACCTTTCCTTGCAACGATAAAGGCATTAGTTGATGTTGAAGCAGGCGAGCTCACTTTCCAAGTGGGTGATGAAAAGGTCGTCTTCCATGTTTGCAAATCCATGAAGCAACCCAATAGAACCGAGGTGTGCTCATTTGTAGACCTTGTCACAACTGTGATGTGGATGATACCAGTGCTATAATCAATGTGGAGAATCTTCTTGAGGTCGTGCTACTAAATATGGATGTCAATGATGATGCAAGAAGAGTGGAGTGCGTGAATGCTTTACATGGGGTGGGATCTTATTCTTGTGAGCCGAGAAAATTATCTTTGGATACTGAAAACCAGAGAACTCCACCAACAAAGCTATCATTGAGGAGCCACCGGTGTTGGAGTTGAAGCAACATCCTCCACACCTCAGGTATGAATTCTTGGGCTCAAATTCTACTTTACCAGTTATTCTTTCTTCTTGCCTTACTAACATGCAGGTTGAGGCCACTTTGGCGGTGTTTCAAATGCGAAAAAGGGCAATTGGATGGACTCTAGCTGACATTCGGGGAATAAGCCCCGCATTTTACATGCACAAAATTATCTTGGAGGATAATGCAAATCCTTCCTTAGAGCATCAAAGAAGATTGAACGAGACTATGCAAGAGTGGTGAAGAAAGAGATGATCAAATGGTTGGATGCCGGGGCTGTGTACCTTATTTCTGATAACTCGTGGAATTCTCTGATGCAATGTGCACCGAAGAAGAGTGGTATAACTGTGCAATAAGAACAATGAACTTATTCCTACTCGGACGGTCACCGGATGGAGAGTATGCATAGATTACCGGAAGCTAAACAAGGTGATCTAAAAGGACCATTTCCCATTACCATTCCTTGACCAAATGCTAGATTGTCTTACAGGGTGTGCTTTTTATTTATTTTTGGATGGATACTCGGGGTACAATCAAATCTTAATTGCCCTAGAGGATCAAGAGAAGACAACTTTTACGTGCATGTATGGCACATTCGCTTTCTCTCGGATCCCGTTTGGATTGTGTAATGCTCCGGCGACCTTCCAACGATGCACGCTGGCTATTTTTATCGACATGGTGGAAGATATATTAGAGGTTTTGATGGATGATTTCAGTGTGGTTAGGGATTCCATTGAAAAATTTTTGAGAAATTTGGATAGAGTGTTGGCCCGATTTGAAGACATGAACTTTGTACTCAATTGGAAAAAAATGTCATTTCATGGTTGAAGAGGGTATTGTGTTGGGTCACAAAATTTTAACACGAGGAATTGAAGTTTACAAAGCAAAGATAGAGGTGATTCCAAGGCTTCCTCCCCCTACTTTTGTTAAAGGGGTGAGGAGTTTTCTTGGGCACACGGGTTTTTACAGAAGTTTTAAGATTTTTCAAAAGTGGCCCACCTCTTGTGCAAGTTTCTAGAAAAGGATGCAAAGTTTGTGTTCAATGAGGGATATATGCAAGCATTCGAGCTTCTCAAGCTTAAGTTGACCACTACCCATATCATTACTGCACCAAATTTGAGCTTGCCTTTCGAGCTCATGTGTAACACAAGTGACGTTGCAGTTGGGGCTGTTTTGGGTCAACGGATTAACAAGATGTTTCATCCAGTGTACTACACAAGCAAGACCATAAATGAGCTCAAAAGGAACTATACAGTCACCGAGAAAGAGTTGTTGGCTATAGTGTTTGCTATGGAAAAATTTTGACCATATCTTATGGGGGCCAAGGTTATAGTGCACACCGGTCATGCCCCTCTTAATTATTTGATGACAAAGAAAGACTCCAAGGCAATATTGATGAGATGGGTGCTACTATATCAAGAGTTTGATCTTGAAATTGTGGACCGGAAAGGTAGTGAGAATCAAGTGGCGGACCACTTGTCCCGTTTGGAGGAGGAGATGAGGCATTGTGATGGCATTGAGATCAATGGAGGGGACCTGCTCTTCTAGCTTCATAAACGCCATCTTGAAGGACAAGGCAACACAGTGTCACACCTCCTTTTTACCCACCCGAGGAGGGTAGAAGGAAGTTTTTCCAATTAAAGTGACAATCCAAACGAGATTATTTTATTAAAATTTTAGAGTCTCCACTTGGGATAATTTATGGTGTCCCAAGTCACCGGTTCAAATGCCGAATCGAGGAAAGATTGACTCTGTTTATAGTCTACGAACACATAAATTCGGATAAGGACTGTTATCCCCTGAGAAGAGGTTAGGCATTCCCATGCTTCGTAGTTCTAGCACGGTCATTCACCTATTATATTTGGCCTATTTAATTGATTTTAATATATGTTTTAGCCTATGATGAAATTTCAACTTTCATACCCGTTTTTAATCAATTACCCTTTTTTAGGAAAGATTCAACATCATATAACACACGTCTCGAATCACGTCACATAAATGCACCCTCGGTGTATGAAACATTTTATCTAGCGTTGTTGAGATTTGAATTTGGGTCACATAAATGCACACATGAGTTTAGGAAAGCAAATTTTAATAGCACGCTGAAAGCGACTATGCACTTTCCAGTTTGCGAGGGCCATGAAAAATTCAACTAATGGCACACATCGGTTCTAATTTTAACGAATTGTACTCAACTAAAGCAGATTACGAATGCTCATAATTATTTTTCTAAAGCTAATTTAAGATCATTATAAGGTCATGAACTATGGATATACATTGTGGAAAGAAAGGAATGCAGCTTGTGATGTCAAATTATAAAATGGCAGTATTTGAAAAGGTTTGGTGCTGTATCTAATTTATATATAATACATTATAATAGCATAGAAAAACTAATCTAATATGATTGAGTAAATTAATACGGCAGAGAAGTTCCAAAAATTGAATAGTTTAGCGAATTAAAATTATTAGGTTAAACCTTAACACGTCAAGAAAAGAAATTCAATCAACAAATTCTTTCACTAAAAATAATGCATGTAAACTACAACATTCTAAATAAAATGCTCACAAAATTCAAGAAACCCACAACCCCACATGATAAAATAACTCACTATGCATATTATTTAACTAAAAGTAATTCATTTACAATGTCAACTGCAATAAGAAGAAACGGGTTGCAAATTTGGGTTCAAGGTTTTTAAAAGTTTTTTTATGCCTTGAAATTTAAAATGAAAGGGGATTTATTTACCTTTA
Organism: Nicotiana benthamiana; assembly: GCA_034376525.1. Taxonomy (NCBI): domain Eukaryota; kingdom Viridiplantae; phylum Streptophyta; class Magnoliopsida; order Solanales; family Solanaceae; genus Nicotiana; species Nicotiana benthamiana. The sequence goes on from CM067326.1 coordinate 36,538,357, forward strand.
ACATTCCGAGAGAGAGGGTTGGGGTTTGGAAGTTTGGAGCGAAAGAAAAGAGTAGTGTCCAGTTATGTGCTATTTTTGGAGATTAGCCAATATTGTGTCTAAAGCAACATGGACTTTTGATTTTTAATTTCGAATCCTTCGATTCGGAATTGTCCAAAGATCTTAACATCGAAATCTCACCAGGTGCTGTCAGAAGGAAAGAGTCTGTTTTTTGTGTTTATTCACTGCTCAAGGTGTGGAAAAGATGAGGCTTAGCGGCTGAGGGATCTATTGTGGATTGCGGCTACTCTCGAAGTATCCAGAATTTTGTTTTAGCTAGGTCTAGTTTTATAGGGAGTAGGAATTAGGTTAGGTCAAATGAAAAATGCGTATGGGCTTGAACTTATGGGCTAAGGGTAATTGGGTTTGGATTTAAGGAATTGGGTTGGACCATGTCTTTTGGGTTTGAATCTAGGCTAGGAAGACCAAATAGTACAATGTATCTATTAAAATGCAAAAATCACTCTAAATTAAAATATACTAATATAAAACTAAATACTACGAGTGAAACTATTTTTTTTGTATTTTTCAAATGTTATAATACTATAAATATAAAGATACTAATTTATTTTAACCTAAAGATGAAAATATGTTATTTTATTTTTTGTAATTTTTATATTTGTGATAAAATAAAGTAAATAGAGTCAAATTAGTTTAAGTAACTATATTACGCCTAAACTAAATATTTACACGCTTAAATATATAAAATCTTGGGGAGGGTCAAAAATCACATGTCTACAGCTGCCCCTCTTTGATGAACATCCCCTTTTGACGACCAAGGCACAATGGCAACAATCTATCTCTCTGAAGAAGCAAAGAATATTTGAAAGGACATTCGAACCATCACACGGGTTCCGACCCAACTACCGTAAGACTAGAATGGAAGGGCAAAAACGGATTCTATGTGCAGACGTGAAAGCTCTATCAATAGAAAGATTCTAGCTTTTCTTATTTATAGAGAAATGATTCCCTCCTCTGAGAAAGGCCATTCACGTACTATTCCTCCCCACTAAAAAGAGCGATTGGAAACGCGAAGAGTTTTCAAACAAAGAATGATTTGATAGGTTTTTTGACATGACCTTTATTTAAGGAGATCAAAAACTTAAGAGAAAGGATAATATGACCGAGCCTTGGTATCTAAGCTGCCTACATATCCTGGCTATAAAGGAATTAGGTCACTTGTAGTTTAGAAGTGAATGAGGTGATGGAGTACTGAGGTGGAGAACCAGTCAAGGTGCTATTCCGTTGAGGTTCCGGTCCACGATCCCATTATTACATCAAAATCAAAAATAAAAAAAAACTAACTAAGCCTATCACTACGAGTTACAAGATTCCTATCTATGAGTCTTCTGAAGCTTGATCTTGAGTCTTGGTTGGTTCTTCATGCGGACTTTGATCAAAATCTTGATGCTTGTTAGCTAGAGGTGTTAGCTCAATCTTCTTCAGCTTTTCGGATCAAAACAGGACATACCATGCTTGTGACCTTCGTCATGTCTTGAGCATCTCACATTTTTCATCAACTTCTTAATTTTGAGTTCACTTCTTGCCTTTCCTTTTGTTTTTCTTTTATTTTGGATTGTGACTAACTTCTGTTGATCATCTCGGACTGCTGACTCGCATTCTTGACACAAGCTTCTTTTGTTGCTGACTTGAATTGCATTCTAAAGTGAATTCCCCCTTTTTCAGGTGGGCGCCTGATTGCTAAACTTGAACCGTCTTCTATCGTTACTGGACAGTGTTTTCTCTTGCACCTTGAACTATTTTCCCTTGAAACTTGAACTATTTTCCTTCGAAACTCCTTTCTCTTGAAACTTGAGTTGTTTTCCCTCAAAACTGCTTTCCCTTGAAACTTGAGTTGTCTTCCTTCGAAACTGCTTTCCTTGAAACTTGAGTTGTCTTCCCTTGTTCTCCAGGTGGGCGCCTGATTACAACAAAATAGACAAAACAAAAGAAAATTTTCTACCCCAGTTTGATATTGGGAACATCTGTGAGTGTTAACAAAACTATAAATCACCAGCGCTGCTGATGAATGATGCAATGATGAGAGTAAAATTAATGACTCGACTAGGATATGCGTCTTCTAAATGTGATTGAGCTTGTGAAAAACTACAAACAAAGTTTGACTAAAGTAAAACTGGCCCTAGTCCCCAAGCGGGTCCCCTGATTTCAAGAAAACTAAAAATTGACCCTTTTTTTTTCAAATCCAATCTTCCCCTTTTTCTGATTTTAGTCTTCCCTTCTTTATTATTATCCTGGGAGAAAATTCATCGAACTAGGATTTCTATCCTAGGAAAAAGATTCATCATACTAAGATTTTGATCGTTGGAGAAAGTTCATCGGACTAGGGCTTTTTTCTACTTCTTTTTTGGTATCTTAAGAGAAAGGTTCATCAGACTAAGATTTCTCTCCTAGGAGAAGATTCATCTTATTAAGATTTTGATCGTAGGAGAAAGTTCATCAGACTAGGGCTTTTTTCTTCTTCTTTTTTTTGGTATCTTAGGAGAAATATTCATCCCACTAAGATTTCTATCCTAGGAGAAAGTTCATCATACTAGGTATCTTTTCTTATCTTAGGAGAATAATTCATCGGACTAAGATTTTGATCCTAGGAGAAAGTCCATCAGACTAGGTCTTCTATCTTAGGAGATAGATTCATCAGACTAAGATTTTGATCCTAAAAGAAAGTTCATCAGACTAGATCTTCTATCTTAGGAGAAAGATTCATCAGACTAAGATTTTGATCCTAGGAGAAAGTTCATCAGACTAGGTCGTCTATCTTAGGAGAAAAATTCATCAGACTAAGATTTTGATCCTAGGAGAAAGTTCATCAGACTAGGTTTTCTATTGGGAGGAAAATCCATCAAACCAGGACTTTTTATCCTAGAAGGAAAAATATAAATCAATGGCAAGATTTTATGCACAATAGCAAGAGAAATAGATGCAAATATTTAAGAAATTTCCCTTTGTTGGCTCTTCTCTTCCTTAATTTTTCTCCTTTTTTTGTTTTTTTTTTTTTGTTGTATTTTTTTTTTTTTTGAACCATTTTCCTTGCACTACTTTGTTCTTGTTTAAACAAAGAAAAATTTGGTCAGTTTTGCAAATGGTGGTGGTCAGTTATGGCCTTGAGTTTTGGGCAGCTTGACTTCTGCTCGATCACCTTGAGTCAATCTCAAAAGACATTTGTTCTGCACCAACTCCGATTGTTTCACACCTAGTATCTTTTGTATTTGCAGCTCAAATAGCCTTATCCCAATTGGAGATCTTTTCTTAGGTGATCGTTTTGGATATCTTGAACAACTTCCAGCTTTTGAGCAATTTTTTTATCAGAGCAGTTATCTTTCTTGCGCCACGTAGGATGACAAGACTCTTTCGGGGGGACGCCTTTGCATAAATCATCAAGGCATGTTGATAGTAACAATTGGTTGTACTGGTGTTAATACTCAATTTTTCTCTATGTATGTTTTACATACTAATACTTTCAAAATAACATGTATATGCATATATAAGCATGCCCAAGGGTTTTGGTATTTTTCCTAATTTTTAAAGATTTTTAGAATAAATTTATTGTCCCATTTTAGTAGTACAAAAATAAGTAATTATTCCAAAAAACTATCAATCTTGGTGAGTAATTTATTTTACTCTCATATTTATACCAAAATATAGTTAAGATGGTATTTGTATATTTTTACAAATTTATCTGGTACTTTTAAAGCTAAATTGCTTACAATTGTAAATTTAGCCTACTTTAAGATTAATAGCATTTCTATAATTATAAAATTGGTTTCAATAATTTTAATTAATATTTATATATTATTAATTGGTTCAGTACTTTTAATTTACTTTTAAAATTATTTTTACAATTTTTATGAAATAAAAGGAAAAACTGGCTATTTAACATTTAGCCTCATTTTTATTTCAATTATAGCCTCTTTTACATTTAAATTTTTACCCTTAACTTACCTTATCCTAACCCAACCGAAACGGCTCATTTTTTTAATTTGACCCAATCCATAACCTAATCCGAATGGTCGTACCCGGTTTCCACCTACCCTTTTAAACCTAGGTCGTTGATCACACAGATCAATAGCCATAATTTATCCTTCCATAATTAAACCCAAACGACCTACCCTAATCCCTCATTTTCCATCTCACAGCCTCCCTTGAATACTCTCCACTCTTAAGACTCTCTCGAAGGTTCTTCGAACCCTAATCGCCTCCGACTCTTTTTCCATCGTACTTTCACCGGAATCCATGGCTTCTCAGGCCATTGATAGGCTGTACTCACCCCTCTCCACCATTAGACCTTGGGATGTTGAGGTTTTGAAGTTCGACTTTGATGGTTCTCTTTCATATCTTCTCAGATCTTTGGTTCCATGGCTTCTCCGCTCATGCCCCGGCATATTCAAGCACGAGAAAACAGATTCCTGACCTCTTCAACATAGGATATGACTTTTCTAAGCCTTTCTCATTTTCTAGGGTTTCTCCGAAACCCTAAGCTGTTCGAGGTTTTTCTTTGTTTATTTTCTTAGATCTATGGTATGTTTGTGTTCTACTGGTCCTCTAAATTGTTTTCCCCAAATTTTCTTTTAAAATTGTTTATTTTCGATTTAGGGTTTCTGAAAGGTTTTGAAAAATATCCTTCTGATTCTTGCCTGATATTTCTTTTATCTGTGTTTGTGTATACTATGCTCGTATATTTTCTTTTACTAGGCATGTGTTTTTCTTCCGCTTCTTCTTTTTGTACTATACATGTTACTCTTATGCTCACATGCTAATCCTTGTTATGTTTTCCTTACACTTCCTCTATATGTGTTTACTGTTGAGTTCTTTGATTTTGTTTGTTTTACTAGACTCTGTTTGTGTTCTTTCTAAGCATGTTACTACGGTTTAAGTTTACACCACTTGCTTAAGTTCCGACTTTTCTAAAACATCATCTTTTATGCTCTTAAATCAGCTTTCTTTCTTTGTTGTTTCAAACTTGCTATCATATTTGTTTTGTTTCTCATGAGGCTTTGAAACAGACCTTTGTACTCTGTTTCAATGGCTTGCCTTCTCATCTCTATGTCTGATTCGATTTGAAACCCTAAGATTGGGTGGGGGGGGTTTCTTTGGCAAGTTTTATTTGGTGTTTAGACTAGGGTTCTGCATTGGAACCCTGGACTCGTAGACTTACTTTGAGTCTAATAAACTGAACTTGTATCCATTTGCTTATGATTCTGAACCTTTCAATATTAGACTTTTTTCTAAATGACATGACGACCCCTTTTGTTTTATTTGTCTGCTTTATATATGAGAAATTCTTCTTCCAAAATGGTTTTTCCAACTACTAATTGATTCTGAATTCCTTTAATAGGGTATAATTGATTGTTATTGATTTTCTTTAAATTAAACATTCTTTACCTTCTCCTGACTAGTTTCATTCGAACAAAAGCATGTAACTTTTATTTTACTGGCTGTTTGATTGATTCACTTTCCTTATTTTTCACAAAACAAGTACTAATCTACTTTTGCCTTAAATAACTTCTATGTATTTAGCCTTTATTGTATTGCTTAAGAAAATATTCTAATTAATCATTTCCTTAATTGTCTTTACTTGTTTGATATCAGAGTCCCTTAATTAAAGGAATATTGATTTCAATGTTATTTCCTTACCTTTCATACTTGCTTGTTGCACTATAAAGGGGCACGACCCTTCTATGCTTTCACACACATCAATTATTGAACACTTCAAATTCAATATTCTCACACTCTGAATTACAATACTCTTTCAATACTCTACTCTCTTCTGAGATCTTTTGTACTATTTGCTTGCAGTTTGGCTTACAAGACTTCTGCTTTCACTTATTTGTTTCCCTGAAACTGGTATGTCTCAATTTTGATTTCAGCTGCTTCCCTATGTGGTTACTTTACAGTTGCTATACTCATGTCTACTTTGTTGTTCATGTTCTGTAATGAATATGCTACTTTCTATTTGCATCTGCTATTTGTTGTGAATTCCCTATACCCTCATTCCCTTCTATGTGTGTGAACATATTGCTGCCCAGGTCTGAACATGATCCTCAATGGGTACTAACTCTAAACTTTGGATAACAGGTTGGTGAGGGGTGTGCCAACACTTCTAATTGCTGAGCATGTCCACCAGCCTTCCATGGGCTTCCCTAACTCCCCTCTCTATGCACTTGCACTTATTCTTAGACCCTAAGTTCTGGCCCCCTCCTATGGGCCTTGCTTTGGGACCTTGAGCTTCCTCTGAACTTGGACATTTGAGGGCTGGCCCTTCCACACTGCACTATCTTAATTCTGCAATATATTTAGGTTGTATGCACTGCCCAGAATCCATATGAGACTCTTAGGGAACTTTGACATATCCCAAATAAGAAAGGCTTTGGAAATCTGATCCTAGAAGTTGGTTTATCTCATATTGTTAGACATTGAGTCTAAATTAGGCTGTTTGGTAGTAGCTTAAATTTCTGATGTAAGTTTTACTGATTCATTTTTGTTTGTAATACTTTGTAATAACTTATGGGGTTTCAGTAAAAAAAGCGAGAATCCCTCATGTATGCATATGAGTAAACATCATGCTTTAGGTATTTACTTCTGCAATCACAACCTGCTTTTTCACTTATGCATCTGCATATAGAAATCATGTCTATAAGTTTTTGCACTTCTGCATATAGAAACCATGCCTCTACGTTTCTGCACTTTTGCATATATATTAGGCAAAAGGTTATAGGTTAAAAATAATAACAAGTTGCATCCTAGATAATATGCCTATAAGATTCCTGCACTTCAATAATCGTTTTGAAATCAATAACACTTGGAAATCATGCCTGTAGGAGTAACCATTTGAATCTGATTCGCCTACAAGTCTAATTTCAATAGTAATGTTTTTAATATCTGCAGAATTTATTTGTTTCTAAAATTAATAACCCTTCTTTAAAAATCAGTATACTTCCACATCGTTAGATATCATGCCTATAAGTTTCACCTAGGCAAACCAGTGGGTAATTGATTAAATGTGTCAGTCTTTGATAAACTACAACCAGACAAGGCCTAATTCGGACTTCTCATCTGAGAAATATGTGATAAATCAGCCTATAGTGCTTTAAATATAATTCAGACTATAACTAGTATTTGAAGTAAAGATAGACAATTTGCTTCTTTAAGTGAGGAGGCTTGTTTGAGCCTTCAAAGTGCTGTGTGTTTCCCCTTAACTGCTTTATGTGTTTTGTTTGTCGCATTAGACTTTTGTCCTTTTAAACTCTGAAAAGGCCCCAATTTCCTTCCCTTTTAGGACTAGTAGTCCCAAATGCCTCCAGGACTGAGAGGATGGGGACGAGAAATAGCATGTAATAAGTAATGATACTATTCCGCGTTTTAATACTTTAATGGGGTGGGAAGGGTAGATATGGAAATGATGACCGGTGCACTAATGCCACGTGCAACCCCTCTTCTGATGAGTGATTGCCGGGTATTGCATTGATGTGATCCATATTATTTCTAAGCCTAGGAATCCCCCCTTCCCATTTACTTGTTTATGTTTATTTTCAGAATTGTTTAAACTATTTCTTTAAAACTGCCGCCTTCTTTATATTTCTTCAAACTTCCAATTTACTTGCAATATTATGTGCAAACCTCCTTCTATTTGAGACTTCTATTTTCTTAGTTGTTATTTAATGTCACAATTGTAGCATGGACAAGAACCACACTAGTGGATCCTGAGGGGTGCATAACACCTTCTCCTCGGGATAATTTCTAACCCTTACCCAAACTCTGGTTTTCCAACTCAAACCCTTCTTTAGTGTCCTAATGCACTTTAATCATTAGGTGGCAACTCTTCAATCCAAAAACCCAATTCCCAAAAGGGAGCGAGTTGTCCTACAATATGTAATAAACCCGATTTCGCTTTAGAAAAAGGGGGCGCGACAGCTGGCCAAATTTTCTTTGTGCAACTGAAAAGCTGGTAGCAGATTTTGAAATCTTTTCTCGCTTGTTTGAAAAGGAATGACTCGGAATGAACGACACAATGATGCAAAGAAACAAGTATAAAGAGTTTTTTTTCTTTTTTTCCAATAACTAGCTTTAATGATCATGACATGTATTTTGGACTTAACGGCCTGATCTATCAAACTGATCCAATCTTCCCTTTTACAATTCTTATAACCTTTGAAGTCAGGCTTGTTCGAGCCAATACTTTGCATCGGCTTCACAACTTGCTTTCAACCAGTGTCTTCACCAGTAAGTCTCTCTCATTTATTCATCTCTGCTTATAATCTCCTTACGGTGCTCCGTGAGGTTTACACTAGTAATATTCTCTCATTTCTTTTATTTTTCTTTTCCTTTTGTTTTTTTTTTTGTGAGCAACTTGAGTCGCGTGACAACTGTTGCTCGTTGCTTGCTTCTTTTGGCATTTCTTGAAGGCGTATCAGGAGATCATTATTTGGAAGGATTTTGGATAGGATTGGAAAGAAAGGATGTCATGAATGCTCAAAATAGACTCAAAGTAAAGGGGATTGTGGACTTACAACTCTTGGAATCGACTCTTTCAAAAGTGAGATAAAAGTTTTGCCCCAGTTTCAGCTATTGGGGATTTTTTCTTTTTTTTGAATTTTTCTTTCATCTCTTTTTTTCTTTTTTGGGAATTCTTATTTGGTTGGACCGAACCATTAGGCCGTCCACGTATCATTTTTTAAAAGAATTGGTTCTAACGTAGTTCAAACATCTAACATAACTATTTTTCATCTTTCTTTCTGTTTTTTTCTTTTTCTTTTTCTTTTCTCTTTTTCTTTCTTTCAAAATAAATTGCCCCAGCTTCTATTTTCTAAGGGCATGGACTTTTGACTGTTTTTTTCTTCTTCTTTTTCATTTGAACTTTCTGAGGATTGCCCCAGTTTTTACTCTTGCGGTATGGACTCTTTTCTTTTTTTAAAATAAAATTTTTAATCATTTTTTCATTTTCATCTTTTATTGGGCTTTTAACTCTAAACTTGATTCTAAAAGAGGGTGGTCAAAGAAAATAACACAGGCTTAAAGGGGTGACAAAGTGTATAAAGTGTTTGAGTCGTAGAAAAAGGGTCTCCCAACCTCGAGAACGCCAAACATATTATAATTTTGTAATCACAACATTGATGAACATGCCTGTGTTCTTGGTGTGTTGTGGTCACAAGACACTTTTCATCCATTAACGTCAAACTTTCCAACAATCTTCAATTGATTCTTCCTCAAGCCCGATCTTTACAACGATTCGAAGGTGACTTTTACTCGACCTTAATTCCCAAGTATTTCAACTCTTTATTCATTCTTAAAAGTGCTTCTTTTTTTCAATTATCCAATTCCATATTAAATCAGTTTCTAAAATCTGGCCAAAATTTCTGCATGCATGTCATGTTATTAGAACTAGCACAAAATGAACTAAGAACAGAATATCACAAAAGGACAAATTGTATATTATTGAGTAAAGGATGAAAGGGTTTGACAACAAGATAAACAACCAAAGATCCGATTTACGAACCTAAAATAACCTGGATAATAAAAATAGAAACTAAACAAATAGACATGACTCATACAAACAAGATAGAAGGATAGAAGATCTTGACTCAATAAAATAAATAAAATCTGGGTCACAACCTTGAAATTACCTAAATAACAGAAAAAATATTAAAACAAGCTACCAAGATTCCTTCCTAGTAAGGAGAGAATGACTTTTCAACTACTAAACTTGACATTTAGCCTCAAAATTGCTCATCAAAATCATCATGGCCTTCTCCAATTTTTGCCGGCAAGTTTCCAAGAGGATTCTCATACTCCATGTCATCAGGAATCATCCTCACAAAGTGTGCATCGTCATGTACAGTTAAAGGATTCTGCGTGATATTATGGGTGTCACTGTCTTGTATCACAATCAGGTTTTCCTGATTATCCTTTCTATTTCTCTTTTCAAATCCTGACTGCTTTTAACATTGTGCCCATGGGCATTGGAATGGTATTCGCACATTTTAGAAGGGTCAAATCTTCTCGCACATGGATCCATATGATTTGGAGGAATAGGTGCAATCATGTCATAATGCTTTAACTTCTTAAATAAGCTTGCATAGGATTCTCCTATTGGTGTCAAACTATCTTTCAATCTTTGTTCCCCTTTATACCTCAAGCTTGGATGTGGGTTGTAAGGCACCTGAAATTTTTGTGGAGCCTGTTGGAGATTTTGTGATGCTCGTGCTCGCCTTTTTTGGTGCTTTGGTGGCTGGACAACATACTGAGGTGGGGAGACTGAGTATTGAGGGTTATGAGGCTGAGTTATTCTAGGTTTAAAATCTGGGTGTATTGTTCTAGACATGTTCACCTGAGCGGACAACTCGATCCGATGAGGGGGATATGTACCGGGAACAAAAAGGTCATCCAGCTTTGTAATTTGTCCAAGCCTCTTTCTTATTAGATGTATGACACTAACAGAAGAGGAGTCACGCTAGTGTTTACATCCCCAAAGATGAGAAGAGAAGGGTCTTGTAGAAGTTTATATATAGTTCAGGTAATATCAAAGCGGTAAAAAGCAATATTTAGCACATTATGCCGAAACATGTAAATAAAATCAGACAATAAATAGAGCCAGGCACAACAATTACTCTTAGCTAAAATTGTGAACAGTAAACTAGAAGTTATGGGTTCTTATCCCCAGCAGAGACCCCAGAGCTGTCTCACCTCCTTTTCCTACACCCAAGGAGGATATAATGGTATTTTTCAATTAAAGTTACAATCGAAATGGGATTATTTTATGAAAAAATTAGAGTCTCCACTTGGGATAATTTATGGTGTCTCAAGTCAACGGTTCAAATCCCGAATTGAGGAAAGGTTGACTCTATTTATAATTCGCGAATACAGAGATCCGGGTAAGAAATTCTGTTAACCAGGGGGATGGAGTTAGGTATTCCCAGGTTCAGTGGTTCTAGCAGGATCACTCAACTATTATATTTGGCCTATTTACTTGATTTTAATACATGTCTTAGCCTATGGTGTAATTTTAACTTTTATTCCCGCTTTTATTCAGTTATCATTTTTTAGGAAAGACTCAATGTCATATAAAACACGTCTTGAACCAAGTCACATAAATGCACCCGCGGTCTACGACACATTTCATCTAACATTGTTGAGATTTGGATTTGGCTTACATAAATGCATACCCGAGTTTAGGAAAGTAATTTTTAAATAGCGCGCCTAAAGCAACTATGCACTTTTCAGTTTGCGAGGGCCATAAAAATTTAACTAATGGCACACCTCGATTCTAATTTCAAAGGATTGTACTCAACTAAAGCAGACTACGGATGCTCATAATTATTCTTTTAAAGCTAATTTAAGATCATTGTAAGACCATGAACTATGAATACACATTGTGGAAAGAAAGGAATGCAGCTTGTGATATCAAATTATTAAATGACAGTATTTGAAAAGGTTTGGTGTTGTGTCTAATTTATATATAATACATTATAATAGCATAGAAAAACTAATCTAACAATGATTGAGTAAACTAATACGGCAGAGAAGTTCCAAAATTGAATAGTTTAGCGAATTAAATTTATTAGGTTATACCTTAACACGTCAAGAAAAATAATTCAATCAGCAAATTCTTTCACTAAAAATAATTCATGTGCAACATCAACATTGTAAATAAAATGCTCACAAAATTCAAGAAACCCACAACCCCACATTATAAAACAACTCACTATGCAAATTATTTAACTACAAGTAATTTATTTACAACATTAACTACAACAAGAAGAAACGGTATGCAAATTTGGGTTCAAGGTTTTTAAAAGTTGTTTTATGCCTTGAAATGAAAAATGAAAGGGGAATTTATTTACCTTTAACATTCAACGAGAGTGGGTTGGTGTTTAGAAGTTGGAGCGAAAGGGAAGAGTAGCGTCCAATTCTGTGCTATTTTTGGAGATTAGCCAACATTGCATCTAAAGCAACATGAACTTTTGATTTTTAATTTTGAACCCTTCGATTCGGAATTGTCCAAAGATCTTAGGATCGCAATCTCACCAGCTGCTGCCGAAAGTTGAGAAGGAAAGGGTCTGCTTTTTGTGTTTGTTCGCTGCTCAAATATGTCCTTAGTTGTATTGCACATTTATTAAAGTATTTTACTTCTAATTTCTACTTAGCTTAGTTAGAAGTATTGTATAGGAAATTTTTGTAAAATCATAAATCTTATATTTGTGTCTGGGTAAGAGTTAGTCGAATTGTAAGCTTTGTAATAAAGTTATTACAACGGGACTTGTAATAATGTTGTTACAAATTAGTGAGAGATTAAGAGGTTAATTCCTAGGTTACAATACAAGGTTAGGTCGTGGTTTTAATCTCGTGAGATAGGAATTTTTCACGTAAAATTCTACTGTGTCATTTATTTACTGCAGTATGCGTGTGTTCTATGAGAACTTATAGATGGATGATCGCAGCCTACTCTGCACTACCAATAAGTAGGAAGAGAGGGTCGCAATAGCTTTTACCAAATTTGTGGGTCGGGATCGATTTCCACAGGAAGCTAGAAAGGGGGTCGAGTATCTATCTAGAGTAGAATTGGGTATTTGTTCCAATATCACTTCCAAACATTTTTGGGTTTTTTTAAACAATCTACTATTATTAACTACTAATTACGATTGAAACTAGATTACGCTAAACGAAAATTGTACCTAATGGATGGAAAGGCACTAGGGTAGGGACTTTCACCTAGGTGGCTAATTTACGGGTAATTGTTTCTAAGGCGCGCTTGAAATGATTAGGAAAAAATGCTATAACCGTTGCACGATTTTACCCACTCGCACACCCCTCGGTAGAGAGAGTGATTTTGTCCAATTGATTTTCTCAAGACCAAATGGGTAGACAAATTTGCTCAAGCTACTAGGGTTCCATTCGAGTAATTACTCTCTCGAGGTTTAACCCTTTAATTGAGAGTATCAATTCTATTGAGTCCATCCTAATTCCTTGTTGCATCAATTTTGGAGACTTCGGCTCTCTTTCTCAAGAAGAGCCAAGTCAACTTAGCAAAAACTTGTGTTTGCAACCACCAATTCATAAATTAAACCAGAAAATTGACCAAAATAACAAATACCAATAGTCAAACTAGCCCTAAATTGCAACACCCACCAATTACCCACACAAGAGTTGAGCCACAACCCTAACTAATGGGTTTAGCTACGCATGCTTGAAGAGAAAAATAGAGAAATAGATGAAGATAAATACATTAATAAAATAATAAATTAAATACGGAGATTCTATCGTTAGAACTAAGTTAAAATGCCCAAAGTGGCTACAAAATAGCTTCTCAAAAGCGCAGCACGAGTATGGAAATAGCTGATACCCTAAAAATGGAAAAAGTCTCTATTTATACTAAGTTGAAAAAACTGGACAAAAATGTCCATGTGGGATCTGTGCGGACCGCACAAAATGGTGTGTAGCTGCATTAGGCTCTTGACTCTGAAAAATCAACTCTTTGAACTCAGGCTCCGCGGACCATACAGAATGGATTGCGGCCGAGGAGGCATCTAGCACGTCCGCACAAACACAATCGCGGACTGCATAGGCTTGAAGCTAGGCACTTGACATCTCTCTGAAATTTGCTTCTGCGGACCGCATAAAAAGGTAGTACGGCCACGGTGTCTTCAGTGCTGACCGCACAATATGTACCGTGGCCGCATTGTTTTGATGCCTTAAATTCAATGTCTCTGAACCTCTCTAGTGCGGACCGCACAAAGTGTAGTGCGGCCACATTAGGCCTGTTTATCCTAAGTTTTCTTGTCTTTGGTACTTGTACAGGTTTCACTCATTTTGAAATGATCTTTGGCATTTCGATATTTTGTTGATCAAACTTGCAATCAAGCACAACTTATGAGTCTTTTGGGATTATTTTGCAAGAATATATAATCAAAGCGTACGTACGGATGAGCATGAAACACATCAAAATCCATAGTTAGCAGTGGACCATTAGTTTTTATCAGTTTCGTAAATGAAAAATTCGAACCAACTCGACCTATGTACACCTCTAGCTCGAACAATAAAATAAAGATTAAAAACTAACACAGAAAATTATAATCAAAACCTATTTCTTGTATTATGCCATATGAGAATTACAAATAATACTTGTCAAATAAAATAAAGAAAAATAAAACAATAAAAAGGAAAACTTACACAAATGTCCCAACTAAGTTTCAACTTACCAATCTCTAGCCATTAGTCATAGACTTACCAAAACTAGCCAATCACATATAAAAATTAAAAAATCAAATAAAGAAGGTTCTTTCTCTCAAAGAATCATATGCAAAAATCTCCTTCCATATTTTTAAGCGTGATTAGATGCAAGACGGAAATTTCATCGATGATGTAGCAAATACGGCGATGAAATAAAAAAAATATAAATATACAATATTCCAAAAGTCTAAGAAAAAAAGGAACATTTTCAATGGGTATAGTTGAAATCCATTGAAAACATATAGATAAGTCAATATACAAAATTTGAGGAAGATTGGAGGTGATTTGGACTAGTTTTGTATCAAAATTCGTAATAAATCGAGTTCAAAAAAATTCTTTTGCGACACATGTATCAAACATGTATCATACATATATCCCACACAAAGGTATACATGGATATACATATGATACACAATTGATACAATGATGTGGTAAATATATTTTTTTTTCATGTTCAGTTTTATTTCGAATTTTCAATTCAAACCACTTCAAGACTTTCTCAAATCATCCCAAAATAGAGATTCAAACTCCTTAAAATGTACTCAATCTATTCTAATAACTTTCGCTCAAAATTTGAACCTTTTTTGTTATAAATAACTAACTGGCTAATATTAGTAATAATTGGCTAATAATAGTTAATTGTTATAAACTAAAGCAAAAGACAAGAACAATAGAGCAAGAACAATAGCAATAGAGAGAAGAGTAGAGAGAGTTCTTCTTATTTGTGTTGAGAGGGGTCTCAAGGGATGATTTACAATGGTAGGGGGCACCTCTATTTATAGGGGAGAGGAAGATTTAGCTACCACTAATAGAACTCTAAAATCTCTCTAATTAAATAAATTAAAGACATTCACCTTAAATAGAAGTGTAAGAATCTTCTATTTATAACACTCCCCCTTGAATGTCTATTCAATGATGTGCCTCATAAAACCTTAAAACCAAAACCCAATGGGAAAAATTAAAGTAAGGAAAAAGAGTACACATGTTTGAATATGCGCCTATTGGTTGCCTCGTTAAAAACCTTGCAAGGAAAACCCAGTGGGACAAAACCTTGTAAGGGAAAAAGAGTGCAACGCGCATTGACTCCCCCTAATGAGTACATCGATTTATATCCTTGAGCATTTGCATTCCAATCTTGTGCATCATCTTCAAAACGATCTTTAGTAGATGCTTGATGAATAAATCAACCATATTGACTTGAATAAATATTCCGCACCTTGAAATCATCATTCTTGATAGGTATGAACATCTTCATATGATGTCGTGGAATAACACTTCAATATCTCCATAGATGCATTCTCAATGCCATCATGCTTATAGTTATGGCAAGATACATATGTACACAAATTGTACTAAGGATGTGGTACTTCAGGACCAAGGATTGCATATGCTTCAAGCAACTTAAATCTTTCAAGTTAAGTCATGTAAGTCACATAATAGACTTTAGCTGTATATCAAAGTTTCATGTCATGCTAAACAAATAAGATATCGAAAACTGACTATACATACCTTTGCCTTTATACTTTCAAGCATATGAACTATAGGTTCAAAGCTACATGTCTTTCATATGGAATCAATTCTTCTTGAATTGTATCTCTTCCATTTAGTTACTTTCTTTGGGTCAGTAAATGCGTAAAGCATGCTTTGCAATATGTTGCAATTTGAATTATCCCTTTTATGAACTTCAGGTTCATATCATGATATTCGGGGATATACATATACAAATGAAAATTCATCCCATGTAACACTTTCTCAAGTGTTTATCATGTCTCCCCCTCATGTTAGTAAAGCTAACATATTTCCTCAACTTTGGAAAATCATCTTTGTGCATTATGTCAATATACACAGCACCTTAATAATAAGATGAAATTATTTGGTTCCTGACCCTGAACCACTTGTGAGGGGAGAATATACTCTCGTATACAACTTATATCAAACTGATATATATATATATATAACTTAGTTCTCATAAGAAACAGTTTAGCTATTAAGTGGCAGCACTCAATAATTATCTTGCTAAACCAACTTTAATATAAACCAACTTATCAAGATGAACTGTCTTGAGTAGAGAATCTGGAAACTATGCTCGAAGTTAGATTACTGAGCGATTTACCTCGCAAGCACTGCCAGGCTGCGGGTTAATAACAATGGCGCATGTAACCATATCATAGATGCATCATATGTGGTATACATGGCAGGTGAATGGGCCCATACTCACCTTTCATATTTCCAGAATTTATGGGATTCAACCCGAACTCTTTAGTTGGTCAGTTCATTAATGAGAACAAGTGATACAAGAGTATTCGTAAAGAACTTTCTAGTTCTTTAATATTCACCTATGTGAATTTGCACATCATACTTAAAATGAGATGGCTAACATGAATGCCAACTGAATAAATTATCAATATTGGTAAACTTCAAATTTACACCATGACATGTGCACTTATCAATAAACTTCGGGTTTATTATGACATGGGTTTCATACCAATAGATATCCACTTTATTGTGGCATTCTTTCGTTTGTGTAGTACAAACTGGAGAACAAAGTGGGTAGCTTTTCATATACAAATTACCCCGCTACAAGTTGTAGTAGTAGGAGAATCAAAGCCTTCCTTTATTTATAGTCTCAATATAATCAATCGCTTTCGCGTGTACTTTGGAAACTGAATAAGTTTCTTTGAGACTTACTACAGCACAATACTCAATTGTGTTTCTCCAACATAGTAATAATTGGCTCTTCGAGAGCTCTCAAGCTTAATAGATTCTTCGTGAATCTCGGAATTAATCAAATCATGAGTGTCCTCATGTGATTCTTTCATAGTGTCATTTAGATCGTTCTTTTTCCTTTTTCTAGGATTTCGATCTTTGGAACCTAATGGTCTGCCACGCTTCAGGCGTGCATTTGACTCATTGGATATGACACTAGATGATTGTCCAATAGGGATTTCAATACGGATCGGAACATTTTCCGCAGGAATGTGGGATTTCGTTATCCTCTTCAAGTCCGTAAATGCGTCAGGCATTTGATTTGCTATTCTTTGCAAATGGGTAATCTTTTATACCTCTTTCTTTCAAATAGAGGTATGTGGATCAAGATTAGATAATGATGCATTTTTCCACAAAATTTCCCATTTGGTTTCACCGACTTCTCCCCCTAATTTTGGGAAAAGTGTCTCATCAAATTGACAGTCTGCAAATAGTGCAGTGAACAAATCTCCTGTCAATGTTTCGAGGTAGCGAATAATGGAGGATGATTCAAACTCAACATATATTCCTAACCTCCTTTGCAAACCCATTTTGGTGCGGGATGGCGGTGCTACAGGCACATATACTGCGCATCCAAAGCTTCTTTAATGGGATATATTGGGTTCATGACCCAAAAACCAATTGCAATAGGGAATATTTGTGATAATTCGTCAGTCAGAGACGAACTAGCATTGCTGCATGCAAAATGGCGTGACCCTAAGCCGAAGCGGGCAGCCGACAAAGTAGCATTGTTGCATGCAAAATGGCGTGAACCCAAACCGAAATGGGCAGCCTCGTTTTCATGAAGAATTCAAGATTATTCTCATCTATTATCCATTAACTTTGCAAACGCAAGGTTGCGTGATGGCAACAAGCACACATTAGACCATCTACAGGATGCGTCTATCAAGACCATAAAATACCTAAACTACCCACTAGGTGGGTGAATAGGTCCAAAAATGTCCCCTTGTATACGTTCCAGAAACTGGGGTGACTCAGTCCCAACCTTTGTTGGGGATGGTCTGATAATCAGCTTGCCTTGATAACACGAAGTGCAAGGATATTCATTACTTGAAAGAATTTTGAAATTCTTTAACGGATGCCCATATGAGCTTTCTATAATCCGTCTCATCATGGTTGATCCTGGGTGACCCAGTCGATCATGCCAAAGTACAAATGTATTGGACTCAGTATTCTTTAGATTTACTGTTGAATGTGCCTCAATTGCACTAATTCTTGTCCAATACAGGCCACAAGATAAAGACGGGAATTTCTCAATAACCCTCTTTTGGCCGGAGACATTCTTTGAAGTGAGGACGAGATATTCGAGATTATCTTCATCCATTGTCTCAATATTGTAGCCATTCCGGCGTACATCTTTAAAACTCAACAAGTTTCTTCTTAGACTTGGAGGAGAATATTGCATTCTCTAAGATAAACGTCATGCCTTTGGGCAGAGTTACATTTGCTCTTCCGGAGCCTTTCAATCAATTTACTTCCCATGGTATGACATACAAAAGGAATACATGAACATAAGAATAAACAAGTTCAATTCTTTTGTGTCACATAATATTTTCAATATCTGCTACTAACAGTTGACTAACAAAATCAGATATGTTGTCCATAATCAATTACTTTGCAGTTTGAAAATTTCAGCGTTTTTCATAAGACAATCGATTATTAAACACACACAATCGATTGTTTGAACATAGACAATCGATTGTTAAACACACACAATCGATTATTTGTTATTTTTGAAAAACTTCGGATCACACTGTATAAGACAATCGATTGTTAGATATAGACAATCGATTGTCGGTCATTTTTGAAAAATTCCAGACCTCACTGTATAAGACAATCGATTGTCAAATATAGACAATCGATTGTTGATCACTTTTGAAAAATTCCAGACCACTGTTTTAAAGACAATCGATTGTTGATCATTGACAATCGATTATTTTGCAGTTTTATGCGAGACGTGAGATAACCGACTAGTTTTTCAGGCTAGTCGATTACCTCTACTGGAAAGTAAAAATATTATTGATATTTGAGCATATTGAGGCGTTCTAAAGAACTAATACAAATATCATATCATGAACTAGCTAATACGAGCTAATACTAATGACTATTGATTTATTCATTGACTAATACAAATAAGTGGAATAAAATCAAATAGCTCCATCTTCTTTCATCACCGATCCATCATCGATTAGGTGGTCTATCTTCCCATCGGGTTGCTCAAAGAAGTCTGTCACATTCAAGTTGTCGTCAGAGACAAAATTCGTTATGGGGCTTTTACTCTTTCGAGATGCTTGGTAAAGGTCAACCATACGGCAATCCTTTGACCAGTGCCCGTTTCCACCGCAACGATAATATATAGTTTATAAACTATTTGCTTTTGGATTCTTATCGTATCGTGCTTGTGGCAGAGTGACCAACTTCATGTTGTCATCTCTCTTCTTTAAGCCTTTCCACAAGATGGGTGAATCCTTGATGTTGAGATATTCAATCTTCAAACTTTCATCAAGGTGATGGCGCAAGAAAATCAAGGCCTTCATACAGTTTCAAACCTTCATTAAGGTAATGGCGCAAGAAAATCAAGGCCTTAGCATAGTTTCAAACCTTCATCAAGGTGATGGCGCAAGAAAATCAAGGCCTTAGCATAGCTTTGGGTGGATGCACTTTTTCTGTCTTTAATGGCGTCTCCAAGACCCATAGCATCTAAGTGGATCTCATCATCCAACACCCATGTCATATAGTTCTTGCCCGAAATTTCGAGGGCAACGAACTTTCTTTTCATATGACACAATTACATCAAGAGCGTGTTCATGCTTACGGGCTCTATTACAATTATCACATTCACTTCAGGGAATGGATCAAAATCATGTGCTTTACACAAGCTGCTACCACATTCTCTAAATGGAATGGAGCGAATTCAATTGGACGGAATTCTTTGTCATGTCCACATTCATTGATACCTTCATGGTAATTAGTCTTCTTTCAGACTTATCATATACTGCTTCCACATTCTCTAAAGGGAATGGAGCAAATTCAATGGGACGGAATTCTTTGTCACGTCCACAATCATACATGAATTTAATCATGGAAGGACATAGAGATTTTACCACTTCGTGTGGTTATAATTTCTCACAAACTCCATTAGAGTTATAATCAAACTTTGTATATAAAATTTATAGAATTCCAAGAATTTGAAAAGGAAAAGTAAATTACTTACCTTTAAGGTATACCAAATATATTTTCTTCCTTTCTTCCTTTCCTTTCTTTCTTTCCTTTTTCTTTTCAACTTTTTCGTTTCTTTTCCTTGTTTTCGTTTGTCTTTTTTCAATTCAAACTTTCGTTTGCTTTCTGCCTAATTTCGTTCCTCCCTTTTTTTTTTCTTTTTCTTTCTTTCTTCATTCTTTCTTTGAAGCAAAACCCTACACAAACAAAAGTTAAGACAATTGAAAATTTCAATTGGTTAGAGGCTCGTGCTGATAACGTGTTATAAACTAAAGCAAAAGACAAGAACAATAGAGCAAGAACAATAGCAATAGAGAGAAGAGTAGAGAGAGTTCTTCTTATTTGTGTTGAGAGGGGTCTCAAGGGATGATTTACAATGGTAGGGGGCACCTCTATTTATAGGGGAGAGGAAGATTTAGCTACCACTAATAGAACTCTAAAATCTCTCTAATTAAATAAATTAAAGACATTCACCTTAAATAGAAGTGTAAGAATCTTCTATTTATAACATTAATGAATTAATTAATTTTTAAATAAACTATTTATAAATGAATATAACCGGTAATTTCCCAAATAAAAGAAGCGAGATACCAGAAAAGTCATATTCTATTGCGGTAGGCCTGGCCTTTATAGACTTGTCAGATCGTACGCTGTATGAACGAGGAACTGACAAAATTAGATCATTTCAAGACTTGACCCATTCTGTAAACAATATTTTGGGTCCATATAACCAGCCCAAGCTTTCATGGCCTATATGTTCAAAATGTAAAAATGGTACGGGATGCCTTGGTCGCCTCATTTAATTTTTATATATATCTTTAAATTCTTTTAATTTGTATTCATTTTTAAATAATTTTAGCCTCATTTCTCCTCCTGCTTTTGTTCGTTCGTTTTCTTCTTCTTCTGCTACTTCTTCTTTCTGAAGATTAGACTTTAAGCCTCATATATCCATGTTGGCTAGGTCTACACTGATCTCAGATTCATGGTCGTAGACTTTGCATATACATCTTTTCTGGCATTGTTCCTGTTGTTTTCTCTTTCCCTGTGGTTCCAAAGAATTCAAGATATTCCACTTGTCCCTCTTTCCTCTGAGAAATTTTTGTGGTCTCATAATATTTAAATAGTTGGAAACTACTGCTCAAACAACAGACTGAGTCTCTTCGACTTATTGATTCGCCTGACTCAAAAGCATGCACAAACTGCTTCGTCAACCGTCCATTAGAGACGGGATCAAGAAACACATAATTCATCATACTTTGATACTGAACTGTATATAATGTTAATGATTGGCTATTAACTTGTTTGTATGGATTTCAGTCCCTTTTCAAAAACTTCGTCACTTAAAATAAAAATTTTAGCTATAGAGCTGAAATTCGCCAATTATAAACAAAAACTTCAACTCTAGAGCTGAAGTTTGTCAGTTATAAACAAAAAATTCAGCTCTAGAGCTAAAGTTCACCGGTTATCGAACAAAAACTTCAGTGCTAGAGCTGAACTTCATGCCCAGCTACTAGAATACTGAAGTTTTGCGTGATTGCATTTGCTATTTCAGCCCCATATGCTGAAGCTATGCTTAAAGCGAGTATACTTACAATTTTTTTTGCAAAACGGGCACAAATTAAAACGTGACACAAAAAGCGATTATAAATACAAATATCTCGGTCAAAATGGATGGTTTACACAAATTGGACTCTTTAGTGCTACTATTGATTTTTTGACATCACTTGTTCCGTTGACACTATTTCAAGTATTGTCTATCGCTCACCGCATAGGTAATACTTTTAATTTTGGCCTTAAATGTTTGGCCATAGGATAGGGTCGAAAAATTAAGACATTCTATTTTCAAGGTCATTAGGCGTAATATTCTAGTTCAAAATTTGAAACTCTAAAGTCTCTTTTTGCTTTCACAAGATTAAAATAAAATATGTATATATACTATTCTTGTCAGAATATACTATTGAAAATACATGAAATATAAGTTATTGTAGAATATGGAATATGATAAGGGTTAAAGACCAAAGAATGATGG
The DNA here is from genome assembly GCA_034376525.1 of Nicotiana benthamiana. Taxonomy (NCBI): domain Eukaryota; kingdom Viridiplantae; phylum Streptophyta; class Magnoliopsida; order Solanales; family Solanaceae; genus Nicotiana; species Nicotiana benthamiana. Next base: position 36,560,651 of record CM067326.1, read on the forward strand.
TCCATCAGAGCCGATGAAGAGAGACTTCACTCTCCCAAGTAATATCTTTGGACTCTTCCCAACTTTAGCAGATCTCTTCACTGGGTTTGGGGCCCATCTCCCATTTGTATTGTCCGCTATGGCTAACTCACTTCTTGATTTCAAACTTGATTTTGACATCTGATTTTTCATTTTAAATTCAACTCATCATTTTAAAACTTGCTTACGTCCCAATCTCTTCACCTCTTATCTGATTCTACTCTTAGGGCTAGTTTGGTGGGAATATAATTTATATCGGTACGGATAAATTATATTGAGATCAGTTATGTTGGAATTATTATTTATTCATTGTTTGATATGTTGAATTAAGAATGACAATTGCAAAATTTTTAAGAAGAAGGTATAAGTTATACCGGTGTTAATTACCTCACATTCTATAAGTTATAAGTGATACCAGTGTTAATTTAATATATACCTAATTTGCTAACCAAACAAAATATTAAAATAGTATTAAATTTTTATACCAACCTTATAACTCATACCAAACGACCCTTTACAGAAATTAATATTCTAGCTGATTATGTCACAAAGATTATTAATTAATAATATGTCTTGTTTATTCTGTTTCAGTTTCCAATGGTGAGGCTCTTGAAAGTCATGGTGTGCACGATTTAGGGATCTTTAATCCATTAGCATAAAATCACAGGCTTTATTCAAAGAACATGTCAGCCCCATATCTAATTTCTTATTACATTAGACGTATATCTTTCCAGATGTAGGTGATTGATTTGAGATAGTATTAAATAAAATTATAGCATTTCTGTGTCAGAAATAATAAAAACAATTAATGAATAGTTCTGACCATGACGCTAATCGCTAAGGAAGCTCGGATGATTAATTTTACAATTTATATATTATGTGTCTTTCAATTAATTCTAACAAATAGTTCCTTGTCATTCTTTTAACTTTGTTTTTCCAATTTAAGATACATGCTCCATTACTTCAATCTAGAGTAAGTTCTTTGACAACGAAATAATCTGATGAAAGAATTCGTATGCTTATCACTCCTTTTTCATTACATTAGACTAGTTGGCTTAAATTATTTTATTCATGTATGGATCAAACCGTTGATCCAATTAAGTTGATCAAAGGTTCCTCTTCTTTCATGATTTAACAACATTGCATATTGGAAAAATGATGAGAGAAAATGAAAGCCAACAACCATATGGTGTCTGCCATATTTCTTTATCAACTTTCTCTTTCTTTGTATTTCTATTGTTTGATGCCATAGTCATGGCACTTTATTTAAAAACGACATAAAACATCCTTTATTACTTGAAAAGCAAATTAAAATGATATACTAATACTAGGCGAAGTATGCAATTTTTCCCGTGTAAGAAAGAGTCGGATATAAGAAGTATATACTGAATCACATGTAAATAAGTATCCCAAGTACGTATTGTATTAGGAAAAATTAGGTTTAGTATAAAATAACACATCGTGAACGGGTCAAAAGATGACAGTTGACAAAAAAAATAGTTGAAGAGGCACGAGCTTCACACGGGCAGAGATTCAAGAAAATCATAAGGGATAGGTGCTCGAACCGATTAATATTCGGAAGTCGCATCAGAAGAATGAACCTAAATTGCAAAAGGAGTATAGATACAAATTATTAGCAATTAATAGGCATTAATTACGAAAAACGTTATAGAATTATATTAAATCAGTTATAATTGCCAAATTATAACGTTACATTAAATACCATTGATTATCCATAATGACTCCATTATGAAAAGGAAAAAACATATTATTTAGAAACTGCTATAAAATGTGAGAACTGAACATTTGTAAGGACACGAAATACTATTGGAATATACTGATTTACTTTATTATCTACTCTGCAATTTTCTACATGAATTATTCTTATTCCTATTTGATTAGCAGTAATTCGAGTTCTTCTTAAATAAACTTTGACCAAAATCTCAATTTTTTTGGTAAAACAAATTGGTTCTGTTACTGGCGTTTTGTGAGCTTATCGTACAATAGCAAAAATAAGTACGGGAGAAACACCTTTCTCACTTGTATATGGAGCTGAAGCCTTGATCGCAGTCGAGATAGGGGAACCAAGCACGAGATACACAAGCAACTGAGGAATCTAATAAAGAAGAAATGCGAATAAACCAAGATTTACTTGAAGAAAGAAGGGAAGCTGCATTAATAAGGATGGCATTGCAAAAATAAGTTATGGAACGATATTATAATCACAAAGCTCGTCTAAGATACTTCAAAATTGGGACTTCGTACTCAAGAAGGTTTTTCAATCCACGAGAGCGATTAACGTAGGAAAGTTAAGTCCAACTTAGGAGAGACCTTATAAGATTCACGATATCACTGGAAAAGGGGCATAGGAGCTGGAAACAATGGATGGCAAGACTTTACCTTTAGATTGAAATGTTATTCATCTGAAGAGATATTATCTATAAGGAAAAAAATTATCCACGAGCAGGTATCCTCATTTTGAAATTTTATTTTTGAATTGTTAAAATTTTACTAACAATTTTAGATGATAGGCAAAAAGCTAACCCGTACTAAGTGATGAATCAGGACCTGCAAGACACATAGAAAAGTATAAATTTTCGGTCTAGGGTTACAACTATTTTCATAGAAATTCAAACGGGTTAAGTAGTCTTCATTTAAAATTATACCTCTGAGTCCCGTATGTTTTTTTCTTTTCAAGAGAAGGACCGAATGAGGAGTAATCAAGTGCTCGAGACTTCATACTTCAAAGATCAAACACATAAGGGACTATACAATATACATAGGACATATGTGTAACGAAAGCAAAGAAGACTGAGAATAGTCAAAGTTCAAGTCAAAGGCCGAAAGTCTAATCATCGAATGAATCAAGTTCAGAATAAAGTTACGAGCCAATAAATACAAATCCAATCAATAAATCTTATATCTATGTTAAAGGCAATGTACAGAAATGGGTTAAAAACCTTATTTCCTTTTTTAAAATTTGTTGTAATCAAAACAGTTACGAAAAGTTATAGAAGATATTTTAATACATGTAAGATGTTACTTAAACTTGACAAAGTTCTAATTAAAATTTTATCAAAGCCATTTCAAGAAACGTGTATGTTCCTATTACGTTTTCGTATTTTACACCATTATGAAGTTGAGCCGTCTTGTTCATTAAGTGTCGAGTATAAAAAGGCCCTCTTTTATAAAATTTATGTTTATTTCAGACATCCATGAAGTTAATAAAGCAGTTTATAAAACAAAATACAAAAGGGGTGAAAACATAAACCCATAATTTAACTAACAAGTCCTTCAATGTAAAGGCAGGAACGAAAAAAACAGAAGCCCGAGATAATTAAGTTAAAATAAAAATTTCATAATATTAAAAGTTTAGACTAACTATGAACCTAGTCATAAACTGTTTTTTATTTATACAAAATGTCTCGAAAAAGGCCTAGGGACTTATCATTTAAAAAAAAAAACTAAACCCCCAAATAGGACCATGGTTTAAAACCACATTTTACCAAAAGAAACAAAAAAAGGGAAGTCACATGTCGTAAACTTTCATTGAGGGGCTGAAGAAGGGTCTAAAGTAGTATCACTAGAAGCAGAAGGTTCGAGTTGGCTTGAAGGAGTTGGAACATTCATCATACCCATATCTTCTTCAACATGCTCGGGAGTATCAGCCAAGGGAGAAGGAAAGTCTTGGCCTTGCTGAGTTTTTTCAATAGTCTCTTTTATCTTGGCTAACTCAGCATCCAAGTTGAAACCTTCTTGGCTAGATTTGACAAGGGTATCATGGCGTGTGTTTAAAATCGCCAACTCACTTCAATAACAGTTTTTCCCTAAGAAACTCATAATCTCTCTCGCATTGATCAATCTTGTTTTTGAGCTTCTCATTCTCAGCCAAGGCAAAATCATAAAAATCTTGCAGAGGAGCGAGTGAACATTCTAAAAAAACTAACCTTATCAGAAGACTCACAAAGATCTTCTTGGGTCTGAGTAAGTATCTGCACGAGTTTACCGGCGTAAACCTCTTTCTCACTTATCAAAGCCTTCAATTCTCTGGTCTCTTCATTGGCCTTGTTGAGTTGCTCAGAAAAAGGTGTCTCGAGGAGATTTTAATCTTTGTCCGCTTGATTTGGGGGAGGCTTCTCAACTGCTAACTCTGAAGTCAAAACCTTCAACTGCTGCTCTAAGGTGCAATTATTTTCTTCTAATGATTTCATATTAATTTGAAGGCTTTCATATTATTCTCTCCAGTTATCTGTTTCAACTTGATAATCGTGTATTAACTACTCCATGTGGGAAATCCTCTTATTCATTTCAATGCCAACAATATTAATCTTAAAAAAGGGGGTAAGAACCTCAATAGGAAAAAGGATAAACTGGACCGATTAGATGAATTAACCACATATCAGCCCGACAATGATTTCCTCAAAATATTAGCATCGACAGGAACCTCGATGATAATTTTCTTCATAGCTCCACTTCCACATGAAGAATCTACCTCAGTATGAGGAACAGTAGTATGAGAAATTATGGAAGGAGTTAAAAATGTTTGGGGCGGAACAACAACGACAACAGTTACAATGGGTAATGAAGATATTACAGGAGTAGGCATAGAAAGAGAGGCAAGGGGCACTTCATCAGAAACTAAACCCAAATTGCAACTACCAAACCCACGAGCAAAAAGCTGATATTTAGAGTCACAACAGCTGCAGGGGTGTCATCATCAGAGATCAGCATTGTGGATTTAACATGCTCGGTGATGGGAACAAAAGGGGGAGGAGACATGAATTACGTATTTTAGTCGCTTATTACACTATAATTTACTGCACTTTAGTTGAGTTTGCGCTTTAATCGCTAGAGTTTTATACTAAGTGTGTGTTTTATGCCTTGTTGGAGTAATTTCGAGCTATGTACATGTTATGAAATGAACTCAAATGATTTAAAGCTTTGAAGTCTGAGTAAAAGCCTAAGTTAATCCGGGATCGTATTCGGGGACCAATGGATGATAGAGCAACAAAACAAAGAATCGAGTAGGCATATTGAACACTATCTAGTAAAATGCACATAACTTTTTTTTTCAGAACTCCATTTAGGAACCATAATATATTTATAGAAAGCATATTCAAAGGGGTACAACTTTTATGTTTTACGTTTTTTCAAATTGCAAACGGAAAAGGGTGAAAAAATACAGTCAAAATTGCGATTGCGGATGTGAGGCGGGCTGAGGTAGTATACCAGCCAAATACCGCGGTTAACTGCGACCGCAGTCGTCCAGACCTGAAAAAATTATCCTTTTTCGCATAGGAGAAGGCATAATTATTTGGGTCCGACCCTACTTGGTATATATACATGGAAAATGGTATTTTTGAGAAGAGGAGACCGATTTTGGACACAGATTCGATCTAAGGAGGCATAGACACAATAGGAGAAAGGCGAGAAATTCTTCTACAAGTTTTTCCTTCCTCTTCCTATTTTCATTGTTGATTATGAAATGTATTGTTGTTTTACATACTAATATGAATAGCTAATTTTTTATCTAGGGTTTTGATGGAATCGTTTGTAGGATAAATTCTTGTTATGTTTTTATATGATTGAGCCGTTGGATTTCTCTACTTGTTCAACTAAGTGTTTATTGTTGTTGATTGAATGGCAATCGATTTGATGTGTCTATTTATTATGTGTCGATTGATAAAGGATACATATTTAGGTGTTTGCTAAACAACGTCACTCCTAACATATGTGAGAAATCAATACAACGGATTTAAAGGTAGGATTAGAAATAACAAATCCTTGACGTGATCACAATGAGTGATTAGATAAAGCTAATTAGCATAGTTTGAGAGAATATATGTAGTAAATTATTGTAGTTTCTCAAAAGATAATTACAGCACCTAAAGTGCTCATGATCAGTAGAGAATACATTAGGAAAAAATCGTAGGGAACATAGGTAGAAGGATTCCGACAATTGGGGATATCATAACTAGACCTCCTTAATTTAAGTCTCCAACTTTTTGTCTCGTTAGTTGATAACTTTACCGCTTCATATTATTTGCTAGTTAATTAATGGAAATATAAGTCTCAATCTTTATAATTTAGAAAATTATTCAATTTTGTGTTCTTAGTGATATTAAACAATTACAGCTAAGCCTTAGTTCTCTGTGAGATTCGACTCCAGACTTTTAGATCGGATTATATTTTCAGCGACCGCTTATCTTTTTTAGGAATAGAGTTGGGCGTGATCAAAACGCTTCATCGTCTGAAAAGAAATGTTTTCTGGCTCGTGGCTTTTTAATCAAAGAGCCCCCATTTTTTTCCTCCTCCTCTTCAGAATCTTGAATTGTCACAGCTTTCCTTTTCGAAGAAGAACCCAAGATTTTCTCTTGAGCTCTTCAAAGAAACTCTAGAAGCTACAATAGCATCAACACTTATACCTCGAACGGGAAATCCTAATAAAAAGAAGGACCAAAACAAATTCGAAAGGAAAAAGTAAATGAAAATACAAAGGATATAAGAGAAAAAACATTTACCATGAGTCTTCACTTTCCAACCCGATGAGAAAGGTTTTCCCAGGATCTACCTTCTATCGGACTAACATTCAACAACTTTCCTACCCCAACCATGGAAATTAAGAATCTCATCAATAGTTCCCATTGTTGCTGAAAAATAGGAGAAAGTTAAAATGGTGGCAAACAAAATTGATATAAAAAGTTATGAAAAGAAAACTTACGGGCAAAATTCTACTTCTCAAGGAATAGAACATTTTCTTGACCGACAGTGGGGGCAGCAACAAACATAGCATACCAACCACGGTCGTTATCATCCTCGGGGCTAATCAGCACACTCTTACTTTCACTACTAAAGTAAAAATCCCTTGATAGAAAAGTTTAAGAGAGTAGAGATGAATCAGATGAAAGAAAGCAAAAGGCAAACCAGCCATATTGGCTAAATGCCTCAAGAAAGCAACAACCCTCCATATGATGGGGCCAATTTGTCCTAAACAAATGTCGAAAAAGGGACAAAATTCGATGATAACGGGATTAATAAGGGGCTTGAAATTCAGTGTAAAGGGGTATGTATATATGAAAGAAAACCCAGTCAAGTAAGATGTAATCGTTTGGTTTGGATTGGGAATTATAATGAGGAACTCATGCCTCCAATGGCAATCCCTACGAACGATAGAGATCAGACCTTCATTTATTTGAGATGGGTAAATATCGGTACGATCTAAAGAGGACATAGAAAAAACTTGGTTTCTGATTGATTGTCACGACCCAGATTTCCCACCCTCGGGAGTCATGACGGTGCCTACTACTGGGAGCTAGGCAAGCCAAACATTAACTACTTGCTACACATTTATATTTCTTCTTTTTAACAAACACATAGTGATAATATGATAACAAAAATTTTTAATAAATAAGCGGAAGTCATTAATTATATATCTTAAGGCTACATCTATTACAACTTTTAAAACCTCAAATACCCAAAACCTGGTGTCACAGTGTCACAAACTATCTAAGATTACTACATACAAGATCTGAAGAAGTAACAATACATTATTTCTGAATAAAAGAAAATGAAACACGAAATAGGGATAGAGGGAGACGCCAGGGCATTGGGACGCTTGCAGGTCTACCTTGGGTCTTCGGGTGGACTGAAGGAAGCACTCCAACTATTGTTTGAAAAGTGATCCTAGATCTACACTCAGTGCAGAGTGTAGTATTAGCACAACCGACCTCATGTGTTGGTAAGTGGTCTAGCTTAACCTCGACGAAGTAGTGATGAGGCTAGGACCAGACTACCAAATAAACCCGTGCAGTTCAAATATATATATACAGCAAAAAAGAAATATAGAAAATAACCAATCAATGTGAGAGGGGAAACATATTGTGGGGGAGGTAACAGTTCCAAATAGAAAGGCATCAAGTAAGGAGAGAAACAACATAACTTGAATATCAACAAGAATCAGAAATCAACAATTGCATGGCATCACCCTTCGTGCTTTTACTCTCATCCTCACCAAAGCAACTATATTATAAAAGTGTGCACGAGATCACACTTCGTGCTTTTACTCTCGTTCTCACCAAAATAATCATATAAATAAGATGTGCACGACATCACCCTTCATGCTTTTACTCTCATCCTCACCAAAACAATCATATAGAAAGATGTGTATGACATCACCCTTCGTGCTTTTACTCTCTTTTCTCACCATATAATCAATGATATTGGCTCGAAATGGTACATCGTGCGGCACAACATCACCCTTCATGCATTACACTTATTCCTCATAATAACAAACAATGCACGGCATCATCCTTTGTGCTTTTACTCTCGTTCTCACCCAAACAACAATCATAAACAAAGGGGCAAGGGAATAAATAAAATAATAATAGGAATCTCGGCAAGGGAATAACAATTAAATCCCGTCAAAGGAAGAAGAATTAAACAATTAAATCTCGGCAAGGGAACAACATCAATAATCTCAACATCCTGGCAAGGGAGATAATCAACAAAGCAACAATATCCCGGCAAGGGAACAGTTTAATAGCTCCTTCTCTTTCTTTCACTTTTATCTCATAACTCACTTTACTGATTGAGCCAATTCTCCAAAGGGTTCAATCATCTCATATACTTTCACAATTCATAATATAACTTGAGCCAAATCTCCTCGATGTTAAAAGGCCATAATTCCTTCCACAAACTTTTCTCAACAAATAGAAATCATCACCAAAGCAGGAAAGATACAACGACATCATGATATTCACACTATAAAGACTCATGATCATGCTAGACACCAATGTATAGATACTCATCACCATGCCTATACATCGTACTCAATAATTACCACATAGCAAATATGACTCAACTCCTAATCCCTCTTAGACCAAACATTTACCTGGAACTTCCATGGCCAACGTCAAACACCGATTTCCCTTTCAAATTTGGCTCCATCGCAATTGAATCTATACACAATTAACTTAATAACATCAACAAATGCTAAACAATCATATTCACATGCTTAATTATAGCTTTATAATAATTCTTCCAAAAAATCCAAAAATTGACCTTGGGCCTGCTTGGTCAAAACATGAGGTTCGGACCAAAATCCAAATACACATTCACTCACGAGCCTGAATATATAATATGTTTTCAAATCCGACCGCAAACATAATTAATCAAAAAGTTCTAACTCTACCAAATCCTTAATTTACTACCCTTAATGACGTGTTTTAGACCTAGAAATCTAATTGGTGTTAATGAAAAATGAAGAAAATGAATCTAAGATTACATACCTATGAATTTGTGATGAAATCCTCTTTCAAAAATCGTCCACTTTGGAGTTGAGATGAAGAAGTCATGAAATTTTGAATGAAACCCGAAATGGATACTGTAAGTGTTGGGCGGCAGTGTTCATCGTGTTCGCGAGAACACTATCGCGATTCGCTAAGTCTCCACTAAGTGGACTTACGCATTCGCGATATCTCCTACGCTACGTGAAGGGTTGATCCCCCCTGACCTTTGCGTTCATGGGCCTACGTACACATTCGCGTAGAAGAATCGACAAAATCCTAGCCCACATCCAATTAAGACTACGTGTTCACGTCACAGCGGTCACGTTAGCGATGAGCAATCCCCGAGTGCTCCGCATTCACGACTGTGTCACATATTCACGAAGAAAACATCCACCCCTATCCCCATTTACCCTACGCGATCGCGAGAGTTACCACACGATCGCTATGAACAACAAGTTTGAGCACCAATAGCAGATTTTCTGCAATTTTTCTTATGTCTAAAACTTTCAAAAACACACCCGAGCCCTCGGGGCTCCTAACCAATCACACGTACAAACTCAACAACCTCATGCGAACTTATCCATGTGATCAAATTGCCAAAATAATCTCAATAACAATGAATTAATACTCAAAATCAAAGAATTTGTCTCAAACTTCATAAAACATCAACTTTAGTAATTTAGGTTTGAATAACGTCAAACGACGTCCGTTTTTCACCAAATTTTATAGGAATATCTTAAATCATATATAAGACATGTATGGTGTGCTGAAACAAAAATATGACCAATACTATCATGTTCTAATAAAATTTCATTTCAAATTTCTTGAAGCAATTTCAGAAAATAATTTTCTTTAAAAATTTATTTCTCGGGCTTGGGACCTCGGAATTCGATTTCGGGCATACGCCCGAGTCCCATATTCTCCTACGGACCATCTGAGACCGTCAAATTATGGGTCCAGGTCCATTTACCCAAAATATTAATCGCAGTCAAATTAACTCATTTTTAATCAAAACTTATCATTTTTCATAGATTTTCATATTTAGACTTTTCGTCAACACGCCCGGACTTCGCACGCGAATTGAGGTAATGCTAAATGAGGTTTTCAAGGCCTTAGAACACAACATTTCATTTTAAAACAAGTGATGAACATTCTTCACCTCTAAAATAGTTGTTCGTCCTCGAACGTACAGAAGAAGGAAGCAACAGAATCGGGGATAATGGCTCCGCATATCGGACTTGAACTCCCAGGTTGATGCCTCAGGAGGCTGACCTCTCCACTGAACACGAATAGAAGGAAAACTCTTCAATCTCAACTGACAAACTTGCCAGTCTAGAATAGCAACCAACTCATCCTCGTAAGATAGGTCCTTGTCCAACTGGCAGTGCTAAAATCTAACACGTGGGATGGATCGTCGTGATATTTTCGAAGCATGTACACATGAAACACTAGATGCACGGTTGATAAGCTCGGCAGCAATGCAAGTCTATAAGCCATGCCTCCCATTCGATCAAGAATTTCAAATGGACCAATGAAGCTAGGTCTAAGCTTGCCCTTCTTCCGAAATCTCATCATGCCCTTCATAGACAACACTTGGAGCAACACCCCTCACCAACCATAAAAACCACATCTCAAACCTTACAGTCTGCATAACTCTTTTGCCTAGACTGAGCTGTATGAAGCCTATCCTGAATAATCCTGACCTTGTCCAAGGCCTCCTAAACCAGATCCATACCCAACAACCGAGCCTCTCTCGGCTCAAACCATCCGACTGGAGCTTGACGCCACCTACCACATAAAGCCTCATAAGATGCCATCTGGATACTCGACTGATAGCTGTTGTTGTAGGCAAACTCTTCTAAAGGCAAAAAATGATCCCACGAGCCTCCAAAGTCGATGACACAAGCTCGGAGCATATCCTCCAAGATTTGAATAGTCCGCTCGGACTGTCCGACCTTCTGAGGATGACATGATGTGGTTAATTCAACCTGAGTTTCCAACTCTTGCTGAACTACTTTCCAGAACCGCGATGTACATTGCGTACCTCGGTCCAAAATGATAGACACGCGCGCACCATGAAGATGAAAAATCTCTCGGATATAGATCTCAACAAACCTCTCAGATTAATAGGAGAATGCTACAAGAATGAAATGCGCTGACTTGGTCAGCCTATCAACAATTACCCATACTGCGTCGAACTTCCTCTGAGCCTATGGGAATCCAACAACGAAATTCATTCTAATCCACTCCCACTTCTACTCGGAAAGCTCAATCCTCTGAAACAAACTACCAGGACTCTGGTGCTCATACTTAATCTGCTGACAATTCAAACACCGAGCCACATATGCAATAATATCCTTCTTCATTCTACGCCACCAATAATATTGCCGCAAATCCTGATAGATCTTCGCGGCGCCCGGATGAATAGAATACCAGGAGCTATGGGCCTCCACTAAAATCAATTCTCGGAGCCCATCCACATTAGGCACATAAACTCGACCCTGAAAACTCAAAAATCCATCATCGTCTAAGGTAACCTTCTTGGAACCTCCGCGCTGCACCATGTCTCTAAGGACACATAAATGGGGATCATCATATTGTCGATCACGAATATGCTCCAATAAATAAGAAAGAGCGACCGCAGAAACTAATACTCGACTAGGCTCAAGAATATCCAACCTCACGAACCGATTGCCCAAAGCCTGAACATCCAAAGCAAGCAGTCGTTCACCAATCGGAATATAAGCAAGACTGCGGGGTCGACCCCGGTAACAAAGAGACTTCCTAGACAAAGCATCAACCACCACATTGGCCTTTCCCGAATGATATAAAATGGTGATATCATAATCTTTCAATAACTCCAACCACCTTCTCTACCTCAAATTCAACTCCTGTTACTTAAACAAATACTAAAGACTCTTATGATCTGTGAAAACCTCACATGCCACGCCATACAAATAATGCCTCCAAATCTTCAATGCGTGAACAATGCCTGCCAACTCTAAATCATGAACTGGATAGTTCTTCTCATGAATCTTCAACTACTGCGAAGCATAGGCAATGACCTTGTCATCCTGCATCAACATTGCACTGAGCCCAATACGAGATGCATCATAATAAACTATATAAGGCCCAGAACCTGTGGGCAAAACCAAGACCGGTGTCGTAGTCAGAGTTGTCTTGAGCTTCTGAAAGTTCGCCTCACACTCGTCCGACCATCTGAACTAGGCACCCTTTTGGGTCAACCTGGTCATCGGGGCTATTATAGATGAGAACCCTTCCATGAACCGACGGTAGTAGCTTGCCAACCCTAAGAAACTTAGAATCTCCATAGCTGACGCTGGTCTAGGCAAGTTCTTGACTGCCTCAATCTTCTTCAGATCAACCTGAATACCCTCTGTTGATAAAACATGACCCAGGAATGCAATTGAATTCAACCAAAACTCACACTTCAAAAATTTAGCATACAGCTGACTGTCCCTAAAAGTCTGAAGAACCACTCTGAGATGCTGCTTGTGCACCTCTCGGCTACAGGAAATTATCAAAATAGCATCAATAAAGACTATCATGAACGAATCCAAATAAGGTCTGAACACTCAGTTCATCAAATCCATAAAAGTTGTTGGGAATTTGTCAACCCGAATAACATAATCAAGAACTTATAATGTTCGTACTGAGTGTGGAATGTTGTTTTAGGGATAGTGAATGCCCTAATCCTCAACTGATGGCAGCCAGATCTCAAGTCATTCTTTAAAAATACCTTGGCACCCTAAAGTTGATCGAAAAAAATCATCAATCCTCATCAACGGATACTTATTCTTTATTATTGCCTTGTTCAATTGCCGGTAATCAATATACATTCTCATCGACCCATCTTTCTTCTTAACAAACAACACCGACACACCCCAAGGCGAAACACTAGGTCTAATGAAACCCTTCGTAAGAAACTCTTGCAAATATTCTTTCAACTCTGGCGGGGCCATATGATACGGCGGGATAGAAATGGGCTAAGTACCCGATGCTAAATCAATACAAAAGTCAATATCCCTGTTGGGTAGCATACCCGGCAGGTATGAAGGGAAAACATCAAAAAATGCATGAACAACAAGCACAGAATCAATAGACGGGACCTCAACACTAGAATCTCGAACATATGCCAAGTAGGCCAAACACCCCTTCTTGGCCATACGTTGAGTCTTCGCATACGAAATAACACTGTGGGTAGAATGAACAGGAATCGCTCTCCACTCTAAATGGGGAAAACCTGGTAAGGCTAAGGTCACAATCTTGCCATGGCAGTCCAAGATAGCGTGGTAACATGATAACCAGTCCATCCCCAATATAACATTGAAATAGACCATGTCTAGAAGCAACAAACCCACACGAGTCTCAAGACCCCCAATCACCGCAATACAGGAACGATGGACTAGATCTACCATAACTGAATTACTCACTGGTATAGACACATAAACTGGAACACTCAATGAATCACTAGGCATGACCAGATACAGTGCAAAATAAGATGATACATACAAGTAGGTAGAACCTGGATCAAATAACATTGAAGCATCTCTATCACAAACTAGAATAGTGCCTGTAATGACTGCATTTGAAGCCTCAGCCTCGGGCCTGGCTGGAAGGGCGTAACATCGGGGCTTGGCCCCACCACCCTGAACTACCTCTCTAGGATGGCTTGTTGCTGACTGGCCTCCACCTCTATAGGCTTGAGCTCCACCACTAGTACCTCTACCTCTACCTCTAACGCATCTACCCCTACCTCTAGCTAGCTGCGGGGGTTGTGGAACACGTGGTGCCCGTACCATAGCACGAGAACCCTAATACTGAGAGCTAATCGGTGCTCGAGAGCAAAACCTGGCAATATGACTCGCATCACCACAAGTGTAACAAGTCCTCAGCCGTTGAGACTGCTTGCCCTGATGACCTGAATACTACCCTAAAAACTCTGAAGCGGTGGTGCACTGATAGGAGCAGGTGATGCATTGTAAGATTACTGAGCAGAATATTGCATCTAGGGACCACGTCCACTAGAAGTATTGTGAGAAACCTAGAGTGCTGATTGAATGGGCCGAGGATCATGGCCTCTACCATACGAATCTCTACCTCTAGATGAGGTACCACTGAATTGGCCAGAATGATGGGGCCTCTTGTCTGACCCATGACCGCCTCCCTGTGGTAGAACCATCTCTAAACTTATGGCCACATTGGCTACCTCCTGAAAAGTAATCTCGCTCCCAGCCTCCCTAGCCTTTTGAAGACAAATCAGAAGAATAAGACCATCAATAAACCTCATCACTCTCTCTCTCCCCTCTCTCTCTCTCTCTCTCTCTCTCTCTCTCTCTCTCTCTCTCTCTCTTTCTCTCTCGGTGGGAAGTATGGTGAGATCATGGCGAACCAAATCAAGAAACTTGGTCTCATACTGGGTAACCGTCAAGGAACCCTACTGGAGGAGCTCAAACTGCCTCGTATAGGCCTCTCTCTGAGTAACGGAGAGAAATTTCCCTAGAAATAGTTGTACAAACTGCTCCCAAGTCAAGGTTGGTGATCCGGTTGGTCTAGCCAAGCAATAATCTCTCCACCAAGTCTTGGCGGATCCAAACAAGTGAAATGTAGCAAAATCAACACCATTGGTCTCAACAATACCCATGTTCCTAAGAACCTCATGGAAGTTGTCTAGACAATCATGGGGATTTTCAGTAGATGCACCGCTTAAAGTAGTAGTGAAGAGTTTGGTGAACGTATCCAGCATTCACAAAGCATCGGCAGACATAGCTTCTCCATCACCGACCTATGCTACCACACCCGACTGTACTGCTCCAACTGGTTGAATCACTGGAGTCAGAATCTGAGGAGCTACCTGATACGGAGTGCAAGTAGCAGGAGTTTGGGCCCCTCCTCCATCCTGAGAGACTGTTGGTGCTACCAGAAGTAAGCTTGCTCGGTTGACACTCTCCAAGAGGCCCACTAGTTGGACCAAAGAATCCTGAAGAACTGGGGTAGCAATAAACCCCCCTGGGACCTGAGTTGGGCCCACCAGAACTGTTGGGGCTAGAATCTCCTCATCAAAATCAACCTGAGGTACCATCGCTGGTGCTACAACTTGGGGCTGCTCTGCCCCTACCTCGGCCTCTAGCATAGCCTCAGCCTTGCTCTCTGTCCCTTGTGGGAGCTGCTTCTAGGGGCTCGGGCTGATAAGCGGTGGATGAGGAAGCGCGTGTTCTCGCCATCTACGAAAGAACATAGTAGAAATTAAATTGGCATTGAGAAACCAAACCGCATAATAGGAAAGAATAAATGTGAAGATATCTGAACAATGTAGCCTCTGGGGAAAAATACAGACGTCTCCATACCAATCCCTCAGGCTCTAACAAGCTTGTATGTGAACTGTGAGACCCATATAACCTAGAGCTCTAATACCAACTTGTCACGGTCCGTATTTTCTACCCTGGGGAGTCGGGATGGTGCCTACTAATGGGATCTAGGCAAGCCAAACCTTAACTACTTATTACACCTTCTTATTGCTTCTTTTTAACAAACACATGGCGATAATATGATAACAACAGAATTTTAAATAAATCAGTGTAGGTAAACAATTATATATCTTAAGGCTATGTCTATTACAATTTTTAAAACCTCAAATACCTAAAACCTTATGTCACGTTGTCACAGACTATCTAAGATTACTACATACAAGGTCTAAAGGAGTAACAATACACTGATTCTGAATAAAAGAAAATAAAATAGGAAATAGGGATTGAAGGAGACGCCAGGGCCTGCGGACGCCTGCAGGTCTACTTTGGGTCTCCAAGTCGATTGAAGGTAGCACTTCAACTACTGTCCGAAAGCTGCTCCTAGATCTGCACACAGTGCGGAGTGTAGTATAAGCACAATCGATCCTATGTACTGGTAAGTGTCTAGCTTAACCTCGGTGAAGCAGTGACGAGGCTAGCACCAGATTACTAAATAAACTCATGCAATTCAAATATATATATATATATATATATATAGCAGAAAAAAATATAGAAAATAACCAGTCAATGTTGGGGGGGGGGGGGGGGAGAACATACTGTGGTAGAGGTAACAGTTCGGAATAGAAAGGCTTCCAGTAAGGAGAGAAACAACATAACTCGAATATCAACAAGAATCAAAAATCAACAATTGCACGGCATCACCCTTCGTGCTTTTACTCTCATCCTCACCAAAGCGATTATATAATAAAAGTGTGCACGCCATCACCCTTCGTGCTTTTACGCTCGTTCTCACCAAAACAATAATATAAATAAGAGTCGCAGGATGTTACACCCCATATTTTCATACGTAAGAGTACGTCATAAGTCAATTGATGTCAGCTCAGAAAGGGAATCATCTTTAAAAAGTTTAAAAAGTTAGTACATAATGTTCACGTGGAGGTTACAAATATTTATTATCATTAATACCAAGTATCAAGATGGTTTGAAGGATTAGAAGCTAAACGAATTGAAGAAAACACTACAACAAATTCGATTACTAGTGATAAATTATTTTATCACCTAAAATTCATATTTTGTCACTAATAATTTTTGTGATAAAAAATTTTTTGTCAATCTTTAGTCCCTAAAACACTGTCACTAATAGTATATAAAGACAACTTTGTATTTCGTCACTAAATAGAGTTATATTAACTACAATATCTTTTTTCATCCCCAAAGTGATAGTATTTATGACGAAGTTATACGTCAAAAAAAGTATAAAAATATCGTAGTTGATGGTGCATTTTCGTCACTGAAAAGATCATTAATGCCGACAAAAATACTTTATGAGTAATTATTTAGTTTAATTAGTGACGACATAAATTATCTCTGAAATTATATATATTTCGTGGTTGAACATCCGCAATTTTGTCACTAAAGAATGCTTTTTATTTACAAAAAGTATTTTGTCTCTAAATATATAAATTAGTGATAACTTTACTTTTATAAATAATATTTACAATTTTATAACTAAAACTATCATCTCATCACTGAATATATTGATTTTACTTAAAATAAAATAAAATCAAAATAAAAAAATCAACATTTTCAGTGATGAGATGATAGTTTTAGTGTTGCATCCAAACTGAATGTTCTCAGTGAACAAGTGGTGTCAATATGGCAGGGATGCTTGTGACTGCTGATGTAATTGTTTCTGGTCAAATGGTTCCAGCTGCAGAAGCTCGCTCAACACTGAATGATGATATTGCACAGATGTGCAAAAATGTTTCTACTGTTGCATCCAAATTGAATGTTCCCAGTGAACAAGTGGTGTCAAATTTGGCTGGGATTAGTCCTAATGTGACTGATGATGCAGGTCAAATATACTAAATGCAGATATAGCACAACAGTGTAAAAAAGAGCTGTCAAATTTGGCTGCTGCATCTGTTGAGGCTGCACATCACAATGCAAACAGGAGTCAACATTTGCCGTCTGAGCAGCAACTTTTATTACACAATAATGTCACTAAATCTACTACAAATCATACCGATTCCCCAGTTCAAACAGGGGAGAACTCCACAGTGGCAAAACTGCTAGATACTTCAAACATTGCTGCAGGATGTAATAGTTTTAAAAAAACATCAGCTTAGAGTACATATAACCATGGCAGGATCCAACAAGACTGTGTGATCATTCCTCCAGATACAGTTGCAGAGGTTGTATCTAATACTGCCTTAACACAAGCAAACTTTACTCTTTAGTTTACAGATCATCGACAACACAAAAGGGAAGATGGACAATGCTCATCGATGGCCAACAAAGCAGAATCACCAAAATCCAAAAATAAAAGTCACATTGCAGCAAACAATCCAGGAAAAAATACAGCTTTACTGTCAATCTCATTTAAAGTACATGCCAATGACAATGATCATGAAGGAAAAGGCTTCGGAGAAAATTTGCAGTTTTGTAGTTCACAGAATACAGAGGCAAAAAATACATCTCATGTTAATGGTACCAATATGCAAATACAGCCCAAACTTCAAAGTTCTCCGACCACATTCTCTCTTCCTATGAACAACATTGTCAAAGGGTATGGGGAACCTTCAACTTCAAGCAACAAAAAAGGTTTTCAACCTAAGTGGATGGACTTGGTCATTAAATCGAAACTGTGGGAAGACCAACCGGATTACGACGATGAGGAGAGCTGGGGTGAAGGACTCGCTTGTTTTTCATCGGAAGAAGACGACCAAGATTATGATCAGGATGTTTCTGGAGAGGACAGTGATGATTCGGTCAAGCAAAAAGTTCAAGGGAAAAATAAAACTAAGAACTGTCGTGCATTGTTTCAACAAACAGCAACTGCAAACAGTAGTTTAAACTATAATGCCCCATTTTTTGTTCCAAGAAATAATGCTAAAGCAGTTATTTCCATTGTAGCAACCTCAAAGTTAAACCAGAAGGAAACAACACATAATTGTCAACTAAGCTCATCCGAAGCTTCAGTTGGCGATCGAAACGCAACTGCGCTGCCGTCAATAAGCCAGAATCACGCTACAACAACAGAACCACTCTCTAATGTAGAGGACAGGAAATTTTCGGGTGCCACAACGCAAACACTGCTTTCAAATCAGAAGCAACAAAGGAAGTTTAATTTTCCTTCTGCACATAGCAAGACAGAAGCAAGTTCACAGGCAGGGCAGCTTGTCACAAATGTTTCAGTAATCTCGCCTAAGGAAAGACAACTTTTGGACGTGATGGTAAATACAGATACTAATCCTATTTTGACAGGAAGCCATATATATGAAGAAGGGGAAGAAGAGGATATCTTAATGAAATGCCGAGCAGACGCTTCAACAAAAGGAGATCTGTCACAATTGCATAGGGCTAGAAATAAGAAGTCTCGTCAAAGGGAAAGAAGTTGGGATGGCAGGGTGATCAAAGACGTTAACATAAGGAGGCCCCCAATGTGAAATGCAAACAAAAACAGGTCGCTCAAACAATACTTTCGAAATCCAAGAATAAAGTATGAATTTTAAAGACTTTTTGAAAAATTATGTGGAAGAAGATAACATTTTACAAATCGAAACTTTCACAACAAAAGAGAAAAAAGGGCACCTTTATGGTTTCTTCATCTGTTTATTTTACCATCACATTTATTCTATGTAATATCATCACAGAGTATGTTATAAACTCTGTGATGATCAGTCAATTCTTAGTTCTTGCGAGTTCTTTCTTTTTACATGCTTGCTAGTCCAGGAGGCTATTTGCCTCAATAGAATAGCTAAGGTAAGGTCTATGCCGGCTGTGTTATATGGGTAACATTACCGGCATAATCCGCCTTATTTTATTTTTCCTATTTGTTGTAATTTTCCTTTTCCTATTAATTATAAAACAAAACCCTAGGCGATTGCCTAGTGGACCAAAAAAAATAATTATCTAAAAAAATGTTAATTTTACCAACAAAACAAAAATGTCACTATAAATCAGTCATGATTAGTGACAATTACTATTGTAAAAAAATATAAAGATAATTCGTATGCTAAAAATATAGTATATTATTGATAAGGCAATTCTGGGACAAAGACTATTTTTGTCACATTTATAAAGAACTAATATGTCCAATAAAAAAAATTATCTTGAAAATTACAATATAATCGAATCAGTGTTGCATCTGTCTCCTCTTTTGTGAGGTCCTTCAACTTGTTTGGAAGTGAACTTTCAAATAGTTATTCCTAACACTTTTGATAGTTTTAATGATGGAATTGCCTTGACTAACCTACATTTACCAACTGGGATCTCTAATATATTTTTTTCCCAAGGACTTCTTTCTTTCCCAAGGCCTTTCTCTAGCTTTTCTACAAATCTTCCTTGAGTCTAATTGAATCTGCATTTATTTATAAAAAGAATTCATTCAAAATACTATTTAAAATACAAAAATATAGGCAGCATATATATATTAGTAGTGATTTCTGAATTACAACTAAACCTCGTCAAAACTTTAACATACATGAAAGTTTACCAATTCCCAGTAAATCATCAACAAAGTTTACATCCACCATCTACTCTACATGGGAGTATAGACACTATCCATATATTTGTAATTACTAACTATCAAAATGTAACGTAACCTATGTAGACCTTTTAACATTAGAATCAAATTTGTTGTGAACTAAAAAAGCAATTATGGAGTTATTGCTTATATTCTCATTCATTCATTTGATTTACGAAAAAAGAAGAAGATAGAAGTTCTTCAGAAAATAAAATCTAAGCAATCCCTTAAAACATTATACAAATAAAGCACCCGCTTGTATAACAAACACCTATGATGAAGCAATAACACAGATTAAGCAACCAAAAGGCCCTTTTTATCAAGAAACTAATATTGTAAAAATTCAAGCCATCTTTCTGACATGACACTATTGAAATGTTATGCTTGTCAATGGATGATATTGTATTGACAAAATCAAATTAATCCTTCAACAATAGATATTATATAATGATTTATAAAATAGTAAGTTGTACTAAATTTATCTGATTGACTCCAGAGTTGGGAAAAGTATATGACAGTTAGAACCCCAAAGTGTTGAACAAGAAAACACATTTGTTGAAAGCAGATACAACAAGAAAAACAGAATGATTAGAAAAATAAAAATCAATAGCAGTAGGAAGTTAATAATAAAACTACACATCTCACTTAAGAGCACCAAAATGGACTTAAGAGCACCAAAATGAAGTCCATAATGATTTTCTTACTTGTCCCTTCTTCCAAGCATCTTATAGTGGCTTTAATATTTCTTCATTGTAGATGTAACTACAGTCATCTGTACATTGATGATATTTATAGTTTAAAATTACTTCGCTATAACAAAGTCACAAAAGCATTTTGCATACAAGGATTTTACAAATTTGGAATTGACTTACCATACTTAAGCACAATAATCTCATTCGCTAAGCATTTAGATGCAAGAATTATGGTGAACTTTGAGGATAAACTATTCAGAAATATTCTTATAGAAGAAGAAATTTTTTTTATACAGTTATTAGTGTTAGCACGTGATTTTTGCCTCGTTAGAATTACTCCTATAGAATTCTCAGAGTTGGAATTTCTCTTTTTATTATTCGACTTTTAGTATTTAATTGCACATGTCTGTATGTATTTTTATTTGTGCATGCATGATAAGTCATAAAAAATACAAAAATTGAACGAGCATCCAGGATGTGAATCTTTACATGATTTTTGTTAGAATTAATTAGTAATTATGATTTTTACAAAAATATAAAAAAAATCACAAAGAAACTTTGATTTGTTTTTAATTTTTCTTTTGAATAACAGTAGTTTAATTGCAATTTAATAGTTTTAATAACTTTTAAGATTTAATTTTAGTTGATTTTTAAAATTGAAACAATAATTGAATAATAGATAATTGAAAAAGAATTAAAGAAAAAGAGATAAATCAGGCTGGTCTGGTATTGGGCCAAAACTGATGATGGCCCAAACCAAAAACCCTCCCCATCCGTCCAAAATTGGCCCAAACCCGTCTCTGACCCGGTCTTTCATTAGAGACTCCCCAAAACAATGTCGTTTTGGGGCATGCGATCACAACCGTTCATAAGTCATCATCCAACGGCCTTGGTCCAATCTTGCTTGCTAAATAAAAGTGTCCGAACCCGTTACTGAACCCCAGAGACCAACTCTCCCTTCCGCGTACCTATCATCTCTTCCAACACTCCGCCTCACCGCCGTTGGCCGAAAATTGTCGCCGCCGGCGGTAAAGCTCCAAACTCATTAAAAGATACACCACTGAACCACTGTTTCCTCCTCTTTCCAATGCCCTAAAAATCAGCCTTCAAATATGAGCCCAACCCTTCGAATAAATGAATTTGTGGATGTTGTCTCCGCCGTGTCTGGTGACACCACCCAAACCATTCCCAATTTTACACTATAGTACTGTCTCCATCTCTCCAACCCATATCCAACCTTATTTCCTCTTAAATCCCATCCAGTTCTTCCAAATTTCAAATTGAAAGCTTGGCTTAAGTTTAATCCACCCTAAATTCAACCACAATCATACAATAGACTATCCTGACCTCTCTCTTCCTAAAATCCTTAATACATTTTCCTCAAATCACTGTAAATTTTGAGCTAATGTCAACCTTAGTCCCACATTTTTCAGTTGAGAGATTCGCTCAAGTCTTGGTATGTTTGAGACCTTGCATGAGCAAGTCAAGATGGTCATTTATTGTCTAAAGGTTATACACCTTTCTTTACCATAGGTTTCGAATTTTTTTTTTCTTTTTTATTTATTTCCTTTTACAAAAATCCATGATTACACATTCAGTATTCTAGGTTAGTTCAAAATTTCAGATTGTTCATCTTTTCCCTAGTTTGATTATTTCTTCGTTTAAGTAGATCAATATAGTTTTTTTGATT
Source organism: Nicotiana benthamiana (assembly GCA_034376525.1). Classification (NCBI taxonomy): domain Eukaryota; kingdom Viridiplantae; phylum Streptophyta; class Magnoliopsida; order Solanales; family Solanaceae; genus Nicotiana; species Nicotiana benthamiana. Next base: position 36,583,354 of record CM067326.1, read on the forward strand.
AACCCTGTGTTTTTTTCTGATTTTGTTTTGGCTAGTCATGTTTTGCTTATGTTTAATTTAGTCTTGCGTTCTTGGTGTTAGTTTAATTTAGCTTCAAATCTGTCTATATATATGTGTTTCACTGATTTTTTTAGTAATTCCTTATGGTTACTGATTAGCTTGTGATAAAATTTGTTTGATTTTTGATTTTGGTTAAAACAAATAGTATAGTTTCAGTCTCTGTTAAATTTAATGGTTAGTTTATAACATGCCAGCTCAGTTCAGTAAGGATTTACTCCCAACTGATAATTAGATTGTGTTTGTTTGTGGTTTAATCCTTCTTATTGCCTTGAGTAATTAACAATAGTCAGATTCTGACAAACTTGATAAGAACTAGGGTGTAATATGGGTATTTGAGTATGGGAATATTGCAATAGACCCCTGGAACCTTCTAGTTGGAGGTTCAAAAATTAAATTCTGGTAATTTTCTGATAAGACTTGAGGAACAAGCCAGAAAATGAGGGACTAAGTGAGAAATTCTAGGAAATAAGAAAATGACTAATGAGTAAACACAAAAGAAAGGGGTTGCCCTAAGTTGGGGTTATAAATAGGTAAGTTAGTGCCTTCATTCACAAGGCTGGAAATCCTTGAAAAATTCTCAAGGTTTGAAGTCTGAAAAATGCTAAAAGAATTCCCTAAAAAATCCCAGCCTTTTAAATTTTTAATTCCAAGAGCCAAATCTGAATTTAAAGTTAGAAGTTTCTATTAGATCTTAAATCTTCAAAAAACCAAAAAAAAAGGTGTTGTTTCTTTAGAGCTTTTCTCCAGATTAATCTCTATATCCAGTTATCAGTGTAAATGAGATGAAACAACCTGAAATATGTTTGTTTGAGGTACTGGACCTTCAGAAATTGTCTCGAGTCTGATTTCAAGTGTATGGGTTTATGCAAGATTTTTTGGGTGTTTATTGATGTTGTTTTGTGTTAAAGCTTTCCTGGGCTGTCTGATGTTATTTCTGGGTTCACAATAGACTTGAGCTGCGCATTTCTGTACTGAGTTACTGCTGAACTTGCTAACCCTGTCACCTTCTTTCATCTTGCCTTGATTCCAGGTATTACTTAATCTCAAGACGTGTATGATAATGGGAAATGAAGATTCAAGGAATGGATAATGGATTACTGCTTATTACTTGAAGATCTCATTTGTTTCATTTAGCTTAAAGTTCTATTTTAGAATAATTGAAACCTTATTCCTTTGCTCTGTACTAGTATAACTGTGGATTTATTTGTAGTATGGATTGGACTGGTTGATATTTTAATGATAGCTCATCTAGTGTTAGCTTTAGTGTTGCATAGCTTGATCATCATGTGTCCGCTTGATTTTTTTATATATGTAGAAACCGTTAGGAGCCTGAGACTGATTTCAAAATCATAAATATGTATCTGTGGCTGATAATTGAATATTCAAGCTGTCATGGGACTTTAGCAGGAACATCAAATTAAGTATGTTCTAATTCAAGTGTAGTTATCATATCCATGTAGAGGTTGAACTCAGAAGGAGTCACTAATTCGAAATTGGACTCAAACAAGAAAGTGATTGCTTATTCATATTAGTGTTAAATCAAATTTACTTTATAGTTCAAATGCTGAAATAGTTTAATTGCTCACTTAAGTCACACAATCATTAGAAGTTCATAAGGACGTCAATAATTGACTGTGGGCCAAAACTGGGCAGCCATGTGCTTGAATTAGATCTGGGCCTAGGAATTTATATACCAAAGGCCCAACTACTTTGCTTATTTTTAATAGTAGCGATTTCAGCTCTTTTAGGTTATCCTGTAAAAATAATGAAAAAAGGTGCACCACGTTAAACCAAAAACATATACTGCATGGCCCTTTTAATTATATTAAACTACTTAGAGATTCGGAATATGTCATTTAGAGAATTTCACGGTATTCCCGCATAGATAATCACATGCTAGACGCTTTAGGCACGTCTTTAATAAATTCATCTTCTTAATTACGGGTGCGCATTTATGTGACCCAAATCCAAATCTCGATGAAGTTTAAAGATATCAAAAACTAAGTGCGCATTTATGTGACGTGGTTCGTGATATATTTTAGCGGCATCACAAATTTCCTTAAAAAAAATTAAAAGCGGTATAAATAATTAAAATTGCATTTGTAGGATGAACATGTGTAAAATTCAGAATTTTAGCCATTTATAATCGATTAAGCGCCTGTGCTGGAACCGCGAGATCCGGGGGGTGCCTAACACCTTCCCTCGGGTCAATAGAATTCCTTATTTAGAAATTCTGGTTCGCAAACTCCATTTAGGCAGTCGATAATTTTCCTCGATTTGGGATTCTAAATAAATTGGTGACTTGGGACACAAAAAGCCAAGCCTATCCCAAGTGGCGACTCTAAATAAATAAATGATCCCATTTCGAATAATGTCACTTTAATTGGAAAAACTCCCATATATATTTTTCCTTTGGGGTAGCCGTGTAAAAAGGAGGTGTGACAGCTCTGGCGACTCTACTAGGGATGAAACCCAAAATCTCTAATTCAGGGTTCAAGAATTCGAGCTTAGAATGACTCTTATATTTGGCTTCTTCTGATTTGCTTACATGTTCTATACTAAGTGCTAAATGCTTTACAGTTTTGATATTATCTGAACTGTACATATAAACTACTACGAAACCCTTCACTTCTCACCTCCGGGGATGTGCTTACTGGTTGAGACTCCCTATTATATTTGTGTCATACCCTGAAAATAAGAAAGAGTCTGGACAAGTTACTAAGCCTGATGGCCTTTTGGTTCCCGGTACGTAGCCCCCTCCTCGACTCGAGTTGTCCGCTCGGGTGCATAGTCTAGACCCTATACCAAGGTTTTTAACTTAGAATAACTTGACCTCATGCCGGAACCCTAGTAGGAACACTTATTTGCATCATGCACTCGACTTAGGGGGACTCAACACAGGGGTTGGGTCCGTCTAGGACAGGTGACCTGAAATAAAAGACCATCCTGATGTATTATACGTGCTACTTGCACATTTATTTGCTTTGGATTCGCATATTGACCGGCTTGTGAATAAAGAGAAAATTGAGAAAATAGCAGTATTCGGGCTAAATGAGGGTAACCACTTGTTTGGCAAAACCAATGTACAAATAGCATCGAAATGTTGCCGAATTTTTTGGAAAAAGAATAAATAAGACCTGTTTAACAAATTTTGGTTTTGACAAAATATTTTGCCCGAACTACACCGGTTTGATTCTCGTCAGGTAATAGATACGTAGGTAACCCTCATCGGGTCCAACCTCTTGTTTGCAAAGAAAGAAAACCAAAACAAGGAAAACAATTGGCCAGTTTTAATTATTTTCTTAAATAAATCGGGTGATGCCATTGCTGCCAGGAACAACCGAATGTTAATGAAAGGGACACCAGAAGGTTGACCTTGCACTAATGGCCACCGTTGAGTCTTATTTTGGTCGGTAGACGGGCACTGCCTTAAAATCTTCCTTTAGGAGTGCTTAAAGACCGTATTCGCAAAGCTGGGCCCTAATTCTAGAAAATAAATTTCGTAAAAGAAGAGGTCAGTGTTAATATTTGTGGAGTCAAGTAGAACAAATTTTGAGATACTAATTCACCCTAATAAATGTGCAGAATGAACACAAAGCAGTATTTGCTGATAGCATTCATGAACAAAATTCCGTTAGAGATACACATGTAGTGGAATGACCTGGGGGAAGTGGGGCAAAATAGGGTCAACATGCATCTGGGAGGACTTACTGGCTTGCTAAAAATTAACCTGAAGGGAGATATCATAAAAGCATTAATCACATTCTGGGACCCGGCTCACAATGTCTTCCATTTCTCGGATTTAGAACTCACACCGACATTAGAGGAAATAAATGGATATATTGGCACCCCTACGATTCCTTTGAGATACCAATACCTGATTGCACTAAGAGCCCTTACCGTGCACAAGTTCCTGGACTCCTTAAAAATCATTAGGAAGGTTCACAATCCGGACACTTCTGTACCTCGCAATTTAAATATCATAGGTACGGGCATATAGGGGATTTAGTAACCCCTAGAACCATATTTGTAGCAAAGGAAATCAGATCAAATGGGAGGAGCATCGATGTTTTGCATTCATGGTTTTCTTCTTGGGTTTGGTAGTGTTTCCGCGGAAGGATGGAAATATTGATATATGGATAGCAGGGGTTATCAGCGCTTTACTAACTCGGGCCAAGAGCACCCTCGCTCCTATGATCTTATCTGAAATATTCTGTGCTCTCACCGCCTGTAAAGCGGGAGGAGACTTCTTCAAAGGATGTAACCTGTTGTTAAGAATATGGGTGATCGAGCATTTATGCCACCGGCCTCGGTTCATGAATTATAGGTCACCAACAAAGAGCTGCATAGAAGAATTCTGCAACAGGATTGATGGATTTAGGTTACCTGAGGGTGTTACCGAATGGGTGTCGCGTCTCCGGGTTGTCACTGCAAATCAAATAGAGTGGACATTCGGGTGGCTCCCTGTGGATGAAGTTGTGTATATGCCAGCCGCCGGGCCTCATTTCCTTCTGATGGGTCTCTGAAGTATCCAACCCTATGCGCCATACAGAGTACTAAGGCAATTAGGTAGATTCCAAATGATTCTCAGGGACGAGGATATTAGTTGCCATGCGGTTGAGATTAGCCCCAATGGTCAATTCCCTGAAGCCGTCGTGTGTCAAATTTGGAGAGAATGTAAATACTTGACAGTGGGTAGCCGAGTTCGCTACATACCTAAAGGCGAGGTTGCACCACGATACATCGCTTGGTATAAAAAAGAAATAGAGCCTGGAAGGCCGGCTAATAGACCGCATCTCCAAGAATTTGTTGAAACGTCACAAGAGCAATGGGGTTGGCTAGCCAAGGAGAATGAATACAGTGCCACCATAGGAAGATTGGAAAAGCAAGTCAAAGAGCTGCAATTTGAAAATGGTTTGCAAGCCGCAGCAGATGAGAGAAAAAAGAAGAGATTAACCAAAGAAAACGAAGCATTAGGAGCCCAAATCCAGATAATAAAAGCAGCCGCGAAACCCCCCCCCCCCCCCCCAGAGCACAAAGGATGAAAAACTCATAGAAAATTTGCGGCGGAAAGTAAGCGAGTATGGGTTTGACTGGAATAAGGCGGAAAGTGAGCTATCTAAGGTTCATAAGCAATTGGCTAAAGGTGCATAGGAACGGGCGTGCATCCTTGAGCAATTAAAATAAGGGCATAACAATGAGATTGTTGGGTTAAAGCAGAGGGTCATCATGGTTGAGAATAGAGTGGCCAAGCAAGTCGAGGACTTCAAAGTCGAAAGAGAACATTTTTATGCACTGATAAAAAGGTTGAAGATGGATTTGCAGCAATTCAAAGAACTGAACCAGGTAGTATAGTGAACTCTAGAGGTAAAGGCCAAGCAAATTTGGCGTTTGCTGCAATAAAAGGGTGTTATTAGGGAAAGGGTACGGGCAATCGCAGATTTCATCACCACAAAGTGCAACCATTACGAGGATATGATGAGATCCATGTTCTTTGCCACCGCCATGACCTTTGTTCGGCAAGTGATGGAGGACCTCCACCACCTCCAAGGGAGTTTAGCACGAAAGCCTGCGGCAAGGCCGAGTGATGCCTCGCGAGCTCCAGAAGCAGTTGAAGTCTTAATGTACTCATGATCTCTGAAAATTGTATTTTCCTTAAAAGAGTCTGTCAGTCTGTATTTTCTTTTACGCATTATTGATCTTCGAGTCTGTAATTCTTATTATGTCCAAGTCTATTAGTTGCCTTTCAACTTCGCTAGTCTTTGTAACCAAAATTTGTCTTTGTAAGAATTGAAAAACAAAACAATATTTTGTTATTTTATTACTTTTCATGAACTACGCTTGGTCTAATTTCATGTGGGGCATGATACGTAGGCAATCTTCATAGTCTTTGACTGTATCCTTAAAAGGGGAAAACCAAAGCAAGTAAACAAAGAGTATAAATCAAAAGGAAGTTTGGAATAAATTTCGGGATGACACATGCGACCACTGCAAACATATAGACACCCGCTAACTATATAGGTGCATCACACACAACGTGCGATTCCCTGTTTGTTATCTATCTCAACCTAACCGTTTGTTCGATGCCTTGATTCCAGTCCCAGGCTTTTTGAAACAGTGGTTGGGTTGTGGTAAATTGGCATCGCGTCGATATTTTACCATATCAAAAGGAAGTGTAGAAATGTCATCCGAAATGACTTTGCCAGCAGTTCCCATCACAGAGGATAGCACGATTCGAGGGATACCGGCCTCAAAATCTGCAGCAGCTGAAGAAAATAGGATCCTTCGACTAAGAGTCATGGAGATGTGGAACGCTTGGACGAATGGAAAAGATCCTCCAAGTGTCATCCCTGTATTTCCTGAGCTCTTCCCAAAGTCGGGGGTTACTTCCTTTGTTCCCATTAGCCACCCAAACATCCTCTTGGGACAGCCTACCATACCAGCCAACTTTGTAGGAGCAACTTCTGAAGCCCGTCGTCAAGTGTTCACCTATGGAACAGTTCCTTATATTTTTACGGCTCCCCCATGTGCAGCCACCATACAGCCCGCAGTGCCAAGACCTATGTTTGATCCCACGGCTTTCACGTTTCATACCCCCAACTACCAAACTGAGCCTCCCTCATACCCCACATACACTTATCCTCAACCAGCATATGAGCTCACACCATTGTAGGATAAAACTCCTCAAAAAACTGAACAAAATGAGATAGCAAGAAGGATGAAAAACCTTGAGCAGAGCTTGAAGAACATGCAGGGCTTGAGTGGTCAAAAGAGCGTTTCCTACACAGCTTTGTGCATGTTCCCGTATGTACATCTCCCCCTGGGATTTAAAATGCCAAAGTTTGAAAAGTATGATGGTCATGGCGACCCATTGCTCATCTGAAAAAGTACTGTAACCAATTTGCGTGGGGCAGGCGGAAAAGAAGAGCTGTTAATGGCATACTTCGGAGAGATTTTGGTAGGCATCGCCTCTGAATGGTACATTGGACCAAGCTATCACACGATGGCATATTTGGGACGATCTCGCACGGGATTTTGTAAGGCATTTCCAGTATAACATTGACATTGCCCCGGATAGAAATTCTTTGGCCAAGTTGAAAAAGAAACCTCAAAATGTTTTAGAGAATATGTTGTCAAGTGGCGTGAACAGGCGTCAAGAGTAAGCCACCCATGGACGAGACAAAGATGGTAAAAAAAATTTTCCAGGCGCAAGAAGCAGATTATTTTCAAAATATGATGTCAGCAATAGGCAAACCTTTCGCAGAAGCAATCAAAATCGGCGAGATGGTATAAAATAGCTTGAAAACAAGAAGAATTTTGAGCCAGTCAACCATAAGGGAAACCTCCCAAGACATCCAAGGCGGGATAGGAGGAGTCACAAGAAACAAAAATAAAGAAGAAGCTTCAATGGCAGCCTCCGGTGTGAGAAGACATAATGTTCACAAACCCGTATTCCCAGAAAGGACCTCTCAACATTAATATCCCCATCAAGACATGCATTATGCTCCCTAAACCTATGCAGTTATGAACGCCCAGCCATTCGCTCGACCACAATAACATGTCAATAGAAACCAGGCCCCGAGAAATTAGCCTCCCCAAAACCACTATAATCCTCGCAATCTCAAAAATAATTTTCATCCCAAGGAGCCGCCCAGAAGACAAAACTTTACACCGATAGGGGAGTCTTATTCTATCTTATACTCAAAACTGGTCCATATAGGTCTTTTGCAGCCCGTGCCCCCGAACAGGCAAAACCCTGAGTCACCTTCTTATCAACGGGGTGTGCTGTGCTTATTATTCAAGAGCCGAAGGACACGACACTGAAAATTTTTGGACTCTAAAGCGAGCTGTGGAGAATCTAATAGAACAAAGGAAAATATTGTTGAGAGATGAAGATGTTCCAAACATGACTTATAACCCGTTACCAGCTCCCAACAAATGGCCAGTCATTGGGATGATTTGCGAGGACAAAGAATTTGACCCTGCTTTGAAAGTCATAATAGCCATTGCTGATGCAGATAGAAAGCTAAAGGTTACCTTCAAAAAAGGTTGAAGAAAATGAAATGAGTGAAGCCAAGCACTCGGGAGGAGAGAAGATGGTTGAAGTTAAAATTGAGACGGTACCTGTCAATGAAATCGTCCTTTACATCCCACGGGGTCGTCAAGAAAAACAGCCCACTCTGAGTCCCCCAAGAAGATTTGAGTTGAACAAGATGATATACATACCCAAGGGAGCCTATGAGGTGCGGGGACCGATTAAACCGTCAAGGCTGAATGAGCCCGTGGTAATCGGTCGCGCACCTCAGAAGCCAATGAAAGACCCTTTTGCAGTTCAGTGGAACTATCAAGAAACAATAGTAACATACAAAGGCAAAAAAATCATTGGGAAAACTCAAGAGAGCCACCCCGTAAAGAAATATTCGGACCTGAAGAAGTGAACAATGCCACCAAAAGGCGATTCCCACCCAAAAAGCCCGTAAATGCTAAAGAGGCGAAGGCGTTATTTCGAAAGATAAAAATGCCGGACTATGAGGTAGTGGACAAGCTTCAAAAGTCTCCCGAGCAAGTCTCTTTATTATCATTGCTGATGGATTCTCCAGAGCACCAGAAAGTGTTAGACAAAATTTTAAATGAAGCTTACGTGCCAGTTTAAACCTCCATGGAACAACTGGAGAAAATGGCAGAAAGATTCTTCGCTGTTAATCAAATTACACTCAGCAAGAATGATTTGCCTCTAGAGGGAGTTGCCCACAACAAAGCCTTCCATCTCACCGTCAAAAGCGAAGGTTATTACGTCAAAATAGTAATGATAGATGGAGGTTCAGGGGTGGAAATATGACCACTGTCAACATTGTGAAGAATGGAAATTGGGACATAGAGGATCCGCCCCAACAATGTGTGTGTCCGAGCTTTTGATGGAAATAAAAGAAACACCATAGGAGAAATTGACTTGGTATTGACCATTGGTCCGGTCGATTTTGAGGTAACATTTCAAGTATTAGGTATGGACACATCCTACAACTATCTCCTAGGAAGACCATGGATTCACGCGGCATGAGTTGTGCCTTCTACTCTGCACCAAATGCATAAATTTGAACATGAGAACCAGGAAATCGTGGTCTATGGAGAAGATGAACAGTCAATCTACCGCGATCCCTCCGTCCCCTGCCTCGAAGCTGAAGAAGGAAGTGAGCGTATAGTTTACCAGGCTTTTGAAATTGTGGTAGCTGATCAACACGAATAAGGCAAACCATTCCCCTAGCCTTTCCTCTCCAATGCCTCAATCACGGTGGCAAGAGAAATGATACGTCAAGGATGCCAGGTAAGAGACACGGAAGTTCTCTAAAAGAGATAGCTAAGCCAATCGATTTGCCTATCGCAGAGAAGCTTTCTGGGCTAGGCTTCCACCCAACACCAGAGGATATAACCTGGGCCAACCGTAGAAAACTTCATGGATGGGCTTTACCTCAACCCCTACCCCACTTGTACGAAACATTTGTGAATCCAAAGTGCAGTGAGGAAGAAGAAGACAAGACTTTCACAGTAGAGGAAATTGAATAGATATTTGGAGCCATGAGGAAATTATTGTATGAAGCCAACATGGTCCAGCTTGGAGAAGGCTCGAGCACTGCAGAGGTGCTCTATATGGGACCGGATGCCAAATTGCAAAATTGGAAGGCCACGCCTTTCCCATTCATGCGGGAGGCCCAGTAGCCCTGCCTTTCCACCTTTTCTTGCATCACGAGTTATTTAAGGGTGTAACTCGGGCATTTTTTTTCCTTTAGTATTTTGTCCTTTAAATTTCAAATGTAAACCATGTTATCTTAGAATTTCAAAGAAATGAAATCAATATTTCATCGTCTAGACTCATCTATATTTCTGATTTTTGTTATTTTTTCTTCTATTTTTATCTTTTCTTTCAGTTCCAATAATGCGGCTTTAAATAATATGACATTCTCACGGACTTCATGCTCCCGACCCGAACATGTCGCATGTTTGTGAAATAATGAACAAAGAACAAGAGTATGATGAAGAAGAGGCTTTTAGGGAAATCAATCGAGAGTTGGAACATTTCGAAAATAAACTTAAGCCGAATTTAAATGATACCGAACCGGTTAACTTGGGTGGTCCCAGCGAAACCAGGAAAACTAAAATAAGCATCCATGTGAATAAGTAAATCCGGGACTCACTGGTTCAACTTCTTTTTGAATTCAAAGATATGTTCGCTTGGTCTTACGACGATATGCCTGCTTTGAGTGTTGATTTGGTGGTTCATAAGCTGCCCACATACCCTGAATGCCCTCCAGACCAACAAAAACAGAGAAAGTTCAAACCTAATATCAGCGATAAGATCAAAGAGGAGATCATAAAGCAGTTAGAGGCGGGAGTAATCCGAGTGGTTCGATACACCACATGGTTGGCCAATGTAGTCCCAGTACCAAAGCAAGATGGGAAACCCGAGTATGTGTTGACTATAGAGATTGAACAAGGCGAGTCCCAAAGACAACTTCCCTTTGCCTAACATCCACATCCTTGTTGACAACTGTGCCAAACACGAGATATAGTCCTTTGTAGACTGCTACGCAGGATACTACCGAGTGTTGATAGATGAGGAAGATGCTGAGAAAACTGCCTTTACCACACCTTGAGGGACTTATTGTTATAGGGCTTGCCTTTTCGTTTAAAGAACGCTGCGGCAACATACATGAGGGCTATGACTACCATTTTACATGACATGATGCATCAGGAGATAGAAGTATATTTGGACGATATAATTATCAAGTCCAACACTCAGGATGATCATGTTAGGGACTTAAGAAAGTTTTTTGAAAGGCTTCGCAAGTATGATTTGAAATTTAATCCAGCCAAGTGTGCATTCGCGGTCCCGTCAGGCAAACTTCTTGGGTTCATTGTTAGCTGAAGAGGTATTGAGCTGGGTCCAACCAAGATAAAATCCATTCGAGAGCTACCTCCTCCAAAAACCAAGAAGGATGTAATGAGCATGTTGGGAAATCTGAATTACATCAGCCGATTCATCGCCCAGCTGACTTTTACATGCGAGCCCATATTCAGGCTACTGAAAAAGGATGCAGCAATTAAATGGACCAATCAGTGTCAAGAGGCTTTCGATAGAATCAAAAGCTACCAGTCCTACCCACCAGTCTTGGTTCCACTGGAACCGGGAAGGCCATTGTTTCTTTATTTGACAGTCCTGGAGAACTCTTTTGGTTTCATTCTCGGGCAGCATGATGCCACGGGAAAGAAGGAGCAAGCCATCTATTACTTAAGCAACAAATTTACTAGTTACAAGGCCAAATACATGCTGCTAGAAAGAACCTGTTGTGCTTTGACCTGCGTGGCCCAGAAGCTAAGTCATTACTTGCAAGCCCACACCACCTACCTCATAACAAGGCTGGACCCATTGAGGTATATATTCCAAAAACCGATGCCCACAGGGCGATTGGAAAAATGGCAAATCTTGCTCACCGAGTTCGATATAGTCTATATCACCCGTATCGCAATGAAGGCTCAAGTATAAGCGGATCATCTGACCGAGAATCCAGTTGACGATGAGTATCAACCTTTGAATACCTATTTCCATGATGAAGAAGTGAATTTGGTGGAAGTAACATCTGAAGACATCTCTGCTTGGAAAATATTTTTTGATGGAGCAGTAAATGCAAAAGGCATAGGAATTGGGGAAATTTTAATCTCACCCACTGGTAAACATTACTCGGCTACAGCAAGGCTCCCATTTTTCTGCACCAACAATATAGCTTAATACGAGGCTTGCATCATGGACATGAATATGGCCATTGACTAAGATGTTGAGGAATTGTTAATCATGGGGGATTCAGATTTGGTCATCCGGCAGGCCCAAGGAGAGTAGGAAACAAGAGATATCAAACTCATCCCCTATCGACAACATGTGGAAGATCTCAGCAAAAGGTTCAAGTCGGTAAAATTTCAGGTAAATACCTCGTTGTCACAATGAGTTAGCAGATGCACTCGCAACTCTGGCTTCCATGTTGCCTTACCTTAGAAACTCCTAGGTCGATCATTGGGAAATCCAAATCAAGGAAAGGCATGGGTATTGTAATGTGACTGAGGTATAATTCAGCACCCAGCCCTGGTATTATGACATCAAGAAATTTCAGAAAACACAAGAGTATCTCGAGCAGGCTACCGGGGAGCAAAAGAAAACCATCTAACGGCACGCGAGTAGTTTCTTCTTGAGTGGTGATACCTTATACAAGAGGACCTCAGATCTCAACTTGCTAAAATGTGTTGACGTCGAGGAAGTCGGGAGGATTATGCATGAAGAACACACAGGAGTGTATGGACCCTATATGAACGAGTATGTACTGGCAAAGAAAATACTTCGGGCAGGGTACTATTGGGTGACCATGGAGAAAGATTGTTTCAGCTTCGTTCGGAAATGTCATCAATGTCAAGTGCATGGTGATTTAATTCATGCACCGCCAACCGAATTGCATTCTATGCCAGCATCGTGGCCATTCGCTGCCTAGGGTATGGACGTTATTGGGCCCATCGAGCCAAAAGCCTCAAATGGACATAGATTCATATTGGTTGCTATCGATTACTTCACAAAAGGGGTCGAAGAAATCATACTTAAGTCTGTCACCAAGAAAGCTGTGGTAGATTTTGTGCATTCCAACTTTATCTGTCGCTTCGGTATTTTTGCAACCATCATTACGGAAATTGCGGCCAATCTGAATAGTCGTCTGATAGGAGAAATATGTGAACAATTCAAGATAACACATAGAAACTCCACTCCTTATCGGCAAAAAGCCAATGGTGTCGTCGAAGCGGCTAACAAGAACATCAAGAAGATTTTGAGAAAAATGATTCAAAACTCAAGACAACGGCATGAAAATCTGACTTTTGCATTGCTGGGATACCGCACCATAGTGCGCATATCGGTAGGGGCAACTCCATATTTATTGGTCTGTGGAACTGAAGCTGTCATACCCGCAGAGGTAGAAATCCCTTCGCTTCGGGTAATTGTCGAAGCAGAAATTGAGGATACCGAGAGGGTTAAGACTCAGTTGGAGAAGTTGTCATTAATTGATGAATAACGAATGGTCGCAGTTTGCTACGGGCAACTGTACCAAAAGAATGGCCCGCGCTTACAATAAGAAAGTGCGCTCGAGGAATTTTGTAGCCGGACAGCTGGTATTGAGGCGTATTCTCCTTCACCATCAGGAAGCTAAGGGAAAGTTTGCTCCGAACTGGAAAGTTCTATACATTATCAGAAAGATAATGCCCAAAGGAACAGTGTACTTGGGTGACATGGAAGGAGATGAGCCCTAGACACCAGTGAACGCAGATGCAGTAAAAAGGTATTACATTTGAACTCCTTACTGCAATGATTCCGGATGGTGGAGATGACGAAGGCTTTCTTTCCCTCTACCCTAAACACTACCAATCCTTCGTAAACCCCTCGAGCAGATTACGTTTCTTTGTGCACCCTCTTTGGAACCCAGAATTGCTATTTCAAAAAAGGGAGAGATGAAAAATGAAAATGAAAAAAAGAAAAAATAGAAAAAAATAGAAAAAAAGAAAGAAAGAAAAGAAAATGAATGAATGAAAACAAAAAGAAACAACAAATAATTTAGTATAGGAAACACTTCCTGAACTACGACTGACTTGATTCCTAAAGGATACATAGGCAGCCTCTCCTTGAGGTTCAGTCATATCAAAATAAAACCCCAGTTCCCCAAAAAGTAAACTGGGGTAGAGATGTAATGGTTCGGTAATAAACCCGCCAGAATGGTTCCAAAGTTGTAAATTTCCATCCAAATTTCCTTTACCCTAGAGCCTGGCCCAAGTGCTTCCGATCGTGGAAAAAGCAGGGACGTGAGAAACATCATTGTTGGGATTTGGCATAACTCAAATTGAGAGAAATAAAATGAGAGGCCCTTAATGAAAACCTTCGTGCACCATATGGCGACGTTGAGTAGAGAAAATAAAAATGAGAGAGTTCGTTTATGGAAAACTCGTAAAAGAGCACTATCAGGCGAGGGGAGAAGAGAAATCAGAGAGGACGATTGGCGAAAACCCGCAAAGGGCGTCGTCAGCCGAAGAAGAGGAAATATCACCATCAAGCCCAAACAAGTTTCCATGATTTTTGAAAGATTAAAATATGGATCGCAAGAAGCAGAAATGGATTCGGGCCAGGAATCTAGTCCAAGAAGCATGTCATTTTCATTTAAAGTCGGCACGCACACTCAGATAAGTCCTTCTTTCTTCTCCAAAAGGGATGCTTCTCTCTAAATCTACATGTTTGCTCGTGTTATTTCCCCCACTCCCTTTCAGCTTAACTCTGATTTCATGACTGTTCCGCAAGAGAAGGTGCTAAGACCGGTCTCACGGGTTTTCTCCTGGCAAGAACCAAAAGAAATATCGGGTATCAGCGAGTGCATTTAGCCAATCCCGGCTGACCATGACGGTTGACGCTTTAAAAGAGGGAAAGTGGAAAAAAGAAATTTAAAGTCAAGAGCGCACAAAGGCAAATGAAGATTGGAAAGGTTAAGCCCAAGCAGGCTAATTGTCCCCACAAAAGTTCTCAAAAGGCAGGCTTATCGGGACAAAGAATCGTAATTAAGGGCCTATAAAAGAGAAACAAATCTAAAAGATGAGGACCCCTCGACCAACCTACGAGGCATAGTCCGGGAGTCAAGGGTTCTTCCCAACAAAAATGAGGCCGGGATCAAGCAAATCAAGGCCACAAACCAATCATTGTTCGAATTAACAAATTGTGTTTTGATTGAAAATTTGGAACTGCTGTAATCCAAAGCAATGGGGATAAATGGCAAATGCAATCAAAGGAACAGCGCTAAGGCTAAGAATAATGAAAAGGGAAGTTCTCTTTACATCTTTTCCTGTAGTTTCATAAAAAGAAAGAAGGGAGAATCATAAAACACGATAGCATAGGACTCCGACTCCTTCCCCAGATTTAGGGCCACATCCCTAGTCTCTCCCCAGCACAACTTGTGGACCTCCTTGGCATAAACCAAGGATCACACTCCACTCTCCCCAGCATAGACTGAGAAATTTCTTTCTTTCATTCCCTGGCATTACCCGAAGGGCTCCTCTCTCCGTCCCCAGCATAACCTGAGGAACCTTTTCCTCTCTTCATCCCCAGCATAACCTAAGGAACCTTTTCTTCTGTCCATCCCTAGCACAACCTGAGGGCCCCTCTTTCTCTTCATTCCCCAGCATAATCTGAAGGTTAAGTCCCTTCTATCCCTAGCATAACTTAAGTGTCCTTCCTTCCTCTCTATATCCCCAGCATAGCCAGAGGGACTTTTGTGGCCTTTCATTCCCAGCACAACCTGAGGGCCTTTCTCCTTTTCTCCCCAATAGGAAATTTTCTCTTTCAAATCCAGTATAACCCGCGGATCTCCTAGCATAACCTAGGATTTTTCTCCCAATCCCGGCATAACCTTTGGATTTTCCTAACATAACCTAGGAATGTTTTCTTTCCAATCCCGGCATAACCCACGAATTCCCCTGCCATAACCCAGGAAATTTTCTCTTTGAAATCCCGGCATAACCCGCGGATCTCCCTAGCATAATCAAGGAGTTTTTTCCCAATCCCGGCATAACCCGTGTATTTTCCTAGTATAACCTAGGAATCTTTTCTTTCCAATCCCGGCATAACCCGCGAATCCCCTAGCATAACCCATGAAATTTTGTCTTTCAAATCTCGGCATAACCCGCGGATCTCCCTAGCATAACCTAGGAGTTTTCTTCCAATCTCGGCATAACCCGCGGATTTTCCTAGCATAACCTAGGAATCTTTTCTTTCTAACCCCGGCATAGCCCGCGGATTCTCCTGGCATAACCCAGGAAATTTTCTCTTTCATAACCTAGGAGTTTTCTCCCAATCACAGCATAACCCGTGGATTTTCCTGGCATAACCTAGGAAGCTTTTCTTTCCAATCCCGGCATAGCCCGCGGATTCCCCTGGCATAACCCATGAAATTTTCTCTTTCATAACCTAGGAGTTTTCTCCCAATCCCGGCATAACCCGTGGATTTTCCTAGCATAACCTAGGAATCTTTTCTTTCGAATCCCGCCATAAACCGCGGATTCCCCTGGCATAACCCAGGAATCTTCCCTTCCAATCCCGGCATAACCCGTGGATTTCCCTAGCATAACCTAGGATTTTCTTTTTCAATCCCGGCATAACCCGCAAATTCCCCTAGCATAACCCAGGAAATTATATTTTTCATAACCTAGGAGTTTTCTCCCATTCCCGGCATAACCCGTGGATTTTTCTAGCATAACCTAGGAATCTTTTCTTTCCAATCCCGGCATAAAGCTCGGATTCCCCTGGCATAACTTAGGAATCTTTCCTTCCAATCCCGGAATAACCCATAGATTTCCCTAAAATAACCTAGGAGTTTTCTATTTCAATCCCGGTATAACCCGTGGATTCCCTGGCATAATCCGGGAAATTTTCTTTTTCATAACCTAGGAGTTTTCTCCCAATCTCGGCATAACCCGTGGATTTCGCTAGCATAACCTAGGAGTTTTCTTTTTCAATCCTGGTATAAGCCGCGGACCCCATAAAGATCGTCATAATTTGTTTACATTATTAGTGACTCATACTATATAGTCACAAATAAGTATAATATTTTATAGCTAATGTTCACATTATTTAGCTACAAATTTTTAATTGTCGCTATTTTAATTTTAAAAAATTATGAAGAAACGTTTTTGTATTTAAATTTAAGAATTTATTAAAACAAAAAGTATTTTGTCACAAATATTATACAACACCAATGACAAAATTATGTCGTCACCAATAATGTTTTATTTGTCATTATATATTTTTTAGTAAATGGCGCCAACTTATTTTTTGGTGGGAAACTTAAATGGACAAAACTTTGCTACAAAATTTTGTGTTTCGTCACAAAAAGTACGTGACTCATGTATTCAAATACGAAAAATAATTTTTGTCATGAAAAGTGAATAATTAGTGACAACTTTTTTGTCGTGGCTATTAATTTCATAGCTAAATATCACATTTGTTGTAGTGAAATAAGTTTCGTCGAAAGTCAACAAGATTGGAATGTTATAAAATATACTTTTGGGGTGAGACTATGGTGATTAATATGATAAAGAGGTTATGCTATGAGTTAATTTATTCTTATGATAGTCATTTACTACGTTTTGAAGGCAAGCAAGTTGTAGAACAAAAGTTGGGAAAAGTCATCAGAAGTTACATTCATAAATATACTGAAATTTAGGTCAAATGTAGCTTAACTGTTCTCCCAATATACTTGGAGTCAAAGGATGATATATATATATATATATATATATATATATATATATATATATATATATATATATATATATATATATTAAGCTGAATATATACGAATCTAGTTTCTAACGCATTAAATCATATATCGGTATAATATAGGACTAGAGAGATATTCGCATTCGAGACTGCGCAAGCAGCTCCCATGGGACCTACAAAATCGGTTGAAACTTCAGCTTGTATTTAAGTCATTTATATGTCATATTAACTCATTTTTTCACATTCACAAAAGTTCCTAAAGCCTCCTAAATGCTCTCTAAGGGCTCCTTCATGATTCTATGGTGAAAACCTAAGACAAAAACCATGAATATAACACTAGAAATATCATAGTGCTTGTTAGATCATAGTTCTTCATCTTGTGGCAGTTTTGAAGGGTTCTTCAAAGGTAAGTAACATCAGAGTTAATGTTTTTCTTTATAATTAATCTAAGAATAAGTACCTAATTCATGCATATTAGAGTTTCAAGGCAAAATACAAGTGTTTACACACCAACATGAACACAAAAGTTGATTTAAGAAGAGAATACAATTCCTATAGTGTTGTGGTGTGATTGAGGGTTGTTGTGAACTACACCAGCTAGGGACTTCAAGTTGTTTCTTGGTTGTTCATAAGGTCAATCATGTGTTGTTTGAGTTGTCTGAGTGAAAATCTACAAGATAGTAATTGACATGGCATAAGGAATTGTTATCATTTTTGTGGGCTATATTGAGGCTATACATATGGTTTATTGTGGCTGGAAATTGTTATAAATAGTTTTATTATGTAGTTTTTGTTGTTGTTAAGATTATATGTGTGCTAATTCAGTGGATTGAAGAAGATAACATGAAAAATAATATGTTGATGATAAAGGTTAAGGTGCTAGGTGTGTGGACTATATTTGAAGATTACGCTTATGATGTTTTGGGTTGAAAATGATATGGTAAGCATAAGTATGATGTTATATATGTTGTAGGCAAATTCATGAAAAAATAATTGGATTCAAACCTCATTTTGTTAATCATAAATCGATCTTCCCGCTCAAAATGCTTGTTGAACAAATTAGAGTGCTTATTGTCAACTATATTATTGTTGTTTGGGTTGTTTGATGACTTTTGGTAACATGTGGGATGTAGTACAAATAGGGGAGGTGCTGTCCATTTTCTTGTAGAATATTGGTTTCCAAGTATGAAAGTTACAATGCTTATATAATGATGACGAAGCCGGTTTACTTATTGTAGACGTAGGAAGATCATATTGAGCTTGCTTGATGATTGGATAGAAGACTTCAAAGGTTTGTCAAGGCACTTCCTACTTTCTTTTTGCATGATCTAATGTGAAATGAATACGCTATTTCATAATGAATCTACTCCTAGTAACTAAGGTTGTCCATGTTGTTCTTTCCTTATAAAATTATTCTAAGCAAGTGTGTATGATCATTGAATCCTACTGAGGTTCATATTGAGGGTCTGGATGTCCATAATGTTCTTAAGTCACTCCAAAAGTTTAGAACGTGATCCATGAGTTGAGTATGCATTATATATATATATATATATATATATGTATTTATTTTTACTCTATCGAGCCGCGTTATAGTTGGCCGGGTACGGCACCTATTGTGCAACCACCAATCAGTTGGGTTTACTGAGCTCCACATGGCCGAGTACGATTCTACCGAGCCATAATATGGCCGAGTACATTTTTACTGAGTCCTCTTTGAGGCCCGGTATGATATGATGATGATGATGCCCATAGAGGCGTATGTCTTCAAAAGTTTATGTATATATATGTATTGTGTATTTCATGTCAGTAGGCCTCAGAGGCACTCAGATGCTACAGGTTGTATCTTCTCTATCACTATTTACATTACTGTTCTGGTTTATGCTTTTCTGCCTAACATATTCGGTACTTTATTCATACTAACATCCTTTTTTGTTTGGGGACGCTACGTTTCATGTACGCAGGTCCCGGTTCATTTGTTGACGGTCCTCCTGTTAGGCTATCAGCTCAGCGAAGGTGTTGGCGCACTCCACTTGCTTCGTAGTTGCCTATTTGGTCAGTATGCTTTGGATAGGTATTGATTGGTATGGCGGAGCCCTGTCTCGGCCTTTATGATTTTATGTACTCTTAGAGGCTTGTAGACAGATGTCAGATGTATGGACATTTATATGGCCTTTTCGTCTTATGCTTTGAGTTTACAAATGGTCATGTCGGCCTTATAGTCCCGTATGCCACATGTATAAGTTTGAATATCATGTTGGCTCATCATATGTCGAGTATTCCCTTATGTTTATTCTTTTTATCTCGTGATGGGTTTCCTGGATCATTTACTCATGATAGTATGACAAGAAAGATATGTTATATTGGTACTCGGGTGAGTAAAGCACCGGATGCCCGTCGCAGCCCTTCGGTTTGGGTCGTGACAAAAGTGATATCAGAGCAGTTCTGTCCTAGGGAATCTACAAGCCGTGTCTAATAGAGTCTTTCTATGAGTGTGTAGTGCATCATACTTATAAGCATGAGGCTAAAAGGCATTTAGGACTGTCACTTTTTCTTCTTATTCTAGATCGTGTGGTAGAGCTCAGTTGTAAGAACTCAATTTCCTAAACTCTATCTTATTCAGCATACGGTGATGCCTACATCTAGAAAGACAGTTGGTAAGAGATTGAATGTGGTTGTGGAAGAGTTTATCGGAGAAACTCGATTTTGCATCATGCTTATGATGCATAACTGTTAGGTCTTCAACAGATCATATGTGTACTAAGATATGTGAGCCTTTTGATAAGGAACCCCAAGGAATGAATATCTATCCACCTATATGGTAAAGAGCAAGGAGAGAATTAGGAGGTGGATATAAGTTTCAATAAGTGAAAGAAATAACATGTAAAAAAATACGAGGTACCCAGATAATGAAGATTATCAGTATTTGCAATTCAGGTAGAGAAATATAAGCATTCTGAGTTACTTTCAACAGTAACAGAGTTATATACAATTAACCACACCTATCTCAATTATGCCCTATGGAAACTGACAAATATAGTTTAAGAGAATGATGCAATATCAGGATCAAGCTGGGGTTAGAGTAACCAGAAATTATGGATGGATTGTTATCATTAGCTAACATTTTCGAAGGGTAGTGCAACTGTGTTAATAGATCTCCTTATGAGACACCCAGATGGTTAATTCTAGAATAGTGCAATCAGATATGAATATTAAAATATTTAGAAATTTCAGAAGATAGTTCTTAATATGGCTCCCGCCCCTAGAGAGAGAGAGAGAGAGAGAGAGATAGAGAGAGAGTTTTAGGCATCCCGAAGAGCCAATGAGATGAAGCAAGAGGAGCTAAAAGTGAAAGAATGTTTTGTTAAAGTTTTTAGAATAAAGTGATAGATAGAAATATTAATCGAATAATAAGAAGAGAGTAAATGAAATATTATGAGTAAGATGTGATAAATGGGTGATAATAGTAAATCAAAATATGACAGAATGATAGAGTCTATAGTCAAGTGAAGGAAAATACTATATGTGACATGCCTTGAGACAATAAAAGAGTATAGGCCAAAGGCTATATCCTCATATGAGAATGGAGTTGATGGCTCCAATATGATTACCAGAAGGAAAAGGTAGACCCCGGAGTAATAGAAAGAAGTATGGGCTGGTGAACAAGATATACTGAACATGAATTGGGAATCGAATGATTTGATAATAGTCGCCATCATGAGAATATTGGAGATTGAGTTCCGGGGATAATAGAATAGACAACAGAAGAAAAACCTTTAAAGGTCATTCAGTAAATGCTTCCCTAGAGCAAGCACTGTGAGAGAGTTAATCATAAGGGACTAAGTTTGCTAGTTACACTAGGTGTCATTTTCGTGCGTAAGCAATTTAGATATCCTTGGTACATAAGGTTACCATCAGGCGGTTTAAGGTTCATTGATAATGTGAAAAGATGCCAAAGATGAAGAGGTCAAACATCTATAGTTAGATCGTCGTAGTACTAAATCTTACTACTCCCCTAAAAGGGGGAATATGGTGTGTTATCGTATTAATTCAGAGTTAAGCAGTTCAGGTAATTATAGAAATGGTAAAGAAGGAATGTGGTATAAAGGAGAGAGGTATGATGTTGCATTTATTCAATTCCTACAGATATGTTGCAACTCTAGACCATTATACAAGAATGACACCGGAGAGAGGCAGTAAAAGTTTTCGGCCAGGATGTTATTGATAAATAAGTGTGAATGGACATTTGATACATCAGGAGCTAGTGGCTAGAAGTAAGTCAAGACAAATGATATATCCCAAGAGAAATTATGCAGAATATATATAAAATCACATATATATATATATATATATATATATATATATATATATATATATATATATATATATATATGGGGACACTTGATGCGTCAGGAGCTAATGGCTAGAGGTAAGGCAAGACAAATGATATATCCCAGGAGAAATTATGCAGAATATATATATATATATATATATATATATATATATATATATATATATATATGAGAATGTACCAACAAGTAATTAGTAGTAGTTGATTCAAGACGAGCCCAGTTATGGCTAGCCGAGGGGTCATAGATAAATCAACAGATCATGCAAGATAAATGTAGTGAATCACAGCATAGTGAATTCAGTCTCGCAGATACGAGTCACAATCATTTGAAAAAATTTAGATAGGAGTTGAGGCAGTTAAAGGTAACGTTTAAGGTTTTTGAAAATAAGAGAGAGTGCCACTAAGGAGACAATCAAAATTTGAACCTAAAAGTAACCCTACAAGCACAATGGCACGAAGTTCTGTAACTAAAGGATTATCATAGGCGAGTAAGAACAACGGAAGTTTTGATCGGTTTCATGATATAACAAGCTCACAACTTCACAAACCCTGAAGGTCTCCCTAAATACTGCAAAAAAATACTAGCTGGGGAAATAAAGGAGAAGGTTTCCACCTAAGAATAGCGAGCTAAAGAGTAAATGATCTTGTAACAATAGTGTCACTATAATATTGTACACACTCCATAACAAAGTGGTACCATCGTGGCTAGTGAATGGGAAGAAAAAAATCAAAGGTGATGTTTGAGATTATCTGAGGTACAAGAAATTTTTGGGCAATAAGACAAGCAAATTATTAATGCAACAAGTGATAGAACGACCAGGAAAAGTAATTTCTTACATTTAAGGACAACTGAGAAGGCACAAAAGGAAATTTATGGTGCTAGCAAGTTAAAGGAAGGTTACGAGTAGTGTAAATAAATAGGTATAGGTCATAAGGTAAAGTATCATAGAGCCACAAGGTTTTAGGTAGATAGGGATAAGGATAATAAAAGACAAGAGAGAAGGTGACAAGAATAGGTGACTCCTTGGGATTAATACCATCACAACAAGAAAGCTGATAGCTTCCATAACTTATTAAAAGCTCGCTACGGCATGAATGAACTCTGAGGAGTCTAAGACTAGGTGCATTTAGAAGACATGGAATGCTACATTGGTAGTAGAATAAGGGTGTAATTGTGATAAATGATAAGAGAATAATGTTTAGGCCTTTGATTGGGCAATGATTTAAAGAGAATGGATTTCATGAATCGCACATGATTCGCATACCCCCATAAGATGAATCATTTTGGGATACTATGAAATATGGTCATTGCAGTGTAGTATCATCCCTAAGTGGATCAAGCAAATCACATAAGATATTTCCCGATGCGACGTGAGCCTCAACGTCAATGTATTACGTAAGAGGTTTCAAGTTATGAGTGGTAGATTAAGATCAACATTAAGACTAGATCAACGATGGAGGATACAAGTTAAAAAGTATGAGAGAAGATTAGGTTGTCAATATCAAGATGAACAATAATGAGGAAGCATTAAAGGACATAGATCTATACATATAGGACAAACAGCAAAAGAGCAACCCAGAGCTGGGTGGCAGACCTCAGTAATAATTAATCGAAGTAAGAGTTAGGATATAGTATGAACCACCTAGATATAGTAAAACCATAAGGATAGATAAACAAGGCTATCAAACAAGATATAGAAATAGTCGCAATTTTGATAAAGTACCAAGCGAAGAACTTTAGTACACCTGTAGATGCCTTGAGGGACATCTTGTCATAGTTATGTATATGTTCACAAAGTGAGGCCTAGAGATTGGCTAAAAGCTGGAGGAAAAAGGAGAAAAGAGTCACATAGGTACACATACAAGTACACGAGTGTACATGATGCATGTTAGAAGGTAACAACAGCTATGAGATTGGAAAAATTTCGACCACAGGTCGTGGTATGAGAAAGAGGCCTAAAGGGGGGACCTAGCCATTGAATTTATTTACAGAATAGCTTCCTAGATGTCAAGGACAATATTAAAGTATTAGTAAGGGCTACAGGTTATGAGACTAATAAGCGCATTAGTCAACATTTGAGGATAACTGTTCCAAAGGGTGGAATGATGTTCCACCACATGTTTTCATACGTAAGAGTACGTCATAAGTCAATTAATGTAAACTCAAAAACGGAATAATTTTTGAAAAGTTTAAAAAGTTAGTTCATAATGTTCACATGGAGGTTAAAAATATATAAGATCATTAATACCAAGTAGAATGATGGTTTGAAGGCTTAGAAGCAAAACAAATTGAAGACAATAAGTTTCGTCTAAAGTCAATAAGTTTGAAATGTTATAAAATATACTTTTGGGATGAGACAAGGGTGATAAACATGATAAGGAGGTTATGCTATGAGTTAATTTATTCTTATGATAGTCATTTACTACGTTTTGAAGGCAAGCAAGTTGTGGTACAAGAGTTGGCAAAGGTCATCACAAGCTACATTCATAAATGCGCTGAAATTTAGGTCAAATATCGTTGCACTTTTCTCCCAATATACTTGGAAACAAAGGATGATATATATATATATATATATATATATATATATATATATATATATATATATATATATATATATATATATATATATATATATATATATATATATATATATATATATATATATATATATCAAAATTGAAGATATACGAGTTGAGTTTCTAATTCATTGAACCGTTTGTTGATACGATATCGGACTAGAGAGATATTCGCATTTTTTCGAGACTGCGCAAGCAGCTCCCATGGGACCCACAAAGTTAGTTTAAATTTCAGCTTGTATTTAAGTGATTTATATGTCGTTTTAACTCATTTTTTCACATTCACAACAGTTCCTAAACCCTCCGAAATGCTATCCAAGGGTTCCTCCATGATTCTATGGTAAAAACCTAAGATAAAAACATGAATGTAATGCTAGAAATCCCGTAGTTCTTGTTAGATCGTAGTTCTTCATCTTGTGGCGGTTTTGGAGGGTTCTTTAATGGTAAGTAACCTCAAATTTAATGTTGTTCTTTATGATTAATCTAAGAATAAGTATCTCCTTCATGTATATAAGAGTTTCAAGGCAAAATACAAGTGTTTACACATCAACATGAACACAAAAGTTAATTCAAGAAGAGAATACAACTCCTATTGTATTATGGTGTGATCGAGGATTGTTGTGAACGAGAGAAGCTGGGGATTTCAAGTGGTATATACTACCTAAGGTAAGTAAATCATTTTCTTGGTTGTGCTTAAGTTCAATCATGTGTTGGTTGAGTTGTTTGAGTGAAAATCTACATAGATAGTAATTGACATGGCATAAGAAATCATTATCATTTTTGTGGGCTATATTGAGGCTATACATATGGTTTCTTGTGGCTGCAAATAGTTATAAATAGTTTTACTATGTAGTGGCTGGTGCTATTAAGCTTATCTATGTGCTAATTCAGTGGATTGAAGAAGATAACATGAAAAATAATATATTGACGATAAAGGTTAAGGTGCTAGGTGTGTGGACTATATTTGAAGATTACACTTATGATGTTTTGGGTTAAAAATGATATGGTAAGCATAAGTATGATGTTATATATGTTGTAGGTAGATTCATGGAAAAGGAATTGGATTCAAACCACATTTTGTTAATCATAAATCGATCTTGCCGCACAAAATGGTTGTTGAACAAATTAGAGAGCTTATTGTCAATTAAACTATTGTTGCTTGGGTTGTTTGGTGACTTTTGGTAACATATGGGATGTAATACAAATAGGGGAAGTGTTGTCCGTTTTCTTGTAAAATATTGGTTTCCAAGTATGAGAGTTACGATGCTTACATGATGATGACGAAGCCAGTTTACTCATTGTAGACGTAAGAAGATCATATTGAGCTTGCTTGACGATTGGATTGAATACTTCAAAGGTATGTTAAAGCACTTCCTTCTTTCTTTTGGCATGATCTAATGTGAATTGAATATGTTATTTCATAATGAATCTACTCCTAGCAACTAAGGTTGTCCATGTTGTTCTTTCCTTATAAAATTATTCCAAGCGAGTGTGTATGATCCTTGAATCCTGCTAAGGTTCATATTGAGGGTATGGATGTCTAGAATGTTCGTAAGTCATTCCGAAACTATAACAGCCCAGCCCGCTAGTGATATTGTCCGCTCTAGGCCTAAGCCCTCGCGGGTTTAAAATGTGTCACTAGGGTCTAAGGCTTGTTAACTTATATACCCAGCATCCCTCTTGTGTTTTGCCGATGTGAAACTCTGTTTAAAGCTCGGGGTGTTACAACGGAATCACCCTTCATGCTTTTGCTCTCGTCTTCACCCAAACAATCATATAAATAAGATGTGCATGGCATCACCCTTTATGCTTTTTCTCTCTTTCCTTACCATATAATCAATGATATTGGCACGGAGTGGTAAATCGTGCGACACGGAATCACCCTTCGTGCTTTACACTCTTTCCTCACAATAACAAACAATGCACGCCATCACCCTTCATGTTTTTACTCTCGTTCTTACCGAAACAACAATCACCAATAAAGAGGCAATGAAATGAATAAAATAATAACATAAATCTCGGCAATGGAACAACAATTAAACAATTAAATCCGGCAAGGGAACAACAATTAATTAATTAAATTTCGACAAGGGAACAACATCAATAATCTCAACATCCTGGTAAGGGAGATAATCAACAAAGCAACAATATTCCGGCAAGAGAACAGTTTAATAACTCTTTCTCTTTCTTTAACTTTTATCTCATAACTCACTTTACCGCTTGAGCCAATGCATCAAAGGGTTCAATCATCTCATATACTTTCACAATTCGTAATATAACTTGAGCCAATGCTCCTCGATGTTCAAAGGTCACAATTCCTTCCACAAACGTTTCTCAGCAAACAGAAATCATCACCAAGGCACGAAAGATACAATGAAATTATGATATTACAAATATAAAGACTCACGTTCATGCTAGACACCAACGTATATATACTTGTCACCATTCTTATACGTCGTACTCAACAATTACCACATAGTAAATAGGACTCAACTCCTAATCCCTCAAGCTAAGGTTATACCAAATACTTACCTCAAACTTCCACGACCAACTCAAGCCTTAAACATCGCTTTCCCTTTCAATTTTGGCTCTAATCAAATCGAATATGTACACATTGACTTAATAATATCAATAAATGCTAAACAATCCAATTCCAATGCTTAATTACAGCTTTCTAATCATTCTTCCCAAAAATCCAGAAATCGACCTCGGACCCGCTTGGTCAAAACACGAGATTTGGACCAAAACCCGATTACCCATTAACCCACGAGCTGAAATATATAATTTATTTTCAAATTCGACCCCAAAACAAGGTGTAAATCACAATTAATTAGAAAGCCCTAACTCTACCCAAATCTCTAATTCTCTACCCTTAATCACATGTTTTAGGCCTAGAAATCTAGTGGTTGTTGATGGAAAATGAAGAAAATGGGTCTAAGATTACACACCTATGAATTTATGGTAAAATCCTCTTTCAAAAATCGCCCAATTTGGAATTGAGATGAAGAAGTTATGAAATTTTGAATGAATCCCGAATGGCTACTGTTATCGCGTTCACGAGAACACTGTCGCGATCGTGAAGGCTGCCAGTAAGTGGACTTATGCATTCGCGATATCTCCTACACATTCACGAAGGGTTGATCCCCCTGACCTTCACATTCGCGGGTCTATGTACGCGTTCGCGTAGCAGAATCGACAAAATCCCAGCCCACCTCCAATTAACACTACACATTCGTGTCACAACGGTCGCGTTCGTGATGAGAAATCCCCTAGTGCTCTGTGTTTGCGATTGTGTCATTGCGTTCACGACTGTGTCTTCATGTTTGCGAAGAACAATTCAACCCCATTTTCCACTTATCCTACGCGATTGCAAGAGTTGCTACGCGATCGCGATGAACAACGGATCTAAGCACCTGTAGCAGATTTTCTGCAATTTTTCTTAAGTCTAAAACTTCCTGAAACATATCTGAAACATCCCGAGCCCTCGGGGATCCTAGCCAAACACATGTACCAACTTAACAACCTCATACAAACTTATCTTGTGCGATCAAATCGCTAAAATAACCTAAATAACAACGAATTAAATCTCAAAATAAAAAAATCTCAAACTTCATAAAACATCAACTTTAGCAATTTAGGTCTGAATCACGTCAAATGACTTCCGTTTTTCACCAAACTTTACAGGAAAATCTTAAATCATATATAAGACCTGTACTGGGCGCCGGAACCAAAATACGAGCCCGATACCATCATGGTCTAATCAAATTTCATTTTAATCTTCTTTAAGCAATTTTAGAAAATATTTTTCTTTAAAAATTTATTTCATGGGCTTGGGACCTCAAAATTCGATTTCCGGCATACGTCCGAGTCCTATATTTTTTTATGGATCCTCTAGGACTGTCGAATCACGGGTACGGGTCCATCTATCTAAAATATTGACCAAAGTCAAATTAGCTCATTTTATAATTAAAACTTATCATTTTTCACAAATTTTCATATTTAGGCTTTCTAGCTACACGTTCGGACTGCTTACGCAAATCGAGGTGATGCTAAATGAGGTTTTCAAGGTCACAGAACACATAATTTCATTTTAAAACAAGTGATGACATTGATTCTCTATCGGTATAAGAAGATAACTCAGCAGGGACAATTTCGTCTACCAAAGTCACACGAAGAGGTTCATTAGAGTCTTTATTTCTAGACGAAGACCTCTGAGAACGAGCACCTCTAGCTCTATGTCATGACCCCATTCCCGGTCCTGATGCTGCCCAACACACTGCTTGGCAAGCCTGACCAATTCAATAACATAAACCATTTTATACAGTTCATGAGTTAATTAACACAGATAATTACTAAATCATAATACGGAAAGCCTAAAATAGAGCTAAAACATACTGAAAACCCAAATACCAATACTATTACACAGCCTGAAGAATCCGGTGTCCTAAGTCTGAGCCTCTAATACATGAGCATCTACCTAACACATATCATTCTAAAGAAATGCGGAAATAAAGCAAATAAGGTTGAAGGAAGATCGGGACTGCGGATGTTATGCAGCTACCTTGATGCTCCCGGTTAAGCTGCTCGGTAGAGAAATCCTCTCTCAGCCTTAGATGTAACTGGATCTGCACACAAGGTGCAGGAAGTAATGTGAGTACTCCAACCTAGTGAGTAATAAACTTAAATAAGGACTGAGAATAAGAAATCCTGAATAGGCACAAAGTAATTCTATAAATACGGCAACCTGAACCAGATAGCATTCAATCAGTAAACCAATAACAACAATTATGGAAATGCTATAACAGATAAGTAAGTAAACGACATGCAAATATGAAATGCAACACATAGTCTGGTACTCTCTAATACCCGCTGCGCCGTGCAGCCCGCTCCCTATATTTATCGTTGACGGCGCTCAGTGGGGGTGTGTAGACTCCAAAAGGGCCCCATACGGCCCAAGAATAATATAAGTCATTTGTGGCATCAACTAGGCCCTCGGCCTCATATCAATATTAATACAGTACCGCTGCGGCACATAACCCGATACCATACTCAGTCCAAAATCACATAAGCCCCTCGGGCATACTGATATGTAAATATTCAGCCCAAACTTCATTAAAATACATTAATTAAGTTTCAAGTTTGCGAAAAGGTGGCAGAGTTTGAAAAGTAATATTAAATACCAGGAGTGAGTTCAATAATGCATAAAAATGGTAAGAAACCAGTAATAGCAATCCTTGAAGGATTCAATCAATTTGCACAAATTCCAAATATAGCAATCAGCTCAAATAATAATAATAATAATAATAATAATAATAATAATAATAATAATAATAATAATAATAATAATAATAATAATAATAATAATAATGAATTTAACTTAAATACGTAGTATAATCATCTACCGGGACGGACCAAGTCACAATCCCCAACGGTGCTCTACCCCACGCTCGCTATTCAGCGTACAAGTCACCTCAATATAGCACTACGATGTGTAAATCTGACGTTTCAAACCCTCAGCACATCATTTACATCTATTAAGCACCTCAAACCGGCCAAACTCCTTGCTTACAATGCCCTTGCCTTTCAAATCGACCTCCTCGTGCATCGAATCTGACCATAACCACAAAAAATACGCCACAATAGGCTAAAGGAACAATGCTCAATCGAAAATAATCAAAAAACATCAAAAATCCCAAAATTGACAAAAACCCGAGCTGCGAGCCCACTTCTAGAAACTCAGAAATTCTTATACCAACGGGTTTTTTATCTTGCCACGAGTCTATACATATAAAAAAAACACCAAAATCTAAGACCAAATGACCCCTCAAATCCTCATTTGAGATATTAAAACTCAAGCCCTAGTTCTTCTTTTTTTTGCTAAGTTTCCATGGATTTCAAGGTTAATTTCACAATAAAATCGTGTTTTTAGTTCATAGGACTTACCTCCAATCACTCCCAGTCGAAACCCTCTTCAATTCCCATCCAAAAGCTCTCAAGGATGCTCAAAAATGGTGAAAATAATGCTTAGTTTGCAGATGAAATATTATTAAAAACCCTTCTGTCCAGGACCCTTTTTCCTCTATGCGATCACAGCCCCAGGCTTGTGATCGCAATGCACAAACTCCTTAAACTATGCAATCGCACACCTATACCTTCGATGAAAAATTTTCCATTCAAACCCCAGGTCCACTTAACACTATGAGATCGAAACCATAGCTATGCAATCGCATTGAACAACCAAAAAGCCCCTCAAAATCCTCCTATGTGATCGCAGAGCACCTCCTACCATCGCACAGAACAAAAGTCTGCAACACTCACCTGCAATTTCTGCAACATCCTAAGTCCCAAAAACCTTCCGTTAGCCATCTGAAATCACCCTGAGGCCCCCGGGACCTCAACCAAGAGCACAAACGCATCCTAAAACATAATTCAAACTTGTTCCAATCATCAAAACACATCAAACAATGCTAAAATCATCAAATTACATCGGATTCAAGCCTAAGTTCTTCTACAACTTCCGAAACACGCATTTGATCAAAAACCCAACCAAAACACCTCCGACTGACCTGAAATTTTGCACACACATCCGAAATCACCAAACGAAGCTACAACAACTCTTGGAATTCCATTTCCGACCCTCAAATCAAAATCTCGCCTATCAACCGGAATTTGCCAAAATACTAAAATTTGCCAATTCAAGCCTAATTCTACTTCGGACCTCCAAAATCACTTCCGATCACACTCCTAGGTCACAAATCATCCCCCGAAGCTAACCGAATCTTCGGAATCCATATTCAAGCCCTCCAACTCATAAGTCAACATCCGGTTGAATTTTCCAAACTAAGCTTCCTTAAATAGACTAAGTGTCTCATTTCCTACTAAAACCAATCCAAATCCACTCGTTCGCACAAGACACTCATAAGAAACATATAGAAACATACCTGAAGCCTTAAATAGGTGAAAGTATCTGCCCCGCATCTCCCACTAAGTCTCCCAGGTAGCCTCCTCCACGTGTCGACCTCTCCGCTACACTTTCACCGAAGCAACATCTTTTGACCTCAACTTTCGAACCTGATGATCCAAAATGGTTGTTGGCTCTTTTTGGCTACTATAACCCCGGGAAAGGCGTAGATTAAGGGAGTTTTTCCAATTTAAGGACAATCAAAATGGGATTTATTTTATTTAGAGATTTCAGAGTCGCCACTTGGGATAATTAATGGTGTCCCAAGTCACCGGTTGAATCCCGAATCGAGGAACATTTGACTATGTTTAACAGTCAGCAAACTAGAAATCCGAGTAAGGAATTCTGTTAACCTGGGAGAAGGTGGTAGGCATTCCCGGATTTCGTGGTATTAGCACGGTCACTCAACTATTATATTTGGCTAAAATATGACCTTTATTAATTCTTATCCGATAGTGCAAACTTTACAATTATTTACCGCTTTCAATTAAATTTTTAAGAAATTGAACGTCGTTTTAAACATGTTTTTAGATCACGACACATGAAATGCACTTGGATCCTCGACACATTATTCAACGTTTGGGATTTGGATTTGAGCCACATGAAATTCCCCCCCCCCCCCCCCCGAATTTAAGGAGGTAAAGTTATTAAACAACGTGCCTAAAGCGACTAATGAGTTATTAGCTTTGCAGGAGGCTGTGAAAATTTGCTAAACGATACATCTCGGATTCTAAGTACCTTAAATATAACCATTTAAAGAGGCCACGAAAGTTTATTTGGTGCGGCGCACTTCATCTATTTTAAGTGTATCCTATATTTGTTCCTAACGGGCTTGATTAATAAGCAATATGAATTTCGAGCTTCGAGTTCAAGTCCGGACTAAAACAAGAGGGGAAAACCTTTTAATTTGGACCCCCTACCTAACTCGAAAACCCAAATTTACATTACGTAAAACATCAATTAAAGCCTCTAAATCAAATCTAAAACAAGGAATTTCATTAGACTTTGTATGGAAATTTATCAAATCATCGGCCCGTTCATAGGCCCAAATCAAGAGTGTATTGGACTCGAGGAGTCTGAATAGACTATCATCTGAAACATGTCCATTAAAAAACAATATGATAAGAGAAAATACTTAAATTCTATGGTCCTAGATGATTAGCTTTAAAGAGTTGGAGTAAATTAATTCATCAGTTCAATGTATATGTCAATTAACAAGCCAAAAATTCATCAAAAGCATACCAAAAACAACCTCGATCTGATTTTATACTTATGAACACGCGATCTAAACCAAGTTAAAATTTTAACTAGTAAATTAACAAGTCTAAATTCATGCTATTGCTGGCATATGCTACATGCTCACAGCGATTCGAGTGTAGAGTTGTTAACTGCCAGCGAAGATCTCAATCGATTTTTACATTTATGCTAGCATCAACAGTGCAACTAATCACCAAATATAACATACTAAGCTAATGTATATCGACAGTCCAGTACAAACTAATAGTCCAAATAGTCCAGTCTTAATTAATTACAATGGAATGTATTATAACATCCAAGGTAGAAAAATATATATTAAAACATGCTTCACATTCACTCGAGTTTCAACAGCTTTCAACTTGCAATATACATTGTGTGTAACTGGGATTGCAATGGAACAAAATAGAAGATGAGAGTCAGCAGTGTCACAGCAGCTTAGTTATAGAAATCAGGTCGCAGCACAGCAACAATAGGACTACTGGACACCCAAAAATTGCATCAATGTATCCCAAGACTAATTAACAGATGAATGACACCAAAGAAATCAACAGAAGAAACTTGATAACTAGAAACTTGAAAGGGTTGATGCACTTGAAGCTAATCTAAGAACCTTAATGTAACAGTATTTTTGTGGGTTTTCTGTTGTTTTCTTTTGATTTTCAAGAACTAGGTCTGGAATATATTTCCTAATTCCAAAATTCAGGTGTGTTTTTTCAGATTTTTGAAACTTCTTTCGATCTTTTTTTTGTGTGTATTTTTGGACCTTTTTGCCTTTATCAATCTTCTGCAGTAGCAGCCTTGTTTTTGGGAATTTTTAGCCTCTAAAACCTTGCCTTGGAAGGCAAGACTGATGCCTTTATATGCAGATATTTAGGGCAAAACCTGAGATTTTTATTTTTCCTTTTAGTCCCTCTTTTCTTTTCATTTTTAGCTTAAGGGTCCCCAGAGTTGTGACTTGCCAACACAAAAAACCACTGAAATTATAATTAAGGCCCTATTTTAGAAGATTCTAGAGGGTTCTACCTTTAACTACAACATTCCTATGCAATCCTAAGTACCCAAACTACCCCAGAACTTGTTTTGAAATTACTAGTCTTATTTCAATTATCACCAAGCCCTTACCCTGTCAGTGACCATGGTTAACTAATCATCCTAATTCAGTTGTCTACAAAATGATTCCAAAGGCACTAGGATTGAATTACGCGACTAAAATTAACTCCCATTCACACTACTATCCAATTATCAGTTAAACAAAATTAACAATCTAAATCAATCTAAATCAATATTAAACTACACTAAACTGAACCATCAAAGAACACGAAATGAATATCAGAAAATTCTAACAGAATCAATTGAACTAGGCACGATTCAAACCAACAGGAACTCAGAAAAGAACAAAAATTAAACCAGGATAAAAGACTAAAATAAAACATCATCAATTAATCATGAAGAAGATGTTAATCGCAAGGGAAGAAACCCTACTGACTTAGAATGAAAAATCAAAAACAAACCTAGAATATTGAACAAGAACTATTAAAAATAAAATTTTACACTGTTAACTATTATCGAATTAAATCTGAATGAACATGAACAATTAAAAATAAAAACCCAAATCAATGTAGCAAGATAAACACTGGAAGAAATTAATTTGAATAGCAGACACAAAATTAAATAAAAACTCACTGGTATAACATCTACAGTCCTGTCGCTCCTCAGATTTAAAATTCGAACAACTCCAGCGGGATTCGAATGCTACCGATGAGGGATTTGTCATGGGGGGTGAGGAGGTCATATAATGTCAATTTGGTGAGATTTTGAGGACATTAGGGTTAAGTCAAGATTTTTGGTCCAATATTCGAAGAGCTCAGGCATGTTTCGAGGGAAATCAAGGCCATGCACAGACTGGGGAGATGAAGGAGGAGATATGGTGTTAATTTGGTGTCGTTTGGAGGTGGCGCCGCCATGGGCAGCAGAGGCGGCGTCACTGTTTTCAAATATTTGAGAAGACGGGCTAACATTCGAGGGAAACATCTGGGGCATTGGAAAAGGAGGGGGAGAGGAGTCGATGGCGAAAGTTTGAGGCTGTTTGGTGGTCGGGCGCCGCCG